>CM059282.1:19002244-19004744 GCA_030347295.1 Setipinna tenuifilis
CTCTGCTGCATCTAATGCGGCAGGTCTAATCGGAATATTCCGGAATCCACTGTGGAAATATGGAATGTTGTATGATGTTGTCACAAACGCACACACACACACGGGCTCACATACTGTACATACATACACATACCGTCACGATATCTTCTACATACATAATCATATATATGCATAAACACACACACAGACACACATGCACACACACATACACACACACACACACACACACACACACACACACATACATAAACACACACACACACACACACACACACACACACACACACACACACACACACACACTCTGGCAAATTGTTCTGTAGGATGAAACAGGCCTGTGATGGAGGAACAGGCCATAGAAGAAGTTAAGACAAAAATGTGCGTAGTATCAGCCTGTCAGTCAAGAGCCCCCAGTCCATCCCTCACGCCCCCCCCCCCCACACCTGCTCAGCAAGATAAATACAATGGCAGCCTGCTCAGTGCCTCACGGGGGATTTCTCACCAAACATGGCAACTTCGACAAATGCAGCCAACATGAATGACAACTCCCATGGCAATCAACAACCTTTTAAGCAGCAAGTGCCAAAAAAACCCAAACAAACCAAACGCAACAAATTCTGTGTGGGAATTCTGCCTGCGGAGAATGTGTCAGTATGTGTGTGTGAAAGGAAGTGTGCGTCTGTTTTGGTGTGTACCATTTATCAGTCATCTGCGTAAAAGCGCCAGACTGGCATTTTAACCATTCGCAGCAGCCAAGGACACACTCAAAGCTGCTCCAACGCTGACAAAACAAACACAAAACAAAGACAACAAAAGAAAAAAAATAGAGAATTGCTTTGTCTGTAAAATTACTACAACAATCACAAAAATCCTTATTATTCCTCTCCAAAAATGCTTGCCCCCCCCTGCCACCCCCTCTTGCCCTCCTCCACCCACCCTTACAACCCCCCACCATCGGCCCTTCCCACCACAGATGCCATCTGCCTGGGCGGGTTACGCACTAAAAGCGGGGCGAGGCATGTGGCTAGGGACGCTGGGGAAAGGGGAAAAAAAGCAGCCGAGTCAGTGATGGATCAAACGTACAGATGGCACGACCGTTTGTGCCTGGGGAGTAGGGAAGGAGAGAAAAAAAAGGAACGAGAGAAGCGAGGAGAAGACACAAACGAAGGGGCTCCTGTCTCCCCCCAAATTACATCCTTCACACACAGATGAGAGGAGACAGGATGAAGGGAGAGAGAAAGAAAGAAAGGGCAGATAGAGAGAGTGCAAGGGAGAGAGAGAGAGAGAGTGACAGAGACAGAGAGGGAAAGAGATGAAGGGGTTGAGAGATAAAAGGTAGCTGACAAAACCATGTCATGCTGGGGTCATGGTGTGATCTGTATTTGACTGTGATTTTGAGCAGAAAAGGCAATAAAAAGACAAAGAAAAAAAGACTACAGACGTTGGCAATCATGTAAAGGAAGAGGGGGCACGAAAAGATGACTGGTAACAATAAACAAAACATCAAGAAAGTTGTGTGAAAGATGGGCAGAGAGAAAGAGACAGAGAGACAAAGAGACAGAGAAACAAAAGTAGAGAGCAAGAGCAAAAGAGAGAGAGAGGAAGAGAGAGAGAGGGAGGGAAGGGAGGGAGAGAGAGATAGGGAGGGAGAGAGGGAGAGAGATAGGGAGGGAGAGAGGGAGGGAGAGAGAGAGCGAAAGAGAGAGAGAGAGGAAGAGAGAGAGAGAGAGGGAGGGAAGGGAGGGAGAGAGAGATAGGGAGGGAGAGAGGGAGAGAGAAAGAGAGGGAGAGAGAGGGAGAGAGAGAGCGAAAGAGAGAGAGAGAGGAAGAGAGAGAGAGAGAGGGAGGGAAGGGAGGGAGAGAGAGATAGGGAGGGAGAGAGGGATAGAGAAAGAGAGAGAGAGAGGAAGAGAGAGAGAGGGAGGGAAGGGAGGGAGAGAGAGATAGGGAGGGAGAGAGGGAGAGAGAGAGAGAGCACAAGTGAGTGACTGAACAGCCCACTCCATCATCTCCTGGGAGTGACCAATTGCGAGCTGATCGATGACGGGCTTAGCATTTGACTGGTCGGTCTTAAAAGCTAAAGAGATCCATTGACTGGCCACCAGAGGATTGGCCCCTCTACACTGAGTATCATACGCCCATTCACCCCCAGCACAGCCAGACGTGCTGATCCCAGGTCAGTAGGTGACAGGAAGAGAAAGGGAGCCTTGGGGCTAGGGATGCACAATGGCTGAATTAACTACAGTTTTGCTCCTGTGAGGGCAAACATACAGGGAAGGCCTTCGTTTTTTATCTAGTAAGAATAGGAAACATAAGTTTTCTGATGATAATGTTAGGAAATGTTAAGAAGTGTTATAGTAGATGGATGTATCACTATCTCTCAATGATGTGTGTGAAAAAGGACTATGACTAATATATATATAGCATGACCTTCAGAAGGTAATTTAAACTATATATTAGCAATTAGCCTACCCACTTAAAAGGCACTGCACTTTGTGTA
>CM059282.1:19009744-19019744 GCA_030347295.1 Setipinna tenuifilis
ATAACAATCATCTGTTAGCGAATGTTAAGAAGTGTTAGATAGCCGTATAATTATCTCTTAATTGTGAGCTTATCTGGCTAGTTGATAAATTGTTTGTGTCTGAGGCCCCTGGTGTCTGATCTGCCTCAGCTGAGGACACAGATAGCTTAATTAGCGGACGACCACAACGCTCGTTTGGACTTAATTCCCAGTGTGTGTGTGTGTGTGTGTGTGTGTGTGTGGGCGGGGGGGTGGGGGTGGGGTGAGGGGGATGAGACACACCTGCCCAGCCCCCTGAGTTAATACCTATTCTTAGTCCAGACAGCATTAATGTGGCAAATGTAACTTTCAATGTGGCCCTGGCAAATATTTTGGGTCCAGAAAGACTTTTAAATAACCACAAACACATAAATGAGCAAACAAAGGCTGCATGTTGTTATAACAACTCCCTTTATAAAGCATTTATTATGCATTTGTTAACCGTTAGTTAATGCTCTGTTTGTCATTTGTAAGCCATTATTCTTACATTGGCCCTATCATGCCGCGGTGCACTGTGCTTTCGGGACATTCATTACTATTCTGTACGGGTGTTGTTTGAAGCAGAAATTCAGGATAGGCGATGACACTGTGCCCTCACGGGTGTGTCAGCGAAAACAAGGGGTGTGGTCTGGCGCAAAGCTCACCAGATGATAATATAAGGATGCAGAAAATAAGTCCGCCAATGACCAGGACAATTCTGGCTGGGGGTCAGTTGTGCATTGCCAAAACACTTTGGGATATAACGAGGGGGATCCCCCTCTTGATGAGTGGATGTTAGGGGACAATGGCCATCCACTAAAAGCATGGTTAATGACACTTACATCATGCCAACAACAGTACGTGAATTGTCTTTCAATTAAAAAAACACATAAAGGCATGCACTGTCATAGAGAAAACATTGGCTTGCTGAAAATGTGCTTCAAATGAGTAAGTCAGGTGGCACATTACATTACAGCCCTTAAAAATTGCAGCATTCTTCGTGGCATGTTGCGTGTTGCATAACATTGCCATAAAACATGCGTGTGGTGTTCATATAAATGAGGGTACATTAGAGAACTTAAGATGTGATGCTGAATTGCATGTGTCCATGCCAATGGACCCAGATGCACCTGCAGCAGTGTGAGATAGACAAGCTCAAGTGGCAGACCAGCTGCAACAAACATAGCCTGGTACGCAAATTGCTACCTTGTATGTAACTGGACTTCTTTTTGGATCTTGAAGACATTTCACCTTTTATCCAAAAGGTTTCTTCACTTTTGACTTGATGATGGAGAACCAGGAGCTATATGCACGCCAGTGCACCACCTATACAATACAACCAGAGCTGATGATATACCCTGTGTTAGCACCCTTAGCTCTTTGAACACCGTGCGCCCGGCTCAAAGAAACAATCAAACTTCGCCCAATCATATCCCCCCCATTATAACCCATCATAGACAACGCAAAGTTAAAACCATAGGCTGCGTAAAAAACAACCTAATCAACATCCCACTCCAGCGCCGAGTTACTAATCCCAATACCACCATTAAAGCCGCACTTCTTAATGTAAGATCTCTTACCAATAAGAGCTTTATTATAAACGACTTAATTTTAGACAAAAAGCTCCATTTTATGTTCCTGGTAGAAACATGGTTAAAAGAGGACGGGGCCGCCACCCTTATTGAAGCCTGCCCACCAAACTACAAATTTTATCAGGTATCAAGAGACAGCAAAAGGGGAGGTGGTGTAGCCGCCATCATCTCTGATAAATTTACATGCACTGAAATCAATCTTGGCATCTTTTCATCTTATGAGTACTTAGCCCTCAAAGTACATACTAACCACAGTCTGATTCTCGTCGCACTTTATAGACCACCAAAACACTCACCAACATTTATATCAGAATTTTCCACCCTACTGTCAACGATAGTCACAAACTACGACAGATTAATTATCGTGGGAGACTTTAATATTCACGTCAACAAAAATCATGACACGAACGCGAAGGAACTACTAAACACTTTAGATAGCTATGGACTATGTCAATACATAACAGAGGCCACTCATCGACTAGGTAACACGCTCGACCTAGTAATATCACACGCCACCAACATTAACAACATCACCGTATCAGACGTCGCCATCTCCGATCATTACTGCGTCCTATTTGAATCCGAACTCATCATAACTACCAACAGTAGCAATAGTCAAATCCGCAAGCGCTACATAAACACCTCCATCGAACGAGAATTTACCAACCTTGTTGCTGCCCACGACCTCATAAACGAGCAAGACTCACTTGAGGAAATGGTAGTCAGCTTTAATAGCAATTTAAAAGAAATCCTAGATAAAGTCGCCCCCCTACAGTCAAAATGTAGATTACGAGCCAAACCATCCCCCTGGATAAACGACTCAGTTAGAAAACTCAAAAGACAGTGCAGAGCAGCAGAGCGAACCTGGAGAAAGACCAAATTAGAGGTCAACCGCCTAATCTTCAAAGAACGCATCTCCACTTACAATAATGTTATTCGCACTGAAAGAAGAGCGTATTTCTCAAAAATTATCGCAGACAATCATAGCAATTCAAGAGTACTGTTCTCCACAATCGAAAGGCTATTAAAACCTGCACCAGCCTGCGACATGCGTAGCTTAGCCACCCCATCTAGGTGCAATGAATTTGCACTGTTCTTCACTAACAAAATAGCTGCCATTAGAACCGGTATTATTCATGACCCCAATTATTACCACCAACCTCCTCGCAGGGATCCACCAACCCTTAATAACTTTAACCCCATCTCAGAAGAAGAACTGAATAAGATAGTCAAACAAAGTAAACAGTCAACCTCTAGCCTTGACCCTATCCCTACCTTCCTTATGAAAAACATCTTTAGTTGCGTTTCAACACCCGTACTACAGATTATTAATACCTCCATCGTCACAGGAGTATTCCCCAACTCCTTTAAAACCGCAGTTGTAAAGCCACTCCTGAAAAAAGCAGATCTGGACCAAAACACACTGAACAACTATAGGCCAATCTCCAATCTCCCATTTATAAGCAAAATATTAGAAAAAGTCGTCTTTAAGCAACTCAACCTGTTCCTTAGCAAACACGATATATTAGAAAAATTCCAATCAGGCTTCAGAGCAAATCACAGCACAGAGACCGCCCTAACTAAAATAGTTAATGATCTCAGACTTAGTATGGCCACAAACAAAGTCTCTGTCCTAATCCTCCTAGACTTAAGTGCCGCCTTTGACACTATTGACCACAACATATTACTTAACCGTCTTGAGACCTGGGTAGGCCTCTCAGGCAATGCATTAAAATGGTTTGAATCATATATTAGAGGAAGGCAATTCTACGTTAGTATAGGAGACCACGTATCCAACAAACACAACATGCCCTTTGGAGTCGCCCAAGGCAGCTGTCTCGGCCCCCTTCTTTTCTCATTATACATGCTACCATTAGGCAACATTATCAAAGAATATAATGTAGATTTCCACAGCTATGCCGATGACACACAGCTCTACATATCAGTCGAGCCGAATCAAACTACCGCCCTACACACTCTAACCTCCTGCCTAACAGCTATTACACATTGGATGAACAATAATTTTCTAAAATTAAATGAGGACAAAACAGAAGTCCTGCTTCTTGGCCCCAGAGACAAACGCGAGGCGCTCTACTCTAACCTAGGAAACCTTAACCAACATGTCAGAGAAAAGGTGACAAGCCTAGGAGTGACCCTGGACTCTGACCTAAACTTTGAACCTCATATTAATAAATTAACAAAAACCGCCTACTTCCACCTTAGAAATATCGCAAAAGTTCGCCCGTTCTTAACCCAGCAGGACGCTGAAAAACTGATACATGCATTTATCTCAAGTAGACTAGATTACTGTAATGCCTTATTTGCAGGCCTCCCCAAAAAGTCAATTGAGAAACTACAGCTTATTCAAAACTCGGCTGCTAGGTTACTAACAAAAACTAGAAGAAGGGATCATATCACCCCCATATTAGCTCAACTCCACTGGCTGCCTGTCTCCTATAGAATTGAGTTTAAAATACTCCTGTTAGTATTCAAGGCTATAAATGGTTTTGCCCCCTGCTATATCACTGACACACTCTCTGCTTATATCCCTGCACGAGCCCTCAGATCGACCGAAGCTGGCCTCCTGAGGGTCCCAGAAGCTCCACCCAAAAGGATCGGGGAAGCAGCCTTCTCATACCACGCCCCAAGAAGATGGAACGCCCTACCACAACACATTAGAGAAGCCGAGTCCGTCGACGCCTTCAAAAGGCAACTCAAGACTCATCTGTTCAGCCTCGCCTACACCTAACGGCCCTACCGAGGACTCTCCACCCCCCCCCCCCATCCCCATCCCCAAGCACCCAGACCAAGCCCCAAGCACCCAGACCAACAGCAGTCGCACAACGCCTCCCCCCCTCCAAAGTCCCCCTTTCACCCTCCACCCAAACAGACCCACAGCAACCACTACTTCACCCCCACGAGGACTACCACCCACCCCCAGTCTACCACAGCCCCGGCAGAAGGGCTTCCCTAGGGGACGCGGTTCTGCCTGAGGTTTCTTCCTTTTTTTTTTTTCCCGGTTTGATTCAACTACATACAACTCAGGGAGTTTTTCCTCACCCCTGTTGCCCCTACGGACTTTTGCATGTGCTCACGCAAGAGCCTGCATCAAAGGGACATTGCGTTGTTATGGCTAATGCTGTTTTGTTGTGACCTTGCCAAACTGTGAAGCACTTTGAGCTGCATCTTGTATGTATGAACTGTGCTATACAAGTAAAGGTTATTATTATTATTATTATTATATCTCTGGACCACTGGTGGTGGGTTTTGGTGGGTCTCTTCCACCCACGAAGATTAACTCGCATCTGAGCAGATTAGTCTCCTCTAAAGAAAAATGCTCTTGACGTCCAGGTAAGTCTGCCATCGAAACAGCAACAAGCCATGGAAAAAGCATGGCTGGCTTTTAAAGGGAATGAGAGTATAAACTCTGGTTGGTTTATTGCACGTTGTGCCCCAAACACACCCATGATTAATTAAGTAACTAAAGACCAACCCTTTTGAATTATGCGCCAGGCGCAATGTTCACCTTTTCCATCATACATACACCATATTGTCTTCGGAACGGCCCCAAAGCAACTTACATGACAGACTCCAGCCAATGCACATATGACTGTGAAAATAAAGCCCATTGTGCCTTATTAGTTCATCATTTGTAAACATATCTACATCCATGTTTGTTGGCTGTCTGTCTGTATGTGAGTCTCTTGGTCTACATGCTATCTGCTGTCCATCACTCTGCATACTACCAGTGCAACACTGCGGGGTCCTTGGCATTGCCTCAATGTTGCCCGACTTAACACAATCACTGATACCATGTACACTGTCAAATTGCATAGACTACTACATCTGTCTTGTGCCTCATCTGTAAGCGATGCTTTAGCTTGTGCCGCTGATTGAATGCTAACTATATGTCCTTGCTTGTCTATGCTACTTGCCCTCTGCACAATGATAATAAAGTTAAGTCTGGTCTTATACATTATAAAAGAGATATTGACTATGGCACAATAATACGCCACTCTCTCTTTCCTCCAGCATCTTAAGTAAGCCGAGGGTGCGAGTGAGGTGCCTTTGCAGAGAGTACAGTGTGATGTGTTTTGCAGTGATGTGCGGGGCAGCCCGTCTCTGAACTGTAGCTGGCTGTCAGCACTAGGAAAGCGCAAAGGGCCTCAGTGCTGGAGACCAAAGCACACTGAACTCATTATGGAGGTGAGGAGGACTAGAGCCAGAAGGCTACAGGGAGACCTCCCATGACACCAGACCTATCCCAGCCTGCATCTGGCTAGAACAGTAACACAGAAACCCACTCAGCACCTCGAGTCCATACAGCCCTTCCTGCCACTAAAAGCATGCAGTGCTAGGTCAGCACTTTGTCTGTCTGTCTGTCTGTCTGTCTGTCTGTCTGTCTGTCTGTCTGTCTATCTATCTATCTATCTATCTATCTATCTATCTATCTATCTATCTATCTATCTATCTATCTATCTATCTATCTATCTTCTCTCTCCATGTCTCTGCCTCTGTCTATCTCCAGATATCTCCATCTTCTGTTGTACAGGCTACTGTTCAATGACAATAAAGGTCTTTTTCTCATAAACAGATCTGGTTTAACTAAAGAAAAATAAAACTAGGAATTAATTCAGGAGTCACTCAAGTGTTTAGTGTTTCGATTTTACTTACACCATTTAGATATGATTCTTTAAATATGTTTACAGGACTAAAAACTACTGGCGAGGACTCTGGAGAGCTGAGTGTAGTAAATGAGTTTTAAGTTGATATTTCACTCCCAGACTCTCTGCAGGTAGCTGCTATACTGTAGGTCTGTGCGCCAGTTTCCTGTCAGCAGCAGGAAGCACATATGGAGGGATTTTAGAGCCTTTTGTGCTGTTTCCCCTCTTCATCTTCTTCTCACTCCATTGCCTCATCTCTTTCTCCCTCTTTTTATTCAGTGAAACCACACCGCTGCCATCTCTCTCTCTCTCTCTCTCTCTGTCTTTCTGTCTCTCTCTTTCTGTCTCTGTCTCTGTCTCTGTCTCTCTCTCTCTCTCTCTCTCTCTCTCTTTCACACACACACACACACACACACACGCACACACACAGACACACACACAAACACATGCACACATACACCAACACGTCTTTTTATTCATCAGTATACATTGCCAACATTTATACACAGACACACACACACATACACCAACACACACACACACACACACACACACACACACAGTTACTGCATGGGGAAAAAAATTAAAAAAGGAGGGATGTTCATTTCCAAGCAGCCTTTTAATGTGCAGTGGTAAAAGGGGGGCCCATAAAGCTGCCGTGATAAAAAGAAATCAATACAGAGTAAACACACACACACACACACACACACACACACACACACACACACACAGGCACATGCACACACACACGCACACACACACACACACACACACCCATAACCGACATGCTGAAATGCAACCACTCCAAACATGCACACAAAGACTCTCACACACTCACACATAAAGCCCACACATGCACAATCAAATCCCTCACACTAGCATGCACACACACACACACACACACACACACACAAAACCACACACACACACACACACACACACACACAGAAGCATTCACAATTTGCACTCTTTTTCTTCTTGCTTCCACCAGAGTCCCATTTATTTTCTTCTCATTGCCGGATAAAGACCCACTAGGGTCACCTGTTAAATAGGCACAGCCTCATCCAAAATTCTATACAGTGTGTGTGTGTGTATGAATGTTGGCGATGTATACCAATTAATAAAAAGACGTGTCAGTGTAAGCGTGTATGTTTGTGTGTGTGTGTGTGTATGTGTGTGTGTGTGTGTGTGTGTGTGTGTGTGTGTGTGTGTGTGTGTGTGCGCGCGCGTGTGTGTGTATGTGTATGAAAGAGAGACAGAGACAGAGAGACAGACAGAAAGACAGACAAAGCAAAAGAGAGAGAGAGAGAGGGTATAAAAAGAGAGAGAGAAAAAAGAGAGTAAGCACATGGAATAGTGTTCTATTCACAGAGTGCAGTGAACTTAGATTTCACACTTCCATTTTACCAATGGCATGCTGTGAACCAGTGACCCCCCTCCCCCCCACCCCTGCTTCCTTTTGTATCTAAGCCACATACACACACACACACACACACACACACACACACACACACACACACACACACACACACACACACACAGACACACAATGTGCACACACAGTTATAAAAGCCTTTGTTACTTCTGCCAGGCTTGTATTGAATGCCCCAAAGGCATGTCTATGGGGGATAGACTGAGTGCAGCTGACCTCTATGATCTCTGCCTATTGCCTTCTACTGACCCCGGATCAGTTTAACACACTGTGACCTGATGACAGTAAGGAAGAAATAGAAAAATGAACAGGGCCCATTTGATCCCTGACAGAAGATTGATGCACTCTACAGTATGTCTGAAGAGAGAGACAGAGCGAGAGAGAGAGAGAGAGAGAGAGAGAGAGATAGAGAAAGACAGAGACAGAGCAAGAGAGAGAGCGAGAGACAGAGCGAGTGAGAGAGAGACAGAGAGAGATAGATAGAAATACACAGAGAGACAGAGAAAGACAGAAAGATAGATAGAAAGAGAGACAGAAAGAAAAAGAGACAGCAAGACAGATATTGAAAGAGATAGAAAGAGAGAGAGAGAGTGAATTCATGCCAGTCAACCCATTGATGGTCTTGGCAGTTTCATCAATGGCCTGTATCAGCTGCCATGAGACCTTGATATGTCACCTACAGAACCTCTGACCTTCTTGCAGGTGTGAGTCTCAGAACAGTCATGGGGACAGGGGTGTGTGTGTGGGAACCTTTCAATAAAAGCCTTTTTCTACCTTTCATTGCCAACCGTAGACAAAGCCGATACATGTGTGACGTCTGCTTTGGTACCCTTGAATATTCAATTCCTCCACCGTGCCCTCCATCGCTACTCTGAGACCCTGGCTAATGTTAAGGTCAACGTCGACATCACAGGCTCCATGGAGCACGGTTTAAAGCAGGTACGCGACTAAAAACAGCTCTTTAAAACTTACCATCCATTCACTGTTTTTTATTGCGAGCTCTGCAGCAAGGTTAGCATATTGCCCGAAAGACTTGGCTTCTATTCTGCATGGCTAAACGCATCGCTGCCAAATCAACAAGGACTGCTGTTTCACTCCAGGCACACACACACACACACACACACACACACACACACACACACACACACACACACACACACACACATTTTAGGATTCTAAGTAGATGCAGCTGCTGCTGCTCAAGGAATCGAATAAATGCGAAATATCACCATGGAGGAATCCAGACGAGGTTCCATGTCGACCAGGAACACACCGAACTGAAAAGTTACGCACATCCCTAAGCGGTTTAACGGTTTAATAAACTCTTAGTTCCACATTGTTTTGTAGATCATTTCTAAGCTTATTTCTTTAAATGATTCATTTTTCTACCCCTTCACTATACCTCAGAGTTGTATAAAGTAGAAGTAGAAGTACTGTTTTGGATGTAATTACAACACAAGTAGTACGGTACTACGCAGTTGCAACTGCATAATACCATACTACCAGTGTTGTAATTACATCCAAAACAGTACTTCTACTTCTACTTTATACAACTCTGCTATACCTGAATTTCATGTGCAGCAGACACATTGGGTGTTTTTTTGTTTCAATAAATACTATTCACTTTGTGATTTTTTTTTTCAATGAATCTACTTCATTTGATGTACACGAAAAAGGCCAGCGTGCTACTCACTTTGGGTTGTTTTTTTTCAATGAATCTTTCTCAGTTGATGTACACTAAAAGGCCAGAGTGGTTGGTGTTTTATCACTGGAAGGTCACCCAAGCCAGCACAGGGAAGGGGGGGGGGGGCTGCTGAGCTTTTGAAGGGTATGGGGGGGGGGGGGGGCACAGCAGCAGATTGAGTGGATGGCCTGTGAGATTGATCTAATGTGCCCCATAAAAAAAAGTACCAACTCAGGGGTTTTTTTTTTCTACTTCTTTCGCCTCCCAAAAAGAGGACATGATGGGCCACATGGACAGAGAGTCTCTCGCTGGCTCAGAAAAAAAAGAATGAGACGACTAGGTCATGAAATCAATCTCACCCTTGGAGACACACACACACACACACACAGACACACACACAGACACACACACAGACACACACACACACACGCAGACACACACACACACACACACACACACACACACACACATACGTACTCACACACATATACACACAAAACACACACTCTCTGTCTCTTTCTCTGTCTCTCTCTTTCTTTCTCTCTCTCTCTCTCTCTCTCTCTCACACACACACACACACACACACACACACACACACACACACACACACACACACACACAATGTCCAGTG
>CM059282.1:19022244-19029744 GCA_030347295.1 Setipinna tenuifilis
AGACAATGCTGTCAGAATCTTTAATATTCAGGATAAGGTGTTTACATGACACACTATGCTGGCTTCTTTTGAAGTACTCCACCTAGCATATCCCGATTTTTCAGAAACCGGGATAAGGGCTTATTTGCGATAGGTGTTTATATGCACTAACGCAAAGCCGGGATACTTAATATCCTGATCATATTCTGCTGAAGTGCATGTAAACGAAGTCAGTCACACACACACACAGACCCCCCCCACCCCACACACACACATACAAAGGGATTCGCTTTTCTTTGCGGTCATGTTTGAACCTGGAGTGTTTGCCTGACTGTCTCTCCTAGTGTGCTCAAGGGCTTGTTTTCTCTCTTTCTTTCTCTCTCTTCATCCTCCCTCCCATTCTCTTTTTCTCCCCCTTCCTCTCTGTCATTCTCTCTCATCTCATCTCTGTGTATGTCTTTTTTTCCCTTCTCTTTCCATCTGGCTCTCTCAATCCTCCCCACGTTCCCACACACACTTTCTCTCTCTTTTCTCTTTCCATCCATCATCCCTCAATCAACTCCTCTCTCTTTCCCGCTCCCTCTTGCCTTCCCTCTCTTCTCCCCTCCTCTCCTCCCCCCTCCCTGTCTCTTCTCCTTTCTATTCATCCCCTCTCCTCCACCCTCCCTCCCCCCTGCTTATCCCTGCTGTGTGTGTCTGGGAGTGAGGTCTCTGCCCAAGGCTGAGGGCAGTCTGGCCCTGCGTGCTCTGGGTCTCAATCACAGGCACAACAAGGGTCATCATGAACACAACCTGGGGCTCGGAGTGCCATTGTCCATAGTACACACACACACACACACACAGACAGACAGACAGACAGACAGACACACACACACACACACACACACACACACACACACACACACACACACACACAAACATACACACACACAGATAAATACTTAAGGAAGATCACGTGCACACACACACATCCACATGCAAGCATACACATAAGAGCACACGCAAGGACTCACACAGACCAAATAAGAGCACAAAGCAAACACACAAAGATGCACACATACATCATATGGACAACATCAACTGACCTTTAATGCTTTTAGGGATAAAAGTTAGGGAGTTATTTGTGTGATATCGGATATCTATGCCCCAACACCCAGACCATCTTATGTCCAGCAGCAAACCAAGCTGAAAATCCCAGGGTTACTTCCTCCCTGGAATCGGTCTGTATGGATTAAATGTGATCCAGCTCTACGAACCTACTTTGCCATGTGAAACACACGCTACTTAGCCCCCGATCGACATAACCACTGTCATCAGGATCGATGCAGTGACATTACAGCCGTGTCATGTCCACTAATAGTCCAACTGAGGCCACCGTCCACCGCAGCAATATCCCTTGGACCTTCAACCTGTACCACATAAACATTCTGTAGCTGCTTGCCTTCCGAACGCGTTAGCATACACGCTCACATTATGACACACTGGGGTTTAAGGCGCTATTAGCAGCTACATGCTACGTTTTTAATATGTCACTAACACTGGAAATGAATGACTAATTTCCTGCATAATGATGATAATTGACGGCAGTAATAATTTATGTTAATTAATGACTGTGATCTTTGTAATCAGGGCCTGATGACTTTTGCAGCCTCTCGGAAAAAAAGGAAAAACGCTGCCGCAGATGCTGCTATGCTGCCGAGCCGCTGAAGGCGGATTAAAAATGCATGCATGCCGTGTAATGGATTACACGCACCACTTCGAGAATTCGACTAATTGAAACCATTACATTTCTGACACCAGCTGTTAATTCGCCTCCTTGTGTATTTATAGCGATAATTCGCCGCGCGGGGACGGGGGACGGGTGGGGTTGGGGGACGTGGCTGATGGGGAAGGGGACAGACGTGCAGGGGGGTGTTATTATTATTATTATTACGCCGTGGCCCGTCTGATGGAGTGGCAGTCCACGATGACGTGGGACATGATTTGAGGGTTGTTAGGGAACGATGAGCAGAACGACGCCTGTCACATAGAAATGAAAGTCGGTGAATAATGGCAAGTTTATTGGATATTCTGACATGGACCCTTTACCACCAGCCCCATCGTCCCCCCACCCACCACCCACCCTCCTCTACTTTGCTGCCTTGCCTGATGAATGGGTAACGCCAGAAAATGTCACTATTAAAGAGGATATTACTGGTGTTGCGGACCTTGCCTTCTTCATTGTACAGGCCTGTTCAGTGGTTTAACACCCAGACTCTAGACAAGGAGGTGTGTGTATTTTACAGGGTGATGCCGGTCACACAGAAATGGAAGAGTGAGAATAATGGCAAGTTTATAGGATGTTCTGATATAGCCACCCCCCCACCCCCACACACACATCTCTCCTTTCTCTCTCTCTCTTTCTCTCTGTATATATCGTATGCATGAAGGACACTGACCAGTGTAGGTATATGGTAGATGACACTTAAAGCTCAGAAGACTGCTGAGTAGGTTTGTCAACCACCAAGGGTAATGATATGCTCACTCCTGTTTTTATTTTTTTAGATGGGTAGACCACTTTATTGGTCTCTGAGCAGGTGTTCCAAAAGAGACCATTACACCACTGCAGTGCATCCAAAACACTGCTGTCAGAGTTGAAGCCAGGACCAACAGAGCACATTTCTCCAGTTCTACCTTTACACTGGCTCCCTGTTAGTAACTGAATGGATTTTAAAGTGATGCTGTTAGTCTACACACATCACAGCTCCTCAGACTCAGACTGAGAACATCTCTAATATGTTTAAAGAACATAAGCCAAAGATGCCTCTTACATCCTTGGATTCCAGTGAGTGGGCGAGTAGAGCCTTGGATCCAAACCAGACCAAAGCTGAACATTCATTTAGCTCTTCTGTGGCATGCAGCTGGAACAAACCACCAGAAGATATCAGGTGTGCCCCAAATGTAGCTAGCAAGTTAAAAACAAATCTTTTTTTGTGTGGGTGTATGAATGAGAATAACTTTCTCAGCCCTCTTCTTTTTTTTCTTTTTACAGTTCATTCCTTATGCCTTTTCAAAGTGGATTTATCTCTCCTTTACTTTTTCTTTGTTTTCATGTTAAGTACATCAAACTGCATGTATGTACGACACGCACTATATGAACAGTGTTTTCTTGCCTTGTAGAAAGGAAAAGCACAGAAATGATATTGACATGACACAGACCTACTTTTTTTACAAAACTGCATTTAATTACCTCTTTCTGAGCACTAACTTTGAAGACATGCAAAGCTTACCCAACTGTTTAGTACAGAGAGGAAATTCACCCCCCCTCTCTCCTTCCATCCCTCTCTCTCTGTCTCTCTGCCTCTGACTCACACACCATCTCTCTCGCTGCCATAACCTTGCATGTCAAAGCAGCAACGAGACCCAGTCACTGGCAATCAGACAACAACCAACCACCGAGCTACTATCAGGCATGCTGTGCTCGTGTGATAAAACCTATTTGCGGGAGTGTCCATCGCCAGCATCTGTGGAGCAGCTCTACAACTCTGCCCCCCCCCCTCCCCTCCCTTCTCCACACAGCACTAATATCAGCCACATCCACCCCCCACCCCACCTCACCCCAGTCCACCATTGCCCTTATCCTCCAGACCTCCACTGGGCGGCCAGACTCCTAATCTCCAACCCAGGCCAAGCCAATGCTCTCCACTCTCCTGAAGGTCTCTCCTCCTCCACCACCAGGGTTGAGTGATTACCAGGCGGCACATTGCTTTACATTATACAGTGTGATTACTGTTTTGGGAGAGCTCCAGCTTTCCCGGGGTCACTTCCCCAGGCCCAAACTAAGTGAACAGGCTATTCATTTTCTCCCGTCCCAACCGCCCCCCCCCCCCCCCCCCCCCCCTCCCCCCACTGCCAAACGCAGAGCCTCATCTTGTCTAATTGAATCCTCTCTAAATTAGAAAATGCCCAACTGGTGGACACTAACTGCTGAAAATTACAGAGGGAGTGAGTGAAGGGGGCATTGGGGGGGTCTGCCTGTAGAGGGGGAGGGGGATGAGGGGGATGGGGAGGAAGAGGAAGTAGTAGAGAGGGGGGGGGGGGTGATGCAGCTGTTGTGTTGACAGAAATGCTACCAGGCAGTGGCATGATAATGTCTTCCTGCTAAAGGAAATTGCCTTACTTCTCCTTGCCTAGCTGCCTAGTAAAAAAAGGGTGAGATGGATGTTGGCATGTGCATGTTGGCATGGTCTATGAAGAGCCAGGCATGCACCCTTTTTCTTAAACCAAACCCAAATTGACCGATAAGTTGAAAGGATTTGTTTCCCCGTTTTATCGTTAATGGACAAGCAACTGGATGATGGGGGGCTGTTTCTTGTTCCGAGCTTGGTAATTTTCAAGCAATTTTCGGCCGTTTTTTGGGCCTTGGTGAGAAAGACAGAAAGTGAAAGATTGGATGGGATTCGGAAATGACCTGAAGTCAAAATTGAATTCGGGTCTGCAGGTAGTATATGGTAATGGGCACCTTAGCCAATTGCACAACAGCAATCCCAACCCACCCCCGAGATTGGTCATTCTTGAGCAGTTTCCCAGCCCTGAGGAAAACCAGGTGTCTCTTGACTCCTCTCTTTTCGGACAGCTCTTCTCTGTGGAATGCCAATCGCCAAGAAGCAAAGTAAGGGGCTTTATTTTCCACCATTTTTTCTCTCCCCCTATTTTTTTAAACACCTGGCTGCCCTGAGACAGATGGTCACGCAGATTGGCCCGGCAGCCCTTGCGGGGACGCCCACACACACACACACACACTCAACCAAACGCAGGCCACCACGGCTGCCTGGGCTCCGTCCGGCCGTCCACTCTCCCAACACACACACACACACGCCCGCTTCTTTGCCGGCACAGAGCCTGCCCGTGTCTCTTTCTCACGACGAGGCGAGCATCTGTTCCAGTCAGGCCCTCGTGGTGGAGGTGCCAATGGTGAGTGCAGGTAAAAACCACCAGCCAGCCTGCCTGCCTGCCTGCCTGCCTGCCTGTCTGAGTGCCTTCACATCAGCAAGATGGTCTGTGGACTCTCCAAGCTTCCTAATGAGGAGGAAACTGCTGCTACTGCTGCTGCTTCTGTTCCTGCTTGGCCAGTAAAAGGATGAGGAAGGGAAACTGAGAAGTGTGCTAAACACAGAGACAAGACAAGACAAGCGAACAGACAAGCATGTGCAGTGATGATAAGACACTTGATGATTGTTTAATTAACGTGACAACGAGACATCAAGCTTAAGTAGTCCGAATTGTGAAAAAAAAAAACAATCATTACACAATACAGTATGTGTTTCCTTTCAACAATTATGAGTCATCTTTTAATGGAATTTAAAAGGAACGTTCACACACACACTCTCAAACACACACACCCACACTTAGACACACACACAAACACACACACACACACACACACACACACACACATACACACACACACACACACACACACACACACAATGTGCACTACGGACAAACACACACCACTGGAGCTGTAGTGTGCAGCCTCTTCCATAAAATTCAGCAGGCTCATGCTAGTGCACTGCTGGCATTAACCTGAGATCTGGTGGGGGTGGAGGTGGTGGTGGAGGTGATGGTGGTGGTGGAGGTGATGGTGGTGGAGGTGATGGTGGTGGTGGTGGTGGTGGTGTTTGTGGTGGAGGGCAAGTGTGCCCAGGCTGGTTCCAGCTGAGGCAGCCTACAGTATGAGGGTGGGGAGCAGGTGTAAATATTTTTGGCACAAGCTGCAGGTGCACTCGACCAACTCAGTCCTAACTGCAAGCAGGATGTGCCTGTTTCGTTTAGCTGATCCACACCACAGATGAACCATGGCAGCTTCAAAGTGTATTTCAATTACTGTCACAAAAGCTGATGACTTCTTGGGAATTAACATTTCAGCACGAGGAGTAAATCTATTGATAACTCCATAATGAATTGGCCCTTTCTTCAGACTTCTTACTTCTGATTTTGTGTCTGCCACTCTCACAAATTATGTCCTTTCACAGAAACGGTAAAAAAAACCCACACAAACAAACAACAATGAAAAGGGGAATGAGGTCTGACAACAGTCTTGTGTTGTTTTCCTCTCCGTGTCTCTCTGCAATTGCTGGGGCTCTGCATGGCTGAAGCCAACGAGAGAGAGAGAGACGCGATCTAATAGGACTCTTCTGCAGAAACTCTTAAATCATTCATCGCCTTTGTTCTGCATCAACCCCCCCCCCCCCCCCCCCCACACACACACACACACACACACCACCACCACCACCACACTTCAACCCGCACCCCCATCTGAAAATAGCTGCTCTGATTTTCAAGGGGATCAATACGAGAGCGAGAGAAGGCAGGAATGCACCATGCTGTTTTCTCCAGCCACTTATATAGCAAAAAAACACTCGCCTTCAAGACTTCCTCCTTCCCCCAAAAACACTCTCAAAGCCTCAGTGCTGGAGACAGCCAACAGGAAGGGGAAAGCTTCACATTAAAAATGGGACGGGGAAAAAATATAGTGCGTTAATTGTCTCAGTGGAGACAAAAAGGGTGAAACTGTGCCTTCCATAACAGTGATGTAGCAGATTTTTTTCCAGTATCTTTCTTTCTCTTGAGGAGAAAGAGAGAAAGAGAGAAAGAGCGAGAGTGGCCTTGACTTACTGCAGTAGTGCCTACACAACAGAGTTGAGAGCAGTAGCTTTTTCCCTCTCAGTTGCTTTATGGAAGCATTTTATCATTACTTCTTAGTGTGGTATTGATATTTGTGTGTGGGCATGCATGTATGTGTGTGTGGGTGTGTGCGTGTGTGTGTGTGTGTGTGTGTGTGTGTGTGTGTGTGTCTGTGTGTGTGTCTAAGTATGAGCTACTGTGTGTGCTACTGTAGATGTATTTAGTAGTGCAGTGTAACGCGAGACAACGAGACAGTGAGTTGGAGAAAGACAAAATGAGAAGGAGAAATATATAGAGGAAGACTGAGGAGAAAGTGAGAGAGAGAAAGAGAGAAGGAGAGGGGAAAAGAGAGAGAGAAAGAGTGAAAGGGAATGAAAGTGAGTGTTGGTGTGCATTTGTGTAAGTGCTCGTGAGCAGCCGTAGTAATTCAGGAACGGCCCGTATCTGAAGTGGCTGCCTTAATCAATAACCCTCGTCCGCATCTCTCCTTCCTCTCCTCTCTCTCTCCATTCTCTCCTCTCTCTGTCTCTCTCCATCCTCTCCTCTCTCTCTCTTTCTCCACCTTCTCTCCTCTCTCTCTCCTTCCTCTCCTCTCTCTCTCTCCATCCTCTCCTCTCCTCTCCTCTCTCTTTCTCTCTCCATCCTCTCCTCTCCTCTCTCTATCTCTCCATCCTCTCCTCTCTCTCTCTTTCTCCACCTCCTCTCCTCTCCTCTCCTATTCTCTCTCTTTCTCTCTCTCTCCATCCTCTCCTCTCCTCTCTCTCTATCTCTCCATCCTCTCCTCTCTCTTTTCTTCCCTCTTCTCGCCCTCCTCTTATATATCTCCCCCACTCTCTTCTCTCTCTTCCTCTCGAT
>CM059282.1:19037244-19039744 GCA_030347295.1 Setipinna tenuifilis
AACTGTGTATGTGTGTGTATGTTTGTGTGCGTGCGTGTGTGTGTCTGTGTATGAATGTTGGCAATGTGTACAGATGAATAAAAAGATGTGTGTGTGTGTATGTGTGTGCGTGCGTGTGTCTGTGTATGAATGTTGGCAATGTGTACAGATGAATAAAAACACGTGTTTGTGTGAATGTGTGCGTGTGTGTTTGTGTGCATGTGTGTTTGTGTGTGTGTGGGCATGCATGTGCGTGTGTGTGTTTATGTGCATGTGTGCGTGTGTGTTTGTGTGTGTGTGTGTGTGTTTGTGTGCACGTGTGCGTGTGTGTTGGTGTATTTGTGTTTGTGTGTGTGTGTTTGTCTGTGTGTTTGTGAGAGAGAGATAGAGAAAGAGAGAGAATCATAAACAAAAAGAGAGAGAGAGAGATGGCAGCAGTGTGGTTTCACTGAATAAAAGGAGGGAGAAAGAGATGAGGCAATGGAGTGAGAAGAAGATGAAGAGGGGAACAGCACAAAAGGCTCTAAAATCCCTCCATATGTGCTTCCTGCTGCTGACAGGAAACTGGCACACAGACCTACAGTATAGCAGCTACCTGCAGAGAGTCTGGGAGTGAAATATCAACTTAAAACTCATTTACTACACTCAGCTCTCCAGAGTCCTCTCCAGTAGTTTTTAGTCCTGCAAACATATTTAAAGAATCATATCTAAATGGTAAATAGAAAGGAAGGAAAGGAAAGGAAAGGAAAGGAAAGGAAAGGAAAATAGGAACACTGTTTTTTAATCCTATAACCATATTTACAGAATCTTATCCTTATGTCTAAATGATTTAAGAAAAATAGAAACACTTACCGCTGCACTGACTTGAATTAATTCATGTTCAGTTCTATTTTTGCTTTTGTTAAATCAGTACTGATTATGAAAAAAAAGACTTTTATTGTCATTGAAAAGTTACCTGTACAACGAAAGATGGAGATAGAAAGAGAAAGAGAGATAAGACAATAGACAGAAAGCCTGGACAGCTCCTGCAGGACTTAGCAGACCAATTTTGAGACAGTTGTGGCCTAAAATACCTGATTGTGCGACAGCTTTTCTAAAAACTTGCAGAGATTTAAGCATTTTGTTGCAAAAAAGTTGTAAATTATACTTTACTACTTTTATGTATGAAAGCATTCATGCTGGTAGAGTAGGTTGAGAGTGGGCCATTATTTCTTTATGTATTTATTGAGAGAGTTGGGGGAGTGTTTGCTCACTGCAAGGGTTGAGAATATTGGATTTTCTGTATTTTGTAAGCAGGTACGTACTGCGTGTATAACTGAATACAGTATGTGACAAATGAACTTGGACTAAGCCTTCACCTTACCAAACAGACAAAAGAAACGATTTCAAAGACTACAGAAAATGTAATAAAACATGCACACACATAAACACATGCGCACGTACACACACACACACACACACACACACACACACACAAATGCACACATACACATCACAGCACTGTCAATAGAGGCACCTCTAGGGAGGGCTGATGCAGAAAGAAAAGTGATGGAAAATACATCCTCAAATGGGCACCAAATTACCTAGCTGCCTACACCACTTAGCTTCCTAGCTGCTCTGATGTGTTTGTGTAGCCATATTGGCACAGAAATATGTGCAGCTGCAGGATACAAGAAGCTCACTTAAGGACACTTAAGGACTTGATGACATTAGCCATCACATCTCAAGTCTCTGTGGAACAGATTGTGGCTAACTGATGTCAGCAAATTAGACAAAATAATTGAAATACAGAGCGAACAAAACAGTGACAGTGCTGTGCGCTGTGGTAATTAGCATTGCCCAAGGCGCGCTAAACGGTTGTAAAATAGCCTACATGGTTAAGGTGAGTGTAACATCATCATATGTATTATTAATGTGTCTAGCCTGTATTTATGGAGAGATACCTTCCTGAGGTTACTTTTTGCAGGTTGGGATTTCTGTAAATACATGATTTCCATTGTTTGTCAGTAGATGACTTCCCCGTCCTCTGCAACAATATTGCATGCAGTGCCAAACAGTTTTTTATCTGCTTTTGTGAAATATGCAAGGGATTCTGTCACAGGTGTTGGAGGTTATTCTTCAAAATTCAAAACATGACGATGATGGGCCAAAAGTTGCAGAAAAGGTGCCGCGTTTGATATAAGTTGCAAGGTCGCAATGAACTTGCGGGGATTGGCTGAATTTACATTGAAAGTTGGTCTGGATGGATGGCTGGCTGACTGGCTGTCTGGATGGATGGATGGATGGATGGATGGATGAATGGATAGATAGATAGATAGATAGATAGATAGATAGATAGATAGATAGATAGATAGATAGATAGATAGATAGATAGATAGATAGATAGATAGATAGATAGATAGATAGATAGATAGATACCCAGGGCACAATAATTTACACAGATCAACCCATCTTCCTTAGAAAATAAGCCCAGGATGACACATGACAAAAAAACATACAGTAGCACCACATAGACAGTTAA
>CM059282.1:19044744-19047244 GCA_030347295.1 Setipinna tenuifilis
CCGTAACTTGGAAGTACTGAAATATATAACCGAGCTCCCAACAGTTTTAAATACCGAAGACTTAATTTGAAGAAAATTGTATCTGTATAGCAGGCACTGTTGTATGCTACGCTCTTCATAAATCACCCTATTCCTTTCTTTTTAAAGAACGTGCCATCCCAGTTTTTACCGCTTTTTGCCAGAAAACACATTATTGGATAAAGAGAAGAGACTTTGCGAAGCAGGATATCCTACCTCTTTGCGACTAGTCGCTGTCCAGGGTGCTGATCCTGTCGGCTCCGTGGAAGGGCTGAAAGTGCTGAAATAATCCGCCGGGAGGCACACTGTTATGGAACGCAGGGCCGATTCCGAAGAAGCCGGCGTTACATTTTGAGAGAGAGGAACGGGTAAAAATGTAGTTCCAGTCCTTGTTATCGTCAAGTAGGGTAGTGTGGCACTGGGAGGAAAAAAAGAGAGAAAAAAAACAGGAACGCGTCGACTTGAGGAGAACTCGTCACAGTCATCCACAGACTAGCAACGCGGTCCACAGCACCGGGCCCTTTTTTGCCGGTCTAATTGGTCTCTCTTTGCAATTTGCCTCTTTCCCGGATGCGCGTTTCTCCCTCCGTCCCTCCTTCTCTCTCTGTTTCCCCCTCTAGCTCTCTCTTGCCCCTGCCCCTCCTCTCTCTCTCTCTCTCTCTCTCTCTCTCTCTCTCTCTCTCTCTCTCTCTCTCTCTTCAGCTTTCGCACACTTTCCTGCCCAGTCCCACTGAAATGGAAAATGTAATTTATGGCCAATGTGCTTAGGTAGAGCGCTGGGTGCGTTTGCTCTCCTCACGCTAGTCTCACCGGTAGTCCCAGGAGGAGCGCTGCTGTTGTGCCCATTTACCGTCTCCAGCAGATTCGTTTGTTTTTAAGAGACACCCTTTCACCCTTTTCACGTGTGGTACACCCCGCTAGCTCTACTCCCTGGAGAGACTCCCAACTGAGTCTCATTAGCTTTCAAAGCACCTCACTCGCCCTTTACAACGCAAAGATACAATAAACCGCACCTAATGACAAACTTATTTGGTTTTGATTAACCTTTTCAGTCTAAGAGTGGTGCTGCTCAATTTGTATTCTGCCAATCAATCAGTGTGGACGGCGCCAACGTCGGTCACCTTGTCCAGAAAGAAAGGGAAAATTTAAAACAGTTTTAAATATTAAAGATGTTCCCTCTGGTCATCGCGACAATGTGGCATTAGTTCCCCCAGCCTCCGCGTGGAGCGGATGATGTATGCGTGCAATTTTTTCCCACTGAATTCTTAACGTGTTTTGTGGCGCCTAGAATTCTCTTAAGGCCTCGCGCAAGGTCTTAGATTGTTTGATTACGTTATTTTAAAACATGCAGGCAGGAGGCCGACCAGACGAGGGAATGGAGTTGAATCGCCCCGACATTAAATATTGAAATATTGAGAATTGTTGGATACTGCTATCTGGCTGCAAATATTAGCATTATAGCTTGCCATAGCCTACCTAACATCCAAGACTCGAAATCTTGCTCTAGTAATGCACTGGCCTCCGGTCTTCACAGTGAAATCTATTCTGCCGCTGTAGAGATTTCAACTAATGCCTTAGGAAGGTTATTATTTAATTGTCATGCTACATTTTTAGTCTTTAAAATCACTCTCAACCCTGATGGAGCCTCTGAGGATTTGTACTGTAAGTATTGCAAGTGGACATTCTACATCCAAAAAGGATATCAAATGAAGCTTACTTGGGGTACCAAGGAGCATGCTGATTAAAAAAAAAAAACGTTAAAAAAGTTTTAAAAGTGTTTAAACACTTTTCACACTGCAATGGAACACTCTACACCCCCAATAACTGCTCCCTGGAGGGCAGTGACTGCTTGAAACGACACAAGGGCTATTGCCTGCTCTGATGGCTGTTTTGTGTCAGTCTGTGCAAGCCTGCTGGCCCACTAAATACCCCAGTTAGTTAGTGCTCTCTGACTCTGACTCCGTGTGTGTGATGTGGGTCATTGGTGACTCCATGGTTCCTGCCCCACATAGCATACAGGGCTGGGGAACCTCAGGCACTGGCATCTCTGCGCTCATCCACTGTGCACAGTGACCTCCATGTGAACAACGTCACACAATATGGCAGTGTGTGTGTGTGTGTGTGTGTTCCTTTGTGTACATTTGTGTTATGTGTGTGTTTGTTTGTGTATGCATGCATGGTTGTGTGTGTATTTTAATGTGTGTCTGTGCGTGTGTGTGTGTGTGCGTGTGTGCATTTATGTGTATTTGTGCATGTTGGTGTGTGTGTTTGTGTGTCTATATTTGCCAAGAGATATGTGAACATTCCTTCTGCTGTGCAGAGACATGTTGCTATCCTGGGGTCATGTACTGTATGAGGCATTTGTAGCCATTACAATCACATGGCCATCTGTGACCATGATCACTCACACTGCTCACTCTGTCAGTTATTCCATCTCTCGCCATCTCTCTTACTCTTTTTTTCTTTCTTTCTTTCTTTCTTT
>CM059282.1:19059744-19062244 GCA_030347295.1 Setipinna tenuifilis
GTGCTTATATACGAGTGTGTGTGTGTGTGTGTGTGTGTGTGTGTGTATGTGTATGTGTGAGTGCTGAGCATACTACACATTCACTAAACATTTGATATGGTCATCAGTAATGAAGAAATGTTAAAATATTTAAAATAAAAAACAAATAGAATAGTCTGTTTAAAAAGTCAGACTGATAAATAAAAGATGCAAACTGTGAAGAAACAGGCAACAGAACAACAACAATATGGACAATTTTTATATATGTGTATGTGTGTGTGTATGTGCATGTGTGAGTGTGTGTGATAATAATTTGCTGTCTCTACCTTGCTTGTTAGTGGTGTTAGTTTGTGGTAATACTTTGCTGTCTGTACTTAATCGTGTGTGTGTGGATGTGTTTGTGGATGTGTTTGTGGATGTGTGTGTGTGTGTGGGTGTGTGTGTTTGTGTGTGTGTGTGGGTGTGTGTGTGGGTGTGGATGTGTGTGATAATAGTTTGTTGTCTAGTGTTTGCCTCTCCAGCCCCAAGGACTGCAGATGGAAATGAGCTAGTTTGCTAAATCTGCCGTTATGTATCTTCCTCCATTTGTAAGTGATTCATGCATTTTGCACATGGTCCCTGCAAGAAAATAAACTAAAATAACTAAACTTAAAATAAACCTGTGTTTGAAAACTTCTTTTAATTTAATTGTGTAACTTTTGGGAAAAAAATATTACCAAAAAATGAAACTTAAAAATAAATCCCTCAAACAGTCCCTGATAAAGCAACAACAGCAGGAGACTCTGCTGTACAGTGAAGACACTGACGTCGAAATGCTTGGCATCTACAGTAAATGTTATCTTTCTCAGGACCAAACAACTCTTATGAAAGCTTATGAGATTTGTTTCTTTTTTTTCAGTAAATCAGCAAAGTTTATGATGTTATGTTATGTTATGCTAATGTGATTAGGTTAGCATAATTGCCCATGCTGACAGTGTGGAGAGAGTAATAAAGATATAACAATGAGCACACAGGGACTTGATTTAGTCCTGATCTGCCCACCTACTAATTAGAAAAGGAACATTGTGTTTATATTCGAGGTAGCTATACCCTGACAATCTCAATGCCCCCCCACCCCCACCCCCGCCCCCGCCCGCCCCCCCAACACACACACACACACACACACACACACACACACACACACACACACACACACACACACACACACACTCTGAATGATGATGTCCTAATTTGATGCCGATGGTGTGCTTATCACAGGCAGTTCCTTATGCCACTCACACACAAAGGCAGTGGAGTGGGGGGTGCATGTATGGGTGGGTGACACCCACACACACTCTTCATGGACGTCAATGGCCTTTCACGGCCCCACCGTCACCAATTTTCTTAATTTTAATTTCCAAGATGGGTGATAGATAATAATTGCCTCCACGGATCTCCGATTTGAGATCACAGAAATGATGAAAAATGCACAGTGTGCCACCCTTTTAACAGCGCCTCTGACTCCATCTAACGCAGCCGGGGACTATTATTGTAATTTGGTTACGGTTTTGAAAAAGAACACCTTTTATGGCAAGGTCTCATAGACGTGTGTTATGGCAAAGTGTAAGGGAAAGTGGAGGTTGGGAGGAAGGCAGGGGTTGATAGAAAGTGTGTGTGTGTGTGTATGTGTGTGTATGTGTGTGTGTGTGTGTGTGTATTAGTGTGTGTGTGTGTGTGTGTGTGTGTGTGTGTGTGTGTGTGTGTGTGTGTGTGTGTGTGTGTGTGTGCGCTGAAGGTACGTCTTCCCTCTGTGCAATGTTTAATGGATTCTCACCTCTGGGCCCGCTGATAGCAAAGCTGTCCTTTCTTTGGCATGTTGTCATTTGTTTTTCGGAGAGAGAGAAAGAGAGAGAGAGCGAGAGGGAGAGAGAGAGGGGAGAGAAGGAGGTAGAGAAAGAGAGAGAGAGAAAGAGAAAGAGATTGTGAGAGAAAGAGAGAGAGAGAGAGAGAGAGGAGAAGAGAAACAGAGAGAGAGAGATGATGGGAAGGAAGAGAGGAGGGAAGGGAAGGGGAGGGAAGGGGAGGAAAGGGGGTGGGTGGGTGGGTGGAGGATAGGAGGATTGGACGGATGCGAGGAGGGGAGGAGGGGAGGAGGGCACGTCTTAGAGGATGGGGAAAGAAAATGAGGCCATCAATTTACATTCCATGCCTTAAATGAGTGATGGAGAGGAGTGAGGCGCCCCAGGAGGGGGTGGATGGGACTGGGGGGGGGGGGGCTTCAGATGGTGGAGGAGTGATGGAAGAAAAACAGAGAGAGAGAGAGAGAGAGAGAAAGAAAGGGACAGAGACAGCGAGAGATAGAGAAAGAGAACTCCGAACTTGCTATTGGCTGTCTAACCCAGGGGTCTGGACTGTTTAATAATAAGAATAATAATAATAATAACAACAATTGTTGTTATTATTATTATTATTTTTAAAACAATAATAATTATTATTAAATAAATAAATAAATAACAATAGTAGTAATAATAATAACAGTAGT
>CM059282.1:19074744-19087244 GCA_030347295.1 Setipinna tenuifilis
TATCCTGAATTGTGATTGGTATTATCTGCTGCTAGGGACGGCAACATTGCTAGGACAAACCTAACGAACCAATACAGTGGGGACATTCCTGGTCAAGCAAATGAACTGATAAAGCATGTTTATAAGAGTATGAAGGTGAGCATCATGAATGTATATTAACCAGAATGCGAATTACCTATCCATAATTGGGGGGGTACTACCTTTTACTGGGGGTACTACCATTTTACATGAATTACATTTATATGTATTTATTTTATAAATTACATTTACATATATTTATTTTTTCTCTTTGGGGTACTGGATCTTATTTAGGGGGTACCGTACCCCCCATACCCCCTGTAATTCAAACTATGATATTAACCATTTGAGAACATGTACCTCCTTTTCATTGGTCATGGTGTAATCCCTTTCCAAGACCAGTGGGGAAAGAAAGACTAGCACCTGGAGCTAAGTTTACATATACAATCTTCTTCCCCTCCTACGGAATCTTGTCAGATTTATGTAACTGTCCCTCTTCTAGTGCAAGATCACAACAGACATCATGTCAAGATGTTCTTTTTATTTTTTCTACTGCAAATATCACCCACAGCCCTGCCAGTAGTGTATCACTTGTTAATTAATATGATATATATAACGTGATCTAGGTCAGCCCAGTTCAATCTTTATATTATAAATTCTTAATTATTTCTGCTCTCTGGTCCCCTGATAAGACCTATTCTGCCTGACTCAACTGACTTCAACAAGCTCATGTTAAAGCATATTCATCATGCTCCATCTGCCAGATGTTGTTTCCAAAACAACCTAGCACTTAGGGGCTATGGGGTTCATTTTGGCTCAACTTTTAGCCCTGTTTTGTCTTGTTTAGTGTGGTCCCAGCTCTGCACTTACAGTAAGTCCTCACAGGTCTCTTCATGGCATACTTCAGTGAGGCGCACAGCACATCCTCTTAAGTGAAGTGGATCTTCCTGCTTCTGACCACCCTATTGATGTGAGTATGACCTGTGTGGAGCTGTGCTGAGTGGAGCTCAAAGGACATCTCTCTCTTTCCTCCTCTCCTGCTGTTCCGGTGGTTATTCTTCTATCAGCTTGAGTTTAAAGTGCAGGTACTCTGGTTGTCTTCCTCTGCACGTCGGTGTGTGTGTGTGTGTGTGTGTGTGAGTGAATTAGGATACTAGAAGTTTTCTAAGGTGCATACGCAGTGTCAAAGTTTCATGTAATTAAAATGCAGAGCTCCAGTCTAGTGAGAACCCTCCGCATTCAGCCACAGCGCAGCGCAGCGAGAGAGAGAGAGAGCGAAAGCCATGAGCGAGATCAATGGCTGCAACTTTCTCAGCGGCGCGTTCAGCTGCCTGCACCTGCAGGAGAGACGGAGCACTGAATAAATCATCGCCTGTCTGTTGCCTCCGTGTTCATTTGTTGTCTTGAGGCGGGGGAGATGTTAGAGCTCTGTATCCGACACTGAACTTTGCCTCACAACAATTTCCCGCAAAAACAAAACAAAAAACAAAAAAACAAAACAAAGGCCTGTGGAAAAGAGTTAGCGTAGCGGTCGGCCACAACTGAATGTACCGAACCGCTGTTTGACCAAAACTCAGCAAGCGGGTTGAATAACATATATGACCTGTGGGTGGTTAGGCGATGAGGGGGCTTGGTTTGATGAATTCGTTAAGTGGGCGACGTACGGTATGACTTTGAGAGCCTGCGGGTGCGGATCAGACAGAGACAGACCTAAAAAAAAAAAAAAAAAGGAAAAAAAAAAGTCGAGTTGGGCTGTAAGAAATTTCCTGACGGCTGTCTTAATTGCCTCCTTCTTGCTGCGTCTCAGCGTCTAGCCAATGTCCCTCACCGGCTGTTTGTTTCTCCGACTTGTGTCTTCTGCCAGAGGCAACCAACAGCACTCTTAATCAGGGCTAAACTCTGGACAACTGTGTTAAGGATGAGTCAGAATTCAAGATTTGCACCGGCATAATTACATAAATGTCATTAAAAAAACTGTTTACTTTTTAAAAAGTTTGAAGAGATGTCTGCAAATGTAAAATCTGATTTGAAGAAGTTTGTGGCAAGATCTTGGCTGGGTGGTACAAATTAGCACAAAACTTTTAACACTCGGTTATACCCTTCTCGTCCCGCTTTTAGAAAACTTAACACATCAGGTATTCAGCATCAAATATATGAAGGTAAATGGAATATAAAGTTACTCATTTCTCTACATTTTATTTTGCTTTGAAAGTCAGTCATTTAATTTGACTTGACTTGATTTGTTAGACAGAGCAAAAATGCCCAGTCTAGTGAACAGCTTAAACATTCTAATCAAAACCCTTTGTTGCTGCCACAAATTCAAAAAAGGACAGTTATCACCATGACAACTTCATGGAATGTTTATTTGCATTCTAGAAAACCAAACTAGAATCTTCAGTAAAGTCAAAGGATTTGCTCAGTCTATTTCAGACACCACAGAGAGAAGTTGGAAAATAATGAAGCTCCACAGTATTTTCCGATGCTGCCTTGCTGTACCCAATGAAGATCGTCTTCCCAGTGAGAAACAGCAGACAAAGAAGGCTAAGCACTTGAGCCTCACGATGGCCATGTCTGAGGAACTAAGACCAAGGGCAATCCAGCAGGAATGTCTGGAGAAGGCCGATTCTTTCACAGAGTCTCAGCAAAATGAGGCCCTCCTTGAAAAAGGACTTGTAATCTGCCTTTCACATCCCTGGCACAAGTATCTAACAAGACCTTCTGTAAAGGTGCAGCTTGTTGTAGAAGCGGATAAGAGAAAGAGACTGACAACTGAAGTGAGGCACAAGCTGGAGGAGGATAGGAGGCAAATGCTTCTCACCTGGTTTGTCCGGAGACAGACTGCAGTAAAGAGAGCATGTAAGTAGCATCACTATTCCACCCCCAGCAAACTTTAAGCCTCATCTCCTTTCTTCCTTCATTTTTTTTTCCTCACACCTGAAGTGTGGTCCATGTTTAGTTTAGTTTTTGTCTAACTGACTGCTTTTTGATCACTTTCATAACAGCTCAAGATGGGAAACGTCTGGCTTCAATGGCCAAACGTGATGAGCTGGAGGAGGAGAGGAGGAGAGTCCTGATGGACTGCTTTAAGCAGAGGGAGGCCTCTAAAGCAAGGAGGGAGGGGGCCAACCTGTCAGGCCTCATGGCAGCTGCAGCAGCCCAGGATGAGAGAAGGGAGAAGGGAGAAAACTCCTGAGGCAGTGAGGGGGCAGTCAGGAAACTGACCACCTCCAGCAAAGAATAGGGAGAGACTGGGTCATTACTATGCATGCATCAGATATTTTACATCAACTGTTTGTCTATTGAATGAATGAATGAATGAATGAATGAATATTGAACATATTCGATATTAAACTTTAAATTGTTTTATTTACATTGCATGTTTTTGGTATTGCTTTTGAGTACATGGGCCACAAAAAAGAGAATATTGCATTCAGTTTTAGGGACTGCACCAAGCAGCCATATTTGACAGACACTTGTACTAGTCCACAAGGGCCTTACCATGATACCACAACAATGCAATAGAAATGGGTCATCCCAGACAAGAGAAACCCCAAACCACATAACATATTAGCGCTAATTAATCAGAATTATTCTGGTAAAACACTGAAACTTAAATTTTGGGCAAAAATAAGTTTTGTCGAGTTTTACCATGTGGCCAAATATCTTGAGTCATTTTTTTCGGGAAAAATAACATGTTGTCTTTGCCATAATGCTGAAAACACATGCAAGTGGACATTTTTAAAATGATTTTTCTCAGTTTCACGCTGTGATGAGTTAAGGTCTTTTGCTCTTGTAGGGAAGTATTGTAATGTTTATTTGCAGGTGCTGAATTTATTTTGAAAGACAAAACTGTTCGGATTGAATCCTCCACGTGTGTGTGTGTGTGTGCATGTGAACATGGACATGTCTGTGTGTGTGTATGCGAGCATGTGTGTTTGTGCCTTCTTGCATTTGGTCAAACAGATATATAATTGCATGCCTGCATAGACTAAAATGCATTGACCACCATGTGTTTACAGTAACTCTCCACATATCTACACTATATAGCGGTCTGAATGGTAAAGATCAGTCTTAGGCAAGTTCTGACTCAAACCATCCACTGGATATTTCTAGAGGGATTTTTCTTTTAGGTCTCCACAAAAGCCTTCGATGTGGGACATTTTGGATGGACAGATTTTAGAAAGGAAAAAAAAAATGTTAAAAGGCCACTCTCAAAGTGCTCTTCAATACAAAGAGTGCCGCCAAAGGCAATTATCGTCACTAGAACATGATTCAGGGCACAGAGTTTGTGGAAAATGTTTCTGTATGCTTGTACTGCGGATACCACTTCAGCTGCCAGGATGTCATCCTCTCTCTCTCTCTCTCTCTCTCTCTCTCTCTCTCTCTCTCTCACACACACACACACACACACACACACACACACACACACACACGTCAAGGGAACTTTGAACCGTGAGTTTTCTGATTGTATCTAGCGGATTACTACGCACAGAATCCTGCATCTTGTTTCCCATACAAAGTTTCTGACTTTCTGACTGTGATGGAGAGGTTAAACGTTTGCCTCTTGCTACAAGACTTTATAATCAAATCGTTGCGATTTCATCATCAATCCCAGTCAGTTAAATCTGTTCATGGAGACGGATAACACATGCGGTGGTAATCAATTCATTTGCTATGGTGCTCGTTTTTTAACTTGTGTATCTCACTGCATTCAGACATCCAACATCGTTTCATCAGCCTGTAGTAGTCAGCATGCATGAGATGTGAGCTGGGCACTTATGGGCTAGCAGTTAAGGAGTTGGACTTACAGCTAAAGGGTCACAGGTTCAATTCCCTACACCAACAGGTGGGTGGGTGGAGTGACTGACCAGCACTCTCCTCCATCCTACCCCATGACTGAAGTGCCCTCAGCATGGCACTGTCCCTATGTGATTGTATGCACTGCTACAATCAGATCAGAATGATGTCTTATAGCAAGATTTCTCAAGTTGGATGCTTGTAAGTGTATGTCTGTGTTTGTTAGCACATCACAGTTGGGACCTATAGTATAAAGCGTGTTAACTGGCTTACCACAGTAAGTTCGAGAGTAACTTGATGACGTGCGATGTCACCTCACAATGAAACAGGCCTATGAAAGGTGTTCAGGTTTTCCTTGATGTATGTTGCCAATTTACATAGTGTCTCAAACCTGCTGCGAGCAGGTTACGTTCTTGTTGAAGTCCCAATTTCAGCATAACTTCACCCTAGAAGCGACACCCCTCCCCCTACAATTCCTCCACTGCCAATTACCTGAAGAACCTGTGACATTGGTGTACGAATCACAAGTGGCTCTTTCCACAGGGCGTATTTTAAGAGGGCTTTTAAATACAGTCGAAGGATTTCTTTATCTCTGTCTAATTGGCCCGGAAGTCTTAAATGTCACTTGCCGAGCAATGATATTTTGCAAGTGGACGGTAATCCAACCCAGCCATATGGTGCTAGCCTGGGCCTACATGCTCAACCTAAATGGAGGCATTTGTCTTTTTTCCTTGGTCATTTAAGCCATCTGCAGAATAAAGAATGGTTTCATACAATCACACTCTGTCACATAAAAAACACTATATTACATATAGGTGAAGTGATTCTTAAAACAATCTGTCATACAGCATTCCCAATTAGTTGCAAACACACATCAGTGCAGCCCTGTAGCATGAGAGCGATTATAGTTCGTCAATCTTTTCACAGCAGCAATGTACATTACATTACATTACATTACATTGCATTTGGCAGACGCTTTTATCCAAAGCGACTTACAACAATGCAGGATACATACAGTATGCTATTTGATCTGATTAAAGGCATATAGCTTACTTGACGTTCACCTTCTCTTTGATTAGTTTCACATAACCGTCACATAACCGATAAGTTCCATTAAGCTCCAACTTTAATTTAAATTTGGTCTATTATCACATATTTTCAGGGTATTAATGTTCCCTTTTAAACGTTTTTTTTTTTTTTTCGGAATGGTTTTCATCCATCTTCTCCACACACATCTAGGCTACCATATAATCCTGTTATACAGTACATAGCCTAATTTTTTTGTGAAACACTTTTCAGCTTTCAACACTGTTCAACTTTTATTCAAATTTTGTGATACGAACATGACTTAAGTGATGATGTTACAAAGCAGAATGAGCAAATGGCTTATCCTTACATGACAGATGCCGAGAGAGAGAGACAGGCATGAACGCACAGCCATGTAACTCAGAAGCGAGGTAGGCTAGTCACAAAGGGAGCATTACACAAATTAACAGCAATTACTAAGCTCACTTCTCAAGTCTGTTGCATCTGTAAGCTTGGAAATCTATTATTAAAAAGCAGTTAAATTATTTTTAGACACCATTTTGCAGTCTGATTATAATCTGTGGCATACGTGTTGCCATACATATGACAGTAAAAGTTTATTTCTTGGATTTGGCTTTGAACTCCAAACAAAAAAAATCACAACTGATTAACCGTGCTTCGTAGTATAGGCCACTGGAGAGAATATGCTGTGTGTGTGTGTGTGTGTGTGTGTGTGTGTGTGTGTGTGTGTGTGTGTGTGTGTGTGTGTGTGTGTGTTTTCATGGTAGTGGCAGCTGGTGCATCTTGGCTGGCATCCCTGCTGTGTATCAGTCAGCCCTGTGGCAACAGACAGACAGACAGACACACACACACACACACTTGCTTTCTCTCTCGCTTTCTCCTCTTTCTTTCGCTTTCTCTCTCTCACACCCACACACGCACACACACACACACACGTGCACACACACAACGACTACTCGCATATAGAACTGTGTGCAAATCCTGACGTTCCATAGGAGCGCCTTGCAAACACAAGCCACATTTCTTCATAAATGTGTTGGTCCAGTATCTCACAATAATAGGAGCATGTATCAACTTCAAAGTAATGCTCTCTCTAGAGCTTCATTCATCTTGAAGGACACAGGTAATGTGTCCACTTATCTCCCTCAATACAAGAGAGAAAGATAGATAGAGAGAGAGAGAAAGAGAGAGAGAGAAAAAGAGGGAGAGTGAGAGAGAGATAAAGACACAGAGACAGAGAGAGACAGAGAGAGAGAAACACAGAGAGAGAGAAAGAGGGAGAGCGAGAGAGAGAGAGAAAGATAGAGAGACAGAGAGAGAGAGAGAGAAACAGAGAGAGAGAGAGAGTAAGAGAGAGAGAAAGACAGAGAGACACACATAGAGAGAGAGAGAGAGAAACACAGAGAGAGAGAGAGAGAGAGAGAGTAAGAGAGAGAGAAAGGGAGCGTGAGAGAGAAGATAGAAAATACAACAATTCAGATAAGCACTAAGGTTCCCAATGCAGTGACATCTCTAAGGGGGCTCTGATCAATGCTAGCAGACTAAGTAATCGATATCACATTGAGCATGGAGGGACAACATTTCCCGTTTTTCAGGTACCTCCCTTAGACAGCGCTAATGGGCCTTTCTCTATCATGCTAATCCAGACCCCGCTCTCCAAGACTAACAACACAGTTGGCATGCTCGAGACCAGACGTTCCACATCTCAGAAGTCTTGAAAAGGAACACCTAGCAGTTAGGAGAAAATGCAATTACTTATAATTTTTGCAATGATAGAAAATGCAAAATGCTATTATCAAGAGCAAATGTATGTTATTTCCATGATTCCCAGAAGCAGGAGCATATTGATTGATCTTACTACTGCAACATACAGGCATTTAAAGGCACCTTGGGATATGATGTAAAGTTAACTGCAATCATCTGACTTTAAATATTAGCCTTACTACAATGCTTATATAACATTTTCTGTCAATATTTTCAAATATTTACTATATTCAAAGTTATTATTACTTTTTACACGGAAGAGACAAACACATGCATCTATATACAAATATTAGGAATACTTGTCTGTCTGTCTGTCGGTCTGCCTGTCTGTTTTTGCATGTGTGTGTGTGTGTGTGTGTGTGTGTGTGTGTGTGTGTGTCCCACTGTTGATAAGAACCATGAAAATGTCTCTCTGTTTACATCTTTGTGTTATGTGATCATAGAAAGATCTATATGTGTGTTGTGGCTGAAATAAGGAGATAGAGATGAGAGGAGGAGGAGGAGGAAGAATGTAATTATGTTTGTATTTGCATCTGGCAATCCATCTGTGTGCGTCATCCTTCGCTGACCTTTCCTTTATCACTCCATTTGTATGCATAGTGATTTGGAGGCTGACTTTGGTCTGCCTATGATGGCTTGTTCATACCTAACGCCTCTTTGCATAGATATGCATGATAATGTGTCCTCATCTGCATCTAGGTTAGTGGATGTCTTCATTTCACATTCATCCCTCTCACTCTCTCTCTCTCTCTCTCTGCCTCTGTGTCTCTCTCTGTCGCTCTGTGTTTCTTTCTCTTACTGTTTGTGTGTGTGAGTGTTTGAGTGTGTGTGTGTGTGTGTGTGTGTGTGTGTGTGTGTGTGTGTGTGTGCATGTTAGAGAGAGAGAGAGAGAGAGAGAGAGAGAGAGAAAGAGCGAGAAAGAGAGAGATAAAACAGGCAAACAGAGAGAATTTGAATTTGTAACCTGACACTTTTTTGTGGGATTTCTTGTAGGATGTTTATGAAGTTTTGTTCTGCTTTCCCGTTTGTCTGGGTACAGGGACTGGATGTACAGCAAGAGAAAAAGACATGCAGTTGGGCAATGAGAGACAAAAAAAAACAAAGACAGGAAGATACAGACAGCAGTAAGGATGCATACAGACAGACAGACAGACAGCACAAAGGAGCACAGACAGACAGGCAGACAGGCAGACAGGCAGAGGAGCGCAGGCAGGTGGGTGGACCAACAGACAGACAAATGAGAAGGAGGCAGACAGGAGTGTAAGACATCCTGTCTGCCGGTGACACTGACTGATGACACTATTCCCTCGATGTGCAGAGTGTGTGGGTGTGTGTATGTGATTATGCAGTGTGTGTGTGAATATGCAGTATGTGTGTGTGTGTGTGAATATGCAGTGTGTGTGTGTGTATGTGTGTGTGTGAATATGCAGTGTGAGTGTGTGTGTGTGTGTGTGTGAATATGCAGTGTGAGTGTGTGTGTGTGTGTGTGTGTGTGTGTGTGTGTGTGTGTGTGTGTGTGAATATGCAGTATATGTATGTGTGTGTGTGTGTGTGTGTGTGTGTGTGTGTGTGTGTGTGTGTGTGTGTGTGTGTGAATATGCAGTGTGTGTGTGTGTGTGTGTGTGTGTGTGTGTGTGTGTGTGCGCGCGCGCACCTTCATTCGTCTGTGCGAGAGCAGTGCCCTCTTATTTATCTGTCCACTGGGCCTGTGTGAGACGCAGGTGGAGTGGAGGAGGGATGGAAGGGAAGGAGGCGAATAAAAGAGAGGAGAGGAGAGGAGAGGAGAGGAGGCCGGGCAGGCGAGCAGAGGGAATAGAGAGAGAGGGCCGACGGAGGAGAGGCCGGTTTGGGGTGGATGAGTTTGTGAGTTTGGCTGTCTGTCATTTCAGAAGGCCACCGTCGCCGCCATTCCACTTGTCAATTCAGTGGACTGCTGAGTGGTATGGCTCTCTCCTTCTCTCTTTCTCAATCTCCCCCTCTTTCTACTTTTTCATTCTCTCTCTCTCTTACTCGCTCTGTCTTTTAATCTCTCTGTCCACTAAATTGCCTCATATGGTATGACTGACTCTCTCTCCTTTTTTCTCAAACACCTCCTCTTTCTATCTATTAGTCTGTGAGGTACAGGATTTGTCTTTCTCTCTCTTTCTCTCTCTGTCTCTCTGTCCACTAGATTGCTTCATAATGCTGGAGGACTTCATCTTTCTCTGTTGCACAGTTTTAAATCACCCCTACACGCCGACAGCCTCTTCGCTGCACTGCCCTCTGATTGACAACTATAGACCTCCAGTAAGTAGCTCTCTCTTCCAGGACCCCCCCCCCCACCTGCCCCCCGGTGTAATTCTGACTATGTTGTAAATGCTTTATAGGCAGGTAATAATGGACTTGCTGATGACTAATTAATGAGCCAAAACATGTAATGACATAAAAAGGAATTCTGTGTTAAAAAAAAAAAAAAACGCTCTCTCTTTCTCTTTTAAGTACGCAGGTTTATTGGATTTGTGGAAATAGTCCAATAAAGCAGTGTACCAAAAAGAAAAAGACAGAGTGTGGTCTTTTAAGTTTAACACATGATTTGGCAGCGTGTACATAGTACAGCGTGCCTGTTGTTGCGTACAGCGTGCCTGTACAGCGTACAGTACAGCGTGCCTGTTGTTGCTAATCAAAAAGAATTCTGTCATATCATGCCATATTACTCTTCTAAGGGCTTATAAAACAACAAACGTTTTTGAGTAGCTTGATAATAGTAAATTATTAAATTATGAAAATCCTTCAATGATGAATATTTAAAGCCATAGATCACAATAGATCACAACCATGACATTAATTTACCGTATTGATGTGAATTACTGTAAATATTAGATAATTAATAATAGAAATTAACTTAATGAATACTTAGCAGTCATCCAGTATCAAACACTGTGATGAGCATCTTGGAACACACTGTAAGGAAGACCACAGCTTTTCTGGATTTAATAATGCATTGGCTGATCACTAGTCAGGGTAATCCACTTAATGTATCAATCCAATTACAATGTGCATGTTTGGTTTATTGCAACACTATAAAATGTAAGTATATTGCACTTCAAATAATGTAATTGTGTTTGTTAATAATGCTATAATACTAAAGTCATTAGGGTACAATGCAAATATCATTTTCTAGTTATCAGCCAAAATGTAACTTTTGGAAATTATAGCGCCCTCTATAAAACAGTTTACACCTAAAATTTTTACATGTACAATTTTTCCTAGGTTGTTCTAAATGGTAAATGACTCCATTTATGGGCTGAGTTTATACACCTTGTCATGCCTAAAGTACAAAAAACATTTCTTGCAACGGTTGCCAAATTATTCAGTGAAAACAGATTTCGGTCTCTCCGTCCTGCACTTTATGAAGCTTTAAAGCAAGTTGTTTTTTCAACCTTAAGGTAATGTTTCCAAAATCATTTCAGTGGTTCATCAACTCGTAACAGGGTGAACGACACTTTTCTGCTTCCAGCCCGCAGGGCAACCCGGAGAGGAGAAGTGCTTTAGTGTTGCTTTAAACTCTCTCATTCTGTGTTCCTCTAAGCTTTAGTACTTTCCAATTACATCCCATTATGATCAATTTATAATGTATCACTTGGAAAACTTTTGCCCAAATTTTCATACTTCAGCCCATTCTTTAAATCACCACTGCGGCCCTCTGCTTTTCTTGCCGGCACTTTAGAAGAGAGTTTCAAATCGCCCTCCGGCTGTCTCATCACCATGAGTGTGTGTGTGTGTGTGTGTGTGTGTGTGTATGCATATGTGTGTGTGGATATGTGTATGTGCATGTGTGTGTGTGTATGTGTGTGTATGCATATGTGTGTGTGGGTATGTATATGTGCATGCATGTGCGTGTGTATGTGTGTGTGTATGTGTGTGTGTGGGTATGTGTGTGTGCATGCATATGTGTGTGTGGGTATGTGTGTATGCATATGTGTGTGTGTGTGTGTGTGTGTGTGTGTGTGTGTGTGTGTGTGTGTGTGTGTGTGTGTGTGTGTCGGGTGCATGGGATTCCAGTCCACTCTCAGCACCCCAATGTCACTCCAATGAAGCCCAGCTTGAGTGGACTTTGAAATGGGACGCCAAAGTGGTCTGGCGCAAAAAATCCCGTAATCAAGTAGAATCCAGCGCCTGCTTCACAGGCTCACAGCCTCAATCAGGGGAGAAGGAGACTGGCCTCAAGTGACATGGCCCCTAAAAAAGACATCTACCCTCAACAGTGAGTATGGGAGAGAGAGAAAAGCGAGAGGTAGAGAGGGAGACAGAGAGAGAGACAGAGAAGAAAAAGAAAGAAAAAAAGGCAGAGGGAGAAAGAGAGAGAGAGGGAGAGAGAGAAAAACGAAGACCAGAGGGAGAAAGATAGAGAGAGAGAAAAAGAACAAGAGAGAGAGAGAAAAGAACAAGAGACAGAGGGAGAAAGAGAGATAGAGAAAAAGAACGAGAGACAGAAGGAGAAAGAGAGAGAAAGGGGGGTGCAGAGAAGAGAAGGGCCAGTGGATAACCTGATGTGTCGGTGGTTTCTCCTTTGATGATGACTATCAAGCGCAATTGTGCATTTGAAATGGAGAGGAGTGTGCTGTGTGTGTGTGTGTGTGTGTGTGTGTGTGTGCCTGTGTGTGTATGTGTGTGCGTATGTGTGTGAATGTGTGTGTGTGGAGGCTACAGAGGAACAAAGAGGTTGTCTCAAGTGACTTTGCCGTGACTTTAGTGAGAGGCAGTGGAGTCACTGTTCCAGGAGTGCCTGAGGGTGCGGGGGGTAGGGGGGGTGGGAGTCTGACCCCCCCTCTCGTCCTCCTCAGCAATGTAGCGTGGCTTTGTGGGTGGGCGAGATGAGACAGGCCTTAATTGCA
>CM059282.1:19119744-19137244 GCA_030347295.1 Setipinna tenuifilis
ACTCCCACTGCTCATCTGCACAAACGTATCGATAGCTCTGAATGTTTCATGTGGCCGTAATAGTACTGAAAAATGCCATCATTTTAAAAAGTGTTCAGCAGTCGGGATCTTATCCGTGTGTGAATGGGGGAAAGTGAGCAGTTTACTCACTCTGATGGCATATTTAGGCCCCAGGATCATTTGCTGTTCTGCGTGAAAGAGAGAGGGAGAGAGAGAGAGAGAGAGAGAGAGAGAGAGGGAGAGAGAGAGGTTGAGAGTGAGGCACCACAGACAAAAGATCTGCATAGTAAGGATATGGGAAAAAGAGGGTCACACACTGAGTCATAGTACCGTTATATTTCTGTAGTGCAGTGGGAAATGATTTTCATGACAGATAACGCTTTGGTCTGGACACAGCCCTTCTCCCCTCATGCCCCTTTCTCTTATTCTTTATCTCTCTCTCTCTCACACACACACACACACACTCACTCTCACACACACACAATATAGCATTGGTGCATTGGGTAGTAACAATAACTCTACATGACCAACATGCAACACTGAGGAGAGAGGAGACTGAGGAGAAACATGCACAGCTCCTTTTTGTTCTCACATGGGCACAAACTACCAGTGTAACAGATCTACAACTGCTGTGGTCATTTGCATGTGTAAAAGCGTGTTTATGTTTGACTGTGAGAGAGCATGCTAGAGAAGGAGAGAGAGGGGTGACAGAAGGAGTAAGAGAGAGAAATATAGAGAGAGAGGGAGACAGAGAGAGAAAGAGAGAGAGAGAGAGAGAAGAGAGAGAGAGAGAGTACTGCCATTTACCTCAGACGTGTCAGTAGCTACCAGTTGCTGCTTTTCGGCTTAAGCCAAAACAGGGCTAATCACTGTTTCCTGTGGATCCAGTGGGCTTTAGAACCAGAGAGTATAACTTTAAAAAAAAACAGATGATTGAAACTATTCTTGTACATGTTCATTGTGTACAAAATGGGAATTTAGCTACCTACCTGGTAAAAGGCAGGGCAGCATTTTCTTTGTTTCTAACACAGAGTGTGTCTTTCTGCTCTTCTACCCCTTTCCTTGTCTCCTTTCTTCGTTGTCTTCACCTGTCTGTCCCTAAGCCTTTATCTAATCCATCCCCTGCTGTGGAGGTAAACAAACATCTAATACCATCTTCTTCAAGGATTTTTATGATTTTTATTTGTCATGAAACACCAAAACCTGAGGATCTCACTAGACGAAGGTTTCACCAATCTTAATGTAAGTGTAGTGTAAAGTTCAAGCAGGAAGCTGTAATGCATGTCATTAATTAGCTGTTGTCCAATTAACACCTGTCTTTTAATACATCAGCTTACCTACCTGCTTTGCTGCTCACAGGTGTATTTCACCTTTGCCCTCCCTCGTTCCTGTCCTTGTCCCTGATATTGAAGTTTCTTATCCACCTCTGCTTCTTCAATAACTGACCCTGGGATGGTGGGGTTAGGTCCCCTGATTCCTTTTGTGGCATTGTTTAACGTCACTTTTCATGTCATACTTATTTTATCTGTATTGTATGCCTTCATGAAAGCTCACTGTCTGTTCTGTGACCACCACCAGTAGGTTCTTGTCCTTCTGTCCGGGGGGCTATTGTGCCCTGCGACTTCTGCTGTTAGGACCTTTACAGTTATCATGTATCAAACGGGACAAAGGAAAGGACCTATGCCAAAGTTATTGTTGTGCCATGTTATCTAATAAATTAGGATTAATTTTCTGGTTAAATTTCCTACAACACAGAATAATGATTGCAATTTCAAGATGAAACTACTGGGTCTGCTCTGTGTGCTCCTCAACATCTGCACACATTGTAATATTTCCCTCTCACTAACCCAGGACGTCCAATGTGGCCCATGGGCCAAGGATGTTTCGGCTGTGACTGCGGCCCTTGGTCAGGTTGAAACCAGCCTCATCAACAAATAAAAGGATGTGAGGTGTTTCATTTCCATCCAATGCCATTATTCTCTATAAAAAAGAAAAATAAAACCAACTCAGTCATATAGATGGGTCATACACAGCGGTAATATGTTCTTCACAAAGTCAATATGTTAATGTTCTTTTTTATTTTTTTCTGTGAGGTAACCAATTACCCGATTTTTACCAAAAAAGAATCACCTCCAGGCAGTGACAATACAGGCGTACTGTCAAAATTTCAGAATGATATGTTCATGATTTTTTTTGGCTTGTTTTGTTTTTGTTTTTTACACCTTCTTAAAAAAAGGATAGCATCGCCCCCCCTTCACCTTCACGTGCACATTTCACAACAACAACCTTCAAACTTTTACAAATGGGTTGGTGTATAAATTGTAGTATAATTAACCTGCAATGTATTCTGAGTGTTATCTACAGTAACACTACTGTAATAGTTTCTATCACTTCCCATTAAACTACAGCCTGTTTGTGCCATTATCAACATTTCCTGAAAGTTTCATTTAAATCCGTTCATGACTTCAAACATAACCCATCCCCTGTGAGCAGCCAACACGAATTTCTCATAATATGCTCGTCCTACATTCACCAAAATGTAATCATCTGTTCCTTGTGCCAATGTTTGTTGAAAGTTTTATTAAAATCCGTTTATGATCTATTGAGTTATCTTGCTAGCACACACACAGATAGACAGATGGGAGTGAAAACATAACCTCCTCGCCGGAAGTAAAAATTAACTCTGATCTTAATCAATAGCTCGCCTTGAGGACTTAAAATATATATATTTTTTTTTAAAAGTCATATTTGTTCAGAGCATTTTTCCTTGACAGGGTTTCAAATGTTATCCGCCCATGAGGCGTTTTGTTGTGCACATCTGTTGCTCGTATAACCAGACCAGAGAGCAGAGCTTCCATTTGATCCCCATGAATGCAACACCTGGCACAGCATGCTCCCATTCTCCAGAACATCCTCTGCAGTGGTTCCAAACCTGGAGTACAGACCTAAGCAGTGGTACTCCAGGTAGTATTTGACACAAAGAGAAGGGAGAAATACTGATGACAGTGTTCTGTTACAGTTCTTAGGCAAAATTCTGTGGTCAGATACTGTAAAGCTAGATTCCGAAGGTAAAGAGGATACTGAAAACCCCCAGAAATTGGAGTGTAGTTATCGGCTACAATGATAAACAACAAATAATTAAATTACCTGGTACCACAGTTCTTTCACTTTGTCCGTGTTCCTATCGGATGCCCCCCTGTAGATAGTGTTTCATGGTCATTTGGTTCTTCTTCAGTATCTGGTCTATTGTCGATATGCTGATGGAGTTGACGTTTTGGAAGATGGCTTGGAAGACTGCATCACGGACTAACGGTTAGATTGGACATCTGCAATGTGGGAAACTCGTCCTTCGTTAGTCAAGACCTGATTTCACCTGTCACCTATTCACCTGTCTGTCATGAATTTGACATGTTCCAAAAAATGTATACTATATTGTATTATATCCTTAACTACTTTTGACAATTGAACAGACTATTCTGCATATAATGACTTATACAATGAAGTTGCGCTGACATGTTTTGAAGAGAACGACCATTACACTGAGAACCAACTAATTGGAATAGATCGGCAAGATCAATTCATTTGGGAAATGTGCTAAATGTGGGCTAATTGTGTAGGTAAGTGTACATAACTATTTGCAAAGATGCACTAGACACTTGAGACATGTACAAAGCATTTAAAAATTTGATGAACGAAATGAGAAATGCCGTTGAGAATGACACACTTCATGGCCTGTGTGTGGGTGTCTCAGGCAGCTCACAAATTCTTCATGTTCACTTGATAAGTGCCATGTGCTAATTGGCCTAATTAATATAAGACAGTTCATCTTCAGTAACTTAACTTAAAAAAAAATTTTCTAGCAAGTTGTACTAAACTTTGTAATGACAGCCATCTATGTATGACTCATCCTTAAAACTTTTTCTATCGCTATTTGTGAGTGCCTGACAAAGGTCTGTTTTTTAAACTACCTTGTTCATCTTTCTTTTCCTCAATAGTCTCATTCTACTGAAGCTTTATGCCACCATCTGCTAAATGACAGCTTCTGACAAGCAATGTTAACGAGCTGAAATAAATTGGGTAATATGTACAGAGTGGTACTGTGGGGACTGGGATGGTCACTAAGGCCTTGTATTCAATTATTGATTTGGTGTCATTTATTTATTTAGTAATATCAGCTGAGATATCGTGCAGAAATGCTACCAGCAGAAACACAGATCAGAACTTAAAAATGATTCAGGGAAACACCAACTAGACGAAAGCATTTGAAGTGTGCAGACCTCCACCAAGCAGTTAAATTCTCCAATGTTAATGTTCTTTTTGATTTTTTTCTGTGAGGTAACCAATTACCCGATTTTTACCAAAAAAGAATCACCTCAAGGCAGTGACAATACAGGCGTACTGTCAAAATTTCAGAATGATATGTTCATGATTTTTTTTGGCTTGTTTTGTTTTTGTTTTTTACACCTTCTTAAAAAAAAGGATAGCATCGCCCCCCCTTCACCTTCACGTGCACATTTCACAACAACAACCTTCAAACTTTGACAAATGGGTTGGTGTATAAATTGTGGTATAATTAACCTGCAATGTATTCTGAGTGTTATCTACAGTAACACTACTGTAATAGTTTCTATCACTTCCCATTAAACTACAGCCTGTTTGTGCCATTATCAACATTTCCTGAAAGTTTCATTTAAATCCGTTCATGACTTCAAACATAACCCATCCCCTGTGAGCAGCCAACACGAATTTCTCATAATATGCTCGTCCTACATTCACCAAAATGTAATCATCTGTTCCTTGTGCCAATGTTTGTTGAAAGTTTTATTAAAATCCGTTTATGATCTATTGAGTTATCTTGCTAGCACACACACAGATAGACAGATGGGAGTGAAAACATAACCTCCTCGCCGGAAGTAAAAATTAACTCTGATCTTAATCAATAGCTCGCCTTGAGGACTTAAAATATATATATATTTTTTTAAAAAGTCATATTTGTTCAGAGCATTTTTCCTTGACAGGGTTTCAAATGTTTGTTGTGCACATCTGTTGCTCGTATAACCAGACCAGAGAGCAGAGCTTCCATTTGATCCCCATGAATGCAACACCTGGCACAGCATGCTCCCATTCTCCAGAACATTCTCTGCAATAAGCCCCTTTTCATAGCCAACCGTCAAATTGATGCCTTAGAGCGCTTTGTTTTCGTTTATGCATTTCACAGCCAGTGCAACAATTCCAACCTACACTTCTGATTAGGTTATAGGATCATAGCGGCCTTATTTGCAAGCTGTTGTTTTGCCTACACGCTCTGTAAAAGCCGATGAACTTTGACCTCTGGCACAGCTCCTGTGTCGGCCATTTTCAGCAACAAATCTGAAAACAATCTCACCACTGATGCCGTGCCTTCTCTTCACATCAGCAAGTTGAGCAATGCAAAAAAGGCATCACATTGCTGTGAAACACTAACTTGATCCAATAACTGTTATGTTGTGTCACTTCTTATGGGCAATTCCAGGCTGAGGGCTCCAAAGTCTGATCTGAAATCAGTCGCTGAGGGATTTGGGTGGATGGCACTTTGCAAGTCTTTATTGGGCCATATTGTGGTAGTAGCTATCGCTTGCTCCCTCTATGCACAGCATGCTTTGCCTATATATGAGCAGCAAACAGTTGGTGCGACATAAACAGGGTTGATGTACTCTTTATGGCTCTGCATCCATTTTCAGGAAAGCAGTGGAAACACTTGAGAGCGGACATTAAAAACATAGTTATGTAGATGCAACTCAGAATGGCTTTCTTCGAGGACATGTATACCACATGCATTGCATTTCTCTCTCGCTGTTCAGTGTGTATGCATGTTTGTTTGTGTGTGTCTGTGTGTGTGTGTGTGTGTGTATTATGTGTGTGTGTGTGTATGTGAGAGAGAGAGAGAGAGAGAGAGAGAGAGAGAGAGAGTGTGTGTGTGTGTGTGTGTTCATGTGAGAGAGAGAGAGACACAATTTCCTGTCCTTAAACATTGTAACCTTTTTCTTTACATTTGCATATGATTGTACTGTTGGTATTGGTAGGTATGTGTGCATTTATTTGCATATACGCATGTCTTCAAGCTGTGCACATGTAAACATTGCCTATATGTATTCATATATGCATCAGCATACCGGAAAAGAGGAATTTGTGTGAAGAGTAATATAAGCCTGTGAGGATGGGTTGTTTGTGCACATAAATGTTAATGTATGTGTTTACCTGTTTGTGTGTGTGTGTGTGTGTGTGTGCGTGTGTGCGTGTGCACACATATATGGACTTATGTACTTGCACATGTGCCTATGCATTAGTTTTCTGTGTTTAAGTAATTAAGCATGTCTGTGCATCGACACATACACATTTCCCCATGGTCTGTCTTTGTGACTGTGTGTCTGTGTGCGTGTGTGTGTGTGTGTGTTGTGTGTGTTTACCCTGATGCATCTCCATTCGTGTTTGACACACCTCTCACGGGAGTTTATCTCTGGAAGACAGGTGTGTCTCGATCCCCTCCTCCTCCTCCTCCTCCTCCTCCTCCTCCCCCTCTTCTTCCTCCTTGTCCTCCTCCTCCTCCTCCTCCTCCTCCTCTCCATGCTGCTCTGCATTGCCCTGCAGCTCCTACAGCTTTTACCAAAATTAAAGCACCTTCGTGATTGACATAAGAACGAGCATGTTTGCCCTTCTGTCACTAGTCCAAAAGCACACACAGAAACAAACGAGAGAGAGGGAGAAGGGGAAAAAGCAAACAACCATTAGGCCCTAATCCACGGAGCATAACTCATCTCTCCCTGCGCCATGTCCTCACAGACTAAAACAGAGAGAAAGACAGAGAGAGAGAGTGAAAAAGAGAAAAGAGACAGAGGCGGATTGAGAAAAAGAGAGAGAGAGCCGGAGAGAGACAGAGACAAAAGAAGAGGGAAAGAGACAAAGACAAAAACAGAAAAACTGAATGACAGAGATAGAGAAACATTGAGAGAAAGAAAAAAAGAACAGGGGATGGGGGGGGGGTTTGGGGAGGTCCCATGAAGGTCCTGCTGAATACTTGATCTTGTCACGTGGAAAGTTAAAGCACACACTTAGGCAGAGGAGATCGATGATGCAGCTCGTAGAATAGTAAGCTAAAGCTCAAGGATATCTTATATATACATACATGTTCCAGGGCCCCTCTGTGTGCTGCTGGTTATATATATAGCAGTCTTTATCCATGCACTAGTTTCCCCTAGAGCCTCTCCTCTCATAAGGCCCTATGGAGATCTTCACTGATGTGGCTTAATAGTTCAGCTAATGGCTGGTGCAAAATGCTTACAGAAACCTGCGCTCAGTCTGGAATGGCAGTTTACACACCTCTGGAGATGGTCAATCAGTGGTCAGGCCTTAAAAGTTTGTGAGGTGGATGACCGTCGCTATAAAACAGCTCGGTTAACTGATTGCGAGGTGTCCTGGAGCCAGTGGGGACAGAGAGCACAGGTCTGGCCTATAAAAGGAATCCTGCTGGGTATAGTCTGGCCAGGAGCTTCTCACCGGTGTTTGCTGATCAATCTGTTTGTTGATTCATTTTTTCTTTAATTCCTGCATTGTATCTGTCTGTCTGTCTGCCTGTCCGTCCGTCCGTCCATCTGTCCTACGTCTATCTATCTATCTATCTATCTATCTATCTATCTATCTATCTATCTATCTATCTATCTGTTTGTCTGCCTGCCTGCCTGCCTGCCTGCCTGCCTGTCTGCTTGTCTATCTATCTATCTATCTATCTATCTATCTATCTATCTATCTATCTATCTATCTATCTACCTATCTGTGTGCCTGCCTGCCAGCCTGCCTGCCTACCTGTCTATCTGCCTGTCTGCCTGTCTTCCTTTCTTTAGTGGGGTTTTTACTGCAGCTGCATTTCCACCTTTGTGCTGTTCTTGATGCATCACCAGTGGTGGGGAATGGAAGAGATGTCCATGCATTCTGATTCCGGATCAATTCTGTCTCCTGTGTGGCACCAATCTGAAATGGTCTGCAGGTTAACTTGAAGCTTGTTTGAGTTAAATCACATTTGATTTAAATGATTAAAATGCTTTAAATGAATAATTAAAATGATCAATGTTAAAAACACTAATGTATATTAAACAAGGATGTTTGTTTTGTTTCCTGCTCATTGTTTACATTTAATGCACCACCACACACACTGACACAGAGAGATGAGGATTTCGCATGTGCAGTACCCAACATCATGAAAAATACATCACATTCACATATTGTTACAGTCAACCGGCCGACTCTACAGTATTGATAGGATCGACTAGATGACTGGGAGTAAGTAGCTGGGGTTCAGTGTCTGGTTTAGAGATGCTTGATACTTTAGTGAGTATGTTTACAAGGCGTATCCCTGGTTTGATCATACGAGGGATAACGTGTTTACATAAACTCTGTAAATTAAATCTGTGTATTAATATCCCTGTTTACATGACAAATACTAGCATCCCGATTTCTTCTTTACCACTGCCATCATTTACAGTTTTTCTCCACCGGTTTGGCTTATTTTTTGAAACTGAGATGACATTCTCAAAACAACATGGACAAATCCCCAAACCAACTTGCAGTTTGTCACAACAGAATGGCATTTCCCATTGCGTTCATCAAATTTCAAATGCTTTGTACATGTCTCAAGTGTCTTGTGCATCTTTGCAAATGGTTATGTACACTTACCTATAGTTAACACAATCAGCCCACATTTAGCACATTTTCCAAATGAATAGATCTTGCCAATCTATTCCAATTAGCTGGTTCTCAGTGTAATGGTCATTCTCTTCAAAACATGTTTGGCCAAATGACCTTATAGTTATATGAATGTCATCTCAGTTTCAAGAAATGAGCCAAACACATGGAGAAAAACTGTAATAAAAAGTCGAACATCAAAATTCGTGCTTGTGCACACAGTAGTCAGCTTTCAGAATCCGAGATACGGTGTATACATGCTACAGTATTTTTTCACTGCTTTTGTCTTTGACCCTCACTTGCAGGCTAGAAGTCCTTGTGAACATAATTGGCCATGGCTGTGATGGATGGTAATACTGACAGTCGTACTGCCAATTCAATGTAAAAGCGTACATTATTAGATATAGTATATCACGAGCCAAAGGGGGATCATGAAAGCTTGATGTGTTTCCCGAAGGCTAATTAGATCTGGGCTCTCTCTCTCTCTCTCTCTCTCTCTCTCTCTCTCTCTCTCTCTCTCAGTGCCATTCTTCTCAAGAGAAACACGGATGGCTTAATGCAATCTGCAGCTGCCAGCAGCCCTGACAGATACCACACTGTATTTGGCCATGTAGAAAAAGAGTGTGGAAAGGCTGCTTGATTGGTGAGGCGCGAGAAGCAGAACCCTCATGAGTGACTGGGTCAGACAGAACAGAACAAAGTGATGCCGACCAAAATACTTCCCGGGAATATAAAGCCTTAGGCCCTGTCTTAAGCTGCCTCTGATTTTACATCATATTACACCATATTACACCATATTGTACAAGATGGCACATACATATACATATCTATCTATCTATCTATCTATCTATCTATCTATCTATCTATCTATCTATCTATCTATCTATCTGTCTGTCTATCTGTCTATCTGTCTATCTATCTATCTATCTATCTATCTATCTATCTATCTATCTATCTATCTGTCTATCTGTCTGTCTGTCTGTCTGTCTGTCTGTCTGTCTAACCAGCTTTGTGCAATTAAATGACAAGCTATGCACTAAAAGTTAATGGTAAACCCATTTTGTCCACTTTTTTTTCCAGGTGGCTTTTTCTTGGCTATCTTGAGGTACTGTTTGGACAGAACCATAGTGGGAGAGGCAGGAGGTGAATGGGAGAGTGATCAAGCAATGGAATCAGCACATGACAGATGGTCAGGTTTGAACCCAGGACCCCGTAGGCGCCCAGGCAGGGAGCAGCCAGGGCCGCTCACACCATTGCTTGCCTCAGTACTCCTCTCCAAAAGTTTTTGTTTTTGCTTTTGCCAATTTTAGAAGTAGACACATTTACATTCACTTCTCCAGTCATAGCAATAATAATCAAAACACACAAGTTCCCTCCTCCTCTCCCTATGGACTGGGTGTTGAAAGAAAATGTTTGTGTGGTCGGATGGGGGAGGAGGGTTGGGGGTTGGGGATGGCGGTGCGATGGGGGACAGGTGATCAGGTAATGGGTGATGGTTCGCATGATGCATCTTGAATCTTGAATGCTACGACACGGCCCCCTTTTCACTGGGGATATGGTGTGGATGTGTGTGTGTAGAGGGGGGAGGTATGTTTGTGTGTATGTGTGTGCACATCCTAGTGTGTGTGTGTGTGTGTGTGTGTGTGTATGTTTGTGTTGGTGTGTGTGTTGGAGGGGGGTGGGGTATTTAGATGTTTGAGGGGAAGTGGCGATGCATCTCGGTGCTACGTCATGGCCTCCATCTGTCACTTCCTCCCCGAGACTAACGAGGCAGTTTGTGCTGATCTGCCTGTCAGCATTACGCCGTCAAGCCCTGGCGACAATGCCACTGACACACACACACACACACACACACACTCAGAGACACACACACACACATACACACACACACACATGCCATGAAAGAAAGTAAGACATTGTCTCCGACATCAACAGCAGGAGAGACACCTGGATTCATGCATGCCCACCCACCAACACACACACACACACACACACACACACACACACACACACACACACACACACACACAAAGAGGTCCACACTCCTCAGCGTCAGCTGTCACTGCTCCCTCGACAGCTCATTTAGCCTCAGACAGGACAGGAGAGGAGAGGGAGCGAGGAGAGAGAGAGAGAGATGGAGGGAGACATGGTAGAGAAAAGGGGAGGAGGACGGAAAGGAAGAGACAAAGACAATAGTAGAAAGAATTCAAGGGAGCATAGTGATAAATGGAAGAGGCGAGAGATGGAAAGTGGAAAGGAGAGGAGGAGAGAGGTAGGAAGGAAAGACAATAAAAGATAGCATTCAGAGGAGGAGGAGGGGGGTGCTGAAGGGTAGAGAGAAAGAGATAGAGGGGGATTTGGAAGTGAAAGGGGGAGTAGAATAGAGGGAATAAGGAAAGGCAATTAAAAAGCAGGAAAGAGATGAATGTTAAAAAAGAAGAGCTGGACAATAACAGGTTGGCCCCTTACTGGACTGTCTGTCCCATCCCCTTTACTCTACTGCATCTCCTTCACCTTGACTAACTGGAAAACATCATGAGCACAAGGGAAGCTCAAACAATAACATCATAAGCGCTTAGAAACAGATAACTTAGGAAAAGATAATTGACAAGGACAATCTGAATCCACTTACCCTTCACGGAATGCAGGTTAGTTACTGGTCTAAACTGAGTGGGTTGGTTGTTGTTTCATGGCACAAGGAATTATGTGTCTTACCATCTTAAATCGCTTCAAAGGGACCACCAGTGCACCCGATGCTAAAAGAGCCTTAAAAGCTTTAAAAGGAAGCCCTGCGGCATCTTCCCTAAGCATTTAGACAATCAGAACCACCCTTAGAACTGAATGTTTCCAAGAACTTGCAAGCGGCAGAATTTAAAAGCAGCCGTTGCGAGGCTGCAAGAAGGGGAACTTCAAAAGAAGCAGAGAGGAAAGAAGAGATAAGACACCACTAAAAGATAGCAAATAGTACAACATGGCAGACTGATATAATTTTTATAACAAGGGGAGGGACCGTGAATCTTTTAGGCTAGCACATCATGTTGTCCAAACCACTAACTGGGGATGATTTTGCAGGACTAAACATGTGTGTTACTTCAGTTACCCAATACAATATTTATTTATTTATTTGTTTGTTTGTTTGTTTGTTTGTTTGTTTGTTTGTTTATTTATTTACTCTGAGCTGTTAAATAATTACATTAGGTTACATGCCATTTAGCTGACACTCTTGTCCAAAGCAACTTAGAATGAACTAGGTAAAAATATGTAGTAATGTGGGTGTAGCGACACCTCAGCCATGGATGAGGGTGCAGAAGAGTGCTAGTTATTCACTCAATCTACCCATGTTTTTTTCTTCTTGTACAGGAATTAAAAGCCACAGCAAAAGAACGAGTACTGTAAGACGTAGATGGAGTGTAAAACCTACACATCATGAACAGTAACACACTGCACTCTGAAGTCCCTCCTCAACAGATGGCCTGTTAGTGTAACTGCTCACATTATGGCTCCATCAGGGCGCATGAATCACACACTTTGTTTGAAAAGCCTTCATTATAGGGCTATATTGGACTACGAGTGATTGGATACATACTGTAGCGAGATTCAATCTTCAATCTTCCACCTCAGTAGTGATCTAAAAGACCTTAGTAGGACCAGGCCAGAAGCATTAACAATGTTTCCTGCTATAGTTTACTGTGCTATACTATACTGTACTGTACTATCCTATCCTATCCTATCATATACTATACTATACTATACTATACTATACTATACTATACTATACTACACTACACTACACTACGCTACACTGCAGTGCAGTGCACTATACTATACTATACTATACTATACTACACTACACTACACTACACTACACTGCAGTGCAGTGCACTATACTATAGGCCTACTATACTATACTATACTATACTATACTATACTATACTATACTATACTATACTGACACACATAACTAAGGAATGTGTGAGTGAGGGCCAACAGGAGAGAGGGAGGTGTAGGGGGCAGCTGTGGCCTAGTGGTTAGAAAGTTGGCTTGGGCGTGTCTCAGGTTCGAATCCCATTCCAGTAGGAAGAATAGGGGTGGGGGAGTAAATAACTCCTGTACCCTCATCCATGGATAAAGTGGCCTTGGGCTACTATACTATGCCATATCTTCAGCTTCACCTTGTGTCATTTTTTATTAGACTTCACCTCTTCCACTACTCTCAGCATGAAACTGATACTATATGCTGTACCTCTCTTTTCTCATCTGCATCAAGTCTGACTGCTGTGCCGTGAGCAAATGGTGTCTGTTCACCTCTCCATGAAAAATGCAAAGGTATAGGTTATGTTGAAGTGTGGCCCGTGTAATCCCCTATGTCTACCTGTGAAGCACAATGCCTAGAGTAAGAAGAGAGGTGTGAGGTTTTGTAAGGGTTTTTTTGTGTGTTTCTTTTTTTTATGACAAGTTCTCCACCACTGAAGAACGCCCACTCCTCTGAGGCAGCAGTGTGGTGGGTAATTATCAGCTTGAGTGCAGAAAACTCCAGCATTGTGATTGCCACGTGGAACAGAAAGAGATGTTCACAATCACAGGCAGCTAAATTGCTTTTGCCGGGGTTAAGAATAAAGGGAGCAAAAAGAAGCTGTGATACTCTCCTGCCAGGGCTATATACGTTTCTATTCCAGGCTTCTATTCTGCCTCTTAATGGCTGTCTAAGAAACCACGGCCCAAGACTAAGCTTAAATAGGTTTGGGATACACTATAATAGAAATGATACGAATTACCTCTGGAAGAAAGAAAAAACACATTTATAATACTTTCTTCATAATGAATAAACTGGGAAAGGTAACACAAGGACGAACAACTGCTTACAACACTGAATACTTACTGCAAATATATTCAGCGCTCGAAGAACCTCTAACCGCTTTTGTGTGTTCGGCAGTCTTGATTGGCAAGTCTAATTCGCATGCAGATGAACATGGATGGGACGAAGGAAGGAAGGAAGCAGACAGATGAGGTGGGAAAAAAAGTCACTGGCCTGTCACATTATGGTGTGACCAAACATGCTCTAGTGTCATGCCTGTTGGCTGCCCTAATGGAAAATGTCAGTAAGCAAAACAAACATACACAAACACGTACACATGTACACACACACACACACACACACACACACACACACACACACACACACACACACACACACACACACGTGTACACACATACACACACATACCTGTAGCTAGCAAAGCTAAATCACCCACCTAAAAACTTAAATCAGATAATACCAGCAGACCAGGAACAATAAGCTGGCCAGATTCAGAGGATTCAGTAAAAAAAAACAGAAAACAAACAAACACACAAACACACAAACAAACAAGCAATTTTCTGTCTAAGTAAACACTTCCATGAAATGTCTCCCTTGAGAGAACAGGGGGTAAACAGGGCAAGTCTTTTCCAAATTCATCAGAGTCAAAGCAGCGACGGGTGACCACTGACCTTAATCCCCCATTCAGCTTCAGTTTCCAGTCCGCCAGCTCACTTCACTTTCACTCTCCGTCACGACACAGCACAGCACGGGACAGACCTGAGTGGTCACTACAGGACAGGAAGGAGGATTAGGGACAACGTCTGTGCTGTGTTTACTCACCGTATACGTCTCCTAACAGAACAGCTGGTAACACTTGATTTTACGGTTCCTTTTTTTAGTGTATCTACATGTACCGTGTGAAATATTGTACTATTGTACAATGATACGTGTAATGTACAGTGTCAGTACATACTATTACATGTTGTTACAGACAGACAGACAGCCAACAGACAAACCAACAGATGGATGTAGATACGTTGATAAATGATTTACTGATGAGAAACAATGTAAATTTGACAATCAATACAATAAACGCGTAATAAATTTGACATAGGGAGTCATTTTTATATAGTGTTGAAAGTCTTCCTTCTTCATTTCTGCATCAGCTGCAGTCTATTTCTCACATTTTAAAAAAAAGGTAATTCAGCCTAGCTGTCAGCGATGGTGGGGGGCCAGGAGTGAGCTTCTAGCTGTCTCGGTGGATTAGTGTAAAGGCTCAGATGCAGCACCTGTGAGCTCTCCTAAAGCCTGTGAGTGTTTGGGTCGGTCTGGAACATTATGATGGAGGGGCTCCACGAAAAGGCCAGACGTGGTCACTGACCCCAGATGTCTCTATCTCGACGGCGTGATCCAAAGAGCTGTACAAGAGCTGCAGAAGAGAGGAAACTGTGAGAGTGTCAAAACTGTGAGTGTGTGTGTGTGTGTGTGTGTGTGTGTGAGAGAGAGAGAGAGAGAGAGAGACAGACAGAGAGACAGAGAGGGAGTTTATTGAGCTAATAACATTAGTGTGCGTGTGTGTGTGTGCGTGTGTGTGTGTGTGTGTGCGTGTGTGTGTGTGTGTGTGAGAGAGAGAGAGAGAGAGAGAGAAAGAGAGAGACAGAGACAGAGTTTATTGACATAATAACATCAGTACACCTTTAAAACACATAATGGATTAGTAGAGTCTGTGCCCAAGTAAAGTTGCATAAAGTTAAGAATAACCAAAACACAGCTGGTGTGCCCTGGCAACAAAGACAGACTGAGTGACAGAAAGGATTAAAAGTGTCAGCCGCCCACACACCTACTCCCATCTTTCTACTTAATTAAATTAGTTCATACTGCAATACTTTCTTCAGATTCTTTTATTTGTATTTTTTGGCAAGTAAACATGCTTTTGAAGAAACTCTACAGAGCATAAAGCAATGAAAAAAAAAACATGACAAGACAATTATCACCTCAGCTGTTTATATCGGCTAATTACGAGCACTGACTGTCAGAGACGGTGGTAGCCTGGCATGGTACGAGTGCCCTGGTGTGGGTGTGAGAGAGCATGGGTATGGGCATGGGCGGGGAGCGTGAGCGTGGGTGGTGCAGAGCGTAGGGGAATAATGGCACTGGATGTGTTGTAGCTGGCATAAGTGGTGTTATTACTGAGTTGGCATCCAGAGAGCGGCAGAAGCAGTGTACCCTCCTGCTTATGCTGGCCAGGAGACAGTGGGCATTTAGAGAATAGAGAAGTGCAGATACACATCACTGGGTAGCACAACTCTTATAGCCATGGGAGGATGGAGAGGTGATGTGTAGTGTGTGTGTGTGTGTGTGTGTGTGTGTGTGTGTGTGTGTGCGTGTGTGTGTGTGTGTGTGCGTGTGTGTGTGTGGAGAGGGAACAAATACACAGTGTCCCCTTTTTACGATGTTTACACTCTAATGAGTTGATTGCTTTAAGATGACTAGCAGCATACAAAAATCACAAAGAGAAATAGAGAAAGAAATAAATAAAGAAAGACAGACAGAACGAAAGAAAGAAAGAAAGAAAAAAAGAAACAAACAAACAAAGAGGGTTGAAGGGAGTGAGAATAAGTGAGAGAGAGAGAGAAAGAGAGAGAGCAAGAGAGAAAGAGAGAAAGAAAGAGACAGAGAGTGAAAAAGAGTGACTGAGAGAGAGAGAGCCAGCACTGTGCCAGATGTGGCCCGGATCAACACCAGATCCACAACTCCAACTCCAGACGCCACCAGCAGCAGCCAGATAAATGCTGCCAGCGTCCTTTACACCCCCTCAGCGAGAAAATAAAAACAGAGCAAATGGCATCCAGAAGCAAATGTATGTATGAAATTCCAGCAGTGGCAGCAGTAGTGAGCCCCGCTATCATGCACTTGGGGGCTCCAGGATGGGCTATTATGTCTCCAAACAGATGACCCAACCACAGCAGTTGATCTTTTTAAAATGAAGCCCCCAACAACTGGATGGGAACCTTTAGCCCACACATAATTGTCAGCGGTACTGGTGGCACAAACATTACCGGCATCATTAGCAGTTCTAACAGCGCGATTACGTATTTTTCAATCTACAAACTAACAGAAAAAAAAAAACAGTACAAGTGATTTTTTTAAAAAGTAAGCACTACATGATATGAACTTTCCACTTTATGAGTGAGCCCTCTTGTGACTGGCTGTTTCTTGAAACCTGATTAAGGTTACGGTGGAGGTATGACTGCTTGCCTGAACCTTGTGGCATACGCTGAATCTGATAGCGTAATAATGCCTTGTCTCCATGGGCAACTGAGGTGATTTATCCAATAGATACAGTCTACGCAGCAGTATCACTCTGCACAGCCAGGTACACACTCTCTCTCGCACACGCACATGCACATGCACACACACACGCACACACGCATACGCACACACATACGCACACACACACACACACACACACACACTCACACACATACACACAAATTCACACATTAATGCAGATGCATCCCAATACACACATAGATTCACACACTCATGGGCTGACTAATTAATTATCTAAGTACCTGGGCCCAGCTGTGTAGCAAGCATATGAATATTCATGGAGGCCCTCACACTCCCCTCGGTCCACAGTGGCCTCAGAGGGGACAAATCACATTACACACTGAGTATCTGCAGCTGCCATTCTCTAACTGTGTGTGTGTGTCTGTGTGTGTGTGTATGTGTGCGCCTCTGTATTTACACCATAAACTCTCTTCCTCACTTTATATGTATATAGATTGTAGATTTCTCTTTTATAGTTGTAACTAAACATAATTTATTTAAAAACATTCAGAGCTAACCTGTAAAATTTGCAAAACAGTTGACCAATTTGAAGTTTACCAAACTGAAGGTGCTCTTTGGGGTTACAGCTTCAATAGCTTGTCTAAAAAACAAACAAAATGACTTTAGATGGCTATTTCATGTTCGAAACATAAA
>CM059282.1:19142244-19159744 GCA_030347295.1 Setipinna tenuifilis
ACAGCAGACCAGCGGCTCACCTCCTTACCTCCTCGACTGCTAGCCTACACTACACTGCTGATGCCATTGCCTGAGTGTGCTTTGCCCACGAACTGCCGTAGGCATGCAACACACACGCACGCACACACACACGCACACACACACACAGATGCTTGCACGGAAACACACACATATACACACACGCATTTGCACGCACACACGCGTGCACACACACACACACACACACACACACACACGCGCACACACACACACACACACACACACACACACAGACTAAACGTGGACACTCCTACAATACACTGGGGAGAGAGAGAGAGAGAGATGTTGAGGGAATTGTTACCGCCCCAATCTGATATGCAAATCACAAGATCTATTTTTGCACAATATGAATATACTTTAACAGTCGGTGGCAAAACAAGCCTTACCCTCGTCTGAACCCTGTCAAGAGACACTTAATAAGAAAGCAAACCTGTGTTAAAAAGGCCCTCGGCTCTCGCGTGAGTGACTCCGATTAATCTGGCAGACACACACACACACACACGGCACGTTGCAGCAGCCGTGTTGTGGTTGAGTCACTCACTGCCGTTAATAAAGATGCGACGCTAGTGCCATTTTGGGGACTCGGAACGCCTCCGGTCACACACACACCGCACCGCACCGGTCACGCCTCCAGTCACACACCGCAGCCAATGAGGCGCAGCTCTGCCTTTATGATAATGAGGTGTGTCCAGGTCCGTAGCCAAAAATCATGAAATGGGTGGGCCCAGAAAAACAAATCAGGTGGGCCTAGCCCAAAAAGGTTATTTTTTATTACTAAAACAGTCATTTGAACCTATAGAGCCTTCTGATTGGGGGGGGGGGGGGGGCAGCTGTGTTACGTGGTCTTGCAGTAGCATCTTTGTTGTATTTTCATTTGCGTTCCCATATTTCCATAACCTATGGGGTCGTAACAGCCTGATTGACAAATGCTCAGCCCACCCGTGGCTACGGCTATGGGCGGGTCATCTGTCTCTAATGGAAGCATTGCCCACACTGTGCTTCTTTTTCAGCCATACTGATGGCATGCATGTGTCTCTTTGTCATCACTGATACCACAGTTACTGATCCCGCTGGGATTTGCGTTCATAAATAGATCAGGTCTGATGAGGCTTCTGTTTTTTATCAGCTTTTTAAATTGGCCTGTAGTTAGTTGCAATTCGCATTTCTGTTTCCTGATGCAGCCAGGAAAATCAAATTAGCTGGACAATACACAGATGGACTTATTTGTCTGTACTAGTTTGATTTTGTCACGCCGCTGTTATTCCTGTTGGTCATGGACCTCATTACTTTAATCACCAAGATATGTCTTTTTTATAGGTTTGTCCATCTGTTAATCTATGTACATACCTATCTACTATATGTATGCATTCACAATCCAATATTTGAAAGTACTAAGACAAAAGTAAAATTCAGTACTGACAAACACTGACAGAGACAAAAGGATGGGTGTAGTACTGCTTCCTCAAAAATCATGTATAGAAGCCAGTTCACTGATTGTCTTCCTCATCACTGTCCAAAAGTAATCAGTGGGGTTCAGGGCTAAGAAAGACAGGCCATCACTCAAAAGCTGAACATTACTGTCACACAGCCAGCCTTTCACACACTTTGCGGAGATGTTTTATGGAGCCGTCTGAGGAGGTCAAGACACAAGAAGTTTCTTTTTTTCCCATCAAATTTACGATTTGTTCTAGGTTCAAAATTCACAAGACTGCCCTTTCAGACCAGAGCGCAGTTCTCTTGTTAATACTTCTGGACACCACTGTAATTCCTACATTGCCCCTAAAAGAATCCACGTGTGCACACATGGGGGACAGATAGATACCGAGATCGGCGTGTTTGACCTGATGAAGTAATCAGAAGCACAGATCAGCTGGTCGGTAGCATGTTTGACTTGTGTCCGCCCGCCCGCCTAGCCCACCCACCCGCCTGCCCGCCCGCCCCCCCACTCCTTGTGCCATCTCGTTTGCACAGCGACAGTAATTGCGCTGGATGCGCAGTGATTAATGACAAGCACGGCGCCGCCAGCTAAATTATGCAGAAGCTGCCTCTGCCTCTGCCTCTGCCTCGCCTCGCCTCGCCCGCTCACCCATCAGCCCGCATCCATAACGCCGTTTAGCGCGCCTGATAAACGGCCGCCTCGGTTACATCTGTATCATCAGCGTGTGCCCACAGCCCACATCACGGTGGCTGTCTCTATTTCTATCAGAAAGACCAAAATGACTCACAACTAGAGAAATTCTGTTTTGCTGTCAGAACCACAGGGCTATGTGACTAGCGTGCCGATACTGCTTGGTTAGAAGGGATGTGCATATTTCATCTTGTGGGGACATGATGGGTGGAATGATTTTGCATGCAGTTAGTAGATGCCTTCACGCATCTGGCCCCATTTTTTCAGAACACACACACATGAATGTTTCAGCAACTTTCAGCTCTGTTTATGTCATTTTTATTTGGTGTACCTCCTTCCTTGGTGAGCTGATATTGGTTTATAAATGCCTTATAAATGTGATATGACATGTTTACAACAGTTAGAAATGACTGTGAGAAGGTAACACCCTTAAGGCTAAGGTTGGGTTTCCTGACCGAATCGCGAGAGCTTTATCACGACTCAGGATGCAGGGATGTTTACACCTGGGGGGCCATGTCAGAGCCAATCTGGGTGATCTCTGTATCCTGCGTCAGTGTGATTTTTCCACTCAGCCTGTGAAACTTGCCCTACTGCTGAAACACAGGCCCCTGGGAAAGGAAGGAAGAGCCACGTGTCCCTTCTCTGTCAGTGCATGTCAAGATGCTGTCTTGTTCTCCTCCCCCTGTCTAATAGAACAGGTATTCAAGCAGAAGCACAATTTGCGAGACAATTTGCAAAATAAAAGATGAAACTAGGAAAGGAATACATGTTTGTGGGGAAAATATGTCTTCTACATTGACTACACCCACTGCAAATTGTATCATGTGTCAGGCTCTAGAAGCAATCATCCTGTAATACTGGAAGGATTCGCTTAACCATTTTATTTATAGTGCTCTGGTGTTACCACACACATAATAATAATGTGTCTTTCTTCTCTGCATTACTCGTTTCCTACAAGCCTAATCACAGAAGAGAAAAGAAGAGAGGAAAAGAAAAAAGAAAAGAAAAGACAGGAGAAAAAGAGAAAACGGTGGCTTCTGAAGGGCAGGTAGTGGGATTTGTCAGAGAGTAATCGCTTCTTTACAGTAGAGTGACACCCTGTGACCTCCCCTGACCTCTCTGCCCTTGCTCAACACAGAGCGAGAAATTGCCTGACAAGGGTAGCTTGTTGGCAGCTGGAAGTAAGACAATACTCTTGATCTAGCCGAACTGTGTGTGTGTGTGTGTGTGTGTGTGTGCGTGTGTGTGTGTGTGTGTGCGTGCGTGTGTGTGTGTGTGTATGTGTGTGTTTAGAAGTTACTACCAAAATCTTAAAACCATTTGAAAACCTTTTACGTGCGAATTATGAAATACATATTCAGGAATTTAAAATATTGTTTTTCTTAAAAGAAAACTCAACTAAACTAAATAGGCATGTTAAAACATCATACCAAGTTGGTATTTTTGCTGAGAAGCAAAATTGCGCTAGTCTGTTGCATTTAGAACTTCACTATTTTTTACCATTTTAGCCCAGAAGACTAACAATGTTAGTACTTAAAGATAACGTTAATTTTAAATCATTAAAAAAGCTTGAAGAAACTCCACACTTTATTGGTAGTAAAACAAAGGCCCTGGCATTCAAAACAAGGCAGTGTAAGTGTACAAATAATTAAAAAGACTGTTCTTACAGGCAGTACCTTGTAGTTTCTAGTCGCTGTCATGACCATACAAAGTTGATTGATGAACTGGAAGTGAAAGCATCACGTAGTGACTACCTCTGGAATATAAAACAGGGAGAGTACTATAGAGAATTTGAGGAAGATGAAGACCCATTTATATTTGATGGGCATCTGTACCTATTGTAACTGAAATATACAGATCCAGAGCTGATGAAAGAGACGGACAAAATTCAATCGACTTGTATCGACTTTCATCATGGCACCCATCCCCCCCCCAACAGTCTTATCCACACACACACATACACACAAATATTTTAACACTAAGAACAATCATCTGTTCACTCCAGGGCATATGTGCAAATGTGGTTCTCATACATGTTTCAGTTTGAAAGGACATACATTCAAATACATACATCAAAAGAAGGCTGTTGATGTTTGAAGGGCTAGACATGGGGATGTCGGGCAAAGAAAGAAGCTGAAAGAATTCTATACACTTTAATTTTCTTCATGACTGATCATAGATGTAGGTCTTTCAACATCTCAGAGATTTACAAGTTGATTTTTCGAGCTTCTGGCTGTCTCTGTGCTAAAAGAACAAATGTATCACATTTACATGCTTCTGTGAGCATACCTTCTTCATCCACACAATCTACAAAAGGTTCAAAAGGGAGGTTTTTATTTTGGCATGTCAAGCTGGCTTTGTCAATCTGCTTTGTGTGTGGTGTGTGTGTATCTATACAAGGCCAAGGATAATGGCCTTGTATAGATACACACACACTTTGTGTGTGTTTGTGTGTGTGGGTGTGGGGTCGGGGGGGTGGATGTGCAGGAGTACTTTACCACATACATCACAATGGGGTAGCCGTGGAGACTAGATTTTATTGTAAATAATGTTTAATGCCTTGCACTTCAAGCTGAGGTTTGAAAAATGAAAGGGACCAGGTTGAGAAGCCGTAATCTCTCTATGAACCTCAGCGTCGACATACTTACTAGAGAAGGCATGAAGGCCTGGGGCGAAATCAAATAAAAAAGAGACTTTAGAGAGAAAAGGAGACATGGGAACTGACTGATGCAACTACTGACATGGAGAAAAGACACTATAAAGAAAGACTCGCTTAGTTTGTAAAAGCAGGGCAATGGAGACGGTCTTTTTAGATATAAAATGTCTCAAAGTGATGTTTCTTGGTGTTTAGTGACTAGAAAAAATGGACATGCAGTGATTACTGCCTCTTACAATTCAGAGGCTGATTGAAGTGGAAATGGTGGATGTTCAAGTTATGATTCGTGAGCAGTTCATTAAAAGGATTACATGTTATATAAAGAGTGAAAGGGGCCCTGTCATTGTATTATTTTCAAACTTGCCTTTAATATTTTTTATGATTGTTGTGTAGTTAGACGGCATTTTTACAATCTACCCTTTCTGCGGTTAACCAGACAACTTAATTCCATCACTAGATCCAAAAACACATATGACCTCTTGACCTTTAAATTAATTGGCTGTCATCTTTTAAACCTTAAAGAATTAGTGTTTTTCATCAGTAAATCACATAAAAATAACATAATATTAATAACTATAATAATAATAATAACATAATATTATACACCAAAATACAAAAATGACTTCACCACACAGTCAAACAGAGAAAGCACAGAAGAAAAGGTTTAAACTTTAAACACAATATTAAAAGAAGGAAAAAATATTGAATAGACAAACTAGAGAACTAGAATTTTAATGAAGTTAGATTTTATTTTTTAATTAAGTAAAACTTTTGAAATATCCAAGTCCCTCTTAAATCATTATTGTACACTTTGTATTTAATGGTATTCCCATTCCCAGGGGCACCGACCTTAGCATTTTTATTAGTTACTTTATGCCTTTGAGTTCCCTAGGGGGCCTGAGCTGTGGATGGTCATTTAAAACCTTTGAATATCATTGTGTGCTTTTATTTGCAGTGTCCCAGGTTTTGGGTCTTATATTACTCCTCTTTGGGCTGGGTTGGCTTAGCCTCTTTGGCTAATGAATATATTTATCATGTGTGGTCTCCACATGCCTAAGTGTTTTTTTCCTTAGGAGTTTCATTTTAGAACTTATTTATTTTATTTTTTTTGCATACAACTCTGGGCTTGTGACCCCAACAAGAACTGTCTGCAAACCAACTTTATGCATGTACTGTTACACATTTGGACTAGTACTTATTGGTAAGTATTTCATACTTTTGTGAGAATCTATGTCCACATTGTTTTCATCAAAATCCATCAAAACAATGACAGCATATTGAGATGTCTTATTGGGTTCCGAGCTCTGTAGGTCAAGAAGGCCTCCAAGGAACAGAACTTGTATTCTGATGTGGTAAATAAAGACACATTCCAGTAGGGACTTGCTTAACAATCCCTTTTGATGAAATCCATCAAAACAATGACAGTATATGGAGATGTTGTCTTATTGGGTTCAAAGCTCTGTTGGCCAAGAAGGCCTCCAAGGAAAAGTATTACTATTCTTATGTGTTAAATAAGGACCCATTACAGTAGGGACTTGCTTAACAATCCCTTTTGATGAAATCCATCAAAACAATCACAGCATATGGAGATGTTGTCTTATTGGGTTCCAAGTTCTGTAGGCCAAGAAGGCCTCCATGGAAAAGCACTACTATTTATATGTGGTAAATAAAGACCCATTACAGTAGGATGTATGGTGATGCCCATAATCCCCCCAACGCCTGAGCAGCGGGGGAGTAGCATCCTGCCAAACGGGACGCAGTGTGACCCATATAGAAACCTGCAACTGTATGCAGAAACAAGCTTAATGATGCTAAGCAATTGGGCAAACAAAAAGTTGGCCCTTTGTCATAAATAAGGATGGGGGGGTGTTTTACCTCGCACATTGGCAGAAGATAATTAAGTAGAGAGGGTGAGTAATCAGACAGAGGCCATTGCTATTGCTGCTGCTCTTGCTGCTTTGATGCTGCTATACTTGACCAAGAGTTCATATCGTGCTTTGTTCTGAATTCGTAAAGAGTTCTTCAAAGAAAATACACATTCAACCAAATATGCATTGATAGGCCTATATATTTTTTGACAAGCCCTATAGCAACATCTGTTTTAAACAGTCCCTCTACTTTTATGCGAGACAAAAAGTGTATTCCAAATGTTCTACAGTATGTAATATTCCAAATCTAAAAAAACACTTTTCAGTTACTTTTCTAGAAGACAAAATGGTACCACTTTATTTTATGGTTACTTTTTAGTGTATCTACATGTAACAACATGCAATATTACGTACTGTTACGGGTGCGTGGCTCAAAACAACCGCAAAACAGAAGGGTGACTACACTTGGTTGCAATGAGCAAGATTAAACTTTTCCCAAACCCTGTGCGGAGTAGGACCACAATGTCTATTCCACAAATAACACAGGTTCTACTTAAGTGATCTCTTGATTTGAAAGGTCTGGCAGCAATCAGGCCTCGGTGTGGCTATGAAATTGAACTCAGCTTTCCACAATAATATGAGTAATCACAGTCACCTCATCATTTAACAAGGGGGGGAATTACTTTTCCACACAGGTTTGGATTGTAGTTTTCTCTTAACAAATAAAATCAGCACAGAGCATTTTAATTTTTAAATGTCTTTGATGTTTTGAAACAGTTAAATGTGACACACATGCAAAAAAGTAAGAAATCAGGAAGGGGGCAAATACTTTTTCACAGCACTGTATGTACTCCAAGTATCACTACAGAAATGCAGTGCCATTTTCCAAATGTGTTTTGTCCTAACTCTGTGATAAATTGTCAATTATGTCATTAGGACAACTTACCCAGAACACCTGCTGCTCATAGTTGCTCTACGAATCTAACCCCGTCAGAGCAACTACTTTTTTGTTCTAAAAAAAAGTCTGCACGCAGGGCTGTGAATTTTGTCGCTCCTTGTTAAAAAAAGCAAGATATGCAAAAAGTCCTGAAACACTGAACTGTTGCATTTTAGGTTAATGTCACCCAAAAGCCAAATATTTCTAACTTTTTGTGAGTAGTGTATTTGTAAACTACACAGAGTGCATGTACCAGCACATAAATCACTTCATTGGGGGATTATTAACAACAACAATTAACCAGTCAGTCACACATCTCAGGTGGATCATCATACCCACCAATGGCACACAGCTGGCAATTGAATTTGTCCCTTCTTGTGCTGTATAAATGCTGTGGCACTAGGTAAGGCCCTCAGAACAATGGTTGCTTTGCAGAGGATTTTTGAGCTTAACCAAGAAGATGACAATAGCGTTGTAGTGATCCTACCTGTGTCAATGTGTTTATACACACTTCCTTTTAATCCCCTTGAGTTCCTTCCTGATGAAGCCATCATCAGAAAGTATTATCTCAGTTGGGGACAAATTATGGAGATGCTGAGTGTTGTGCACCCTCATTTGGTTAGATGCACGAGGCGTAGTTTTGATCTAACCCCAGCAGTACAACTCCTGGCTGCCTTTTAGTTTTTTACGCTGTGTGAAAATGTGTTATTCAGGAGGGCATCCATCCGCAGCAGCTATTATTGCACCCCCCACCCCCCACCCCCCAAGACATTCGCAGGGTCGACCAGGGGCTCTACAGAATTGCTGGCTTTTCCAAGGATTATCGGCGCAATTGATTGAGACCCTCATCCCAACTGCACCGCCCTCCACCCACACACCCAGATGCATCTGCCGCAAGGACTACCCAGCCCTGAACATCAGGGTGGTATATGATGCAGATGGCACCTTTCTCGGTGTGGTGGCAAAATGGCGTGGGAGCACCAACAACTCCTTCATGTGGGCAAATTCTGCACTCTGGTGGCTTTTGGGGGATGCTGGCTCCTTGGGGACAGTGACTTTCCTCTGCACCTCTTTCTGCTGACCCTGCATGTCAACACTGAGATGGAGCCACAGGTGCAGAGGAAGGGACACTCGGATGGTTGTGGAGAGGGCCATAGGGGTGTGCAAGCAGGTCTTCCGCTGCGTCAATGTATCCTCCATTACCCAGAATTCTGTTTGCTGACTTTCCTCTGCACCCCTTCCCTTCCTGTTGACCCCACATGTCAACGCTGAGATGGAGCGGCAGGTGCGGGTCAATAGGGCCCACAGGGACATTCAGATGGTTGTGGAAAGGGCCATAGGGGTGTGCAAGCAATGCTTCTGGTGCTTCAATGTATCCTATTACCCAGAATTCTGCGCTCATCAAACTCATGGATGCATTTGTTGTGTTCCCTGGCCATTTAACTGCACTTCAAATCAAAGAAGGGTTCTATGCAGTCGCAGGTAATTACTAATATCAAATAGTATCCGCACTACAGGTTTCCCAAGAGTATTAGGAGCCATTGACTGCACACATATTCCAATATGTGCACCCCTGGGAGAGCATGAGGGGGATTATATCAATAGAAAGTCCTTCCATATTATCAATGTACAGGTAAAAAGATCTACTTCACATAGGCCCACATTAAAATACCTCATGTTCATACATATACCACAAATCAACCTGGCAGTACTGGCCCCTAGTCCCATTTTGCATTAGGCTATGTGTTGTTCTCCACAGGGGTTGGTTGGTCTACCTCACTCATGTTCCCTGCCTTTGCAAAAATGCTTGATGTCCTTAGATGACATGTGACCACCAGTTGCTGGTGAGCAGTTTGGATGCAAGATGGCCTGGGTCTGTCCACGATTCCCGTATATTCAGGGCATCCTCACTATCTGCGGGATTCGAAGAAGGTAAAACAATTCTACATCTAATCCTTAACACAATTCATCCTGCATCAAAAGGATATCAGGACAGTATAGAAACAAGGGCTAGAATACTAGCCATTTCTACTGAAAAGTTCATGATATTCATTCAGTGAAAAATACTGGGCATCTCAGATGCATGACACTAACTACATACATTTCTCCCCACTTCCTACAAGGCCGTTTTGATGGACCCTCAAACAAGGGCCCAGAGGGCCTTAAATCATGCCCACAATGTCACACGGGCACGCATCAAAATGACATTTGGCATATTGAAGGCCCGGTTTGCTTGTTTGAAGGGCCTGCGTGTGAGGCCAGATAAGGCCTGTCAGTTAATAGGGGCATGTGTGGTACTGCACAACATCGCCACTATGCGTAAAGAAAGGGTGCCCAATCATGTGCCATCCCCCCCAGATGTGGTCGACCCCATAACCCTGGACCATCCCACAGGCCGTGCGGTGAGAGAGGCCATCACAGACCAGTATTTTGGACAGTAGCACACAAAGACATTGCAAAGCCACCACTCATGTCTACTGTATCAATTTATTTATTGGTTGAACCGGTCCTGTTCCTGAAAAGCCAGAAAAGCCACATGAATGCTTGCTAGCGTGTGCACCAGGGATGGAAATTAACTTTTTTGTTCACCTGCCACTCTATTCTAAAATCTACCAGCTACTCAACATTTTTACCGGCCACTTTATATATTCAACCCTTCCGCACATTTTAATGCCAGTATAACACCCAGGGCCGGTTCTAGGCAGACATATATAAGAGGGAAGTCATAAATGTGAAGGGGGCATCATGTATACATTATGCTCCAGCAGTTTTTTTCCGTGCTGATAGTAAGTGTTTTGGTGGGCAGTCAAAGTCTAAATTAAAGGTAATTTCCTGCATTCTGGTGCATTTTAACAGGTTGTTAGATAGCTTAATGTTATCTTTCTAAGTGAAAGGACAGCAGAAAGAAAATCCATGCTTTACATAGTTTATTTTTAAAATTGTTAACATATGTGTCTGTTATTTAGGATATCACTTAAAAATAATGCAATTATGTTGTATTTTATGTTTGTAGGCTAAGGTCTAATTAGGCGCCTGTCACTTAAAATTTCTCCTTATAATCCTAACGTGAAAGAAAGTCATGTTCTAACTTCGTTTCTATGCAAGATTCTAGGAAATCAAAGGGCTAGTGCAGATGTGGATACATTTGATTATATTTTCTATGGAATTAATAAATATTCCAAAACAACTTGAGAAGACTCTTTATTAGACTATGCAAGAGATGTGTCTTGCAAGGTGCATTTTTTTGTTTGGGTTCTGTGACGTACGTAAGTTGTTTGCTTTGCTTTCGGAATGGACCCAAGAAGGTATTATATAGTGTGTGTGTGTGTGTGTGTGTGCGCGCGCATGCGTGCACACCAGGGATGGAAATTAACTTCTGAAATCGGTTTTGTTGGCGCTATTAATAGGTTACGTTAACATCACATGTTAGCTTTTGGAATGAACTTGTGCGCATATGGCGTTATCATCAACGTGAGAAGGCAATATACTGATGTATTCCTGTTTGGACAGTTAGGCTATAATCATCATGACTGAGCTTTCATTAGCCTACCTGAACAGAAAGTTGCCTAGCCCTAGATCATATTTGAAATAACCACGCGCGCCTGTGCTGGATGCCAAGAAACGCTCCGTGAGTCTTGCTTATCAATAAATAGTAAACTTATATGCACCTGCGCTATCTACTAACTGATTGCTTACGCTACAACATGCGTGAGGGAGTGCATTCATAGACTATATCGAACTTGGCTGAATGCATTTGCACACCCGCCACAGTGGCAGGTAAAATGGCAAAATTCACCCACCAACACTCATATTTACCCGCATTTGGCGGGTGGCGGGTGGTTAATTTCCATCCCTGGTGTGCACGCATGCGCGCACACACACACACACACACACACACAATATATAATACCTTCTTGTCATGCTCCAACTTCTCAATCTCCAATTCTAGTTTGCTGTTCTGCAGCCTCTTTTTCTTGCAGTCTAGTATCAACATTTGTTTGTAGAGACTACACACATTGTCCGCTCCCGCCCACAGAACCCCCACCCCGGAATGAACATATTAGCCTAGTATGCAGAACAGTCAAATGATGAACTGAAGAGAAAGAAACTGTACTTTGTGACATTGTGAAGTCCCTGGCAGTGAGGCTTCAGGTGGGGACAGGGGCAGCTCCAACTCCTCCTACAAAGGGACACAAGCACACAGGTCACAATTCAGATACACTACTGCTGAAAAGTACTGAGTCACCCTCCCATAATATTGACAGCATATAGTAGCAGTGATAAAGTCTTTCAACCTGCATGTGGGGATCAGACCTTGCTGTGACGGTCTCGTCATCCTCCTCCTGAGAGAACTTAGAAGTATGTATATATACAGTCGTGGTCAAAAGTTTACATACACTTGTAAAGAACATAATATCAGGTCCCTCTTGAGTTTCCAGTTATGTCTACAACTGTGATTTTTCTCTGATAGAGTGGTTGGAACAGATACTTCCTTGTCACAAAAAACATTCCTGAAGTTTGGTTCTTTTATGACTTTGTTATGGGTTAACAGAAAAAGTGACCAAATCTGCTGGGTCAAAAATATACATACAGCAATGCTAATATTTGGTTACATGTCCCTAGTCCATTTTTACTTCAAGTAGACACTTTTGGTAGCCATCCACAAGCTTCTGGTTGAATCTTTGACCATTCCTTTTGATAGAATTGGTGCAGTTCAGTTAAATTTGTTGGGTGTCTGACATGTACTTGTTTCTTGAGCATTGTCCACATGTTCTCAATGAGGTTTAAGTCAGGACTTTGGAAAGGCCATTCTAAACCTTAATTTTAGACTGATTTAGCCATTCCATTACCACTTTTGATGTGTGTTTGGGGTCATTGTCCTGTTGGAGCACCCAACTGCGCCCAGGACCCAACCTTTGGGCTGATGATTGTAGGTTATCATGAAGAATTTGAAGGTAATCCTCCTTCTTCATTATCTAATTTACTATGTGCAAAGCACCAGTTATATTGGCAGCAAAACAGCCCCACAGCATGATACTACCACCACTTTGCTTGACGGTAGGCATGGTGTTCTTGGGGTTAAAGGCCTCACCTTTTCTCCTCCAAATATATTGCTGGGCATTGTGGCCAAACAGCTCGATTTTTCTTTCGTCTGACCACAGAATTTTTCTCCAGAAGGTCTTATCTTTGTCCATGTGATCAGCAGCAAACTTCAGTCGAGCCTTAAGGTGCTGCTTTTGGAGCCAGGGCTTCCTTCTTGCACGGCACCCTCTCAGACCATGGTGATGCAAAACACGCTTGAGTGTGGACACTGACACCTGTGTCCCAGCAGCTTGTTATTCTTTGCAGATCTGCTTTTTGGTGGTTCCTGGTTGACTCTTCACCCTCCTGACCAATTTTCTCTCAGCAGCAGGTAATGGCTTGTATTTTCTTCCTGATCGTGGGAGTGACACAACAGTGTCATGCATTTTATACTTACAAACAATTGTTTGCACTGTTGCTCTTGGGACCTACAGCTGCTTTGAAATGGCTCCAAGTGACTTTCCTGACTTGTTCAAGTCAATGATTCTCTTTTTCAGATCTGTGCTGAGCTCCTTTGACTTTCCCATTGTAGTGTTTGTGGGTGTCTGTATCCAATAAGCCCTATTTAAATGGCCTCAGAGAAGTCACCAGCTATAGTCACTCATACTCACTCACAAGAAGTTAAAAGACCATGATATGAAGCTCATTTCATTGACACAACTTTCTAAATCACCAAAAATATTAATTTATGTTGCTGTATGTATATTTTTGACCCAGCAGATTTGGTCACTTTTTCTGTTAACCCATAATAAAGTCATAAAAGAACCAAACTTCAGGAATGTTTTTTGTGACAAGGAAGTATCTGTTCTAATTACTCTATCAGAGAAAAATCACAGTTGTAGACATAACTGGAAACTCAAGAGGGCCATGACAATATGTTCTTTACAAGTGTATGTAAACTTTTGACCACAACTGTATATATATATAGATATATGTAAATATATATATGTAAAATCTTACCCCGCACGTAGAGGGCCAACTCCTCAGCCACAGTCAGGGGTTCCGGTGCCCTCCCTCCTCCCGTGTACCTGGCGGCCACCTTTTTCTTGTTGGCTGTGACAAACAAGCAGCCGTTCATTAGTCATTATAAGACACACACACACACACACACACTATTTAGCCATCTAGCTAAACACACTTACCATTCTGAATTATGCTTTTATATTTCATTTTGACCTGTTGCCAGGTGCGTTTGGTGGTGCCGCTGCCTCTGAAATGTTCACAGGACATACACCAATTTAGTCAAAGGGGCCGACCATTCAATCATCCCAATTCATGTCACTTTGCATATATCGGGCTACTCCATGAAGGTACCGAATATTATTCCGGATTTTTCAAACATTGAACAGGCTATATACATGATTGGGGTTGCGTAGAGGGACCATTTTCTGTGACTTGTGATTGATCCTATAGCTCCCTCATCCTATACTTCTATTCTGGAATATGTAGGAAGAGGGATGATACGTACGCATTTACCCGATCGGCAATTCATTGCCAACATGCTTGCGGTTCTGTATTGGCGGCCGCGGTGTTGGATTTTCCTTTTAATGTGGTGTTGAACTCCTCGAAACTTCGCATAATTGTCTGGCATTCTTCCTCAGTGAAATACGGGGTCCGTGCCATTGTGAACAGTGGTGATTTGCGCTGATGCACTCCCCTTTAATACGACCGTGCATTAACCTTGATTAGGTTTACACAGGTTCAACGAATCAACTTCATAATCGGCGTCGTAGTACCGTTTGAACCCAATCAGCATAACCGGGTTTGTTCAACACCGGTTTAGCGCGGGAACCCTGGGTTAGTTCTGGGTAGGTTGACATACGTTCGTAGTACAGGCCCCTGGATTTTTACAAATGAGATGGAAAAAATAATGTACTATCTAAATATTCCATGTCAATCAATGGTCTAATGTTGGCCAACTAGCTTACGTAAGCTAGTTTTACATTCTTGCTACGTGCTAACATCATATCGTAATTTTAGCCGTCTTAAAATCCCATTCCAAACCAGCATTTACAGAAGTTGCCTTCACTCTGTAGTCATATCTAATTGGGCCTCTCTTAATATAGGCAGGAAGTCATCGAGACCACTGCCCCCTGTTTTGAATGAACCCTATAAATTCATTAACTTAAAATAGTTTCTCAGGTGGTTTTGTGAACAAGCCCATTATCCAATTATTTCAATTACAAACACATGGGAGCACTAATTAAGGTGAGTCATGTGGTACCAATCCTCAATTATAATGGCTGTGGTACTCTTACTTGCACTTGTAGGAGAAGTACAGTATATGGTTGGTTATTTGCAAGGCAGTCATGATCCAAACACGCTCCCAACTCATTTGGGTTGTATGGGCAGTGTATTCTAAGTACATTTCAAAAGGCCATTCACTGTTGTGTACAAGTAAGTATACTGTAGTTAGAGAATGGTGAAGCAGATTGATTACTGTTATGGCATATTTCTCTCATATTTCAAATGCACTTTCAATCACAATGTCGTACATTTCTGTGCTAATAGAAATGTATTTGGAGTGATATTGTAAGCCAAATGCTTTTGTCAATGAAGTATTACAGTAATACGCTTGTAAAGTGCCAAATGTATACTGCTGATTTCTATGTGCTGTACGGATGCCGTGAGCGGCCTTCATATAATCTTTTTTAAAACTCATCATTATACCGAGATAACGGCATAATTAATTAGAGATCTCGAGAAAACAAAACAATTAATTTGAGATCACAAAAAAAGAACTTAGCAGAGGTCATCATTATACCGAGATAACGGCATAATTAATTAGAGATCTCGAGAAAATAGAACAATTAATTTGAGATCACGAAAAAACAACTGAGATTTCTAGCAGAGCTTTCTCGAGATCACAGAATAATTGTTTTGATTTCTCGAGATCTCGAATTAGTTTTCTTGTTTTCCCGAGATCATGAATTAATTATGCCGTTATGTCAAGATAACGGTGAATTTAAAAAAAAAGATTATGAAGGCCGCTCTCGGCTTCCGTAGTGCTGAGTTCACTCCACAGACACTTAAAGAGGCAACTTACAGGTTTCTTCCAATACATTATGAAAATGCTTTACTTACATTGACTATACCTACAGCATGTTTCAAACACACTTTTTGTCTGTATTCAGTAGACTTATGTGTTCCCGGTATGATAACATAACCACATTTCCAATTAACTCATCTATCTGCTGATGTTTACTATTCTTGTCAGACAGTTGTGCTGCTTTTTGTGCATTCAACATGTGTGCAACATCATACCATGACAAATGGAAACCAATTTTATTGTCCAAACAAAATAACTCACAAAAAACTTCAACCAAGAGCTACACAAACTAGAACTGCACAATTTGGCTGGAAGCAAATTAATTCCTAAACTTGAAACTTTCCCTGCAGCTGCGCCTCGTGAGGGCTCGTATCTCAAAATCTTCAGCTGTGGGAAATTTCTTTCACAGCGTCTGTGAAAATAAGGAAAAGAGTGTTTGAGGACAAAACAGACAGACAACACATTGAGAAACAACCATAATGCTTTCAGATTATGATACAATACTGCAACAACACTATGAAAAAAATGCAGGCCTATCTATTATTGCCTCCACCTTTTCTAGCAAGTATTGTAAAATTTGTGGGGGCATTTGTGTGTGTCATAGGGCGTTCAAGTGAATCTCACCAAGTTTGGTATATCTGCTGACTATCCTGACAAAAATGTATCAAAAGATTTATGTTGAGATAAATCATGTCAGAGTTACATGTCAATCAAAATTGAAGATGTAGCTTAAAATTGTTTGACAGTCTATATCTTGGCTAATTGCCCAAATTTAGTCAAACTTGACATGCTCATAGGGGGTTTCGCCTGCAGGGAGTAAAACACTGTAGAACTACTACTGCATGCAGGCAACCAATCAGCACCAATCAGGAGCATACATGGCCAAGTCTGCCTAATCAAGAGTGTATTAACAACATTGACAGCGAAAATATTAGTTGAAGATTGACATTTGCCTTTCAGTGATTTACTTTATGATATTGTGCTGTGAAAGCTTGTTCTCCCGTTTTCATCATATAATGAAAATAAAGAAAGGATTTTTCCCTTTCTTTATTTCCATTGTGCAATCAAACCAGGAGATCAAGCTGTCACAGCACAGCAGCAACACTTTTAGCCATGTTCTCCACATCAATGAACTTATAGACCATACAAAGAAAGTAATGTTGACTGCACATCTGTCAGTCTATTAGGATTGTAGAATGCACACACACACACATGAAACAGGGCATAATTGAGGTGGTTAGTCTCAATGCAGTTATGCCATTATCAGTTAACTTCAGAATAATACACAGTGTCAGGTTTTTGAATACTTTACAAAAAATGGAAATCGATAATGTGTTGCCTTCATCACTTCAAATCACTGTCTGTCAGACTACTGTCTGTTTCCACCTCCCACGTCAAGGATGAGGGGTTGGACATTGGAAGGCATGTAGGTTTAGCAAGGCCTTAAAAAGGAAAGAAGTGAAGCAATATGGTATATAACTTTGGGGCTGTGAAAGGAACACAAATTTTGTGTTTTAAGTTAACATGCAAAACTCATTGCTTCATCGCCCTCTCGGTTGGCACGGCCTCAGCTGCCCTGTTAAGACAGCAGCAGAGCCAGCTTCTCCCTTCGGTACGCCACCTGTTCATGGTGCTGTTGGCTATGCTCTCTCAGGACTGCCAGTTTCTCCCTGGTGCCCTTGAGGACTGAGATGCTCTCAGGAGGGCCTCGCGGCAGTCACGCAGAAGGTCCCAGCGCCTA
>CM059282.1:19164744-19182244 GCA_030347295.1 Setipinna tenuifilis
TAAGTGGGTCTTTGTGGGTCATTTGATTGGACTTTAATGACAGTGCAGTGGATGGCTAGCACTGGGTTAAGATGCTGAAGAGGCCATTTTATGGAATGGAGAGAGCAGAAGGTTTGTTGATACATTGGGCCCAGATTCACAGCAAACTGTGAAATCTGTGTTGTTCGATGGTTGCTTGCTAACAAGGCCAAAGTTTTGCTGTTGCAGGTAAAGGTTGCTCATTAAAATGTCTCTTGAAGTTTCTAGGGCATTCCTTTTCAAGTCTGTCTTTTTTCTTGACACATTTTGAAAGATGTTTTGACAGCTGAACACTTTTAAAAAGATATGCTGTGTTGTACAAAGAAATAACAAATCAATTTAGAAAAGAAAATTTAGGAAAGAAATGGTAAGATAAGTCTTGTATAAATAATATAAATATAATCATATTTAAAAGTATGTCTTGTACAAATAATATCTAACAAATAACATTAAACATTTTCACTGGACTGGACAGATTTAGTGAGCTTTGAAATGTTATAGTAGCACTTTGCTTCGCATGTGTGGAGATGTTTTCACAGACACCTACTGAACTACACACACCACAGGAGACATCCATCCAGAGAGCGGGAAAATAATGCAACAGTCTGAAATATTTTGCTGTCAAACACAATCAATCTTATCAGTCTACTCATATTTCACAGTCACACTCGGCACTATCAACATGAATTTGCATAGAAATATACAAAACGATTTGGATTGCTTAGGCAGATTGCATTTGTGTAGACAGAAATCTGCTGTGTTTACTAATGTAGCACTAACCGCAGTGGGTTTTTTTTTTTTTTTTTAGGAGGAGTGGGAGGCATAAACAAACAAACATAAGCTGTTTTCTCAGTGTGTTTCTCCACAGATACTCTCACCTCAGCAAACAGAATGTTATAAAAAAAATGCTCTTTCACACTTGGAGATTTGCTGGTATCCCAGTATCATTGTTGGCAGACTGACTGTGATCATGATGATGATGATGATAGCCATATCACAGCTGTGCAGATTCGCAGTATAGCCACGCTAATTTTCACATGACACTGTTCAAAACAATGATTTTTATTACCAAAACACAGTGCTGCCATTGCTGTGTGAGGAGAACTTGTCACATGACCACAGGTGTTTTAAAGTCCAAGTCCTTAGACGCTGATGGACCTGTGTGTTTATGTGACAGATGATGAGAATGATGACATGCTTGATCTTGGTTCAGAGATGAGGTGTGGGACTGGATGTAAAATGGTCTCCTTCACACCGCATTGAAAACCAATGGCTGCCCTTTGTCAAGAATTTTTGCCTCTGCTAGATGGTGTCCTGTGACTGGAGCCCAACTAGTTTACATGATTTTAATGAATTTATTATTCCACAAAATATTATGATTTGGTAACAATGAAACTGCCCAATGCACAACATCAGATTTCTGTTGGGAGAACGTATGGGTATGTGTTTATAAAGTTGCCTTGGCTTAAGACCTGCACGGAACAGAACATTTAAACTAGGAAGGTACCTTCTTCAGCCCTCCACACAGAAGCACATTTTTCACATCTAACTTGAAGTTGTTCCCACCCACGCATTGATTCGGAGCACACTGGTACATACAAATTCACTTAGTCACACAGGGCATACTCTCACATACACAGTCAATGGGGCGTCGTATGACATATGCTCTCCCAGTCTGCCTCTCATAATCCTTATGTAATTGCATTAGTCACATACCTACAACCCATAACGGCATGACAAACACCCCATGGATGCTAGCACCTGAGTAATGTCAGTGCTCATGAATGCACTTAAACGTCCATGCACCACCATGCAGGCCTTATAAATCATACTCTCTCTCTTACACACACACACACACACATACACACGCACACACCCGCTGTCTCTCTGTCCATCTCTCTGTTTTTCCTTCTCTCTCTCTCTCTCTCTCTCACACACACACACACAGACATACACACACACACAGAGACACACACACTCCCGCTGTCTCTCTGTCCATCTCTCTCTTTTTCCTTCTCTCTTTCTGTCTCTCTCTGTCTTACACACATACGTGCATACACACACTGACATGCACACAATAATACTCTCTCTGACACACACACCCCAGCACACATCTACACTGTTATTCTCTCTCGCTAACACTCATACACATTCGATTTTCCATTTGCAGAGATCTCTGCGATACATATGAGGAGTGCTATCTTGCAAATTGCTGTACAGACAGGCAAGCACGCAGGCCTCAGCATGGGTGTGTGTGTGTGTGTGTGTGTGTGTGTGTGTGCGTGTGCGTGTTGGGGGGGTTGTAATCGCTTTGGATCTGTGTCTTTTATTACACACCTCTCCTCTTCTCTCTTCTTCCTACTCCTTCTCCTCCCTCCTCCTCCCCCTCTTCCTCCCGCAATCCAAACACACACACACACACACAAACACACACACACTCACTCTCTCAGTCCTCGCCAGCCTCCATCAAATTAATCACAATGCAACACTACCACCACAGCCACACACACACACACACACACACACACACACACACACACACACATACACACATACACACAGCGGTCCCCCTACCACTTACCACTTCTGCTCCTTAATGTTTTCCTCCCATTTCTACAGTGCTGCTTTGCCTCTAAAATAAAGCGAGAGATAAAAAAAAGAGATAAGGTGATGAGTGTGAAAGAGCCTCACAGCGTTTTGCATTTCTTTCAGTCCATCATCTCTTCTTTTCACACCTGCTCCTCTCTCCCTCTCTCTCTCCTCTCTCTCTCTCTCTCTTTCTCTTTTTCTCTTTTCAAACTCAGTCCATAATGTTGTAATAAAATGCGGAGGAGTTTTGGTGTATACTAATTTTTTTATGTTTTTTTTTTCTATGGCTGCTTGGCCTTCATGCAGGTCTCATGGGCATCAACACACAGAAAAGCATAAAAAGCCCTCCTAAGCTTCAGTCACAGGCAAGTCAAACACACATCTGTTATGTATCAGGAGTTAGAGGAACAGGAAAGACTAAATAATGTGGAAGTTATAAAGGGGGTAGGTGGGGTGGGGTATGACATTGGAGCGGGGCGAGTTTCTCTTAAGACATACTCTAAAGTTTCAAAACAGTCCATCATTTCTACCCTTCAGGTCTTATGTGTATAATTACGGAATAAAAAAACATGCAAGTCAAACGAATATCTTTTATTGTATCAGGAGAGTTAGAGGATCAGGAAAGACTAAATTAAGTAGATGTTAAAATGGGGGCAGGGCATGGCATTGCTATGACAGAAATGAAAAGGGAAAAAAAATAAAGAAAAAAGTAAAGGAAAAGAAGAAGAAGAAGAAGAAGAAGAAGCAAACAGTGAGAAGGGGAGAAGCGACAGGAGGAGGGAGAATGTGAGTCATCACACACGTTCATTGGTCAAGAGTGCACAACATAATAATAAGATAAGATGTACTTTTATTAGTTTGTGTGTGTGTGTCCTTTTATTAGTCCCTGTGTGGGGAAGTTTACAGTGTTGTGGCAGGAAGGCACAGCAGGATAGAAAAGGATAAAAGTTAAAATAGTAAATAAAAGCTGAAAAATACAGGGACTAGAGTGCACATTGCCCATTGCACCTGAGAAGTATATTGCATGCTGGACTTTGTACTGTGTGTGCATGTTATGCTTTTATGCCAGAAATATGTAGGCTTTTGTAAGTGTAGCCTATTGCACGTAGGGTATCAATGTGATAACACAGCATATGATTCAATTCAGCACAGTGTGTGTGTTGTTTTTTATGCTGCTTGTTTCATGTATTATTAGTAAGATTTATTTAATTGATTAACCTAAATGAACACAGGTGTAACTGGTGAGCATTAAGGTTTTATTGGGGCTCTGACATTCCCTGTGACCCCCATTAGCAACCATAGCTCTCAAACCAGCCCCTTCTAGCCCACATCTGAGGTCCATGTCACTGCTCTGGGCATGATGATGAGCTGTGGGGCTTGTGGGAGGTAGTTCATCTCAGCACGGAAACACAGTTCAGCACTGCCACCTGCTGGAAGGTTGAGGTGTTACAACTGATGGTAACCCAGTGTAGCCTGGTAAACCAGCCCCTCGAACTTTACTTCATTTTGTACAGAGGGTCTGGCTGTGGTTTCATTGACATGGTTGTCTCAGGCAGCATCTTGCCTGACCAATCAGTGAACAGAGGGAGTTGTGACCAGGCATTAGCGACTGGGTAAAGGCAGATCCAATCATTTTAAACTTAAAGCCTCTCTGTAATTTTTCAAGTTGTCTAGCAGTGGTATACTGCAAACAATTGAATATTATTCTTTAGCCCGCACCTTTTCTCAGTGCTGATTTCCTTCTACGGTAGCCGAGAGCAGAATATACGTAATATTGAGAGATGTCATGGAGATGTCATGTCTGGGTTACAAGGCACAATAAGACACTATAAGATTATAGCCCATAATATGAGGTACAGGTAAAATTGCTATTTTTTTCTCATCATGGATATCATACAACTGTGTTATTGAAGGCAACCATGAAAAAGTCCTTCCAAGTTAGCATCCCATTAGGATTTGCATGTTTTGTAATGCTGACTGCAAGCGAAGATACAAAAAGACGGATAATATCAGCCTTTCTGCACTCTTCTTACCAGTTTGCAGAACTGCCATCTTATGATATCGACGAATGCTACACCATACACAGCACTATATCGGCCCAACATGCTTACTAAGCTTTGGGCAAATAAAAACTTTAATTTAGTTTGTTTGAATTACCTGTCAAGAAGAATGCAGGCAACACTGTGGTCTCATTGGAATTCCTTTCCTTCATTGACTCCTTCCATTTGTTCACTCGTGTTCTCGAGTGTTGCCATCTTCGTTCTGTTTTTTTTTTTGCTTTTCCGGTTTCAAAACCCTGGATTGTTTCTACCAACACTGTAAACCCGGATAAGTCAATACAACTCAAAACTTTTGATGTAACTGATTACGTCAATACTTTTGAGTACATTAACTATATATTTTAATTAAAGTTAACTTTAAAAGTTTAAATACATGAACTTGTACTTAAAATTTTAAAGTTAACTTAAATTAAAATATATAGTTGGTGTACTCAAAACTATTGACGCAATCAGTTACATCAAAAGTTTTGAGTTGTATTGACAATCCGGTTTTACAGTGAAGCTGTCATCTCCCTCTGTATTTGTGCCTAGCATCCACTCACGTGCTGCCAGTGAACGTAAAAACATAAAAGGTGAAGCTGTCTTCACTTGGTTGTCCTCTGCCAGGGCATGTATTTTTTAAGATGGCGACTCAACATGGCGATCTGCATTGGCATAACCAACGCAATATATATATAAATGGTGAATACAAAGCTTACCAGAATACTGTGATGTTTTATGTAGGTAATTGCTAATTAAAATTAAAATTCTTAATAGACAACTCTTTGGGATCTAAGCAGAGTCTACTCCAGGAAGAAATTATTTGCTGATTGATCAAGCAAGATGCTGCCTGAGACAACCATGTCCAATGAAATCACAGCCACACCCTCTATAAGAAATGAAGTGAAGTACAAGGAGCTGGTTTACCAGGCTAAACCATAGAAGAAATGGACTAAGGGATAGCATTGTTTTCACAGGGAGCCGATGAAGCCTATTTTTCAACTTTTTCACGTGTCCACTTCGGTCTACTGTGCAAACTCCTGCTGACGTCGAGTGTCGTCGGACAACAAACCTGAATACGATAAATTGATAAGTAGATGCTCAAACACAAATAAGACAGCATACGTCATTTTTAGCACAATTTCAGATAAACGTTTCTTACAAGGCAACGACATGACAGATTTCCAATCGAAGCAAATATCTTTTGCTGTGGGTTCTCCAACATCAAGGTATGGTGTCCTTCCTATGCAAAGTTATTTTATGTTAAAGTGACGCTAAAATGAATGGAAGTCTATGGAATGCTAAAGGCTACTGGGCCCTTTCCGGGTGGGCCCTTTTGCCCATGAGGTTTCAACTTCCGTGTCTTTTCCTGCCCTCTTGGGCTAAACCATAGACAGGAGAATAAATTGACTGAGGAATAGCGTTGTTTTCACTGGGAGCCGATGAAGCCTAATTTTCAATTTTTGGCTTGATCACATGTCCATTCCAGTCTACTGCGCAAACTCCTGCTGACATTGAGTGACAAACCTGAATACGATAAATTGAAAAGTAGATGCTCAAACATCACATTCACATTCTGCAATCACATTTACTGGAGTGGAAGGCTAATATTGTACTTGGGTGTTCTACTAACTTTCGTTCCAGGTAGTCTTGCAACCTATCATGTCAAGGGCGCTAGTTAGCACGTCCATACTGAGCTGCAGTGTGTAACTTAGCTTAGCCATCTTTCTTTGGGCTTCACTTGCATCGAACCGTAAAATCCACAACAATCACGATTCCTCTTACAAACAAATACAAATTCTGGTGCTTATTTTGCTAAAAACACAGCTGGAAACTTTCCCTGACATGAACAGAAAAGTGAATGAGCATGATTATGGGTATAGCTTGTTATTCAAACTGTACGGTAAATTTCCTCCTGTGCGACAGAAACTCGCTCTGCTGTCACATAATTTGTGATGTCATTTTTAGCACAATTTCAGATCAACGTTTTTTACAAGGCAATGACATGACAGATTTCCGATCTAAGTATATATGTTTTGCTGTGGGTTCTCCGGTATCCAACAATAATAACATTAAGGTATAACGTGCTTCCTATGTAGGCTAAAGTTACTTCATGTCAAAGTGATGCTAAAATGAATGGAAGTCTTTCCGGGTGGGCCCTTTTGCCCATAAGGTTTCAACTTCCGTGTCTATTTCTGCCCCCCCCCGGGCTAAACCCATTGGTGACTGTGGCAGATGTGTACATTGAGAGACTCTTTTGCCTGTGTGAGACTCATCTGAGGAACTGTATCAGAGTCTAAACTAAGACTACCAATGATGTACCCAATGCAGTTTGATGTCAGTCAGTATGATGTAACATTTAAGCAATATAACCTGAGTGGGAGTGAGGGTGTGGATATCCTTACGGGTGTGGCTCAGCTGCAGGCACGATTACTGCATGCACACAGTTTTAACATTCGTTTTAAAGTTGATTTTTATTGTATTTCAGTTCGCTCCAGTCTCTGCTCCACAAAATAGTTCCAGTTGGACTTAACAGTGTCTGTGGTTGCTATGTAACAAGTGTCCTGCATGTTCATTTGGACATTACCTGTATTGTGCAGCTGCTGAAATATGATTGCTGTCGTTGACTAGGCCTAGTGCACAGCTGCTGTTCTGCAGACGTTAGTGTCTTGGTAAAGTCTGCCATAGTTTATAAATGCACTCCATTTAATGGTTACGTTGTATCTTCGGCAGAGTGATTGTCAACTGTGAAGAGTCACCCATGGTATACAGTAGGATAGCCAATATCTAGCTAGTGTTTCTGTTTGATGCTGAAGTAAACTTTATATGGAGTGGTTAGACAGTAGTAAGGAAATGATAATAATATCAACAATAACAACAGCAAAAATATAATAAAAATAACAGCAACAGCAATAATAGGAATGATAATAGTATCTCCATTATTATTATTATTAGAAGAAGAAGAAGGAAAAGAAGAAGAAGAAGAAGAAGAAGAAGAAGAAGAAGAAGAAGAAGAAGAAGAAGGAAAAGAAGAAGAAGAATAGTATTATTGACTTATCATAAAAAAGTTTTGGCTGGAGTAGAGTGGAGTAGAAAACAGTGAGGAATACACAGTCAGGAAAGTCCCCAAACTAATTTATAACTGCCTTTATCGCCAAGGGGGTTGTGTCTGGTGTTTTCCCCTGCGCAAGTTGACATTTAATTTCAAGGCTTGGTTTACGCCAGTAATTTCTAGACAAGAAATATATTACTTATATTGCATTTTAATCTTACTGCCAGTAGAGGGGAGAGCTGCCTGTTGGATCTAAGACTGGAATAGCTTCAGTATACTTTTTCATATAAAATGTTAATGAAACTATAATTGCTAAATAATAATCAATAATTAATCACACTTTTAATCATGACCTTTTATGAATATTAAAACTACAGCATAAAAGTTTTCCTTGAGTAAAAAAAAAAATGCAATCACCAAAATGTTGGAAGGCTAATGTTTGGTAGAGCTGCAACATTGCTTGCATTGTGCACTGAATAATCAATCAATCAACCGAGCATTGGGGCAAAAATAATTGACTTGCCTTTAATTTCATGCTGAAATGGGCGCCTGGGTTGTGAGGTGCTCTATTCGACGCAAGGGGGCAGCATTTCCTTGCTGGGCAGGGAGGAAACATATCTAAAAAAAAAACAACGTACGGTGTTGATGGTGTAGTCAGGACCTCTGATAGTGACGGTGACTTGGAACCAAACTTTGATGTTCATTCGCTTGCCCTAACCATCATCCCTACAGTAGGACGTACAAACAGTGATTGCATGTAAAGTATGATTATGACTGTGAATTATGTTATAGCCTAAATACCTAAACCTTTATGACAGTTTAAATCGACCCAAGCACTGCTGAGCTACTGATATTAAGGTTTCCTTTTATCTTGGTATGTGCTCAATAAACATTTTTAAGTTCAATAAGCAACATGTTACCTGGATCAAATAACCTTAGGTTTGTACACAAGTCTAAAATTGGGTTTTGAGTACCAGGAACCATGCATTAGCAAACATCGCAATCTCTGGATTAGGTTACTAATATTTTGTAATTAATGAAACCGCGACAAAACTTCAACTAAGTGCTTGAAGATCAAGGGCTCTGGTGCATCCTCTATAGCCTACTGAGAGGCGGAGTGATCATTATGTGCAGCCGACGAATAGCAGCCTGGGAGATAACTGTCACTGCGGGTGACACAAGCACAGGTGCCCGCTGCCAAGGCAAAGCACGAGCCGGCGATCACAGCGGCTGCAGCACGGCAGTCTGACACTGGCATGCGCACTGCAGCTCTCAGTGTCAGCTCGCGTCTCCTCAGTAACAGGCGGCTAGTAAGCATCGGCAGCGACCACATATGCTTCGTTCTCCATTCCTGCTTCCGCCTGCTACCTCACCAGGTTTATTTTCCCGGCCATACCAGCGCCGTCGCATCTGGACGAACTTCACCGGGGGCCAGCCATCCTGCAGAGCAGCACAGCAGCGCGCTGATGCAAGGTAGGCTGAGAGCACCAGTGTTTTTGCTTTTCCAGGACAATGCACCGAGACAGGAATCAGTGTCCGATATACCGGCCTGTTGCCTCCTGCGTCGCTGCAGAGATCACGATGTCAAATCAGCGGTCATGATGCACACATCCTGTTAGCTGTCCACCGTTTGGACGCGCGTTAACCTGTGCGGTAATTGCTGGGCTGTGTGATGCGCTGAGTGTTCCATGTATTAGCTTCCAGTGTGTACAGACACTTCAGGCGAACTCTTACTTTTGCGGTTAAACGCTGCTTTGTTAAGGGTGAATTAAACGGATAAGCAAGATCACTCACGCAGCCCTTGTTGTGAAATTATACAAGGCAAACTGTGCATGGTGTTTGGTGTTTGTTTGTGGTCGGATGTTCCAAATTTATGTCCTTTTGCATTAGATTAAATTATGAAATGTATGAATATGGATTGAAATAAGGTCTTTCTGGAAGAACGACAACAGATGTTATGAAAGATAAAGATGTGATCTATATTAGATCGGGGCTGTAAAGGCATGAATCATATGCCACAGCAAACACTACACAGCTCCTTGTTACATTTACTTATACATTGTTCATAATTCTCGGCCCTAGAGCCGAGTGGAAACGAGATATGTTCCTCAAACTTAGAGCTTCATTCTTATTAAACTTGCAACATGCATTTTACCTCAACGTTCTCACCGAAAGCCCTGACTGAAAAGACTTAAATTCAGCATTCTTGCACGCGTGTGTTAGAGTCAGTGTGTGTGATGCTTATGCATATGGCACTTTAGTGTAAATAGTAAAAGCCCATGAGACATGTAGTGTGCTTCTTTTGTTTGCAACCAGATGTTGGTGCACTAGTTTGTTAAATGTTTTCCACTTTTTTGTTATGCCCCATGCCATGGGAATCGAAATCATTTGTTCAGGTATGAACGCAGCTGAGTTAAAAGAAATGGCAAAAGCTAATTAGACAGATGTTGTTGTCTCTGCCATGACACTGTTTGTCTATTAGATGTGCGTGTGGGGGTAAGATTAGTCTTGGGGAAAAAGTGAAAGCCCACCATAAACGACGTGTTCTCATCATTAGTCAAAGTCTCCATTGTTTCTGTTTTCTTTACGTGATTACGTTGTTGGTCTTCATGATGATATAGCTTCAAGCTTGCAGTGCCATTTGCTGCCGCAGCGTCCCATCTGTTTTGTCAGAGGACAGCCGTTAGAATTTTACTGTCGCGGTGAATCGGTAATGAGCTCTTTAACGAATGCGGTTGGCACACCGACCATCTCCTTATCGCGGGAGTGAAGCTGCTGGTTGCGAGAATGGCAAACTCACGCCTTTGGGCAACTAATGAATCATTAATGTTATCTAATAAACCGAGGGCCCGCAGACGACGGGAATTGATTGAGTAAGTATCCCAAATCCACACATGAATAAGTAAACAGCCATTTATTGTACGGACAGATAGCGTAATTAATGTTCCTTCTTTCCACCGACCCGCATCTTGCGTTCTCTTGAAGGGTATGTGGTAATGAGACTTAATTTGCAGATGAGGTTGGCTGTCTGAGTAATGCCCCTCTTGCTGTAGGCCTTTGTTTCATCATAGCCTACTTCACATGCTGTCAGATCACTTTACCTTTCTGTCAATCAGCCTTTTCAGCACAATTTCTTGAATAAGCTGTCATGTTAATCCTTCTTAACAATGACAAGGCAATGGTAGGTTATTAGTCTGCTGTTAAATAGACTAGCCTAGAACTGCTTCCTGTAAAGCTAGACTGTGATTTCTTCCAGAAGGACTTGATAGACAAGATAAAGTAGTTAAATGCAGATTTAATGAAGATTGTGTGATGTAATACAAGGAAAAGCATATCATAGTTGTGCTGACAAGAAACAATATTCAAGTAATTCCCTTTGGCGTAGGCCCTCGTCTTCATGGTAAATGTCTTAATGGACAGTTCGCATATCCTGTCATGAGAGATGGCAGAGGTGAGAGCATGTCCCCCATTGACGAGACGGGGACCAACTGGTGATGGTGTCTGGAGGGGTGGAGAAAAAATACATCAAAGTCGGCGCACTCTAGGTAGCAGAGAGCAGAGTTAGGCAGAACAGTTTTAAAAAAAAACGCACAAGCATCCCATTGGCAGTGGAAATTAAATAAATGAATGACGTAGAAGGGAAACCCCAGCACCAAAAGCCATGGTAGGTTAGACATAGAACATAAACTGACGTAGTGTGGGGAAAACCCCTTAGAGGACTACAGGAACGATTTGATTGGTCTATCAGGGGAAAGAGCAAGCGACAGAGCTTACGACACAAATCGAGTCCTCCTGGCAGAACTTTCACCTTAGCTCCCATAACCTCTCTTGCCAACGTCAATAGGCCCAAGTCAACAGGTGTGCTCTCATCATCATCATCCCCTTCTTCCATAACTGATTAAAGTTTTGATGGTGTAATAGTGGAGATTTTAACGCTTGCCCATTCCACCCCCTTTAAATACGGGCCTGGTATAACAGCAAATGAAGTTACTGAACACCAAAGTGATGGAAATGACTTAAAAGAAATGAAATGAACAAACGCTCAGACTGCATGTGTGGAGGGGATGCACAGGGGCCAGGCATTAATTCTCCTGCCCCACATTCATGCACAGACAGCGTGATGAAAGAGAACTGGCCCACTCAGCTCCGTGGGGGATTATCTTAATCATACTGATTCATTGCCTGGGAAAGGAATGGTGTCAGGTGAAATTAGTCAATTTGCTGGTGTAAGCTCTTTTTTTTCTAACTGGCAGTCCTGTTTTGTTGTTGAAACTCCTGGTGTAGTTTTGTGATGGTTGTTGGTCATACTGGGTGTTGTGATAAGACAGGCAAAGGAGAGTTCAACTGTGAGAAAGTCAGAACTGATGGAACTCCATAAATGCAGTACATATACATCCATGAGGGTTTCATACTTCCAGAAAGGGCACTATTGATTGGAATAGAAAAAATAGAACAGTTGATTCAATAAAAAAAACAAAGTACAGATCAGTATATATTGCTGTTCAGCGATATTTGTGCAGTCAGGCAAAAATCTGCAGTATCCATATATGTTCTCAATGGTATATTTTGTGGCCCAGTCTCCCACCATAACACTGCTGAGAAAAAAAATGCTTACACCAGCAAACCAACTAATGCTAGTCTTTGATTTTTTTGTTCTTTTTGCGAGTTTCAACAATAGCACTGTTTTGAGTTCCTACTACTAAAATGGGAAAGTGGAAAGCAACGTTTGGGGCAAAATTGCCATCTGGTCATGAACGCAGGTTGTTGCCATCAGTGTTTTTTTGTTTCCATTTCAGCTTGATATGAATAATAGTCTCAAAGCCAACAGAGACAAAGAGGCACTGCTTCGTCATGATTCGTCAGATTTGTTGTGTTAGCAGCACCTGCACCGGTGGCTAAAGGAACAGATATATATATATATGGAGAAGATCTCCCTAAAGGGATTATAAACAGAAATCCAGAAACTAACAACAGAGACACAAACAAATGCAGGAAGGAAGGAAAAAAGGAAAGAAAGGAAGAGGGGGAAAAAAAGAAAAGAAGTTTTGGGACAAGGACAGAGTGGTGCCCACCAGGACCTTGCAGGCACAGACAGAAGCTTCACTATTGAGCTCGAGCAAGACAATGAAAGTGCTGCATATGGGTTTGTGTGCGAGTGTGTGTGTGTGTGTGTGTGAGAGAGAGAGAGTGAGACAGAGAGAGAAAGAGAGAGAGAGAGGGAGAAAGAGAGATTGTGTACCATTGGTGACATTGGGTTGTAGAGAAGGAGACGTGGGACTGGGCAGGCATCGCTCTGCTGCTGCTGGCACTGCCGCGCGGAGGGAAACAATAGCTGGCTGTGCTGCACATTGCAATCAATAGGGCCGAGGAGAACAACAGCAGAAGCCTGGGAGTTTTGGCCTCAGGGTCAGGCAAGTCAGAGGGACAGTGCACCTCCTATTCTGTACTAGTTTAAAGGTGTGTGTGTGTGTGTGGTGTGTGTGTGTGTGTTTGTGGGAGAGAAACAGAGCGAGCGAGAGGGAGAGAGCCAGAGAGAAGGCGTGCGAGAAAGAGCGAGCGAGAGAGAGACTGACACGGTTTTCACATCTTGCTGGCACCTTTGCATGTAAGTTTGCAGCTGAACTATTCTAGAAGGAATTGCAAGTTGCAAGGTGGTTCGTAATGTTGTTTTTAGATGTGTGTACTGCTTCTGCACTTTGGTATTTTGTTTGCCTTAAGTAACCTTTCAAGAGAGAGAACTTTGTTTAGTTCTTGTGGCCGTCCTTTATGTGTTTACTTGTGTTTGTGTATGTGTGCGTGTGTGGGAATATGAGTGTATGTGTGTGTGCGCATCCATGCATGTGTGTCTGTGTTTACCGCTTAGACAAGGGAAAGGCCTTCGATAGGGTCAGATACCAGTTCTTTGCGGCCTGCCGCTGACATTTTGATGGCATTTTTCCTCTGAGAGTGGCTTTTGACGGATTCCTCCCCGACACGGCTCACGCGAACAGACAGCTCTGAGGGCACCGGAGATGATGCAGGACTACAGCTGACCTTGTGCAGCTCGCTTTGATGTTATAGTGGAAGTGATCTTTTGATGGCGCCGTCGTTCCCTTTAGACTGGGTGGTTCTGATGGATTGGCTGCACATTGGGCCTCTCTTCGCACTGTCAGTGAGTCAGGGACACGAGAGGAGAAAGGAAATTAATAGACATGGGTATAGCTAACAAATAGGTTTGATAGGAGTGATAGCAGGGGTGTAGAATGTACAGTTCCTTTGGTGCTTTCTGATTCAGAGATCCAAGAGATAGAATATATTTTTATATTAAAAGAGGATGGAAAACACACCAAAAAAACTTTAATTCAACTCTTTCAGGTTATTCAGATGCCTACATGTTTCAGCATAACAAGCTTTCATCAGGGCAATTCAAGAAGGTAAATAATAGACATGGGTAACAAAAAATAGAGGAAGTCAAGGAAGCGTCTCTTGTCTCAACTCAGTTCCACTGCATGCGGTGGTAGTGTTGGACGCGTTGAGCAAACCAGACAGGTGATCCATCAGTTAGGGCCATACAGTACCTGTCAGAATCCGGTTGCCATGGTGAAGCTGGTACCAAGGCAGTTCTGTTCCTCAGCTCCATGCTCTTGTCCTGGTGATAAGGAAGGTGAATGGCTCACGAATGGCTTGGCCATCTTCCCTTTACCAGCTACTTTCTATTTCCAGTTAAGCTGAATGCTTGCTGATAAACAATACAAGAAGAAGATAATGGAGTTGGTTTTTCTTGCTGAACTTATGAAGAGTTCAGGGGCAAAACCAGGAAGGAGGGGGAAATATGAAGTTCCTGAAGGAGGGGTGGTGCCTTGCAGGCACAGAGGGTTCTTTGTTAAGCTTGGGCAAGACAATAAAAGTGCTGCATATGGGTGTGTGTTTGTGTGTATGTGAGTGAGTGTGTGTGTGTGTGTGTGTGTGTGATTAGGGTTAGTACAATCAGTGACACTATGGTGGTGAAGGTTTGGGACAGGGCAGGCATCGTTTTGCAAAAAGAGTGAAACAGTGAAAGCAATTTTAATAAATTTTCATAAATCTTTTTTTTATATTCTAAGTAATATCAGCCTGAGTGTATTTTGGTTGTTTTGATTTTAATTATGTTAATCAAAACATCCCAACTGCAGATTCTTTATGACTACCTGGAGTGCACAACTTAAAAATTGTGATTCATGAATATTTATGAAAATTGACTGAACCATTTTTTTATCTGAACACTTTACACACATTTCACTCCTCATGAATTTCCAATCTGAAAAAAAAAACAAGGAAGTGAAAAAACCTAGCCTTAACTTCATTTTGTACAGAGGGTTTGTCTGTGTTGTATTGAGAAATGTTTTTCTTCCTGGAGGTGTGGACTCTGCTGAAATGTAAAAAGATTGGATCTACCTTTACCTAAACGTGAAGGAAGTTACGAAGCTGTCCGGAAACTAACGGACTAACAACTAACGCTCACAAATGCTCATGAACAGTCGCTGTCTGTGCTGATTGGCTATAAAGGATTTTGCCTCGACCAGCCATTTCAATAAGACCTGCGCCAGACCCTTTGTTCAAAACGAAGTGAAGCATGAGGGGCTGGTTTACCAGGCTATGAAACACCTGCATCTGAAGAAGAACTTGGCATAGCTCGCTGTGCCCCGGTTTTCTGACTCCAGAGGACCAGGGTGGTGTTAAGGAATGCGGGTTTAGTTACTGATCCTGGTATGTTAGCTCAGAGCAAGTAGTAAAACTCGTAGTAGAAGAGACCTAAGGCTGTGCTTTTCCAAGGACAGTGAAGTTTTAAAAGACTCTTCTATTAGGAGGTTTACCACTTAATCTACTGGAGTTACCACACCTGGGTAAGTCACTCAACCGCCTTCTTGGCAACCCCCCACCCCACCCCCACTTCAGAGTAAATGTATCTGGCTTAGTCCCTAAACTAACTTCTTTGAATAGCCCCCTACCCCTATTCCCCATACTGCCAGTGGCACTGTGTAATCAAAGACCTTGAGCTTTCAACATGGAGTGGCACAGCTTGTAACGCAGTGCTCTCCAAAAAGGCCCGGAGACGGTTGGTGCGCTTTAGCTTGGCGTTTGCTCACTCACTCACAGGCTCCACCCAGAGGAGTGGGCCCTTTGCTACTGCTGCTGATGGTGGCTGTGGTAATCAAAGACCTGGTGTACATTTTGCTCCCCTGGGGCTTAGATCTCCCCCCGCGGTGATAAGTGCATCCGTCCATCCTCGCCCCCCGCTGTGCCCCAGTTCTCTTTTTTTTTTTCTTCAGTAATGCCGTCGCTCCTGCCAGATAGCCAGAAGCACAATCAGGATTTTTTTTTTTTGTATTGAGAACAAGACACCCCTCCTACTCTTGATCGTTTTTTTTTTTCAGTTTCTTGCTCTCTCTTTCTTTCTCTCTCTCTCTCTTTCTGTCTTCCTTACCCTCTCTGTCTCTCTCATTCACCCTCTCTCTCTTTCTCTCTCTCTCTCTTTCTCTCTTCCTCACCCTGTCTGTCTGTCTCTCTCATTCACCCTCTCTCTCTCTCTCTCTCTCTCTCTCTCTCTGTCTTCCTCCCTCTCTTTCCTGTGGAGAAGTGGTTCTTGCGACACAGGGATGAGGCCGACAAAAAAAGGCTCCAGAAATAGAAATCACATCCTCTTTCCAAACGGTAAAAGTCACACTCTTCCTCTATTTTGGTTGCTTTTAAAGTCTACCCCCCTCCAGTTCTACAGTAAGGGGGCAGTTTGTGCTCTGTTTAAGGCTACTAGTCAGTATGAATGTCTATGTCTAATCTAGTGTGGATGTCACTTTTAAAGTCTGCATCCTGCTGTGTTCTACAGCCAGGGGCCAGTGTGGGCTCTGTTTAAGGCTACTAGTCAGTATGGATGTCTAGTCTAGGTAGGATGTTGCTTTTAAAGACTGTATCTCTCTGTGTTCTACAGTAAAGTCCCAGTGTGGGCTCTGTTTAGGGCTACTAGTCTGTATGGGTGTCTAGCCTAGACAGGATGTTGCGTTTTAAAATCTGTATCCCTCTGTGTTCTACAGTACAGTAAGTCCCAGTGTGTTCTCTGTTTAAAGGGTACATCCACACTAAGTCTATATGATTGTCTATTCTAGTAATGATGTTGCTTTTAAAATCTATTCTACAGTAAGGGGGGCAGTGTGTACTTTTCCTGAGCTGAGCAAAGTGTGAGTGGTGGGGAACAGAAGAGGGACCTGCTGACCTTTAAGGAGCCATTTGGCCAAGCAAGGAGGAGGGTACGGATGGCCTTTCTTCCTGCACTGTCATTATGGTCTGCTTGTGTGTGTGTGTGCTTGTGTGTGTGAGTGTGTGTGTGTGTGTGTGTGTGTGTGTGTGTGTGTGTGTGTGTGTGTGTGCGCACATGTAGGTGTTTTCAGCTGTTGTAATGGCCCCTACTTCAAGCTTTTTTTCTGTTTGATGATGATCAGGTAGAAAGGGTAGAGTGTGTGTATGAGTCTTGTGTATGTGTACAGTATGGATGTGTGTGTGTGTGTGTGTGTGTGTGTGTGTGTGTGAGAGAGAGAGATTTGTATGGGTGTTTTATGTGTACATTATGTACTCTTCCTAAGTGCACAAGTGTCACAAGTTTTTTTCCTCTAAACTCACTTTTCGCTATTGTGTTTCTGTTTTCTCTAAACTTTTCTTTTTTATGTGTTTCTGACAGAGCTCAGAGTTCACATTGTGTATGTGTGTGTGTACTCATTTATATGTGTGTGTATCTGTTTGGGAAGGGGGTCTGTAAGTGTCGATGTGTTTGTGTATTTATGACGTGTATTTT
>CM059282.1:19187244-19209744 GCA_030347295.1 Setipinna tenuifilis
TGTGGGTGTGGGGGTGTGGGTGTGCATGTGCATGTGCCTTTGTGTTTGTGTGTGTATATGTGTGTGTGTTTGCGTATGTCTGTATGTCTATGTGTGTGTGTGTGTGTGTGTGTGTGTGTGCAGCGAGCGAGCATGGATGTGTGTCCCCTCTCAGCGGCACTTGTAAGGGGCTGTACTGGCCCCTTCATGATCTGTTGACTGGCATCTGGCATGTGGTAGTGGGCGGCTTGGCACAGCCAGTTTATGGGTGTCCTCAGTGGTGATGGCTGTCAACTCCAAGCTGTCTGATGCACACACACACACACACACACACACACACACACACACACACACACATACACACACACACATACACATGCATTTACATCTGAAGCAAATAAACGATGCCTTATCACATAAACACAAATACATAGCCACTTACACAGTCACCAGCATATACACAACACTACACATACATGGTTTCATGTATACACACAAAGACACATAAGAACGCACACGCACACACATACACACACACACACACACACACACACACACACACACACACACACAGACACACACATGCAAGGACACATCTGAGATATTGGTGTCACCTCTCTCCAGGTATTAATCACAAGGAAGATTGTGTGTGGCGGTGGCTGTCTAACTGCCTTCACTGCTCCTTATTTTATTGGCCGAGGAAGCAAAGGGCATGCTGGGAGCTGGGGGGCGTCAATCAGACAGGCCCAAGGCCCAGTCAGCCACACGGAGGGAGGCATGAGGACAGAACATATGTAGGTCAAATCACCAAGGGTGAGTCGGAGAGAGAGAGATGGGAAGAGCCTAAAGTGTGTGTCTGTGTGCTTGTGCGTGTGTGTGTATGTGTATGGAGGAAAGGTAAAGTTGAGTGTATGTATGTGTCAGTCAGCATGTTTATAGAACTCCAAGTTTGTATATGTGTGTATGTTAAAATCTGTATGGAAGAGTGTGTGCTGTATGTATGTACTGCATGTAGAGAGAGAAAGTGTGTAGATGTGTATGCATAGGTGTGTAGGGGAGTGAAAGGTCTTTGTGTGTGTGTGTGTGTGTGTGTGTCAGTACAGTGTAAGAGAACTGCACTACAATGTGTGTATACACTACTAAACGACAGCAGTGTTATTTTAAAGAGAAAATGGGCTGGAGAGTTTAGAAAGTGCTCCTGAGAGTAGTTGTGAAAGAAAGTAAAGCTGCAGATAGGTCATCGACAAGGAGAGGAAGACGACGGGAGGAAGTTATCTGTTAGGACTCACAGGCAGACGGCAAGCCGGATGGAGGCGCAGAGAATAGAGACAAGACAGCATGACAGAACGCAGGGGCAAAGATGTGAGAGAGAGAGCGAGAAAGCGAGAAAGAGAGAGAGAGAGAGGGAGGAAGGGATAGGGACAGGGAGGGATAGAAAGATGCTGGGGAGATACATATAAAAGAGGGCCGAGTCGATGGTGAACGTGCCGTGTGGTAGCCCAGGCTCCAAAGCACACGAGCGGCTTTTCCGTCGGCTTTGATGTGCTAATCCACAGGCTCCGTGACCTCCGCGTGCCAACACGGGCAACACTGAAACTTTCCGATTCCTTTGTTTGTCTTAGGCAGATTTTGATCGTGGCAGAGACCTGACATGAGACGTTAACGTTCTCTCTCGCTGGTTCACGTTTCTGATAGTGACGTGCCCGTTGGGGTGTATCAGTGGCAGCTCTCACCCCTGAAATGTTAAATGAGAATTCACAGAGCGTTGCTTTAGCGTAGCGTATCTCACCCGTGACGTGACAAGGGGGGAGCGTGAGCTGGGTTTTACACCATTGGGAGGCGGGTTCAAAAGGCCAAAAGCGAAACATCAAAGTCAAGGGTAAAGGATCCTTGAATTAGCCTCAAGTAATAAGCAGTACTGTGTTCACTGAGCTGGTGCTTTGACAAATGAAAAATAACTTGAATGCTGAACTCTGACATTAGTATTTCTCTATGGTAACTAATACAGTTTATGTTAATGTATTGGGTGAGGTCTATGGTTTGAGTACAATGTCCTTTTTTTGTGTGAAATTCAGGATATTTATCCTCATGATCTATTAGCTGTCTGTTCAATGTTTGTGAAAAGAAAAAATCTGAAAATGGAAGCTAAGGTATAAGTTCTGCTAGGAAGACTTGATTTGTTCACTCTAGGCCTATTGTTCGCTCTTTCCCCTGCTTAACCAATTCAAATCTTTCCATTCATTCAATTTCCGCTGCCAATGGGATGCTTGCATGTTTCATTAAATCTGTCCTGTCTAACTCTGTCCAACTTTGAACAAGCCAAGCCAACCAGCATAGGGCCTCAGGAGTAGGGCACTGGAGGTTCCATGGTGGGTACAATTTCATTGGCTGTTGAAGCTAAACCTCAACATCCTTTAGCAGAACTAAAGCAGTGGACGGTGTGTCCTTAATGTGGAGCGATGGCTTTGTGTCAGTCCCATAGCCATAATCTGTGACATGACCTCCGCTCTGCCAGCCACCTCTTCTGTCACTCCTCATCGCTTGGAGACGGGCATTGGTCATCACCTCATCCATCAGTGTCTGTTTGATTGGCCTAGGGCACCTTGTTGCAACCCAGACTGGATGCCAGCAGGCATCCAAACGCCCTCTCTCTACCCCTTAACATTCAACCCCAACCTTCACCACCCACCCAGCCCCCCAACACTCACCACCGTGACTTACCAGCACTGCAGTCATTTCTTGACTTTAGCTGCCCGTGTCTTCCTGTTTTCAGGGGTTAGCGCTCTCTGTCTCCAGTGTTAGCTTGTGCTAATACTAGATGTTGTTAGCTTTAGCTTGTGCTAATACTAGATGTTGTTAGCTTTAGCTTATGCTAATACTAGATGTTGGCTGATTAAACATTTCAGCTGGCATGTTAATGCACCATCGTTTACAAAGTGCCTCAAATGGCTGGAGGTCACGTCCTCCTCAGACTGAGATGATTATAGTGTGGATGTGGGTTTTCTTTTTTGTGTTTCCTCCTGAGCATTTATTGCAGTCATAGCAACACTGTTTTCCTTCACGGCTTGTATGGTAAGACAAAATGTGCTTCTACAGCTGTCAGATAAATGAAAATTAGAGGCAATTGCAATATGTATGTGTTATACACTATGTGTATGTGTGGCAATATTTCACATCTCTTGTCTGTCTGTCTGTCTTTCTTTCTGTCTGTCTGTCTTTCCCGTTCTAACTGTGTTGCCCAGTGTCTCTCTTCCCGCCGTTTTTCAGCCTCTCTGTCTTAGCCCCTGCTCTCTCTCTCTCTCTCTCCCTCTCTCTCTCTCTCTCTCTCTCTGCAACCCCAACAGTAGGAGCACTAACAACATGACACTTTCCCCTAGCAGCCCAGCCCATAATGATCACCATGGCATGTTGCCGTGGCAGAAGTAAGGCTATTAGCACCATCAGTATCAGTGAGCATCGGCATGTTTATGGTGGTGGCCCAAGAAAGGAGAGGACAAGTGGTAGGGACAGAGAGAGTGGAGATGGAGATGACCTCTATGTAACAGTTTGAGGTTGGGTGTTTCCTCTTATTTTCACATATTTGTTTGCGTGTTTAGGTAAAGTGAAGTGAGTTTGATTTCTGATGTTGCTTGACTTTGCTCTCCATACTGCATAGGAGACTATATCAGGGAGAGCTGTAGGGCAGAAAAGACACACACACACATACAGACACACACACACACACACACACACACACACACACACACACACACACACACACACACACACACACACACACACACACACTTATATACACACATCAACAAAAACAATGCCACCCAGTGATCTTCAAGGGGGGAAAATGAGCCTTTGTTGCTGCTGTTTTTCTCATTTCTGATTTTCTTTCATCCGCTGATGAAAGTGGAACATTTCTCCTTCTCGATTTTATTCTGAAAAAAAAAAAGCCTTGGAACATTTAATACACTTTTAACCCCCTCTATTCTGTAGCGAGCCACTTAATATAAAAAACAGCCCTTTTAATGGTAACAGAAAATCAACTGGGAATCGATGTGTTAAGGTCATAAACACTTGTAATTGTGCCAGAATGAACGAGAGTGGCACTGCCACCAGTTTAAACCAGGCGCCCCGGTCTTTGACCATGGAAACATCTATTTGTCCGGCAAATTTGCTGGCAATGGTGTTAAAACCGGCCCACTCAACAGAGGTGAGTCAGATTTAATTGGCACTCAAGTGGCCCAGCTGTACGCAGAGACTGGGGCTGGAGGTGAGGTGGGGTGGTGTATGGCAGGGATGGGGGAGGTGGGGGGGGTGGTTGGTACTAGTGGTGTTGGGGGGTGGGGGGTGTCTGCTAGACGGCTGCTGCATCGTCAGCCTATTCTTACAGTGCTGACGAATCGCACACGGTTTTTCTGTGTGTGTGTGTGTGTGTGTGTGTGTGTGTGTGTGTGTGTGTGTGTGTGCGTGTGCGTGAGAGGTAGGTAGGAGAGCTTAAAAAAGGGGTTGTGAACTGGTCCAGCTAAAAGGGTGACTGCAGCTGCAAAAAAAAGCTGCTCTTTGATTTGTTCAAATGTGGCCACACTCAGTCTCATATACATTCTGTAAAGGATACAAGTCGCGATATATATTGTATGCATAAGTCCAGTGTTTCCCACACATAGACCAACGCATGGCTGGCTGCCACACAATCAACACCCGCCTCCACAAATTGATTCTGTGTTTGTTTTTCCCAACACTATTTTAAAATATAACTATAGATCATTCAACTCTGCTCAACTCTCTCACCCTCTCATTATCACTCACACACACACACACACACACACACCTACACGCATGCATGCATGCACGCATACTGAGCTGATTTGCCCACTCCTCCTCTCCATGCGCAATGCCTGATGCCTGAAAGAAAACCCGAAACAGCAGGATATTTGCATTTTGCACAGAGCAGACAGTTGCCATTATCTGGAGTTCACCAAAGGTTAGTATGGTATACTGTGCTCAAAACACACCTGCACAACATTACGTCTGACTGAGAAAAGGTTATATTAGCATTATGGACTCACTGTTATTGACAGTGGAACATCCTGCACCCTAATTCAGCATAGACAAAGTTGGTAAAGCAGCAAACAATTAGGTGATTAAGGTGAAATGCGGTTACAGTTCAGATAAGATACGGTATATGCCCATAGTCAAATAAAGAATAATACAATGTACAACATATTTCTAATGTTTTCACTCTCACTCTGAATGTTTGCTGCCGCTGTTTGCTGTTTGCTGTTTGCTGTTTGCTGTTTACTGAATCCAGATGAGTATTGAGAAATATTTTCTGAAAAAAAGACCTCCTCCAGAGAAGATGGATCAGTTTGAGGAGGTATTAGACCTTTGAAATAAAGTTGAACAGTCAAATTGCGTGGCTATGCTATTAATTAATTATTAGTTAATTTTGAATGTTCCTAGGTATGAAACAGTGCTGCTCCTCGGGTGAGATGGAGGAAATAGCATTCCAGCAGGACAGCAGTTAGAATGCTGCTGTGACACAGGCAGCTACAGCTGAGGGAACAGGTGGGCTGGAAAACAGATGAGTGCAGACAAGTTTAAAAAATAATAAGCTGGGCATTATGAAGTCATTTCTATTCTTCTGCTTTATTGATAATAAATAGTATTTTATTGCATCCCCAGATAAAAACAGATCTTAGGAATCCCCAAATAAAAACAGACCTCAGGAACAGGCTTCAAGGGAGAGCCTGGCAGCCTGGTTGAGAACTTCAACTAATGGGCCTTTACCCAAGGAGGTCCCTTATGATTGGACACTTGAGATCTTTTTCAGCAAGACAAGAAAAATTAGGTGTTCTGACAGGGCATGCAAGCTTTGCATCAAATAGACAAAAAACACCAAATGCTGGTTTCATTATTTCAGTTAGTTGCCTTGTTGTACCTTTAGTACTTCCACATCTCTAAAATATAGTATTTATGTTATTATTGTATTTATGTTATTTATTTCACCAGAAAATCTCATTTTACAACACAAGAACAGGTTGACATATTGGCTGAGGTAAGCCTTGGGATGATATTGTAAAATAAAAACCTTCAGCTTCAGCTGTTTTTGCGATCCATTCCTTGAATGACACTGAATCTAAAGATTGGAACTAAAATAGGCACACATTCAGGTGAAAACTAACTTTAATTTCAAATCGGTGAGTAATTAATGAAACATGACATTTAAAAGACAGGTCGTCCACCAATACAAAGTCCAGATATTTGTATGAGCAAACTAATTCTACTGGCCTGCCCTGTAATGTATGGACTTTAGACAAGGGAAGATCTAGGCAGGATTCTGGTAAAAGTGTATTCATTTGTTTTATCAGTCACAACTAACTTAGAGAATTAAGATTGAACTGAATAAATTCCTGATACATTGAACAGAAAAAGCTCCTTGTAGCTTAAAACAAATATCATTAGATACAGGTTAGATACAGCATACAGGTGTATATTGACCCTATAGCAGCTTCACAAAGTGTGTGTTTAAAATCCCACTTCCTGCACACACTGCATTAACCCCGATGACCGACTCCACCAACCGTCACAGCACTGCGACACTCTAGCCTGCACCGGCCACTGCGCCAAGCTGCCATCACAAATTGCTACCTGGTCTGTGGGAAACACTAAAGTCAGTTCATTCACATGTTGAAAATACATGAATAAATTACAATAAATGTATATGATGCCCAAGACATCAAGAGTTGCACAGTTTTGGATGAGTCTTCACTTGTTATGTACAGGCATTCAGTCAAAATCAACTCTCTCCTATAACACTTAGTAGAATAGTTTTATCATCACAGTGTTTATTTTGTATGGACACGGTACTCAAGAAAAGTAGAAGTTCAGTGTAAGCTAAGGGTGGAAGTTGGCCTTTTTGATTTTGTTTTCAGTTCTCTTGTACTAACACGCTGGCAGTGAGAACTGAAACCTTGCAATATTTAGATTGTTCATGTGGTATTGCTTATACAGTACAAAGGAAACTCTATCCCTCTTGCTCTGCCTTGCTTTTTTTCTCTGTCTGTCTCTTATACAGAAAAATAACACTTACTTGCGTACACACACACGCACACACTTTTGTAACAGATGCCAGCTAGCACAGCTTGGCGTCAAACAGTAGAAAACCTCCCTCCAGACACCCCAAAAAGATACACTGCTGACTGAGTTAATAGCCCAGCTTTTAGCTGACTTGGTAGGGCACCTGTCACCCATACCGGAGTTGCTGTGAGGTCGCTGGTTCAAGGTTTGGTCTGGACTGTGCAGGAAGACCTCAGATACACTTTATAAAATAATGTAGCCAAGTGATATTTTTATCAGTTATTGCTATTACTGAGAGTTAGATATTTTGCTATACTTGACACAGTTATAGTTATTGTAATGTTTATGTGAATTGTGAATATTAAAGTTGGATAAAAACATCTGCTACATACCATAACAAAGCTTGAGTGTTACTTAATTATATTATATTATATTTCTAACATGCTCTGTACTTGTTTTCAAGACCCCTATTAGCAACAAGGCAATTAACCAAACAGCCCTATCTGCTGTCCCCCCATGCAGGATGTAGACTCTAGTCTGTGTACACAGAAACGTGTCAGGCTGAAAGCACTACCTAATTACCGCAGTGCCTACAAGACCCACTGCCCTCAACCTCCTCAGAAGTGTTGACATCTTTATGTTTTAAAGGCGGAAAAAGATAAAGAAGAAAAAACTCTGAAGGTCATTTTTTATCTTTCTGCTAATTAGAACATTGCTTGCACTTGAGACTGTTACTGGTTTATCACCACAGTAACATGGTAACGTTCAGCAAGCCATGTTAGTCAAGGAGAAGCTCTATTGCGGATAGATAAACCATCACAGTATCAGATAACAAGGATTGTAATTTGTAAAGCAGGAATATACAGCACAGTGTGACCAATGTATAATTTAGAAGAACTCTAGCCTGTGCAGATTTCATTATGGCTGCCTTGGTTATATTTCCGTGTGTGTGTGTATGTGTGTGTGTGTATGTGTGTGTGAATATGTGTAGGTGAATAGGCCTAGGAGTTTTGGACCAAAACCACTCAAAGCAGTTTCTTTATTTATTACACTCACATGAGCACACAACTCAGCCGAAGTAATTCAAAAATTCAAGGCTCACAGCATTTCGCCTCTCTTAAAGATCCCTAAAAAGAGTCAGCGCGTCTATAGCAAGCAGGAAGTGTATTGCAAAATTCATCTGCAAGCAGACCGCAGCCTGGGCTGCATAGTTGCCTCAGTTGCTTCAGCTTTAGCAGCAGTGTCATCAGCCTCAAGGAAAGGGAATGTCGAGTTGTGAGTAGCACTTGCTGACACTTTGACCTGGTATGACACATCAGTCCTGTCTGTACGTACACTGAATATTGTCAGTGGTATCTCCTCAAAGGGAACATCCAGTGCCTGTGCTGTTTGTTTTGTAGGATATTGTTGGATGCTTTACTTTTTGGAAAGACATATTTCTCTATATAGTTGAAGGCTGAAGGAGAACTTTAACTGATGAACAACTGCTGTATGTGTCTGTGAAGTGCCCCTGTATGCTCAACATCATCAGTGGTTTCTCCTCACGGGGAACCTCCAGTGGCTCTCCTGTTTGCCTGTTCTGTCTGTCACCCTCCCTTTTCAATTTTGTTTGAATAACACACACTCCCAGAACGGAAACCTTTTGAGAATTTTCATGGAGGTGGAGACACAGCTTTTATCTTTCTGTTCCTTCCTCACACACACACACACACACACACACACACACACACACCCTCATTACCCTTGCCAAAGCGTTATCTGTTGCCGGTTCCTCTCCCCTCCCTCTTGACCGTGTCCAGTGAGGGCTGGACACTTCTCCTGCTGTGCCAGGCTCTTCCCTTCACATTACGAGGACGACCCTGAGCACCAGTGACAATCTCTACCCGATTCCCCCTTTTTGTTTTGCCTCTGCTCTGAGATGGGCCGAGGGCGAGGTTCAGTGAGTCAGCCAGGCAGACTGGGAGGGACGGAGGGTGTCGGACCCCTGGATAGATGGGAGCTTGTGACAGCAACAGAGACAGCAACAATTTTTCATTTGTCCCTCCGCAACTCCCAAACCAACAACTTTCAATGTTATATTACCATCAACACTACCAAGTCATTCTTATAAATATGTTTGTTCGCCATAAACCCGACCTGTTCCTTTGTCATGATCTTTTGTGGTGACGTCTAGACTATAACTTTATAATGTGCCTGTGTAGTTGTTGATTGTGTGGCAGCTCATTAAACTGCCCATATCTGTCTAACAATGTTTGGTTACCTCTAACCTCTTCTGCCTTGCAAGTCTACCAGAGGTGTCAATCCTGGGTTCAGAAAGTAAAAACCCTGCCACAAGTCAGCTGATTATAATGAGCACTTAAGACAGGTAGATCAGCTACTCAGTAAAGTCACCTGTGTTAGAAGGAAAATGTAGCAGGGTTTTTATTTCCTGAACCTGGGGTGAAACCTCTGAACTCTACTGACTGGTAGCTCCTTATAACAGAAGTAACACTTGACCTGTCTGCATGTTTTAGGCAAGAATAAGACGCAACCCGTCATTTGGGAGCAAGCCTTTACAAGTTTGAGCACACACAGAGCAATATCCCCACCACATCCACCACCCCTTCATTTCACCACCAGCACCAGAGTGTTGGGTCTCTTGGGCCAAGCAGCAGAGATCTGGGATACGCCTCGGGTCACTTCAGCGCTAGCTAGATTACAGTGAATATGCTTGGCTAGCACGCATGCTAATCAGACTGAGCCCTTCGAAAAGAGAGTGAGAGAAAAAGAAAAAAGAAAGAAAAACTTGAGAAAACTCTCATATGTAGACGAGGTGGACAGGAGAAACGTTTGGTGATAGCAGGGTGCAGTCAGTGGAGGTTATTCTGTTGCCAAGGGAACAGCCTACTTTGTGGTGACAGCCTAACTGGAGAAGTCATGAGTCAGAACTTTTCATCAGCACCCCAACTCCCCCCACCCAGCCACACAAACACACACACACACACACACACACACACACACACACACACACACACACACACACTCACTCACTCACACCTGCACACACACCCCATGTTTTTGTATTGTACTTCATAGTGTGCAGGGTATTGGGTCTTCACTCAAGAATTCTGTCATAAAAAGAGACTTCATCCATCCATCGTCTCATCTATTATCTTATCCACTGTAAATGTAGTAACTCAAACAGATGCATGATTGGTGCAGTTAATGAGAACAAATTGAGCTACATTCTTCAAGAAGATACTCCATCTCCATCTTCATTATAACAGACTGACTCATGCGTAGAGGTTTAGGGAGTGAAAAACAGGGTTTAAAATGACAGAAACAAGATATCAAATTTCGCTAAGCACACAGGAATATTATACTGCACTGTTGACGTACTGTAACTCCACAGTCCAGCATAGATCTCTAATAGCACAGCTGTGCTATCGGGTTGCAATGCTTCGTACACTGCTGGGGGAGAGATGCTGAATGCTACCATGGCATTTATTATCACTGCTTGTCTTCATAATTGGCACTGTTGACATTAACAAGCCTACAACCCCACAGTGCAGCACAGCAAAGTCAGCCATCTTATCTACAGCCATGTTAGGATCTATAGCATGAGGTAAAGTATGGGAGGTATGGGAGATGTTGTTCACAGCTACAGTTCCTTTTATTCTGCAATAAGTAAACATTTAATTAAAATGAATAGTTTTTAAATGGTTTTTGCTGTGCTGCCATGACTAATTGTTTTTTTTCTTTACTACACAACAAAGCTGTAGTCTGTCAGATTCTTATAAACACATGTCCCTGTGTGATTTATATGTTCCAGGGTCCTATTAACAGCCTCTTTATCTTTCTCCCTGAGGTTCGGATATTGCCAGCAATACAGAGGAAGAATCTCACCTCGGTCTTATCCCTCAAGTACTTATTTACTCACAGCTAGTGGTCTCTTTTGTCCATTTGGGCTGTAATCCTTTATCAGAAAACTGTGGGGTATCGCTTTTGGCAAGAGTGAGGGAGAGAAAGTGAGGGAGAGAGAGAGAGAGCACAAGAGGGAGAGAGAATTTTGGGTGATTATGTGTTGTTGTTTTTTTTTTTTTGTCTCACCTTCCCTCTGCTGTGGTGTGTGCACGCGCATGTGTGTGGGTGTGTGTGTGTGGGTTTCTGTGTGTGTGAGTGAGTGTGTGTGTGTTTGTATGTGTGTGAGACAGACAGACAGAGAGAGAGAGAGAGTGTGTGTGTGTGTGTGAGCCTCAGCTGTGGCTGCAGCAAAGCCCGCTGTTGAATCAGCACATTTCCAGGGACACTCATAAGTGCAAAAGCGCAGGAAGCTTAGTGCCTTCCATCCCAAAGTGCAGCCGTGATGGAAGTTGCTGGAAGTTTTTTTGTGAGAGTAACCGCGGAGGGCACATTGAAGTCTGCTTCAAGTGCACATTGCTCCTGCCGTACAGCAGAATGATTAATGGCCCCCCACACTTTCCTGGGCTTTTTTTTGTGCGAGAACTGAGGAGAACAAACATAATTGGGGGCCAGACATTTGTACTTTTTTGTTTCATTATGAAACAGATATTCCAGAGACAGATGTACCTGGGAAAAGAACAAAGTAAAAAGAACAAAATAGTCATTGCCTACACACACACACAAAAAAACCATCTTCCAGTCATTATGCATGCATCTGGCATGCTTCAGATCTTTGCCAAATGCATATCGATTGTTAGATATACGCCCATCAAGAAACCTGATTATAAAAAAAGATGTAAGGATCTGAAAAAACAGAGTCATACTGAGGTTTTAGGAAGCTAAAAGAATTTGGAGGAGATGATTGTTATATTGTGTTAGGCTTCTATCCGTCTTTGTTGTATACCCTCTTATGAAGTATGTGTAGCATGGATTTGTGAAAATAGTGATAGATCTTAATGTAAAAGGAAAGGTTGAAATCTTTGAGAGTCCCTGTCAGATGTAGGGAGCCTGGGAAGACTTTGATAATTGAGAGAAGGAATAGCTCATCGGACAAGAAATGTTCACAACTCAGATTTATAGACTACTTAATATTCATAAAGAACTCAGCCAAACAGGTAGCCCAGTAGACTACCTTAAAATGTAGGATATTGTTGAAAGCAAAAAAAACATCATGTCTCCATTCCTCACTTATTCCCTATTGTAAAATCATCTTTGGTTGTAATCTGACTCTCCTCTCCCTTTCCCTTTTTTTTGTGAGTGCGGGGTGAGTGCTGGGGGTGGTGTGTGTGTGTGTGTGTGGGGAGGGGGGGGGGGGTCATGACAGCGATATTGATTCACTTTCGCTTTGTTGCACCACAAGCACAAGTAGTTCGTTTTGGCCTCGTGCAGAGCTTAGGGGACAGACAGGCCCCTGCCTCTCGCCTGGCTGTTTTGTGATGAAGCACTACTCCCTTTCTGGAGCTTCTGAATGGTGTCATCAGACAAGTATCAGTATTCCAGTTTGTTTTATGACCCACAAAAAAGCCTCGGTCGAACTAGAGGGATAAAGGAAGGGAGGGAGGGAGGAGGATGGGAGCAGTGAAGCAAATGAGAGAGAGAGAGAGAGAGAGAGGGAGAGAGAGAGAGAGTGCAAGAGAGGGAAGAGGAGGAGGACGAGGAGAGAAAGAGGGCAGGAGAGGTAGAAGGAGGAGGATGAGAGAGAGACAGAGCAGGAGAGGTAGGAGGAGGAGAAGAGAGAGAGTGCAGGAGAGGGAGGAGGAGAAGAGAGGAGAGAAAGAGAGAGAGAGCAGGAGAGGGAGGAGGAGAGAAAGAGAGAAAGCAGGAGAGGGAGGAGGAGGATGAGAGAGAGCAGGAGAGGGAAGATTAGGAGGAGAGAAAGTGAGAGAGCAGGAGAGGGAGGAGGAGGTGGAGGAGGAGGAGAGAAAGAGGGAGGAGGAGGAGGAGAAGAAAAAGATTAAACAGTGAGCGCCTTTCTCCCGCTGGCGGTGGCAGACACACGCTGGCTGCTCCCTGCGAGAGGACCAGTTTGTCAAAATAACGTAATGCGGGGCGCACCTCCTCGCTGACCCCAGCGTTTATCACGCTCTGTTGGAGCTGTGTCAGAGTCCAGCCGAGCTGATTTGTTGTTGTTGCTGGTTTTTTTTTTACTTTCCCCCCATTCCCCTGTTTGTCTTTACCCCTGGTGCAAAAAGCAGAAAACTTTCAGATCTGTGGTGTATGTTCTGCCTCTTCTCTCTCTCGCTCGCCTCTCCTGTTCTCTCTGTTTCCTCCTCCCTGGAGACTCTATGAAGTCTGAGCAATGGCGGCTTACGCTGTCGGCGCTCTAACAGGAAAGAAGGAGTGCTTTATCAGCACCCAGTTCCTGTGCTCATGGGCTAGTATTGATCCAGCTAGCTACCTGTGTGTGTGTACGCAAAAACTACACATCACATCAGAGCTTTAAACAGGCCTGCTGTAAGCTGCATCACTGGTTAAAGGATGTCGAGGTTGAAGTCAGCCATGGGATTCACCGTGCTGACAGTGAATGCTTCAACTCAGTTGTAACGTCTTTTATTAAAGGTAGGGTAAAAGATCCCGGAAAAAAATGGTTCGAGAACGCTACATTTTGAAAGTACACAATTCAAAAGTCCCAACCCCTTTTCTTCAGACTTTCCCCCAAAAGTCAAGTCTCCTGATTCGTGCATGGGGGAGAGGGGAGGGACAAATGGCAGTTTAGCTTGATAGACATATCACCATTCACGTATTTTCAGCAGGCAATTTAAAATGCTGTGTTTTAATCCTGTCTATCCCACAGGTGACTAACGTTTTTGTGTGTGTGTTAGAGCATTTAATTAATTGGTTGCTATCAGGGTGTGAAGGGGATTTTAAGCAATACAGTAAAAAGTGCTCAAGGAAATCTCCTACTCCACCTTTGCTGCTGGAACATGATATGAAATGTGTGCATAATGTACAACAGAAAAAACACCCATTAATCTAAAATGTCAGGCCCATTTGTCATATTTGTATCTATAGACATATCCATATCTATATCTATATCTATAAATGTGAAAGAGACAAAGGAGATAAAGGGAAAGAGATAAATATTATAAAATAAATTACTTTGACTTCAAAACAACATGATCCGATAGATATCATACTGTAGTCTAAAAAGAGGCATGAGATATAAGTTCACGTCTGAGTTTTGGTCACAAAATAATCCAAGTTATAATTTATTTTCTGAGCCTAGCAGCAGCTCCCAGTGTGCTTGACACTCGCCACACAAACATAGCAGACTGTGCCAGAGGATATTGATCTCAGTGCAGTCCAAATTGCTGAGGCCCATTTACCCATTCCAGACCATTCCTGCTCTATTCCACAACTAGAGGCCGAGTCTTTCACAGACACAGACATTCACACGGCTCTTTAGTCCTTCACAGACACAGACATTCACATGGCTCCCCAGTTTAACGTGTTGGTCTGGCCCTGTTGTGTCGTGTGCAAATGTATATACTATACTGTAGAAAATGCGCCGTCCCACTCATCATCTCAGCTAGCAGTCCCATTTGAGGATAAATTGTGAGCAGCATGCCATGAATGTTAATGGTACAGCTTCAGCACAGATGCTGCTACAACTTGACTTCATAACATACCACTTACCACTAATATGACATCCCCCTGTCTGCAATTACGAATGAATGATGGAAACTTTCGTATCATTATTTGTGTTTATTAATTTATAGCGATGATGCATGTCACTATGTGGAACATGCTCCTCTTATTGTGTTGTGGAATGGCTGCTTCCTGTGTAGAGTGTCACACATTTAAAAGATATAGGACGTGCTGTGGCGCATACCATGAATGGGCAAGTGCCCATGGGGACCCAGGTTCGAATCCAGCCGGGGTCAATCCCCACAAACTTACTGTGCTGTCTCAATGATGGCAAAAAAGCCCCAAAATATACTTAAATATATATATATATATATATATATATAGAGAGAGAGAGAGAGAGAGAGAGAGCTAGTGGTAATTGCTAGTGAGGTGTACAGATGTGTAGCATGGCTTTCTTTACCTTTGTATTTTTTCTTTCATTTTTGTTGAAATCAGCTATGCCTATCTGCGCTACGCCTACACCTATCTATGCCATCTGCTTCAACCAGTTCACAAGCTGCTTAGCAACGACCAGCATGATGTTGGATACACCACAGCCTCGTAATCTGACTAGAGACTTCATCACAGTCAGTTATTCTGTATTTTTTTGCACAATATTTACTGTTTGACGTTTTATATGACAAATCTATAGGCCTGTGAAATGGTCTTAGGAATCATAAATATAACACAGATTACGAGTATATTGGGGGGGGGTGCACTCACACATGCTACATTCATTACAAAGAAAATAAATCATTGGGTAAGGGTCATTTATAGTTGACATCTATACATTTAAAATGCTCGACTGGGGGGTACTCTTGCAGTAAAAGATCTTTTTTTTACGTTTCTTTGTAGTGATATACTGAAATCACAGGTTGTCATTCCAATACTTATCTCAGTGGAATTTACGATGCCAAATGTTGGCGACCGACTGCAGTTGAATCTGCTCAGTTGATGCCAAACAGTAAAGGTGGTGTTGGCTACACAGTTCAAAAGGACCTTTGGTATTAAATGTTCTCTTTGATGGCTTATCTGACGGGTTACTGTACTGCTCCTTGGAGAGTTAGTGTCAGCTTTATTATGTCATGTACTGTATTAATAATTTCTTTGACCTCCTTTGTTTAATTTTTTTTTTTCGCACACAACCTGGTTCTCCTTGGATTAGGGTTAGGACAAACGATTTGATGATTTCCTGTGGGTCCCTACCTCACAGCACTGTACCTAGTCAATACATAATTACTTTGGACGGTCAATTAGTCGCGTGTGTTCCAATGAATGCCTTTTATTGCTATAACAATAAAAAGGGCTGCAACCTGCTATTTTTCCCTCGGCTATTTTTAGACTGACCCTAATAAGCACAAAGTCCTTCTTTTCCTTCTCATTGAGCACAGGGCAATAAAGGCCCTGACTATCTTTTGCGGTAACGTTCAGCGCGGCACGACAAAAAGGACTTAGGACCATCGGCTGCATAAAGCACCTTGGCTCCACACACACACATACGGCCTGCTGCTGTCAGCTGTTCCTCTGGAGCTAATGGGCCCAAAACTCCGTAATTAAAACTCTCTGATGCTTCCCTGGTTCGTTGCGAAACAACAAGAGGAAAATGGGCTGTGAGTTTCCTGATGGCAGTCCAGGAGACGGAGGAGGGATGGAACGGAGCGTGGTCGTGGACAGATGAGGGGATGAAGGGATGAGATGGGGGGTTGGTGGGGGTTGGGGGGGGGGGGGGCGCTGGGATGGATAGACAGGAGATGATGGGGGAATAAGTGTTTCTGACTCATCCTGCCAGATAGACTTGTGCCGTTCCTGTCACTTCATTCCTTCCTTGTTTTTTTTTTTTATTCTCCCATTCTATGACAACTTGCTGCCTCTCTCTCTGTTTCTCTCTGTCTCTCTTGCATGCTTTCTATCCCCCTGTCTTTCTCTCTCTATCAATGTCTCTCTCTCTCTCTCTCTGTCTTTCTCTCTCTCTCCCTCTCTCCCCCTCTCTCTGTCTCTCTCTCTCTTTTATTTCCATGTTCTGTGGGTATGGCTCCTCCAGTCCCACCTCAGCTGATTTAAATGCGCTCTATATTTAACTACCGCTATGTGGTGTAGCGCCTGGCACACGTGAGCACATTCAGAGCAGGTGGCAGAGCTATTGTTTTGGCTCATTTGTGTGTGTGTGTGTGTGTGTGTGTGTGTGTGTGTGTGTGTGTGTGTGTGTGTGTGTGTGTGTCTGTGTCTGTATCTGTGTGTGTCTAAACCTGTCTTTCTGTGAATCTGTCTGTGCATGTCCGTGTGTGTGTGTCTTTGTTTGTGTTTGTGTGTGTGTGTGTGTGTGTGTGTGTGTGTGTGTGTGTGTGTGTGCCTGTGTATGTGTGTGTGCATTTCATTGAGTGTCCATATATCTGTCTTTGAATTTGTTTGTTTGCGCATGCGTGCGTGCGTGCATGTGTGTGTGTGTGTGTGTGTGTGTGTGTGTGTGTGTGTGTCTGTGTGTGTGGCAAGAGTGACAGTGACAGCCTGTACTCACAGTGGGCATCAGTCTGTCTGAATAACCACACAGATGGCACCCTCGCACAAACACTTTCTCTTTTTCTCTCTCTCTCTCTCTCCCTCTCTCTCTCTCTCTCTTTCTCTCCATTGCACCCGCCAGTCCATCTGCTGCTTCATTCACACTGGTCATCCCTCCATCTACATATCACAACTGGCCCCTTCATTCAGGTGATTGATGAATTCATTCAACCTTGCATTGCATCCATTCTGTTGTCCACTTGCCTAAAGCTTAGAGTCCCATACTTCACATAGCTTCTCTCTTTCTTTCACCTCCTCATTTTAATGCTATCTTTTTCTTTTCTCATCCCTCCCTCATTGTCTTATTCCCTCTGTTTTAGGACTTGTTCTACAAATGTCAATCTGTATCTGTCAAGTGTGTTGCTCTGATTGGCCATAGCGGCATCCTATTTCATGCAGAGGCAGTTTGAAAGAGAACCGTTGACACCAGCCTTTTGGATTGCTCCTGTCCTATCCATTGTGATCAGATCACACAATTTGGTGTGGGCTGGCTTGTCAGGCTAGCAATAGATAAGACTGAACTTGAAGTTTCAAAATGACTTGCTAACAGCTAGACTTACATTCACCCTCTGAAGTGTGCTCAGTAGTGTCTTCTTCAAAAATACTTTTCTCCTGATCTGCCACTCGGCTTTGCCTCACATTTTCTACAGTTGACAACTCTTGAAGTTGTTGGGGTGCCTGCCCAAGTCATCCTTGCCTGAGGACACTTTAAAACGCCTAACGTAAAAAACCTAATATATCAGTAAATATCGGGAAAATAGCAAACAGCAATCACCAAATGTTGACGAGACACATCTTGCCATTAATAGCCTAATTACAAAAATCAAACTTAATAATATAGTAATATAAAAAGGTCCCAAAATGTACCCCCTTCCCGTAGTAATTTACTAGGAGAGACTCAACATATCCTAACTTATGGATGTTCTTTCACTATGCCATCAATGCAGGGTGTTTAGAAAAACAAACATTGATCTCATTTTATTGTTTTGGCAGCTATAGGCCCAAGTGTTTGGAAGAGCGGTCTGGAATAAATGTATTTACAAAAAGCCTTTCCCTGATAATGAACTTCAAAATTTGGTGATCATTAATAACTGTTTTCTGACATGAACTTATATCAGGCTTTTTAACTTTAAGTGTTTTGGACTGTCCGCATGCCCAGGTGGCGTTGAAGGTGACTTGTCCATCTTTTAAGAGCCTGCCATCTCTTTTTATACGCCGTCCACTTCTGGCTGAGTAGATGATAAAGCATTAAATTGTTGTTAATGGATGCCCAAATCAATTATCTTGTGTTGGGGGTCAAATGATGCCCCTGTATTATATTTAGATGTAATAACACCTCATGTACCAAGAGCTTGGTTTTCTGTGTAATTAAATATCTGTTGCCTTAATAAACAAATAAAAAGCCCATTCAAGTTTTCTTCTTAAAACACTGGTAACTACAGTAGAGGGGAGGCTAAAGTGCTAATTACAGTACCTGCTGAGCTTTAGGCTTGATGCATAGCCTACTATGTAAAATCAGGGGAGCAGCGTATGGTTCCTAGGGGCACAAAATATGCTGCATTTGCAAATGTATGCACATCTGGCTCCTGATGACTCTCTTTGTCTGGCTCTTTCTTCCTCTCTCCCCCCCCCCCCCCCCCCTCTCTCTCTCTCTCTTTTCTCTCTCTCTCTCTCCATTCAAAGTTGCTTCATTAGCAAGATTGGTTGAAATATAGTGTTGCCAGATTCACACACACCCACAGGCACCATTCACACACACATACATATGAATGATTCAAATGTGGCAACATTGTAAAACAACAACAACAAATGTCACTCACTGTCTGTCTGGGTATGGCAGGCTGCAATGTATTGTGGAGCTAACTGAACATTCGGTCCCTCTCCTGGAAGTTGGCCAATTTGTCATCGTCTTCGAGGAAGCTAAAGTTTGGTATTTTGTCCAAGAAGAATAAAAAATATTGCTTTCTTAGCTGTTCATATTTCGGACAGTAAAGTAAAAAGTGCATTTCTGTTTCCACCACACCAGTTGTGCAGTGACCACGGTTCCTCTTCTCCCTCGTCAGCCATAAATCACCCTTTCTCTGCAGCGAGACTGTGGTCACTTAGCCTCTACTTAGTTAGGATCTGTCCCTCCTGTGTATCTCTGACTGTAAAGAGATACTCTGCCAATTCATAATTTCTTTTTAGTGCTAACATTCTGATTTGGATTGTGATTTGGTTTGATTGTTGCAGTGTTCCAGATATGTTTTCTTGCACTGATTCATAATTTGTTTTACTTTGACCTGGTTTTGGAAAGAAGTGTTGGTCTGAGATTGATGGTTTAGTGTGTTAGATGGGTTAGTGTACTTGAGAAACCAACTGACTGAGTGGACTGGTATCAGGGCTGACCTCTTGGGTTTTGAAACCTTATAGTGTCCTCTGCACTAAATTCTAGAAACTTTATGGATCTCTTTTGTATATGTAATGCCAATAGGAATCTGCTTAATTCTGCACTGCATGCATTTGTGGGTGTTTTTCGTTTGACCCTGTGGATATTTCTAAGAAATTCTGCATGCAGGGATTCTATGGGATGTTTGTCCCATCTAGCGTGGTCTAGCTTACTGAGTGGTCTAGCGTGGTCTAGCTTACTGAGTGGACCCTGTACTTCACATCCATTCAATGCAACAGGCTTGATTACACTGTCAAAGAGTTTGCAATTTCATGTTTCTTTTGAATGGAAATGGTTTCTTTGCATGGAAAGCTCTACATGCTTTTTCACTCACTGCAAGGTCAAAGCTTCCTGAGGCACTACCGTTTCAGGTCCTAAATATTCACAACATAATGAATGCTCTTGGGCGGTGTTTTTTACTAGAGTGAAAAGGTTGCCTGAGATCCGGCTTTCTTGTGGAAGAATAAAATGTTTGTTTTTCGCCAAATTAACTGTCATGGCCCAGTTCTGACAGAAGTGTTCTAGTAGATCCAGGTGTTGCTGTGGCCCCTGGATGTTCGAGGGACGACAGCAGTAGTACCAGGTCATCTGCAAAGAGCAGGAATTTACCTTCCATATTGTTTAGAAAGAGTCCAGGAGCTGTAGATTGTTCCGGTAACACCGCTAACTCATTAACATAGATATTGAACAGAGTACTCAAACTAGAGCCCTGTCACACCCCACGCCCCTTGTGTGAAGTATTTTGCTTTTTTAGACTTTAGTTTGTGGAATGTGTTAACTAATTCTTCTGGTGTGATTTCATAGTCATAGTGGGTTCTTTTGAATCATAAACTTTTGTTCTTTAACTTTTTTACTATAGTTTTTTCATCTCTGGTTTATGTTGTTGTATATGTTTTTGTTTTGACAGTTGTCTAAGGTTTTTCCACATTATTTCACACTCCTTACCAAATCATATCTCTTCGTTGGATTTGTTTTTGGGTTTTGAGTTACCTTTTAATAGGTTTGTTTTTTATTGAAATTTCATGGTATAGTTCAATTACTTGATTTACTGACGGATGGGCATCTGATTGGTGTGGCTCAAATTTTGTTTGTAGAAAACTGTTAATATAATTAGTAGTTTCAAAAGAGGTAGGTACAGCCGTGCATTCAGATGCAGTGCCAGTTGTCATTGTACCCTGAAGGACAGTAAGTAATTGTATCTGATCTACACCACATTTCTAATAACACAATGATGTCATCTTTTTGATAGGACAGGTGCTATGTTGGTCCTCTTCTATTCCTGCTTTAGTAGTGGTAGTCATAGATAGCAGTATATGTAAATAAGCAATGACTGTTTCTGCCCCCCCCCCCCCCCCCTCTCTCTCTCTGTTTCTTGTGTGTGTGTGTGTGTGTGTGTGTGTGTGTGTGTGTGTGTGTGTGTGTGTGTCTATGTGTGAATGTGTGTGTGTGTGTGTGTGTGTCTGTATGTCTGTATGTCTGTGTGTCCGACTGTGTGTCTGACTGTGTGTATGCACAGGTGTTGGTAGTGGGTGGGCATCAGTGCTCCCTGCAGTGGTGAGTCATCCGCCCACTCTCAAACTCACACACTTAAATGTCCAACAGCAGCGCCAGCAGTTGTAGTCAGAACACACACACACACGGATGCACACATGCACGTGCGCATGCACACATGCACGTGCGCATGCACACATGCACACATACACACATACACCCAGCTACACACACACACATACACACAGCTACACACACACACACACACACACACACACACACACACACACACACGTGTGTGTGTACATTTATATCCTTATGGGGTACTCTCACTGACTCACCAAATAACTAAAGAATGCTAGAATGCTAATTGTGCCCACACCAAACCGACCCTACCCTAAAACAATGTTTGGCACTTTTTATTTCATCAGTAACAACAAAATAACCCTCACAAATCACCCCTTGCCTGATTTTCCTATCTTAGTGGGGGAATTTGTGGCCCATGTGTGAAGCTTTACCAGGAGCACACACACACACACACACACACACACACAGCAGTGGTATCAGTAGCAGTAAGAAGTCTGCATTCTCACAAACACACTAACATGCATAGAAAAGCACTCAAACACACACACACACACACACACACACACATTCCCCGCAGGGATGCCAGAATTTATAACAGTGGCGCCAGCCAACCCACACATACTGCAGTCACCTTGCACATTGTCAAAATATGATAACTTTCTCCCTTTCCAGCTCTCTCTCTCTCTGTCTGTCTCATTGTCTCCCTCATTCCTCACTCTCTTTTACTCATTCACTCACTTCTCTCCCTTTCGCCCTGCTCATACAGTCAGCAGTCGTAAAAAGTCTATGCATCACACTTTTCCCCCTTAACTCAACTCATGAGCACTTGGGGCTGTGGACAAAAAAGAGAAAAAGAGAGGGAGAGAGGGAAAGAGGGAGAAAGGGGGTAGAGGGAAAGAGGGAGAAAGGGGGTTGTAGTGTACCAGTATACAGGTCCTTTTTATTTTGAGCATGCTCTTTTGCTTTGTTACGGTGTCTTACACAGACACTTGTGGTGAAACGATAAGAAGACTATTACCAAGAGTCTCTCTTTCTTTCTTTCTTTCTTTCTTTCTTTCTTTCTTTCTTTCTTTCTTTCTTTCTTTCTTTCTATCGCTCTCTCTCACACTCGCTGTCTATCCCTCTGTTTTCGACAGTACATTCAGCCTCAACACTCTCTGCAATTATATGTCTCAGCAGCAATAGGGCAGACACATGTAAACATACACACACACACACACACACATGTGCTTAAAACCATGACAGTCAGGAGGAGCCGGTTCCATCCCTAGGCAGATGGGTTGGATCGAAGGCTTTAGATGTCAGAAACGCATTTATAG
>CM059282.1:19214744-19237244 GCA_030347295.1 Setipinna tenuifilis
GGAGACTTGGATCAGCCATTACAGACTACTGTATGTAGATTCCCATGTTTGAAGGGCACTCTTTTCTCCTGAGCAAGTTCTCACTATAATAGGGGCCACCTGCCTCCTAGTCACCAGCAGCAACCCCAGGTGAAAGTAATTAAAATAACATAGACCTGCTCTGCTCTGTTAAGGCAGCATGCATTATGAAACAGTGCTCGTCAATACAGCCGTTCTACAATTATTCTGTCTCATATCGTGTGTATTCAGACAGTGCATGGACAGGCCGTAATCTTTCCATGTTCATCCCTATTATTTATCAGTAACGTTAAACGACCCATTCGACGAAAATAGGAAACTGGTGATCACAGGCCTTGTAAAGCATTAATGGTTCTTTCATGCAGTCTTTATTGGGCACTAATGCAGATGCATATTAGTGAATGGCTAAATGTCTGTGAAGATTCTCATTCATCCAGGTGATGTTAGTCAAAAGAGCTCAGTTGTGAAACTGAAAAAGCCTTATGGATGAAAGGTAAAACGTCTTCAAGCTACTAAAAGAAGTCCAGTTGCTTACAACTTAGATCTTTGGACTAAATGGCTAAATGTGTTCCTCAAACTAAAGTGTGTATGGAGGAAACTGTAGGCTAGCTCCAGGTACTAGGGGAGTGATGGCTGGAATGGTTCATATCTGCAAAGATGACTCCACCAGTTGAGACTAATACAAACTTAAAGAATCAGTCCATTGACTTCAGTTTTGTTGTATAGCACGCTTGTCGCAAATACTACAAGTGAAATGTGGTATAACTGAAGTTAATAAAGTGTGTAGCTGATTATACACTTTTTATAAAAGGCAAATGAGAAAGTAAGATTAAGAATTTTACAATATAGAAATAAAAAGTTACAATCATGTAATCATGCCAGTCATACCAAACATGTCCTTATGCACTATATGTATGTACAGTCTACATTTAAAAAATGAGTATCATAATTTTGTCTCTGCAAACAACTGCATACATGGATTTCAAATCAACTGTTATTCATGGTGAGTATTCTGCAGTTGAACAGAAATCCTGCTACAGTGGTCTGCTATAGTGTAAATCTGTATCAAGTAAATACTATATGTAATGGAAATGAATACAAATAATGTTCTTTACTCAAGTTCAGTTGTGGTTGATCTTCAGCGATGGTGTCTTAAATGATGTAGGACAATTTTGACATTTATTTTATATGGATTTCAAGATCCGTCATAGTTTTTGACATTACACTGCAATATTACAAAGGTTCATACAAACCTGTCTGCTTTATACCCGACAAATATTAAATATCTGTAGATGTGGCAGAGACTGTAGTGGATAATGTGGTGGCTCTACCAATACACTGTGATTGACAGGTTCATCCCCTGCATGAAGAAAAGCCTCTTGCATATAAAGGGTCTGATATCCTCTTTGGTAAACATGGTGTGTCACGCAAGGTGAAAACGTGATCCCTGAGATTGGACACGGGGGTAGAGTTTTGTGTGTGTATGTGTGTGTGTGTGTGTGTGTGTGTGTGTGCGTGCGTGAGAGAGAGTGGGGGCGGGGGTTGCTGTTTAAACAGACACTAAAGAATGCTTTAGGCTGGCAAATAAATTATACCATTACTGTTTATAGACATAATTTCACGCCAGCATAGTTCATTTTAAATGCACTTTTTTATTAAAAAGAGAATGCTTATTCCCATATAGTGTTTATAAACATTTTGCACTTTTTTAGGCTAGTAAACCAGACTCTGCAGTCTTCTTCCACAGCTCTCTCTAACCCCCTCTTGGACTAGTTTTTTTTTTAACTACCTAGTGTTACTTAGTTGTGTTGTACCGGACACTAAAACAAATTTCTTGTCAAAATGTACAGACATGGCAATGAACATTGTGTCGGATTTTGATTCTGGGAGTTCAAATAAAGGTCAAGGTCAAGTGGCTAAGCTAAAGTTAGCTGAGGAAACAAAGGGGGAAATAAGCTCATTTTCATGTGCTGCAGTGTGGTGTGGTCTAAAATGCCGGAGGGCGAACACATTGCAGCTTTCTCTGTCTTCAGTATGAAATGTCTACTATCAGTAAGTGCTGAAGGGATGTGTATCAGCCTAGTCCTTCATCGCAGTGTCAGAGCACACACTAGCTAACAGCTAACACTGAAGGAGCAGCAAAGGGATGAAAGAGAGAGAGAGAGAGAGATGAAGGGGGACAGGAAGCACATGTTTTGGGGGGTGGGTGGTGGGGGGTTTGGGGGTTGTGGTGCGTCACCTTCAGAGCTGGCGGCAGGACGCTGTTTGTTGGGCTGCCCCAGGCTGTCGCCCCCACACGGCTTTCAGAAGGCTAACTGGAGCATACATCACCAGCAGCGCATCTCGCTCTTCTCTTCTCTCCTCTCTCGCTTTCTTTCACCCTCACTCACTCTATCTCACTCTCTCTCTGTCTCTGTCTCTCTGTCTGTCTCACTTCCTCGCTTGCTCTATCTCTCCATCTCTTCCTCTCATTCATTCACTTGCACCACAGATCTTGATCTCCCTCTCATGCTTCCCCTTCTTCATGTCAGCATTTTTTCTTCACACATTCTCTCTCTCTAACTCACTCATGTTTCCTTCCTTCCTTCTTCTCCTCCTCTTAGCCTCCTTTTTTCTGTTTATCTTTCACTCTTCTTTACCTTCATGCTTGCTGTCTCTTCTGCTCTCCATGACTCCATCCTCTTTCATTTCTTCCCTTTTTTCCATCTCTCTTGCTCTCTCCATCTCTCTCTTTCATCCTCTCCCATCTCTCTCCTATCTCCATCCCCTCTATCCAGCGTAGTCTTTGCTCACTCTCCTGTGTAAAGATACTGAGGGCTATCAGATGAGACAGACTTGCTCAGCAGAAACTCCTCCGACCTACCGTGAGAGCAGAGCAAGTCTGTCAGTGTGTGTCACGCATGTGCGTGTCTGTAACCCGGTTTCCTGTCTAACTTGCTAATGTGCATTTTCGGTGTTTGAAGAAGAGAAATCCCTTCCTCGGAAACCCTTGAAATGCACACTAATCTTCTAATTGGCATACAAATTCAATTGTCTTAAGAGGGGTGTGTTAATTGTTGTTGATGTGCATAGGGCATGATGCGAATAAAGTTGATGGAAACAGTTAATTCACATAAATACGCCGTAACATTTTCTGTTTATAAAACTCTATGAACACATGCATAAAGGGTGATAATGCCCTCATAAAGCTTAGATTTAGTTAAAATTAGTATACATAACTATTTATATATATACAGTCGTGGTCAAAAGTTTACATACACTTGTAAAGAACATAATATCATGTCCCTCTTCAGTTTCCAGTTATGTCTACAACTGTGATTTTTCTCTGATAGAGTGGTTGGAACAGATACTTCCTTGTCACAAAAAACATTCCTGAAGTTTGGTTCTTTTATGACTTTATTATGGGTTAACAGAAAAAGTGACCAAATCTGCTGGGTCAAAAATATACATACAGCAATGCTAATATTTGGTTACATGTCCCTAGTCCATTTTACTTCAAGTAGACACTTTTGGTAGCCATCCACAAGCTTCTGGTTGAATCTTTGACCATTCCTTTTGATAGAATTGGTGCAGTTCAGTTCAATTTGTTGGGTGTCTGACATGTACTTGTTTCTTGAGCATTGTCCACATGTTCTCAATGAGGTTTAAGTCAGGACTTTGGAAAGGCCATTCTAAAACCTTAATTTTAGACTGATTTAGCCATTCCATTACCATTTTTGATGTGTGTTTGGGGTCATTGTCCTGTTGGAGCACCCAACTGCGCCCAGGACCCAACCTTTGGGCTGATGATTTTAGGTTATCATGAAGAATTTGAAGGTAATCCTCCTTCTTCATTATCTCATTTACTCTGTGCAAAGCACCAGTTATATTGGCAGCAAAACAGCCCCACAGCATGATACTACCACCACTTTGCTTGACGGTAGGCATGGTGTTCTTGGGGTTAAAGGCCTCACCTTTTCTCCTCCAAACATATTGCTGGGCATTGTGGCCAAACAGCTCGATTTTTCTTTCGTCTGACCACAGATTTTTTCTCCAGAAGGTCTTATCTTTGTCCATGTGATCAGCAGCAAACTTCAGTCGAGCCTTAAGGTGCTGCTTTTGGAGCCAGGGCTTCCTTCTTGCACGGCACCCTCTCAGACCATGGTGATGCAAAACACGCTTGACTGTGGACACTGACACCTGTGTCCCAGCAGCTTGTTATTCTTTGCAGATCTGCTTTTTGGTGGTTCCTGGTTCTCTTCACCCTCCTGACCAATTTTCTCTCAGCAGCAGGTAATGGCTTGCATTTTCTTCCTGATCGTGGCAGTGACACAACAGTGTCATGCATTTTATACTTACAAACAATTGTTTGCACTGTTGCTCTTGGGACCTACAGCTGCTTTGAAATGGCTCCAAGTGACTTTTCTGACTTGTTCAAGTCAATGATTCTCTTTTTCAGATCTGTGCTGAGCTCCTTTGACTTTCCCATTGTAGTGTTTGTGGGTGTCTGTATCCAATAAGCCCTATTTAAATGGCCTCAGAGAAGTCACCAGCTATAGTCACTCATACTCACTCACAAGAAGTTAAAAGACCATGATATGAAGCTCATTTCATTGACACAACTTTCTAAATCACCAAGAATATTAATTCATGTTGCTGTATGTATATTTTTGACCCAGCAGATTTGGTCACTTTTTCTGTTAACCCATAATAAAGTCATAAAAGAACCAAACTTCAGGAATGTTTTTTGTGACAAGGAAGTATCTGTTCTAATTACTCTATCAGAGAAAAATCACAGTTGTTGACATAACTGGAAACTCAAGAGGGCCATGACAATATGTTCTTTACAAGTGTATGTAAACTTTTGACCACAACTGTACTCATGATTGCACTTGTAAGACAGATAAAGCTTTATAACCAAGAATGCACTGTGTAACTTAAACTTGGAATAGGGCTTACGATCTCTCATTATAATGCCTTATATTATATACAGTCATGAGTATTAATAAATAGCTATTAATAATATACATACTTTATGAGTGCATTGTAAACCTTTATGAATATGTTTATGTAGTTTTGTGAATACAAGGTTGATAGAAAGCGTTACCAAATATGCTATCTGTATCTTATGCTACAGTCCAGCTATCTGCCTATAAGCTATCGTCCGTTTCAGTCAAACTATGGATTGTGGACAAAACGTGATTGTCTTTTCGTAAGCAACTATAGAAAATCATCGCTTTTGAAAAAGAAACGTGTGTGTATGTGTGGGTGTGGCTGATTGTATGTGTGTGCATGCATTAATGTGTGTCTGTCTATCTGTCTCTGTATGTGTGCCCATGTGTGTATGTTTGTGTGTGTGTGTGTACTGCATGTGTGTGTTTGTGTGTGTGGCCATAAATGACCGCTGCTGCATAAACATGCATTAGCCTTTCATGCTCTAAGTATATTGATATATGTAGCAGCTTCTGTGCTGCTAATTGTGTGTGTGTGTGTGTGTGTGTATGTGTGTGCAATGTAATGTGCTTGATTAAAAAAGAGAGAAAGCTCTAACTTTAAATAACTACTACAGTTAATGGCCATCACACAGACTTTAACTGCAAGCTCTGGGATTCAGCAGCGTTTTTCTTCCAATGGTTTTGTGTGCAATGGTTTTCTGTGCAGTGTGTGTGTGTGTGTGTGTGTGTGTGTGTGTGTGTGTGTGTGTCAATATGTAACCAGATATTTATCTGGCAGTTCATGTGCTTCCCCGTTTTTATATTCAAGTGTTCATCTTTTAGTGTGAATATCTGCATATACCTTTCCAAGAAAAGGTGTGTGTTTGTGTGTGTGACAGAGTTCAAGAGGGAGAACATGTGTGTTTGCTGTGTGTGTGTGTGTGTGTGTGTTTGTTGCGTGTGCAAGCAGAGGCCAGGGGAGCATGGCAGGTGGAATAATGAATTCCCGGGGGGGTCGAGCATGCTAACGAGTTGATAGTTCCCCGTCCTGCCCGGCCCCGTAATTACCATTCCGCATTTCAAGCCATTCAGGCCCACCGCACTCGTGTCAAATTAAGCCGGCCGTCAATCCTGATGAGTATTTGCATAAGCGTGATGGAGAGAGAGAGAGAGATTGAGAGAGAGAGAGAGAGAGAGAGAGAAATTGAGAGAGAAAGAGAGAGAGAGATGGAGAGAGAGAGAAAGAGAGATGGAGAGAGAGATGGAGAGACAGAGAAAGAATGAGATTGAAAGAGAGAGAGAGGAAGAGAGAGAGATGGAGAGAGAGAAAGAGAGAGACATGGAGAGAGAGAGAGAGCTGTTCTTCTTTTTGCGCCACTTCAGCTGACAGCCCAAGAAATTCGCAGCGCGAGCATTCCGTTGTGCTGTTACCTTGGTGATGACAGGCAACAGACTATTTTATTTTTCTCAAAAAGAGAAAAACGGGGCATGATTGGGTTCAGCCCACTTCAGAATACAGATTTATAGTTTTTTTTTAAAATATTTTTATTTTCAAGCTGTGTGGAGAATTTGTTTAATCCAATTAGCCAGAAAAGGTTTTGAAAAGATTTTCAACAAATCCAAGAAGGAAGCAGCATTTCCTTGAGTCTGTCAGATGTTTGTGTCAAGTGAACTAGTTGAATCAGTCACAGTCTTGTAAAGCAGAAACACCCATCACAACCCCACAACTATAACACACTTCAGTTTTGCCCAGGCTAAGACCCAGTCTAAACGGGTTTTTACCAAACCGAGAACTTTGGATTGTAAGACAGAGTCTATTGTATAAACTCCTCTTGAGAAAAGCCTAGTGTATCTTACTGTAGCCTGGTTTAATAGCCTATTTAGCTTTCAACTACTCTAGATTTCCCGGGACATTATTGGCTATTAATAGCTGTCATTCATTAAATGTAAGAGGTTCTCCTTTTACATAAGGTCTCATATGGTGCTCATGTGTTGGTGCTTACCAGTCTGACACAATAACAAACTGACGGAGTAAGCCTGTAAGTGCCTTAAACTTACACACCTATGTTCACTTTTTCTTTGAAATTAAAGAATCGTTTGCTTAGAAGGAAGCAATGCGTAACAAGAAAGAAATGATTTCTTTGTGACAATATTTAGTTGCCTGGCAACACTTGTTGGCATTCAGTGGGAATCTTTTGTGTGATGCAGGAAAGAGGGCATTAGTAAGGGGAACAAGTCGAGAGAAAAAAGAAAGAAAGAAAGAAAAGTGCCGAAAATGAAAAGAGCAGAAGAGCCCATCCTGGGAAATGAGGGCAGCTTCCTGTCGTAGACAATAACTTGTCAATTACCAGCAGGCCGGCCAATATACACTCTTGTTTTTCATCCCTTTCGCCCTTCTCTCTCTTTCTCGCACTCTTGCTCTCTCTATCTCTCTCTCTCTGTCTCTGTCTCTCATACTCTCTCTCTCTCTCTCATGCTCTCTCTCTCTCTCTCTCTCTCTCTCTCTCTCTCTCTCTCTCTCTCTCTCTCCACCCACCTCTATCTCTGTGTCTCTTGCCATCTCTTTCTCTGCACCTCTGAGACATGGAGCAGGTGCAGTATCACCGTTGAACAAAATAGTGTAAATGGAGAGAGAGTCGTGGACAGATAGCACATTGCATCGCGCTGAATTGCAGAACTGTAGTTTACCTTGGAGGTCTGTCCTTCAGGATCTGGCTTACCAGTTATTACAGAATGACTTTCTTTGTATGCTGAAAGGAGTCTAATCCCACTTGCTTTGTCTCTGTTTGCCTTCCATTAGGTAGTGGGGTCAAGAGCTGGACCGCACTGACCATGTCTGCAATAGAAGAGTGAAGTAAGTATCATATAGCTGCTTTGTTGTGTGTGTGTGTGTGTATGTGTGTATGTGTGTGCGTGTGTGTGTGTGTGTGTGTGTGTGCGTGTGTGTGTGTGTGTGTGTGTGTGTGTGTTGAAGTTGCAGACTCTTGATGTTACCTCTAAAAGTGATTCCCCTCCAGCGATGAAGGACACAACCAGACACCAAAAAGAAACTACCTCTTAAAACTCTCCTTCAGATAAACCACAATAGCCTCCACCCACACACACACACACCCTCAACACACACACACACACAGACACACACACACACACACACACACACACACACACACATACACACACACACACACACACGCACACACACACACACACACACACACAAACACACACACACACACACACACTCATGCACCTTTCACACTGACTTCACCCAGCACTTGGCACTCCTCCAGCGGATTAAACAAATGGAGCCCTCTGCCCCCCACCTGGGACCTCCGATAACTAAATGCCCCCTTATACCCCCCCACCTCCAACAATCCAACCATCACCACCACCCCAAACCCACCCTGTGAGACGTCTCAGTGACTACCGATTCAGACACGGGTTCACCAGGTCGAAAAGATCTAGAAGGAGATCGATGAGGGAGGTCTCTGAGAAGAAAGGAAAAAGCTTTGGACTCTTAAACGGTTGCATCCCATGTCACTGACTTCCTGGGGGAGGGGGAGGGGGAGGGGGACATTTTTATAGACTTGCTTATAGATTTTTCTTTCTTTCTTTATCAATTATGATTGAGTGCATTCTTGTGTTCAGTGCCCGATTCAGTGAATGGAAACAATACTGAGTACCATTTCTCTTGATAATGATATTTAACAAAGAATGAACACAGCCAATAGGAACAAAAAAAAAACAGAAGTCAAGAGAAGTGGAACACGCTGTAAGGAACAGAATGTCAGAAGTTTGCACTCTTTTTTAGATTAAAGGCCTCTTTTTCCCCCCTCTCTGGCTCGATTAATAAAAGAAAGTCAAACAGGCAGTCCCAAACTAGCTGAGTGCCAGCTCCATGTGGAGGAAGCCAAAACTCCCACCACCCCCGACACCCCCCCACCCCCCAAAACAGGCCTAAAGCTTAAGCCGGGGAGCGCGGAACCGCAAATGTCACGGGGTCCCGATGGGAAAGTTTGGTTATTAGTAGCGTTAAGTTTTAGTGCAGAATTTGCAGGAACGGTACACACAGAGGGCCCACAGCTTTTCATACTCCCATCTATTTCATAACGCCTTTCAAAATCTATGCTCTGCTGCTCAAGTGACCTGTGCTGTGTGTGTGCGCATTTGTGTGTGTGTGTGCGTATGTGTGTGTGTGCGTGTGTGTGTGTGTGTGTGTGTGTGTGTGTGTGCGTGCGTGTGTGTGTGTGTGTGTGACAGCACAGTCTTGAGAGAGACTCAGACTATGGGAGGGTGCATGGAAGGATGGAAGGCAGACTCTGTGCCAAGGTCTCCAAAAACTCATGGGAGTTAAAGTGGACAGAAACCTCCAAACCATGCCAAGCTCTTTCACAAAACTCTTTTTTGGTAACTCAACCAGTTGACCACTTGTTGAGAAAAAAAGACACTGAAACCACATTTATGAGTTTAACCCTTCAAAAAATGCATATCCAGATAAAAAATGAAATTGCAAAATGGCTTACTATGTGGCGAGTCATTTGGGATAAAGGTTCTGCTGAAGGGTTAAATGAGAGTGTGGCTAACCATCTCCTCCCCGTGCATGGTTCACTGGAGTCAATATAGGGAGCTGTGCTGTGCTGTGCTGTGCTGTGCTGTGCTGTGCTGTGCTGTGCTGTGCTGTGCTGTGCTGTGCTGTGCTGTGGTGTGTGAAGGGGAGATAGGTGTGTGAAGGGGAGATAGGTGTGTGAATGTCTGATGAAGGGCCTCGTGACTCGTGGCAGGTGTGAAGCACCTCTCACTCCCTCTTCTGCTCCATCACTCATCTTAATCTATCGTAAGTGGAGCCGCTGAACGTGTGTGTGTGTATGTGTGTACGTGTGTGTGTGTGCGTGTATGTGTGGTGTGTGTGTGTGTGTGTATGTGCATGTGTGTGTGTGTGTGTGTGCGTGTGTGTGTGTGTGTGTGTGTGTGTGTGTGTGTGTGTGTGTGTGCGTGTGTACAGATTTAACCTTCACTGCCGTTCACACGCCACTGACGCCATATACTATCCGCCTCTACAGTAATGTTTATGATGTTTTCTTAACAGAGCTCAGAAAAAAACCTTATAGGATTGATTGATAGCTGTCATTCACCCCCACATTTATTATTGCAGGAGATTGAAACGTATTTTATCACTCGTCACATGCTCCTAACCTGCCGCAGCATAATGAGATATTCGACCTTCTCCCCTCTACTCTACATTACACCAGCAGCTCTAAGTTCACACCATCCCCTCTAGAGAGTGTGAGAGTGTTGGCAACTTTGTGCTGTCAGTATTAACGTGAGATGAATAATTTATGAAATTAACACCAATAACTTTTTAAATGCAGTAACGCATGCTCAGAATTTTTGCCTTTCGATTCAACCTGCACGTTGTTGGATTATATGCAACTGGACCTCCTTAAGCAGAGTTAAGGCTTTAAGAGTTTGAGCGTGTCAGCCAACAAGAACAAAACCCACAACATGTATGTAAAGCCTGTCGTTGTGCCGGAGAAATATAAAATACACAATAATGTGTAGATTTCGTACATTTTTCAATTGTACAACAGAAGCATCAGTACTTCTACCCAGAACTGCTGTCTATGGAGGTTAAATAATATTGTTCTTCTAGGACTGTTAAGTTTCATGGTATTTCCTGAGTCCTCTGCCAATTGTATTATTGTTGGGTTTGTTTGCTAAGTCGCAGGGTCTAGTTGGTCCATGAAAATTTCCAGGACACTTCATCAGTAGTGCACCTCAGGACCACCGGGTGTTTCAGGCCTTTACTCACTATACACCCTCGGACCTTATACGGCCCTGCTTAAGGTTATCAATGCTTAGCGTGTGTCCAGTATCCAATTAGTCGATATTGTCCTCTAAAAGGTCCTACGTGGTGAATGTGAAGCTAATGCTAATGTTAACGCTAATGCTAAATGCTACCCAGTGGTTTAATATCTATTGCTATCTAATACTACTTTGACATATCTCCACTTCCCCATTTTCCAATACATTACACTGTTCTAATACAAACATTTCATTGCATTACAGAGATAGTCTGCCTGGAGCAATGTGCGGTTAGATGCCAAGGGTGTGGGTGCAGGAAAGTGCTGGTTATTCACTCCCTCACCCACATTTTGAAAGGCCAATTTATTTTCTCAGCGACAGATTCGACAGATGTTGCTGTGCTGGAGGTTTGTCACTGCGCTAGTGACAAAAAGAAACATAAAATAATCAGTAAAATACAAGGTGTGGTTTCTTTTCCATGTCGTATAAACTTGAAGTAGCTATCCAATCTGAGTATATGCAGAAACATCTGCACCATTTTAATTATTTTAATATATGCAGAAAGTTCTGTGACACCCTAGCAGAGAGACATTTTGCCCGTTTTTACATCATCTTTTATTGTCTGGAATATGAATTGGCCTATAAGGCATTCCAGGACCACAGTCAGTCAGTCGTATGCCAATCATGCTTATTTTATTAGGCTTTTAATCATCTGGATGAGTGAACCAGAGAACCTCTCTGGTGGATAAACAAAACGCAACCACTAGATTTCTGGATGAGAAGATGAATAGATTATTTGATTTGTTTGTCTCGTGAGGTGTGTTGTTTTTGCTGCTTCACTGTTATATCTATTTATGTTCTTTTTTTTCTCTGTCTGTGGTGTTGCCTCTGTTTTCTGTGCATTGCACAAGTGGTGTATTTTTTTCTCTTTTTTGGGTGTGAAAAAAACCCAGAGTTGATAATGTTATGAGGAGGTTTGTTAATTGGATGAAGCAAAGGATAAGCGCTCTCATTCACACGCCATTCCCCTTGTGTCAAACTACTGTGAAACGCACTCGATAAAGCCAGTCATTCACAAACTGAGATCAGCAGATAAAATAAACAAGAATATGGAGTTGTTGTATTCCCATGTCTTGACTGATAAGTCAGGATGATATTGACACTGAGATGACCCGTGGGGCACACACACACTGGTTAAAATTGATTGACTGTAATAGCCCACTTAGAAGAAAAATAAATGGTAAGACTTGGAATAGTTACGCACGCTGGCTCGAAGCATGAGCAACAAAAATAGGAGACCACACGTAGTGTAAAGTTCAATACATGTTTTTAGTTTATTTTTACATGTTGACAAAAAGTCAACAATGTGGAAAGAAAGAAAAAGTGTAGAGTGACCATGTGGTCTGTTGCAGTGACAAACAAAAACCCCAAAACAAAGAAGGAGGAAGCTCCAGCCTCTTTGGTCAGAAGACTCTTTGTAGGCCAGGCCCCTGTTAGATTGAATCCCCACACCTGGACACCAGTCTACCTGCCAATTAAAAAAACAAGGGAGAAAGGAGACAGGCTTAAGCTGGGCACTCTTGGAACATAGACAGAACCATGACAGAAAAACTTAAAACATTTATGTTAGTTTTTACTCCCACTGGCTTTGAGTGAACAGTTTAAAGCCATTCGGACACAATATGCAGAAGACCCATCATTTGTCAGTGATGCTGCTGTTGAACCTAATGCCCTGATGCTCGTCATGACTTTCTTGTCTGATTGTCTGCTGCAAATGTCACAGCAAAAGGGGTGAAATTATTAACAACAGTAGGTGGCTGTCATATGCTGCAGGTGAGTGACCCATTTGCACAGCCAACATAGACACAAACAATGACTGAGAATTGACTGAATTTGATCATTGTCTGTGCAGTAGCTGTGTTCCTGTCTCTTCTTAGAAGAAATGGTGCGGTTTTATTTCTTTATTTATTTCTTTATTTTTGAGACCATATTTGGCCGACCCCAATAAAAGCTCCCACGCATGGGGTGCCATGTTCACCAAGGAAACAGTCCGTTCCTAAGGTGACTCACACTGGAGCTTGGAGAAGAGAAATGAGATGAAAGTGTGCAGTAGTCTGCAGTTGATACCATTATGCCTTCCTGATAAATAACAAAAATTAGGATCAATAACTAATAATTTATAGCATTATTATAGCAAGGCCCCAGTTTTAAAATGTAGTGTTCATATGCTTCTAGTGATCTATATTGCTGCTGCCTTATTACTATGTAACTACACAGTAATAAGTAGCAATAAGCACAATGTTGGTAATAAGAGCAACAATGCAACATTACGTTACAGTAAGAAATAAGATAAAAGAAGATTAAATAAGATATCTTTATCGTCTTCTTTGATTGATTGAGAGACTTGCTACATTAAGCAGACAATATAGTGAACAATAAATACTTGACAAGGGCAGCGCTACATTAAAATGTCAGAAAAGTGCACATTGTCAACAGTAACTCTTCATACTGCAAAGGTCATATAAGTCAGTAAGCACATGCTATTACTCTAATGTTGCATGAAGTGGATATAAAAACTGATATGATTTACTGTCCGGATTGCAACATCAAGACTGTAATAAAACACTGTGTTACAAAGTATTCTTCAACCTTTCCGAAACCATAAATGCAGTTGCATAATTACACACAATAGTAATTTGTAACTTTTTTTGTTTTCTTTTTTGTCTGAGCTGCAACGATTTTGGATTCATCAGATAGAATAATAATAAAATTTAAAAAAAGATTGTGAAAAGCAATTAAAGAGGAAGGAGAGGAAGGAGAGGAAGACTTCTATCTGTTGCGGAGGAAAGGAGAGAGAGTAGAAGCAGACAAACACGAGCGCCGTACAGTACTGTAGGTGCGTGGTCAGCAGGCTGCTGAAGGGGCTCCCTAATTTAAATTATTCCACTTGATTAGCTGAGCTCTAATTACACCCACTGTGATTAGGCCCTAAATCGTCTCAGTGAATCACGCTAACCCACACTCATACTCAGGCTTCCATAGCAACACATGATTTGGTACACACACAGACACAGATACACATACACACACACAATGCCACACACACACACACAAATACACACAGAGAGAGGGAGAGAGAGAGAGATACACACACACCATTACAAATGAAGTGGTCCTACGAAATAGGAAATAGCTCGAAGAAATGTAAACAGGCATTCACACAGTAAGGTCATATACAGATTACAGACACTGCCTTTATCACACACACACACACACACACACACACACACACACACACACACACACACAATGCCACACACACACACACACACACACACACACACACACACACACAACAATGCCACACATACACAAACACACACACGCACAACTCTCCACACAGAGTAAATAAAGACCAAATAAAACCGTCTTCCTGGTTGCATAGCAATTCCACCCAGGTTCTTAAATAGACACCTATATCTGCCATTACCGTGGCAACTGTGGAAACATGTACAGAGTGTGTGTGTAGTATTGCATGATGGCATACATGTGCTTGAATCAGAATGTATAGAAATAGGTATGTATCCGTGTGTGTGTGGTGTGTCTGTGTCGATGTGTGTGTGTGTGTATACACTGCAGAATTTGGAAAAAAAGAAAGAGTGAGAATGTGGGTGTGATGTTGGTGCCTGCATGTTTTTTTAGTGTGTTTTTTGTGTCTGTGTTTTTTTGTGTCTGTATGTTTTCAAATGTTGGTCTTTGTGTGTGTGTGTGTGTGTCATTGTGTGTGTGTTTTGTGTGTGTGTGTGTGTATTTTGTGTGAGGGACTTATGTTCGAATGAGTTCATAAGTTCCACCCATTGCATTGGTGCGATGAGCAGCAGTCAAAGAATGCAGGACAGTGCTGGACTAAATGGCATTCTACTCTATCACTGTCACAATCGGCCATTCACAATAGACTCCATGCCAGCCTCTGAGGCTCGCCACAAAGCTCAATGACACACAGAGGCAGCCTGAGAGCAACAGCACATGTCTGCAATGGCTGTCTGGAAGCAGCCCTCTACTAACTGCACTTTATGCACTTAACGACAGGAACCCCCTCCCCACCCATCACCCATTCTACCTCTGCCCTTCATCAGGTAGCCATCCCCAAACTAAACTACATTCTATGTACTCTACTCCCTCCTCCCCATGCACAGTTTTAGACAAACAATCACCGATTTCACTGCATGGCCTACTCTACCCAGTATGTCTATGCGTGCGACAATAAACCATCCTCGTATACTTGTATCCTTGTATACATGAGAGGAGGAGTTTCATAGCTCTCTCTCTCTCTCCCTCTCTCTCTCTCTCTCCCTCTCTCTCTCAACTGATCTTGTATCCTTGCACCCTTCTACTAGGAGACAGGCAATGCAGTTGCATGCAAACAAACAATTGGATTTCAGTCTGATTATTCACCTCTCTCCAATTAGAAACTGTCGTGTAACTCCAGAAATCCGATTCAGATCAGACCTTTGTGTGCTCACTTGGCATGTGACAGGAGATATTTTAGAATTCTGAGTAGTCTAATTAGTGCTTTAATCGGATTTCTTTGTGCATGGAGATACACTGAGAGAGGAGAGAGGAAGCATTTTTAAATCACAGGTGCACGTCTGCGTCTGTGTGTCTAACGAGGCCCCCGGTGGATGTGGAAAGGGAACATGTGCAAACACACACATGTGGAGAAACATGTAGAAACTATACACAGGGAAAGACACATACATATGGGAAGACACACACACACACAGACAAATACACACACATGGAAACACATACAGGGAAAAACACACAGAGATGGGAACACAGACACACACAAACAAACACACACACACACATACACAGATGAATTCACAAGGGTAAACATACACACAGGTAAACACAAACACATGCAGGAAAATGCTTAGAGGACACACAAACACACACACAAACAAATGCCCGCACAATGCCACACAAACACACACACACACACACACACACACACACACACACACACAAACAAATAAGCACTCACACGCAGGTAAACATACACACATGGGAATGCACCCTTGGAAATTCTGAGAGGAAAACACACACTCAGGTGAACACACACACATACACAAGGACACGCACTCACAAAAACACACTCAGTAGAGTACAAACATACACACACAGAAACAAACACCATTGAACACACTCGGGTAAACACACACACACACGTGGAAACACACACAGGAAGATTTTGATTCGGAAATAAACACACACACAGGGTCAAAGGTCAGAGTGCTGTCCATGTGCACGTCCACTGCTCACTGCGCAGGTGTCCTGTCCATCTATCTGTGACAGTGACACTCTGTGTGTGTGTGTGTTTTGTGGTACATGGCAGTGTTTATGCCTAAACACACACACACAAACACAGCTACACACACACACACACACACACTTACTTATTTACAGACACACATACACACTCACACACGTCTTGTACATGCACAAACACATACTCATGTTTGACCATGAGCACACACACACACAAAAGCATATTTTTCTTTCTGTCTGTCAAATGTTGACATGAATGTGAAATGCATCTTTTTTTAATCTGGTGTATTCATAAAGCGGCTCATACAGCTGGGGTGTGTTTCACACAACACACACACACACACACAGCAGAGAAAAGGGGTGCCCTTTAGTGTGACGGTCGGAGTGTGTGTGTGTGTGACGGCGGGTCAATGATTGTCATGTTCGCTATTGACAGCTGTGTGTGTCGTGTATGCTGAGGCAGGCAAGACCCTTGCAATAAGGGTTACCGAAGGCCATTATCATTGTAACACACACACATACACATACACGAGCACACACACACATACATACATGCGCATGTGTGCACACACACACACACACACATACCCACATACCCACAGATTTAAGTGGTCACACATGCCTAAGTTGAATCAATAATCCATTTTAGAGGCAACTACCCCCCTGCATTACAAGGCAATATTGAATTAATAACAGGGAATATGCCCATGTGATTGTGTGTGTGTGTGTGTGTGTGTGTGTGTGTGTGTGTGTGTTAGAGAGGAAGAGAGAGAAAAAGTAAGAGAGAGAGTGTATGAGAGGAAGAGAGAGTGTGAGTGTGTGTGTGGGTGTTGGGAGTGGGGGGGGGGGGTTGGGAAAGAGACAAAGAAAAAGAGAGAGAAACAGAGAGAAAGAGTGTGAAAGCTGCAGTCATAGTCAGCTGCAGTCATAGTCATCCTCATTTGCATTTAGTAGCCTTACACACATTGTCACTTTCTCAAACATAGTCACACACATACACATACATATACATATATATATACATAAGCACAGACAAGCTTACACACACACACACACACACACACACATAGAGTATGTGCACACAGCCACCCACCGCACACAAACACAAACACAAACACACACACACGCACATACCCGCCACACACACAAACACAAGCACACACACACACTTACACAAACACACACACACACACACACCTTGCCCCATCCCACACATACATATTATTCCGAGGGCGCATTAGCAGGTGGTAATATGGAGGAGATTTCCATCTGCTATGGATCATCCATTTACATGCCACATTGGACATCGCCTAGTAATGCTATTTGCATGTACAAACATGTTTTATACATACACACGCACACACACACACACACACACACACATTTAGATAAAGGCCTACATAAACGTATGTGTACACAGTCAAACATGCCCCCACATATATGCATGTTGATGTAATCTTACACAACCCACGTTTTCCTAATCCAATGCAGACACACACACACACACACACACACACACACACACCCTTGCATGCACAGATGCATTTATAAAACCCTACTTATGAAAAACTGTGAGGCAAAGACTTTGCAAAGTGCTGCTGTTATACATATCACCTGCAGAAGCAGTCAGGGAGGGGTTTCATCTCTCTCTCTCTCTCTCTCTCTCTCTCTCTATCTATCTATCTCATATGATTTTTCCCTTTGGCCCCACACACTGCTCCCATTGTTATGGCTGCCCCTTGACCACGTGTGTGTATGTGTGGGTGTGATGGGTTAAGTGGTTGAATTGAATTGGGTTCAGGGCTTGAATTCAGAGGTTGAATATTGTTGTATAGGCACTGTGTGCCGTGGTGTGCTCCTCTCTAATCACAGTGACAAATGAGAATCACTTTAGAGATCATATATACAGACAAACAGCAAGTAAACACTCTTCACCATTCGTTTACCATCACCACCACTACAGCTTCACCATTGACATCACATCGTCATAGACCGAGTGAGGAGGAAGAGATCACAGAACAATGATGCTTCTCTTTCTTTTATTTATTTTTCATTTTGTGCTCTTCTTTAGCCATTCTCTTTTTCTCTTCCTTCTCAGGGATCCAGAGGAGCATGCACTCTGCACCCTAGTGAGCAGGAGCTGAAGTCTTTGTGAATGTTTTATAGGTTTGCAGTTAGAAGCGTAACGTGAGTGAGGGTTTAGAAGGAAAACATTACAGAGAGAGAGAGAGAGAGATACAGGAAGAGAGAGATAGAGACAGAGACAGTCTGTCTATCCACACATGCACAGACACAGACACACACACAGACACACACACACACACACACACACACACACACACACACACAACCCATATGTATGTTCATCATAATGTTTTGTTTGGATGTTATGCTTTGACAATGCAATGAACTATTTGTCGTGCCAGTAAAGCTCACCTGAATTGAATTGAATTGAATTGAATTGACAGAGAAAGAGAGATTGTCAGAGAGAGAAAGAGAGACTTAACTTACTCTTCCATATTCATATTGTATGGATGCTTTGGCAATGTGAAGGTTTTGTCATGCCAATAAGACAGGGTGAGTTGAGTTGTGTGTGTGTGTGTGTGTGTGTGTGTGTGTGTGTGTGTGTGTGAGAGAGAGAAAGAGAGAGAGAGAGAGAGATTGTCTGGGACAGAGAAAAAGAGAGATTTAGACAGAGAGAGTCAGAGACAGAGAGTACTCTTCCATATTTGTATTGTATGGATGCTTTGGCAATGTATAGGTTTTGTCATGCCAATAAAACAGGGTGAGTTGAGTTGTTAGAAAGAAAGAGAGAGAGGGGGAGAGAGAGAGAGAAAGAGAGAGGGAGAAAGAGAGAGATTGTCTGAGACAGAGAGGAAGAGAAATTTAGAGAGAGTCAGAAACAGAGAGTTAACTTTCTCTTCCATATTTGTACGGTATGGATGCTTTGGCAATGTGAAGCTTTCTCATGGCAATAGAACAGTGAGTTTTGAGTGGTGTGAGAGAGTGAGAGAGAGAGAGAGAGAGAGAGAGAGAGATTGCTCATTAGTGTTAACAGTGGTGTTTAGTGAGTGTTTTGCGTTATTAGGAGTGGCAGGCGTTGGCCCGCTGTGGTGCGGGTGGGAGTGCTGGACTGGACTGTGCTGGGCTGGGCTGGGCTGGGCTTGTTTGGGAGGCAGGGCAGAGTGGAGGAGTGTTTCTGGCAGAGCATCCTCTCAGTGCGCTTACACACACACTACAGGCCAACCAACCTTAGTACACCCCCCTTTCTAGTGCACTAAATACTGATAGCAGAGTCAGTCATACACACACACACACACACACACACACACACACACACACACACACACACACACATACACACACATACACGGATTCATGCGTGCACACTTGCACATAGGCACATTCACACATACACACACACACATACCCTGTCTCACATATCACACATACACACACACACACACACACCCCTTAACCCACACCTATGCACACATACGCACACACCCTCACATGTCTACACACACACACACACACACACACACACACACATACACACTCAGCTCCGAGTAATGCATATACATTTCTATACCTCCACCTGACAGTTGGGCAGTTACCACATGTCAGAACCATCACATCTGAGATGAATCTCAGATCTGGAATCTATTCAAGGAAGTTCAAAGTTTTGCTTCAAACATGAAGAGACGTCAGTCACTAGGAAACTTTATTTCTAGAAATGTGAGCGTGGCGTGTTCTTTTAAAGGGTCAGACCTACACACTGCAATCAGTCAAATGGCAGCCAGCCGCCTGCGCCGCAGTGGCAAAATGACTTCCTGTTCCATTAATATTACTGTGACAGTTGACGTCTGACGGGGGGGGCAGTTGACAGCATAATAGCATCACGGTAGAGATGTCTCAGTGTGTGTGTGAGTGTATGTGTGTGTGTGTGTGTGTGTTTGTCTGTGCCTGTGTCTGTGTCTATGCAATGTGTTTACATATGAAGCAGCTTTTAAAAATAGATTGCATCAATCATGTGGGTTGTCCTTGCCTTGGCGACCTGCCACTCACACTCTTTAAGCCAAGCCGAGACACTCAAGAAAGAGAGGAGGAGGTTGTCGTCTTTGTGTGTGTGTGTGTGTGTGTGTGTTTGCATGTATGTTTGTGATATTGCCAGTCTGTCATTATTGACATTTGTGTGTGTGTGTGTGTGTGTGTGTGTGTGTGTGTGTGTGTGTGTGTGTGTGTGTGTGTGTGTGCGAAGCCCTGCGCAGTCCCTGACGGAGACGGGAGAGCACAGAGCACAATGGAGGCAGTTAATGGATGCCTGCTTTAAAACCGTCCCTACAGGAGATGTCTCCAATTGAACTAAATAATAGCAGAGACCTGTGTGTGTGTGTGTGTGTGTGTTCGTGAGTCTGTGTGTCTGTCTGTCAGTCTGTCTTTCTGTCTGTCTATCTGTCCATGTGTCTGTCTGCCTGCAGGCAGGTGGTGTTGTGGGAGATGAGGGGGGGGGGGGCTGTCTGTCCATGAGTCTGTCTGTCTTTCTGTCAGTCTGTCTGTCTATCTGTCTGTCCATGCGTCTGTTTGTCTGTCTGTCTGTCTGTCTTTCTGTCTGTCTGTCTGTACATGCATCTGTCTGGTCGCAGGTGGTGTTGGGAGAGGAGAGGGGCAGGGCTGTCTGTCTGTCTGTCCATGCGTCTGTCTGTCTGTCTGTCTGTCTGTCCACCTTTCTGATCATATTGTGTCATAGCTCTGCATTTCTCTCCTTTTTTCACAATGACAAAATGACAAAGAAAAATACAGTGAGGGAAAACATGTGCAAGACACAGAGATAGTCTAACACACAAACAGACAGATAGGCAGGCAGGCAGGCAGGCAGTGTTGGGGGAGGAGAGGCCTGGCTGTCTGTCTGGCTGTCTGTCTGTCTGTCTGTGTGTACGATGAATGAGTTTGCTACTGTGTCTGGTGCTTGTACACAAAGGCCTCTCCATCACAGCAGGCCGGGCTTGTTTCACTGTGGGCTATTTACACAGCATAGCCTCTGTGTGTTTGCATGCATGTCCTTGTGTGTCTTAAACTGCAGGCAGTAAGACGGAGTGCATGTGTCTTTGATTGTGTGTGTGTGTGTGTGTTTGTATGTGTGTATCTGTTTGTGCGCGTGTCTGTAACTGTGTTAGTGAGTTTGTGTGTGTACGTGTGTGTGTCTGCTTGCGTGTGAGTGTGTTTAAGTGTGCGTGCGCGCAAGTGTGTGTGTGTGTATACTTGCTTTGAGGCTGTTTGTGTGCGCCGTGTTTTCTTGCCCAAATGCACAAGCACCCTCTCAGGGTAGACGCCAGAGTGTGTGAGAGTGTGTGTGTTATTGTTTGGGTCGCAGTGAGTGATTGTAGTCAGCCAGGAAAGTGCCCCATATGCATTTTCAGCTTGTCTTTCATTTGATTACTGTGTTGCTTCTGCGAGACTCTTTTTTGCCCCTCTTTCTCGCTCCGCAGAAGCTGCACAAGGCCTTTATGTAAACTAAACTCTCAACAAAAGCAGAGTGAACAAAAAGATGAGGTTTTTTTTTAGCTTTGCTTTTTTCTGGGCGAAAAGAAAATGTTTGAGCTGATGTAGAGAAGAAAAAAACACAAGGGTTTCGAAGAGTGTTCTGTTTCTGCTTTTTCCAAAAGATGTATAGGGTATAGGGTGTATACACACACACACACACACAAACACACACACATGCACACAGACACAAGGTCATTCACACACATACACATACACACACACATGCACACATACTCACACAAACATGCACACAGACACAGGCTTGTGCACACACACACACACATGCATGCACGCACACACAGACACACAAGCACACACATATACATACACATACACATACACTTCTTTCTTGCTCGCTCTCTCACACACACACACACACACACACACACACTTTTTACCCACATCTCACACGCCACACAGAGAGAAACACACACCTATTCTTAGCTTGACTTGATAAACTGTATGTCTCACTCTTTTTTTCCATCTCTCGCTTTCTCATTCATCTCATTTCTTTCTCTCTCTCTCTCTGGTGCTCTCTCGCTTTCTCTCTATCTCTTGCTCTCTCATTCACCCTCATCTCTCTCCCTCCTTCTTTCTCTCTCTCTCTCTGTCAATCCAATTCAATTAAAGTGAGCTCTTATTCACTCACATTTTTCTCTGTCCCTCGTTTTCTTTTTCTCTCTGTCTCTCTGTCTTTCTGTCTCTTTTGTTCCCTCATTCTGTTTTCCTCTCTCTTCCTCACTTGCTCTCTCATTCCATCTCTCTCTCTCTCTCTCACCCCCTCTCTCTCCCTCTCTCTGTGTCTCTCTGTCTCTGTCTCTCTCTCCCTCTCTCTCTGTCTCTCTCTCTCTCTCTGTCTCTCTATCCCATTTAGTCTTTCTCTTTCTCTGCG
>CM059282.1:19242244-19244744 GCA_030347295.1 Setipinna tenuifilis
AATGTTCGCTTTTTCCGCCGTGAAAATACCAAATTGTGTCGGGAACGCCCCCAAAGCAACTTGCGCGACAGACTTTAGACAATGCGCTCATGATCGTGAAAATAGAGCCCCATATCTCCCACCATTTGGCAGGCCACAAACTGACTTAAAGTTTCTATTTCTCTCCCGCTGTGTGTGTGTGTGTGTTTGTGTGAGTGAGAGGAAGGGGAGAGAGGTACCGAGGGGAAGGAAGGGAGAGGGAGACGGTGAGAGATGGAGTGAGAGAGAGAGAGATAGAGAAGGTTGTAACATTTGTTGTTTTCATCCATTTTCACACATACACTGACACATAAACAAACACACACACACACACACACAAGAGCGAACACACACACACACACACACACACACACACACACATTCTCAGGTAAATGCCAAAAGCCTAGTAATGTTTTTTGGCGCGTTTCTGTGAAGTGGCACCCCAAAACTTTCCCCCAATCCAAAACCCACCTGCCCACCTACAGCAACACACAAGCACACACATAAGCAGACATATGTACTGTACACACATGTACACACATGTACACACACACACACACACACACACACATATACACACACACATGCAGACACTTACGTGCACACACACCCATGCACACGTGCACACACACACACACACACACACACACACACACGCACACATGCACGCACATACATATGCACACTCACACAAACACACGCACACACACACACACACACACTCTGCTAAAAGCTTGATATTTGCCTCAGACAGCTGGAGCAGTGCTGATGCACTCAGCAGAACGCAGACCAGAGTCTCCACTTCCCACTCACACCAGCACCTGTTCAGCCCCCTGCCTACACACACACAACTTACTTCTTACTGACTGTGCACTGTGTGTGTGTGTGTGTGTGTGTGTGTGTGTATGTGTGTGTTTGTGTGTGTGTGTGTGTGTGTGTGTGTGTGTGTGTGTGTGTGTGTATCTGTATGTGTGTGTGTGTGTGTGTGTGTGTGTGTGTGTGTGTGCATGTGTGTGTGCATGTGTATAAGGTGGGATTGTATCAGTGCAGCAGATTTAGTGGGAAGTGGATGTGTGTTTTGTGTCATTTTTCTTTCATTTGTTCTTCACTTCTTGCTCTTGCTCTCTCTCTCTCTCTCTCCATTGCTCTCTCTCTCTCTCTCTCTGATTCCCTTGCTTCCTCCATCTGTTTTTCTATACCCTCTACAGGATGCCTTTCAATTCCCCTCTAATGTTTTTTTTCTGGCACTCTCTTTTTTCTGTCATGCCATATTTTTCACTTCCCATTGCTTTCTGGTCATTGCTCTCTCTCTCTCGCTCTGTCCTGGAGGCTGTTGTGTGTGGGGGATGTGTGTGTGTGTGTGTGTATGTATGTGTGTGTGTGTGTGTGTGTGTGTGTGTGTGTATGTGTGGGTGTTTATTTATGAGCAATTGGTCATAAACACAGGTAGTAAATGGGATCTGTTGTGGTGGGCTGCGCATATTGGCTGTGTGCGAAGCAGTTTAGTGAAAGTAGGCGTAGTGTGTGTTTGTGTGTGTGTGTGTGTGTGTGTCTGACTATGTGTGTGTGTGTGTGTTTTTTTGCGTGGGAGAGAGGGGAAGCTGCTTGTCCAGAAGAAACCCAGTAGGCACTTGTGTGTTTGCAAAAACAACCGTCTGATGTCCAGTGGTTCACTCACTCTAAGTCCGTTAGCTGAGGCTTTATTGCGCGGGGCTGAGCGGGGCTGCATGGCTGCTTGTGTGGCCTGCTTCATCTGGCACTGATGACTCCACTGGTGACACTCTCCATACATCTCAGCCTCATCTCAGAAGGCCACAGTCTGTTTGGGCGTCTGACACTCTTATCCTCCTTCCTCCTTCTTCCTTCCCCACTCATCTTCCCTTCATTAAGTGTGCTTGCAGAAAGCACACTTATTGTTATCTCCCCGTTTATTCTTCTCCTGAACCAGATCTTTCAGACGTTACTACTCCTCAGGCTTTCGAGATAGAGACACCGTTCCAACTCTAAAACGACCGGCCCAGTTTGGACATGACCGCCTACATTTCGGTATACCGTACCTCTTGTCGTTCATCCGTTATTGTCGTTTTTCTGCAACTTTTTGGCCCATTGAAAATGAATGGCGGAATGTTGGCACGAATATTTGCAAGCACACTTTTCGCATTTTCTGCGGGAATGCAGTCTAATTTTTTTTGGTATTACCAGATTTCTGATTTGTTTTCTTTCCCCTTTTTCTTTTTCCCAATCATCTTTCTTTTCTCTTCTCTTCCCTCCTCTTCTCTTCTCTTCTCCTCGATTGTGTTACGATTTACACTTATTCTACTTATTTATTTATTTATTTATTTATTTCTCTTTAGTCTCCTATTGTTTCCTCTCTTTTCCTGCCCTTTCCTCTCCTCTTCTTGTGTTTTCGCTCTTTCTTTATTTCACTCTTTCTTTCTCCTTTCTCCTCTTCTACCCTCCTCTCCCCTCCTCTCCTCTCCTC
>CM059282.1:19254744-19267244 GCA_030347295.1 Setipinna tenuifilis
AGGGATTAACAATTAATGGAGCAAGCTGGAAGATTAAACATTTCCCAAACCCTGTTGGAGTAGGGTCAGGATGTCTCTTCCACAAATGAAACTCCTTAAACATTCTTCTTGTTCCAACTTTAATTCCTCGATATTCCGAAACGTTGTCACAACAGACTGAATGGCCTTGCTTACTTCGTTCTCCACTGCCATTGCCGATCGGCATCCACAGACAGACTGTAAGTGAAACGTAGCACACATAAACGACGCCATCGCTCACAAACACACCCTCTGTCCGCTGACTGGCTAGGCAGGATTCTGCCTACAGATAACCATTTCAATGAGAGCTGCACCAGACCCTCTATACAAAACGAAGTGAAGTACGAGGCTCTGGTTTACCAGGCTAGGTGGACAGATCACCAACCCCCTCTTATGGTCTCTGAAGTCCACCAGCATCCTTAAGAAGGCTGTTCTTCCTGAGAAGGCTAAAGAGCTTTGGGGTGTGGGAAGAAACATTGGTGAACTTTTACTGCTACGTGATACATACGTAGCATATCTTGACAGGATGCATCACAGTGTGGCTGAGAAACCTGTCTACCCATGATCTAAAACTGCTATGAAGTACTGTCAGGACCAGAATCTAAAATTATTGGAGCCCACCTGCCCCAACTCCAAACCATCTCCATCTGCACCTGCTGTCAGAGGAGGGCAGGATCCCTCATTAAAGATGCTAGATGCCATCCAGTTCACTCTCCCTTCTCTCTTCACCCTGCTTCCCTTTGGGAGACGTTAGGACTGCTTCCTCCCTCACCAGAAGACTTAAGGCAAGACTATGCTAACTTTTTCGAGTTAATTAATCATCTTCACAAGTCGGTAGATTGTCATTACCAGGCGAATGAAGGCTTTCCTGACCGCCCCCCGCTATCTGTGGGTGGAATACTAAGCCTCCAATATGTGGGTGTCCATCCTGGCACACTGAGACTCACAAAGTCTCAAATATCCCAAGAAGCAGCATAAAATGAAGAAATCCTAACTAGAAATCCTAACTTTACTAACCTCGGTGGACATGACTACTTTCGTATTCGCCGGTTACTCTGATCAGTGAAGTTGGGAACACATGCCCAGGGTGAGGGGAAGAGAAAACAGTCTATTTTTATGAGCATGACCATTTACTTGGAAACACTAGGGGGATATCCGTTGAACAAAAATGCTCAACGTTGCATAGTATCTCTTTAAGGACAGCTTTTTGTCCCCACAAGCTGTGGAAATTCTGTGAAAAAGCTGTTTAGAATTCTAAATGGTTAGTGACCTGCGTCTATCTCTATTCCTTGATAGCTGATGCTGATTTGCATTTGGTGTCCAGTACCACAAACACTGTCTGAACTTTTATGGCAACACTTTCTACTTTCTACAAATACGAGTACTGTTTTTTTATTATTCATCTATGCCTGTAGGCTCTCAGAGAGTGTTGTTTAAAGTAGTGATTGCTGTATGTATACTGGCTGCTCGCTCTCACTTGTGTCTGAGTGACTGTGGGCATACCTGTATGGACTGTATGCTTGCATGCATATGCTGTATGAATGAACAATCTTGTACCGTTCAGCTTCTATTTATTAGTTATTGAATTCCTCCCCCCTATGCTTTATGTCACCAACTGTGGCATAGCAATTTTGCTGTATTGCAAAGTATACAATACAAAGCGACAATCAAACTGAACTGAACTGAACTGTGAAAATTGAACCCTACCTCCCACTCTAGGGGGTTAACAGTAAGGACATTGTTTTTTTTTTTTAAAGGAAGAAAGAAAGGAAGAAAAAGTGGTGGCGTGTTTTTTATTCTAGCCTTCATTGGCACCAGCACTGCGATTTCTGCGTTCATTTTTCAGCCCCTGTGGTTCTGCCGGGGAAACCCTATGAATCGGAGTTTGAAAAATCGTCTAGGTCAGCAGAAATTGGTACTCAACCATGTCCCCTGGCCCGACCACCCCCTCATTCACACACACACGCACACACACACATACACACACACACACACACACACAAACACACTTTTTCTCTCTTACATACACACACATGCACACACACACACACACACACACACACACACACACACACAAGCACATACTTTAACCCCACCTCCTCATTTCTTCCCCTTCAGAAACTCCACTTCTTTTTTTCCCCTCCTCTGTCATTAGTTTTCATTTTTCTCACCCTAAGATATTTATGGTCACGGGGGACCTGAGGCAGATAGGAGGTCAAGAGTCCAACGTGATGAACTGCCATATTTTCAGAAACCCCCGAGACCTACGCTCAGCTCATTGGAGCAGAAAAGGTGGATTAGATTTGGACCTTGCGTGTTGCCGTACGACCTTGACAGGCGCTTGCTGGTGGGCACTGGGGCTTTGTGGGAGCTTGTGTGTGTGAGCTCGCGTGCCTTGTGCACTCACGAGCAGGTCTCTGAGCAATGCCAATGATCTCGTGGCTAGCCCGTGAGGAGGGAGGCAATGGCAATGGGAGTGGGAGGGAGGCAATGGCTGATTGGAGTGTCATTCTTCATCCTTTTTCTGTCACTTCATACACATCAGCATGACATTCCCAATAACGTCATGTCCCAATAACGTCATGTCCCAATAACGTACATCAGTTACACCTTGGCAACATTTTATGTGCATAGCGTAGTACCCACGGAAGTCGTTTGCTGAAAATGTGTCAACTGACTTACCGACTTTATCAAACCCAACCCCTAACCCTAGCCTCAACAAGACACAGAGTTTTGACAAATAGTTCACGTGTACCATTACCATCTGTGGACAGTGTATAGGACCATACAGAAGAAGTGTGACTATAACACTTGTTAGTGTAGTCATCTCATAATGACTCTAGCCTTAGCTGTGAAGCTTAGTGAGCATGTCACTACGCACCAACTATAGTGTAACATACTTATATATAGTACTTACTTTCTTACGTACAGAACACATGATATACAGTGCCCATGCTGACACTAACACCCTTGACATGAACCTAACTGTTAGATCCATGAACAGCTTCTGTTTTTAGTGTGTGGGTATTGCTTCTGTACGTGTGTGTGTGTGTGTGTGTGTGTGTGTGTGTGTGTGTGTGTGTGTGTGTGTGTGTGTGTGTGTGTGTGTGACCGTGTGTGACCCATAAACCTTTGCTAACAGCAGAAAACTGACTCAGCTTCACCCTCACCTGTGTGTGTGTGTGTGTGTGTCTGTGCTTGCGTGTGTGTGTGTGAGTGTGTGTGTGTGTGTGAGTGCCTGCCTGGCCTGTCTGTCTGTCTGTCTCTCACAGTGAGTTATGTGCTGTAAGTTGTTTTTTGGTCCCCACTGTTTGTCCCCAGTGTTCAGACAGTGTTTTATGAACTGTTGTTTACTTGGCCAGCAATCCGCCGCTGCCTCAGAGACAAGCAGAGCAGACTCTACAAGTGCAGCTGACAGACATTAGAGACTCAGCCCTGCTGAGGAGGGAAGGCAGGGGGGTGGCAAGGTGGCATGGAGGAGACAACTCTCTCTCTCTTTCTGTCTGCCTGTCTCTCTCTCCCTCTCTCTCTCTGTGTGCCTGCCTCTCTCTCTCTCTCCCTCTTTCTCTCTCTGTCTGTCTGTATGCCTCTCTCTCGCTCTCTTTCTCTCTCTGTCTGCCTGTCTCTTTCTCCCTCTCTCTCTCTATCTGTCTGTCTGCCTCTCTCTCTCTTTCTCTCTCCCTGTACCTGTCTCTCTCTGTCTTTCTCTCTCTCTGTCTCTGTCTGTCTGTCTCTCCCTCTCTCTTTGTATCTGTCTGTCTCTCTTTCTCTCTCTCTCTCTCTTTCTCTCTCTCGCTCTCTTTCTCTCCCTCTCTCTCTGTCTGCCTTTCTCTCTCACTCTGTTTCTCTCTCTCTCTCTGTATCTCTGTAACATTTCTAAAAATCAGTGTCTTTCCTTCTTCTCATCTTTTGTTTGTCTTTTTATCTCTCTTTCCTACCCTCTCCTTCTCTACCACTCTCTCTCTGTGTCTCTGTCTGTCTGACTCTATCTCTTTCACTTTCTCTACCTCTCCTATACTTGTCATTGCATTGAAGACTCTTAGCAATCCAGCTCTGGGGGGCAGGGGAGGGGAGGGGAGGTGTGAACAGGGGAGGGGGCGGCAGGGTAAGTTGGCATGGAGGTGAGGGCCTGCACTGAGAGTGAGAGTGAGTGTCTGAGATTAAGGATGGCCTTTACTGGTAGCTCATTGCCATCACGCTGTGCCGGGCCCCAGAATAGACTTGTGATTTCCTGTTTATATGATGAAGCCAAGGTGGAACCAGTGAGGCAACAACAAAACTGAACACTGTGACATTCAAGATACCACACACTGTCCACAAACTGTCCTTGCAGTTTTTTTTTTTATGTTGGCACATTACAGTATTGCCTTCGTATACGGTTTAACTACTGCAGTGTTCTTGTATGGCCATAGTGAATTTAGGTTTTACTAGATTACAGTGACCTTGCTTTTGCCTGCCTTGCACAAAATGAAGTGTTTTGAAGTGTGTGTGTGTGTGTGTGTGTGTGTGTGTGTGTGTGTGTGTGTGTGTGTATGTGTGTGTGTGTGTGTGTTGGGAGCACAGTTTAAGCGGCATACGCTTCTGGGAAGCGAGCAAAACCTTTAAAACTATGCCGAAAGATCTGTCCTAAATAGAACGGCGCGTTTATGTGTCTTTTATGTGTGTCACACTTGCCCAGAGTGCTTTTATTGCCTTCATGCGTGCGCACTCACTCTCACAAACACACACACACACACATGCATAACCACACACAGGGAGTCATATACACACTCACGGTCATATAGACACACACACACATGCAGTGTGAACACACACACACACACTCAAACCCATTGTGTGTCCTATAAATGTAACACAGTTTTATGTTCGACACTACTCCTGAAAGCAGTGATGAAGTATATGGGCATTTACCCATAAATCATACACATGCTACACACACACAACACATGTTCACATTAACATAAATGTAAGCACATGCAGATATATAAACACAGATAAATATACTGTATGTTTAAGTCTGCAGGCAGAAAACACACAGATTTACTGGCCTTCATTTGCACATAGAGGATATACTCCCACACACACACATACACACACGCACACACACACACACACACACACACACACATACACACGCACACACATACACACATGCACACACACACCGACACACACATAGACATACACACACGCACACACGTACACACACACACACACACACACACACACACACAAACACTTTGTTATTTCTCTTCCTGTGTCTCGTCTAGTTCTTGTGTTGCTTTATCTTAAATTGAAATCTGATGGCCTTTTCAACATGTCAGTGGAGCAGGAAAAGTCCTTTAGAGGAGAAGAACAGGAGCTGTTTACCCCCCCCCCCACACACACACACACATAAACACTGTCACATAGATACACACATACAAAATGCTTTCTCTCTCTCTCTCTCTCCCTCTCTTTCTCTTCCTCTCTTCCATTGGCATGATAATATAAAATAAAATATAAAAAAGAACATGTAGCATAGAAATGTAGAATATATCAAAACACAAAGGTAATCCTCAATCATTAATTTAATTAACATATATGGACACAAAATGCCACATAGTGCATGCACATAGGCCACACACTCATTCACAGACAACCAGTCTGTCTTTCTCCCGCCCACCCTGTGTCTCTTTCTCTTTCTCTCTCTCTCTCTCTTTCTCTCTCCTGCTCGCTCTCTTTCTCTCTCTCTCTCTCTCTCTCTCTCTCTCCCTCTCTCCTTCTTTGTCCTTGTCTTCCTTTCTCCATCTGATTCTCTGGAAATTGATGAGACAGGATGATGTTGTAGCCTGGACAGCCTCAGCATTCTGGCATGCTGAATCACCCTAACAATGTCACACTCTGTCACCGAGATGGGGTCTGGCAAATTGCAGCATAATCGGAATAAAGTGTACTCATGGGTATGTGTGTGTGTGTGTGTGTGTGTGTGTGTGTGTGTGTGTGTGTGTGTGTGTGTGCGTGTGTGTGTGTGTGTGCGTGTGTGTGTGTGTGTGTGTGCGTGCATGCGTATGTGCATGTGCGTGTGTGTATGTGTGTGCTTGTGTGCATATTTGCGTGTGTGCGTGTGTGTGTGTGTGTGTGTGTTTGTGTGTGTGTGTGTGTTAAATCAGTTTTCAGGTTTTAGCAAACGTTTCCAGGTCATGTCTATCAGACACAAACAGACACATGCACAGGTGCACATGCGGACACACACACAAACACACACATACCTATAGAAAGAGAGAGAGAGAAAGAGGGATGAGAGAGAGGAGAGAGGGGCAACCTGAAATGATACACAGATTATTGTTTGAAAGACAAATGCAGATAGATTCAGACAGATAGATGAGTGACAGGTTATTGAATCCTAACACCAAAGAGCATCTTTGCCTTACAATAGGAAGACTCTTAGCAATACAACTCTGGTGGGGAGGGAGGGGAGGGTAAGTTGGCATATCCAGCTGAATTGCTAAGAACAGCTAAGAACTTCAGACAAGTCTTGCAAAGATGTCTTGCAAAGATAGATTAGTGATTAGATAAATAGCAACAAAGATAAATGACTCAGACAAACAGACATAGACAGACAAAGAAACAGACAGACAGACAGATAGACAAACAAACAAACAGAGTCAGAGGATGAAGCACACAGACACTCACATAAACATTTCTGCAACAGACAGACAAGGAGACACATTTATAGGCAGGGTGTGATTTGTAGGGGGGGATTTCTCCCCCTTGTGGTTTTCATATCCCTACCTTTGCTAAATTATGTTTACCTCTGATGGGGACAAGGACTACCCCCGTTCACAGTGATTAACTCAACTGATGTTTACTTAAAATCTCACAATCTAAAAATCAGAGTTATGCAATTAACCCCAGAATTAAGCGAAGCAATTAGGCTACTGCGCCACACTTCTACACTTAATGTTTCTGAACGTCACCAAACACAATATTAAACAATTTTCTGTGGGAACTTGGCTGAGCCAGAGCGGTAGACAAAACAGGACAATATGAAACACGATCAGAGCAGAATGTCATTCTAATTCACAGGACCTGCAAACAAAACAACTAGATTAACACATGAGAGTAATAGTACAGGAAATGATGATGTTGCGATGGAGGTAAACGCTCATGTAGAGGATGATTCCCAGCCTCATGATGACGAAAAAAAATCTGATGAACACCTGCTTGCTCATCTGAGACACATGTGATATTATACTACTCATCTAAGACACATGTGATAGGAGGGGGCATTGAGTCTGTGCGCTTTGCCAAATGGAGAGAGGCTCATAAGAGGCTTTCTGTCAGTGCAGACGGGTCCGTGAAATGCAAGTGTATGTGTGTATTAAACAGCATGGCAAGCAGTATTTTTGCCATAGAGCATCACAATCAACACTGCCTAAGGTGAAAACATTGTGTTGATGGGTGGCAGAAGCTAAAAGTAAGACGTTGCTGGAAAAACAATAGCCTAAGCAACATGGCGTGTCTGATTAGGCAGGTTGAAAATACAATGTTTTTTTCCATGAATTAAAAAAGACATCCCTACTTCTGTATGTTTGACAAATCACACCCTGTTTGTAGGTGTGGTCACAAAAATAGACAGGCAGACAGACAGGCAGGCTGGCAGCCAGAGAGAGAGACAGAAAGGCAGACAGGCAAACGGACAGACAGAGAGACAGACAGTGAGGAACACAGGCAGACAGACAGACAGCTGCTGAAACAGACTGCCATTTAGACAGACAGGTAGGCAGGCAGACAGATTTACTGATGTGGTCAGACAGCACCTCAAAGAGTCATTCAGGCAGCTGTTGAAACACACTGGCATTTAGGCAACTTTAAAAAATGCTGTTACTGTAAACTGCTCTACAAGTGGATAGGACAGACCAATCATATCGAATACACAGTAACACACACTAACAGATAGCCAGGCAGACAGGCTGGCAGAGAGACAGAGACAGAGACAGACATAGCCAGGGGCAGATGGACACACGGGCAAGCGGTCGGACAGGAAAGAAGGAAGGGAAGCAGGCTCGGAGCCAAAGGGACAGGCAGGCGGGCGGGCGGACGGCGGGCAGCCGTCTGGGTCAGCGTCTGAGTCTGGGCGGTCTGAGAGGGACATGTTCATATCCTGAGACACGACCGCCGTGGCAGAGTAATCATGCACAGGGCAAGGTGTCTTGGCCAGCGTTTACTCTGACTCATTGGCTTTGCGTGTATGTGTGTGTGTGTGTGTGTGTGTGTGTGTGTGTGTGTATGTGTGTGTGTGTCTGTGTGTCTGTGTGCGTACGTGTGTGCATACGTGTGTGCATGTGTGTGCGCGTGTGTGTGTGTCTGTGTGTGTGTGTGTGTGTCTGTGGATGTGTGTGTGTGTGTGTCTATGTGTGCATGTGTGGGTGTGTCTGCTGTGTGTGCATGTGTGTTTGCTTGTGTGTTCTACATTTGTGTGCTCTGTCTCTCTCTTTCTCTCTTTCTATCGCTCTTTCTCTCCCTCTGTCACTCTCTTTGTCTTTCTCTCTCTCTTTCTGTTTGTGTTTGTGTATGACTGTATGTTTCTAAAATTAGTGTCTTTCTCTCCACCTCCTCCCTCTTTTCTTCCACATTTTTCTTTCTTTCTTTCTTTCTTTCTTTCTTTCTTTCTTTCTTTCATGCCTCAATTTCTCTAATCTCCCTCTCCCACTTTCTGTCTTCCTTATCACAGGACGTGTCAGACTGTCACCCATCTCTTACTTCATCAACTGAGCACACATCACATCTCACAGAGCCAGCGATGACGCCATACCTCTCTCCCGCATGTGCTGAACCAGTGGATGACATCTACACCTGCATCTGGTCCAGCTGAACCAGCCCCTGGACCCCCAGAACCACAGCCTCCTCCTCCGCCACCTTCTTTCCCATCCAACCCAGCACACCTCTACCTCCTTCCCAGGCCCACTAGGGCCCCCTTGAGGTTAATGGAGGTTATGTCACCCACAGCAGCCCAACTCCCCAAACCTGAGGGTTTCATGATGCCTCTGCATTGCTTCCTCTGACACCCTTTTCACAGACCACCAACCCCCCCCCCCCACACACACACACACACACACTTTTCCTGTAAACAGTCTCAGCAGCCAATCAGCACGCGTCATCTCAGCCTGTCCATCATGCTAGTCCCCGCCCAACCCCACCCTGAGCACTCGTGACATAGGTGGAAGGAGGAGGGTGAAAAAAGAAGAATATTGCCCCCCCCCCCCCACCCCAACTCCCGAACAAGAGTCGAACAAGAAAGACTAGAGAGAGTGACGGCACGGTGAAGCCAGGCCCAGCCACCAGCCAGGGAAGACAGGGCAGGGCAGGGCAGTAAAGCATCCAGGGGTCAAGGAGGGGGACAAAGGGAGGCTGAGGCCCAGGCCGAGGCCGAGGCCAAGAAAAAGGCCCCACTGCCGGAAGCCCCGGGCCCGGGAAGAAGATGCGTCCGTGGGCGGGCTCGTGGCGGTGGATCACCCTGGTGCTGCTGGCGTGGGGCACCCTGCTCTTCTACATCGGCGGCCACCTGGTGCGGGACAGCGAGCGGCCGGAGCACTCCAGCAGAGAGCTCTCCAAGATCCTGGCAAAGCTGGAGAGGCTCAAGCAGCAGAACGAGGACCTGCGCCGCATGGCCGAGTCGCTACGGTAACCATTCTCCCCGACGCCAGACACGTGAGAATATGTGGATGAGTGTGTGTGCTTGTGTGTTTGTGTGCTTGTGTGTTCATGTGTGTGTGCGTGTGTGTGTGTGCATGCGTCACGCTGGTAGGCTGCATGCCAGTATGCTGCACTAACACAAAAAAATAACATCTACACCTGTTGTAACTGCCGGTGAAAACGCAGAAAGAGTATAGTGTGTTAGCAGAAATACTGTGCTTAAATGTGAGTTATTTGTTAAACTGAGTGAAGAAAAAGAGAGACAGGACAAAGAGATATGTTGAAAGAGAGAGAGAAAAAGAGGGAGAGAGAAAGGTCAAATGTTCATATAAATAAATAAATAAATAAATAAATAAATTGAGCGATCTACAAAAGATGGCTTAAGTGCAGTTCATCATTGATGACAGAGTATACTGCATGTTTACATCACTTCAAAGGATTCAAGATCTTGCATAAGTTTATAAAACCGGAAATCAACCAAGACCCCAGTCTTAACCAGAGATGAGAACACAGTTGATATAGCATTATTTATGTTTCCATGCTAACATAAATATCCATTTTGGCTTCACCTAGAATGAAGCTCATCAGTCTACATACATTTTGTCTGTGTGTGTCTGAGACAGAGAGAGAGAGGGATAGAGAGAGAGAGTGTGAGCGACAGAAGGGGGAGGAGGAGGAAGAGGTTAAGAGAGTTGAGAGAGGATGGAGAGAGAAAAAAGTAGAAAGAGAAAGAAAAAGAGATAGACAGGGAGGCAGAAAAAGAGGTGTGTGTGTGTGTGTTTATGTCTATGTGAGGGAGAAGAGGACAGAAAGACAGAGCAGTAGTGAGAGAAAGGGAGAGAGAGGTGAGAGAAGGAGAAAAGAAGAGTTCATAGCCTTGCCATCAAAAAGGGAGACATAGGCAAACCTCGGTGTCTCAGGAGCATATGATATACAAACATTGTGATACTGCAGAGGATGAAGTACATTTCTTTACAAAAAGTACCACATACCTTAATTTAAGAGAATCATACTACCGAAGAGAAGACATTTGCCCTCAATTCATTAACTTAGACAATGAGCTTAGACTGCCATTCCTCCTGGGGGGAAATTGATACCCTTACACAATTAGCTTCTGAATACTTAAGAGTCCTGCCACATTTTGAGAGAAGACTACACATGACTATCAACTAGGGATCCACTTATAGGCATTGTTTTGTTTGTTTGTTTGTTGGTTTATTTATTTATTATTATCATTACTTTTCATGATATCACCTTCTTTTACTTGGGGGATTTTTAAAGTTATAATTAATTATATTAGTGAATTTTATATGTTTTCTTTTCATTTATTATTTCTTTCTCTATTCAGTATTATTTATCATTCTGTTACTACCATTACTTGATTACTGCTTTTGCAGTATTGTATTTACATTTATGCCAATAAAGCTATTGAGTTGAGAGAGAGAGAGAAGAGGGAGGAAGAGAGGACAGAGAGGGAGAGAGAGGGAGAGAGAGAGAAGAGGGAGGAAGAGAGGACAGAGTGGGAGAGAGAGGGAGAAGGACAGAGAGAGGAGTGTAAATATTCTGCTGCCTGCTGTCTATTGAGAGTAAGAGGCTTGTAATGTAGTGGGGAAATGTGTCCATCACTTTTCCATCCCTGTCCACCCCCTTCTTCTGCACCAGTGTCTAGTAACAGCGTGCACGCACACACACACACACACACACACACACACACACACACACACACACACACACACACAGACAATGATAAAGGTAGCCCACTGGCCTGTCCGTACGACAGATTTGAACTTTAATTGACGATGAGGTGAGGAGGAGGAGGAGAGAGGAAGCCAGAGAAGATGGAGTGTTTCTGTGTGTGTGTATGAGAGAGAGAGAGAGAGAGAGAGAGAGAGGGAGAGGGAGAGGGAGAGAGAGAGAGAGAGAGAGAGAGATTTATAAAGCCCTTTCTTGGACCACTGCTATATATTTCCACAAAGTACATCAATCTAAGGACAAGTCATCTTTAAGGCTTACATCCCTCCCCCACACACACATAGGGAGGGGCTGAGGGGGGGTTTCATCTTTTGAAACCAAATTCCCCTCACTCGCCACCCACTCCAGAACTTTCTTCAGGAGCCTTAGCAACCACATCCCAGTTACTGTACTTGCTGAAGGGGAGACTGCTGTTCTTGAGCTGCCATCTTCTCTCAGCTGCCCCAACACTGACAGAGAGAGAGAGAGACAGAGAGAGAGAGAGAGACAGACAGACAGACAGAGAGAGAAGAGAGACAGAAGAGATCAGGAAAGACCAGAGGGTAGGACAATACTTGTAAGATGTGTGAGATTTATGAGAATGCTTAGGTGGTTACAGTAGTCAATACAGTGCAAGGAGTGCATTTGGAGAGAGTGCAGCTTGGTAGTTCAAAACTTGCAGCATACTGTTTGACAGACTATTTTTTTCCTCAAACTAGATCGGGCTGAATTTATTCTTTTTTTTTTTGCTGTTTTATTGTTTTTGCTTTGTGGGCCAGACATAAAGAGATTTGCATTGACTGTACATCACGCTGATTCAAGCTGACAATGTAGCCACAGTGAATTCACTGGAGTTGTGGGGGGAGTACTACAGACTCCATACATTTTGTTGTGAAAAATACACCTTCCGATAAATATTTTTTAACATGTGTTTCCCCTTTAAATGTTGTTGAGCACTGTCAGCTCAGTTCAAAGCACAGTTTAATAACTGGGACTGCTGGTTATTTAGTTCTACAAAGTAGCTTTATTCCTTTTTTCATGTCTTTTTTTTTAGGGGTGCACCAATGTATTGG
>CM059282.1:19272244-19277244 GCA_030347295.1 Setipinna tenuifilis
AAGTGTGTAAATGGCGCTCTGTGGGAGTTTCCGTTGAGGACAATCCTTCTATTGTGCCGTGCTAATAGGGTTTCTCATATTCTCGGCGTGTCATAGCTGTGCGTATTCATGCACGTCCATATTCAGTACAGTGTCTGCACAAGTGTAGCCTTCAACTCAGACATGATGTGACCTGGAAGGGTGAAACCCTCACAAATGTGTAATGATTGGATTAAAAAGAGGTGTGTGTGTGTGTGTGTGTGAATGTGTGTGTGTGTCTGTCTGTGTCTGTGGCTGTGTGTGTGAATATGTGTGGGTGTGGGTGTGTGTGTGTGTGTGCGTATGGGTTGTGTTTGTGTGTGTGTGGATGTTTGGTGTGCGTGTCAGTGCATGCATGTATGAGTGCATGTTCCCATGCTGGTACCAGCCGAAACCATGTCTCTGTGTGGAGTACATGCTCACAAAAAAAAAATGAGACAACAATGCTGTTGTTACCCCTTAAGTAAGCAGCGAAATAAGCAGCCTGCTATACCATGAGACAACAGTGTCTCTATTTCACCTCTAAGTCCAGACAGAAGCAGCCTGATACAAACAAACAAATGAGACAACAATGTTTATATTAGCCCATTAGTAAGTCCAGACAGACGCATCCGGGGATAAACAAAACTGCCTGTTAAGTTCATTACTGTGTCTTTCTTACATGAGACGGGCTCTCTCAGCACCCACGGCTGCATGAATACTCATTAGGCCTGTTTGCAGTGAAACACGTATGTAATGTAACGTGAGTGTGTGTGTGTGTGTCTGGATGCGCGGAGGAGGCACGCAGACATCGTTTCCACCCTAATTAGCAATCAAGCGCAACAGGATTTTCTCCACTGAATTTACTAATTGCTCTACTCTATACATTCTGTGTGTGGGCTGGGGTGTAAATATTTGAGTCTGTGTTTATTTAAGTGTGTGTGTCGGGGGGGAGCTGTGTATGTGTGTGTTTGTGTATGCCGTACATGTATTTAAACATTCATTTATTTACAGTGATTGTTTTATTGGATGTGTGCCATTGTATGCAAAGAAATGTATCTACGCTTTAAAAAATTATGGTTCTTCAGAGCGATGCCATAAAAGTGTTCAGTGTTTCAAAGAAGCATCGAGGCAACAGTTCTTTAAAGAACCATTTGACACCGATATGACAGAACATAGCCCATTATCACCCGAGTCTCTGAAGAACCATTTTCAGTGTGAAGTACCTTTTTTTACATAAACACTAAAAAATAAAGATGCTTAAGTGGTTTGTTAACCACCTTTGGATGGTTCCATGGAGATTGGATGATTGGATGAACTGGTACTGGCCCCATTCTTTTTTAGAGAGAGAGAGAGAGAGAGTGTGTGTGTGTGTGTGTGTGTGTGTGTGTGTGTGTGTGTGTGTGTATGTTTATGTCTGGGTACATACATGATTTTGTGCCCTCATATGTATACCACTGACTGGACCACTGTCCAGTTGTGTGTGTGTGTGTGTGTGTGTGTGTGTGTGTGTGTGTGTGTGTGTGTGTGTGTTATATGTATACCACTGACTGGACCACTGTCCAGTTGTGTGTGTGTGTGTGTGTGTGTGTGTGTTTTGTTTGTTTTTACATTGCGCTGACCTGTGTGTGTTTGTGTGTGTGTAGGATCCCTGAGGGTCAGTCGGAGAGAGGCCCAGTGGCCGTGGAGAGGTTGCGCACCCTGGAGGAGCAGCTGAACCGGGCCAAGGAGAAGATCCACAGCTACCAGCAGCGCACCACAGGAGACGGTGAGACACACCCTGACCTCTGACCTCACCCACTACATGACCTTTGAACTCTGACCTCCACCACAGTGTGACCCACTCCACTAGTGCACCACTAGTCCCCTCCCCTACATTTATTACGAGTGTAACTGTTTGTGCAGAGAGTGTTGAAGGACTCTACAATCTTTGGTTTGTGTGTGTGTGTGTGTGTCTGTTTGTGGGTGTGTGTGTGTGTGTGTGTGAGAGAGAGACAGAGACAGTCAGAAAGAGAGAAAGAGAGCAGGAGAGAAGGGTGTGTCTTGACCCTTGCTCCCCTGAGAGCATGCCCAGTATAGAAGTGAACTCTGGAAGACTTCTAGTGTGATGAGAAGCGAAGAAGTAACACTTTTTATGGTTCCCTTTTAAGTGCACCTACATGTAACAACATGTAATATAATGGACTGACCCTGTACATACTGGTGTGATTGTACATAAAGATGTGACTATGAGACAAAGAGAGAAAGAGACAGACAGAGAGACAGAGAGAATTACAGAGAGAAATGTGTAAATATAGCAAGGACCAACAGTGAATAAAAACATTTTATTTGTCATCTATAGGTGAGAGACACATAACACACATAACACATAGCACACTTACAGTAACACACATACACACGCAAACACACACACACTCTGTCTCTGTCTCTGTCTCTGTCTGTCTATCTCTCTCTCTCTCTCTCTCTCTCTCTCTCTCTCTCTCTCTTACATTCTCTTACCAGAGCCTGTAATGAGTTGACTGTAAGATGCTTTGGATTAGAACATCTGCTCAATTATATGTACTATAATAAAATACAAATTCCCGGGCAGAAATACTGGGTGTATTATTTAAATACATTTCAGTAAGCACCAATTAATAATTTAACATTAACAGAGTAACAACACTTTAAAACAAAAACACCCAAATAAAAGCCTTAGTAAGGCAATAAAGTGTATCTTTGCTTTGTGGTGATTTACACTACCTTATTTATGGGCTTTGGCATATTTTTGAGCTATATTTACTCACTGTATTTTTCTGTCAGATTATTGGTATATTTTCCCCTGGTAGCAGATTTCCAAGGAACGTAATGTATTCTTCAAGTCTAAGGGGAAATAAACAGCAATTATATTTATTTAATTCATTGTTTTTTTCTCTCTTTTACTTTTTCTGTTTTTACTTTTTTACTTTTTCTTTTGCTTTTTTCACTTTTCTCTCCCTTCTTCTCCCTGTCTCTTTTTCTATGTCTGTCTGTCTCTCCCTCTCTTTGGTCAGGCCCTGGTCAGGAGCATGAGGAGTTGCGGAGGAAGATCGAGAATGGCGTGCGGGAGCTCTGGTACTTTGTGCGGAGTGAGGTGAAGAAGGTGGCCCAGACCGAGGGAACCGTCCGCCACAGGCTCACCGACCACCTGCTGGAGGACCTGGGTCACCAACAAAGGTCAGAGGTCAACTAGCCAGTTCGTCTGCGCCTCTCTCTGTGTCTGTTTTGAGATCAAGTTCAGATCGAAATAGCTTAAGGGTTAGTTCTCATAAAGGTTGTGAATATTGAAGATCAACAGCTAAGCAAAACATGTCCTCATCTGCTGTGTTAATGAGTCAACACAGCTACAGCCTGCAATAGCATATACAGCTTTCTAAGCCTCTTGGTCACCCAAGCCAAGACGGTCCAGGTGTTTTTAATGTGACTGGAACAATTGAGTAAACACATAGAGGAAAGTGAGAAGAATGCAGACACTTGTATTGTCACTGGATTGCATTGGTAAAAAAAAGACCCAGGTCCAGAAAGTAAAAGTCCCTCAATGAATTGGACCGACTTGTAGAATCAGGACAAGTGATTTCACTAATAAGCTTCTCTAACTGGCTGAAGAACTGTACTAATTAGAAGTAGCTGCTTTAGTGATTGGCTAAAAGCAATAAGTGGGATGGACTTTTACTCACTTCAGCCAGGTTTTCCACCTCTGCTGGATTGTAAACCAAGGGTCTACTTACTTTTACCTGCTCTATACAATATGGAGTAGTTGTCTAAAGGACACTTTGTGTTATTAGCTAGATCCTCTGATGTATAAAAAGACCAAAATACTCGGTAAGCTTTATTGCAACCAGCCTGGTCGGTCGATACCAAGTCCTTGAGTAGATCAGTGTTGCTTCTGCAGCCACTGCTTAAAACCTGCTGCCACAACAAATCTTCGAGGACAAATACCCATATCTACTTTCCACAGAAATCAAAGGTAGAACAGCCTACTTCTAGTTTTGGGGCGAAGAAACATAAATGATTTTCTATGGACTTTCTGAAGTCAGTCTAGACAGCAAACTTTTGTAATGATTTATATGGTTTTAAGTAATACTATTTCAAATATAAACTGTAAATATGTCTGCCCTCAAAACCACCATCACACTGTGTCTGTAACCCCAAAGATCAGCTATAATAGCTTGATAATTATTTGTCCATGCATAATGCATTTTTAATGCCACGTCCCCATTATATTGTACATGCCCCTAGGCAGCCTGGCATGAAATGATTCACAGTTATCAGTGCCTGGGCATATGTGTGTGTGTGAAGGGGTGCGTCTGTGTGTGTGTGTGTGTGTGTGTGTGTGTGTGTGTTTGTGTATATGTAGCTGTGTCTATCCCTGTATGTGTGTTTTATGTGGTTGTGTGCATGTGTAGAGTGAGTGTGTATGTGTCTGCTTGTGTGCTTCTCTCTCTCTCTCCCTCTCTCTCTCTCTGTCTTTCTCTGTATCTATGTGTGTGTGTGTCCGTGTGTGTGTGTGTGTGTGTGTGTATGTGTGTGTGTGTGTGTGTGTGTTTTTGTGTGCACATTCTGTGATGTGTGCATGTCCCATTCAGGAAGCTGGATGTGTGGCTGGGCTGGTGGTGTGCTGGTGTGCTGGTGCTTTTCTCTGGCCTGCGGGCTGACACGAGAGAGGTTATTTGGGCAGCGCAGCGCGGGGCTGGGGGCTGGGGAGGGGGGCACGGGGCTGGGGGGGGGGCACTGCTGTCCCATAGGTCGGGCTCAGAAAGGCACTATTGTGCTTCCTACCGGGGGCCGCAACGAGGCTGCCCGCTCGGGAAACACACTCACAATGGAGCGCTCTCACAAAATGTCAGGACCTCACAAAGTCATGACCCTCCCACTACACACACACATACACACACACACACATACACACACACATACACAATCACAGATATGCACAGAGAAAGACAGATAGTCACACACACACACACACACACACACACACACAC
>CM059282.1:19282244-19289744 GCA_030347295.1 Setipinna tenuifilis
GGCAACATGCCGTGTGTGTGAAGGGTGGAGGAGTGCAGAGAGTGGAGAGAGTGGAGAGAGTAGGGGGGCAGAAACAGGATTGAAAATTACTGTTCTAAAGTGCTTTCATGACAAGAAAGGCACACGACAAGGACTCGGCTTATTTGAGTTGGCAAGGAAAGTTCATTTATACAGTGTAACATCAGTAATTCTGAAAGTTTTTTTTTTTCAGATGAGCAGACAAAAACAGAAAGAGAGAAAAATAATGGATATTACATTTTTTATCACATTTTTTTCCCCTTTTTTTCGACCGTGTGGGAGTGGTGGTCGGTGAGTGGTGAGTGGTATTGAGCTTGGGCAATTTGATAAGCTCTTCTTCTGGAGTTGGCCCAGTTTAACCCGCGTTTTTCACTCTCGCTCACTGACTTTCTCATTTCCTGTGGGGGCTTGTGAAAAACGAGGCACTTATAGAGTTTCCATGGCGATGCACTCACTTGGACATGAAAGTGTCTTAATGGAGGCTTGAGCTATGGGATCCAGGTGTTAACCATGCTTGCCTCTCAGCATGGCAACATGAATGAGAGAGTCCAGAGGTAGTTAAATGAAATAATGTACATTTATTACACAGGATAGTAGAATAGTAGTAGAATAAAGTCAATAAAAAGATGGAGTAAAGTGTACAGCCTGGTAACTCTTTGAGATTTGATGAATCAGACAGGGTTAAGACACACTAGATTGGCAGAAGGAAGGCCTTTATATATTGCCCTGTCGGTGTTGGTGGACAACTCATCACACCTAAAATTCAGCCCATCTTCTTGAAGACATACAACAGGATAGGCCAGTGTATACCTTGCAGGGTTATAACACAGGTAATAAGGCACAGTTTACAAATGCACCTGAGGGGTATTCCAGAAAGCATAATTAGTCACGTATGTTAGCATGTAAATCTCCTATCAGAACGGCCCTATGCAAATTTTGTGGCTATGGGAATAAGCACATGAAACTTTTCTTCTAGGTAGGTTACTACTTTAAGGGAACTTATCTGGGTTAGTCAATAAGCCTACTGTCTGGAATGCCCAGTGGGTTATACAGCAAGCCAGTCTCCAGGACAAGGAGGGGGTAGATAAGGGAGGTATTGGTATTTACATTTACAGGACAGGGCAGCACGTACAGGTAGATGGAACAGCTGTTGGTATTTTTACCTGCCTCCCAGGTTGCTTGTTTCAGTAACTGTCACTGGAGTGTGTTTTAGTTATTTTTTGGGCTGTTTTTGCCCTTTTATTGTGATAGGACAGTAGAGAGACAGACAGGAAGTAACTGGGGAGAAAGATGGTGTGGGAGTCAAACTTGAGACATATAATACCTGCACCTTAGCTAACTAGAGCGTTTTGACTTAGGTTTATTGTACTGCGTTAAACAATTAACTGCATTCATCCACTAGGAACCTGTTATTTTATAGAGTCTATTGTGAGCTCTACTAGCAATTACTTGTATTAGCAGATTAGCAGTGTTCGTTTGAACGTTGTTAGCTCCTTTTTGTTAAATGCATATCCCATGTTGGCTTCTATCTGTTAGAAGCAGATCCCATGGTGACTGGCTGCTATCTCACAGATGCATGACAATCAGGCTTTAAGGGTAGATAATATGCCTATCCTTTTGTTAAAGCTGTAGCGCAACGTAAAAACCATAGCTCCAGGCTTCACTCACTTCCTCAAAGAGAGCCAAGTGCAGTGCAGCTAGCACGCTGGTAAATAAACTTTTGAACCTTTACTGAAGCGTGCTGTGTTAGTCATTCATGACATTCATGACATCTACCGCTGCTCCATCGGCAACTGTTTGCTGTGAGACGTGCACAGTAACCCACAGTACCTCTTTAACTCGATTTGTGTTCTGTTGCCTCAGCTTGCATTAAAGCAAATGTCAGTGGGGTTCATCTTCAAGTGAAGGGGAAGAAAATGAATGTGCAGATATTTGTGTCAGTACAGTCTTGCAGATATCACATCACATATAAAGTTTACACACATGCACATACACACAGGCATGCACACACACACACACACCCACACACACACACACATACACACACACACACACACACATACACACACACACACACACACACACACATACACACAGGCTAGATAACAAGAACCTGAAGGTCATTCTTTGACATGGACTACAGATCACAGGTCTGTTTGACATCTCGGGGCTTACTGTAAAGGTGTAGATTTACACTACACTCGGTAGATTTTTCTTACACCGTAGGTCTCTGGTCCCTGGTCTGCACTCACACTTTATAATTTCTGTACCAGGGCACGGTTGAGTTGCTGTGTTCTAGAATCTCTGCATAAGCTCATGTTTAATTACCATGACAACAGAATTCTTTACAATCTGTTTTGATTGTTAAATGGAAGTTATAACTGTGCTCAGGCAGGTTTGCAATATTATACTACAGTACATGCCTACTATGCCCAACTAAACTGTACTTGAGTCCACCTTTTCCAAATGCACTACCATACCATGCCCTGGTATGAAACAAAGTGGTCACACTGGTCAAAAGAACCAGACTTTGGGGGTCAAGTGTGCTAAAGTATGGTACAAATGGTGTAATGTCAGTACTGTACACCCTAAGACACATGTCAGCCTTGAGAAAATGACAGTGATAATAAATATAATAAAGTGAATAGGAATACACTTTGAAAGGGAAGGGGCCAGAAACTCCTTTTGTTATCCATACACCTGATTTAAGGTCACAGCAAAACCTGCCTGATCTGTGTGAACCAGTCTGTGTGTGTTCTGTCCAACTCTGTTAGAGATATCCACTGTGGTTCACTCCTGGAGAGTTTCTCAAGTCAATCTACTAATAGAAGAGATGTATGGCTCCATTCTCCCATCAAAATAAAGTCACAGGGTTCTTCTGTGGAGGTTTACCACAAACTGTAAGGTAACTTACCCAGGCTTGGCAGACATACCCTGCAGGTGTGCGGTTTCAAAAGTACAGATCCAGTAGGGAAAGGTGCCTTAGGTTTGTATTAGGTCCAAAGAGCCAGGCCAAAGGAGCTAGGCTTTTGATGAGGTGGTGGTTTTGTGATCGTGTCAAGATGTTGCTCTGAGCTGAACATCCTCCTCTAACCAGAGGCAACAGCAGGGGGTTGACAGGACTGCTGATGATGCCTTTCTCCTCAATTCCTTGCTCTCCTCTTTCCTCTTTTATCTTCCTCCATCTTATTTATCTTGTATCCTATTACCTCATACATACAACTTATTTCGATTAGGGAAGCTGCCAGAAAAATTCAAAAGGGTTGGAACTTAATAGGAACATCTTCTTACTTAGCCCTCTTAGGTATAGTGTCTCCAAACATACCTCAGTAAGATCACAAAAAAGACAGTTTGTTTGGGAGCGCTTCCTGGACTCAAAGAAAGTTCGGTTGAGGTGCTCCTTGGATGGGAACAACTGAAGATGCAAAAACTGAAGGATATCCAAGGCAATCTCTTTTAGTGAAAATTAAAAAGCCTTTATTGTGATGGCTTGGTCATGCTAGACATTAAAACGACTCCAACGCGTTTCGGCAGTCATGCCTTCCTCAGGGAGTCAAACAGTGGTAATTGTGAAACAGGTGTTTTTTAAAATAATGAACAACCAATCAGCAACTTACACATTGTGTATGTGCAGATCAGGTGACAAGCTGTCATTGCTGAAATGTCCACCAGGTGTCCTAACCCCATACTGAGCAAAAAAGCCATAAAGTGTCCATTTCTCAGAGGAGAAAAAAAGTAATAATAATAATAGTGACAGAATCACTTGTATATAGTGTAAACATTGTAAAAGAAAAGACAGAAGGCCATACAGAAATGAATCAAAGAAATACACTGAAGTCAAGGTCCTCATTAAGACCTGGATGCTTGGTAGCTTGCAATTTATGTATCCAAAATGTCTCTCTTTGATTAAGTTGCCTCTGTCGATCACCTTTTCTTAGTGAGAGTGGGATGTGATCGATTCCAACGGCCTGAAGAGTGGATGGGTCATTATTGTGAAACTCACTATAGTGTCTTGCCATTGGGTAATGAATGTTGCCTGTGCGGATGGCATATTTGTGTTCTGCAAGTCTGTCTTGTAAGCGTCGTTTGGTCCTGCCTACATAGAAGACTCTGCATACAGGACACTCCAATCTGTAAATAATGAAGGTGCTTTTGCAATTAATGAAATGGTTAATTGTATAATGTCTTTGCTGAATCACATCCTCAAAAGTCTTTGTTTGCACCACATTGGTACAATGGTTACAGTGATGACACTTATAGCAACCTTTGGGTCCATTGTTCAGCCATGTTTGTTTTGTGTCTGGTTTCAGATAACTATGTACCAATTTGTCTTGCAGTGTTGGGCATCTTCTGAAACTCACCAGGGGGGGCTCAGGGAAAATTTGGCTTAAATGGGCATCGCTTTCTATAATGCCCCAGTTCTTTTGAATGATTTTCTTAATTTGCTCGGCCTCTGTGCTGTACATAGTTACAAACACTGGTCTGCCACTAGTCTGTTTCTCTGTGTTTCTTTTTAGCAGAGAGGTTCTGTCCGTATATCTTGCTCTATTGTAAGCCTTTTGGAGTGTAGTATTCTTGTACCCTCGTTCCACAAATCTTGACCGCATTTCTTCTGATTTGTTTTCAAAACCCTGGTCTTGATCACAGATTCTTCTTACTCTTTGGAACTGTCCATAAGGCACATTATCTTTCAGCCAATTTGGATGAAAGCTCCTACCATGTAGAATGGTGTTTCGGTCTGTTGGTTTACGGTACACTGTGGTGTGTAGTGTACCCTTCTCATCTTTGGTGATGGTGAGGTCAAGAAAATTAATTGAGTCCTTGCTGTATTCCAAAGACAGCTTAATATTCAAGTTGGTGTTGTTTAAAAAAGTATGGAATTCTAACAACTCTTTTTCTGATCCAGACCAAACTATGCATAGATCATCAATATAGTGTCCATACCAGAGTATATTTTTATGCCACATGTTAAATTACCTCAGTAAGACCTCAACAGACTGCAGAGGTGTATCCTCAAGCAACCTCATTTCAACACAGCACTTGCATATGAAGCAGATTAGCTTGGTAGCATGCTAAGGTAGCAAGCTAGTCTATAGAAAAGCAACACAAATTTCTCCTTTGTCTTCAAACTTGACTTCAATGTAAGTTTAACATCAAGCCACACACAGAAACCTTTTGACACCACACACAGTACATAAGCAGAGGTGGGTACTCTGATGTCCCTGTGAAGTTTTGTGCATCAAAACATGTAAGGTGATGAGTGTGTGTGTGTGTGTGTGTGTGTTTTCTCCAGAAAACTCCAAACTGCAGAAAGGCATGTAAGCTGACGTCACCCTACAATAAAAAAAGTCTTTCTCTCTCTCTCACTTAAACCTGCGCAAACACAGATGCTATTGACTTTGCTATTAGATGTATGACACATGATAGAACTATGGCAACCTAAATATGCCTTTCCTTATCTTTTCATTCTGTCTCTCTCTCTCTCTCTGTCTCTCTTTCTCTCTCGCTCTCTGTCTCTCTCTCTCTCCCTCTCTCTTTCTCTCTCTCTCTCACTCTCTCTCTCTCTCCCTCTCTCTCACTCTCTGTCTCTCTCTCTCTCTCCCTCTCTTTCTCACTCTCTCTCTCTGCCTCTCTCTCTTTCTCTCTTTCTCTCTCTCCCTCCCTCCTCTAGAACCCTCCGGACTGCAGCAAGGCTCGTAAGCTGGCGTGCAACATCAACAAGGGCTGTGGCTACGGCTGCCAGCTGCACCACGTGGTGTACTGCTTCATGATCGCCTACGGCACCCAGCGCACCCTCATCCTGGAGTCGCACAACTGGCGCTACGCCACCGCCGGCTGGGAGAGCGTCTTCCGGCCCGTCAGCGACACCTGCACCGACCGCACCGGGGCCTCCACCGGACAGTGGTCAGGTCAGTGGGAGTACAGTGTATACAGTACGCACATGGGAAAACAACACACACACACACACACACACACACACACACACACACACACACATACATACACACACACACACACACACCACCACCACTGAACAGTGGTTTGGTCAATGGAAGTCTATACACACACACACACACACACACACACATACACCACTGGACAGTGGTTTGGTCAATGGTATAACATACACATATAACAACATATAACAATGGTAAAACATACACAAAAGGACACACAAAACCATATACATACACACAGACATAAACATACACACAAACACAGACACACACAACTAGGCAGTGATCCAGTCAGTGGTATACATGTGAGGACACACACTCACACAAACACATATATACACACAGACAAGAACATACACACATGCATACACCTACCATAGCCTATATTCACACAGACAGTGGTAATTCAGTGGTATGCATGTGAAAACAGACACACACACACACACATATACATACAGGCAAAAACACACACACACATGCGTACATCAGTGTTAACACACATAAACATGCTATATAAAGACACTATTATTGCCTACCACCACATCACTCATAAAAGCCTAATCACCACCGATATTACCAGTGCTGAAATATTTGTTTTCACACATCTGATTTTAAAATGGTTTACCGAGATCACAGCACACAATAAGGTGTTACGGGCTTTGTATGCAGAGACATACATAAGCTGCTCTTTCCATGCCTGCTCAGATGCAAGCATTTCACACCTCACTGCGGATATTTCCATTCGAACCCAATGAACTACACGGATGTTGCGGAGCGAACTACCCATTGGATGTGGTTGTTCCATTAAAACATCACAGCAGAGAAAGTGATATTTGCTGATTAACTGGAGCAGTTTACAGGCACTAATGTGATTCCATTACTCGCACACTGTAGGCGAAATAATGGCAGAGTTGCTGCCGCCGCTGATGTCAGGCACCGGGAGGAAAACATCACCCCCCCCCACCCCACCCCCCACAACCGCCACCGCTGTCACAGCACCACCACCCAAATTAGAGCCTCAAAGCCACACGCGCCCCCATCTCATTTAATTGGGTAATTGATGCGTTCAAATTCAGTGCAAGCTTCTCCTGGAGTAATGATTACATTAGTGGAATTTTTTTTTTTTTTTAATGAAAAACATGTTAAGCTGTATCTCTCTCTTTTAAGGCTGCCTCTTTTTTTCTTTTGGGTGTCTGTCTAGAGTGTAAAAGTAATGTTCTCAGACATGTGCTGTAGGCTTACTGGCGTTAATGCATAGCATCTGAAAGCAAAATAAATGGTCTCTCGATTCATTCCTTTATTTTGTGGTTCCTTTTCTTTAAGTGTATCTACATGTAACGACATGTATTATTATGTACTTACACTGTACATGCTTTCAAAACTAACCCCTACCCTTACCCTATGGTACAGTGTAAGTACATAATGTTACATGTTGTTACACACTTTGTTGCTGTACCTAATTGAGGTAGCAGGGACAGTTAAATAAAAGTGTAACCCTCCTTTACTTTAATACCATGCAGCAGTG
>CM059282.1:19292244-19299744 GCA_030347295.1 Setipinna tenuifilis
CCTCATGTTATCCTCACTGTTAACCTTATGAGAACCACTGTGTGTATGGGTCCTACTGCTTAGGGAGTCAGGCTTTTGACCTAAGAGTTCACTCCATGACTGGCAGGGAAAAAAATGTATGTGGAGGGAGTGATTGAATAGCACTCACCCACATCCACATCGATGGCTTGCTAATGGGCAAAATGAAGCAACTTTACTTTATCTTTTCCTTTCATCCTTTCTCTCTCTGAATTTGGTCATTCTCACCAGCTTTCTGTCCATATTGTCAACATTTTTGGTCATGTGTCTCTGATTAACATACAGTACTTATTTGTTCACTTTTTTCTTCTTCTTTCTTATTTTCAGTGATGTTTATGAATACTGCTGCTTAGCACTTGTTATTGTTAGTTGTACTGCAGAAGTATATACAGTTGATAGTATACAGTTGATTTGATTGGACTTACAGTTGGACTTACAGAAGTATACAGTTGATTTGATTGGACTTACAATATCATGTCTTGCTATAATGTCCACCTCCACCTTGCTGTCTCAGGTGAGGCCCACGACAAAGACGTTCAGGTGGTGGAGTTGCCCATTGTGGACAGCCTCCATCCGCGGCCACCCTACCTGCCCCTGGCCATCCCCGAGGACCTGGCCGACCGCCTCCACCGTCTCCACGGCGACCCCTCCGTCTGGTGGGTGTCGCAGTTCGTCAAGTACCTGATCCGCCCCCAGGCCTGGCTGGAGAAGGAGATCCGGGACGCTACAACACGCCTGGGCTTCAAGCACCCCATCATCGGGTAAGTAGGGCCATAGAAAGAGGGAAAGTGATTCTCACCTGTCATTGTGGTTACACAGCAAAACACCACAACATGGTTACACAGGAAAACACACAATGGAATTTTTACTGACCACACACACGTGAGCAGGGGTCAGCTATGCCGACGGCACCCCCTGGAGCAGTGTGTGGGGACAGTACCATGTTTAGGGTAGTTCATTAGCACTTCTGGCAGTTGGTGGATTTGAACCTGCAACCTTCTGGTCCTTCTGGTCACAGGTCCATCACCCTACCTGGTGGATTTGAACCTTACCGTCATTACCTTAACCACCAGGCCACCGTTGCCCCACCCTCCTCTCTGTCCGTCTTCCTGTCCCCTCTTCATTCTTGGGCCTTGGGCCTTAGCCTTTCTTGGGTCTTTTTTGTCCTATCGTCTGGCTCAGTGGCATCTTACATCCCCCTCACCCTCCTCTCCTCCTCACCCTCCTCTCTTTCTGCCTCACTGTCTCCTCATTTTTTGTCTTCTTTTGTTTCTATTTTTATTCTTTCATTTATTTCATTAATTCATTTCCTTTGTTTTTTTTTTGTCCCCTCCCTTTTTCTGTCTTTTTGTCCCCTGAGGGATTTTTTTTTCACAAATAATAATTTTGGTTTATCTTTGTAGTTTTGTTTCACTGTATTGTACTTCAGTCTCTTACTCCTTTCCCATATGTTTTTCTCTTGTTTGTCCTCTGTGTACTGCTCCATCGCTCACTCTTTATCTCTCTGTCCTCTCCACTCCCTTGTTCCCTCTTCCCTCACTTCCTTTCTATCCTTCTGTATGTCTGTCTTTCACTGGTCCCCTACTCTTGTCTTTTGTTTTCACTGCCATGTCAGTGTAATATTCCTCTCTCTCTCATTCTCTCTCTCTCTCTCTCTTTCTCTCTCTCACTATCTCTCTCTTTCTCCTTCCCTAACTTACTCTCTGTCCCTCTCTGTCTTTCTCACGCTCACACACACCCTCTGTTCTCTCTCTCTCTCTCTCTCTCTCTCTCTGTCCTTGTTCAGGTACTGCTCTTCTATTCCATGCTGGTATCTGTCTCTTTTTTTCTCCACCCTCCTTTTTTTCTCCTCCCCTCTGCGCTCATCGCCTCCTTCTGTCTCTTGTCGGCCATCATATTTTCATCGTCTGTCTGCTCTCTCGCTCATCTGCTTTTGTTCCTCTCTGCTCCTCTCTTTTCTCCGTGCCACTTTCCCACTGACGCTCCTCATCACTCTCTTTCTTCTCCGTTCCCTCATTCACTCACTTTCTGTGTGTGTGTGTGCCTCTCTTTGGTACACACACACACACACACACACACGCACACACACACACACACACATGCGCGTGCGTGTGCACAGCCACACAAGCGTACTAATACATACACACACACACAAATACAAACACTGTATTCACTGAAAAAAAACTGCATTCATATGAGCATAATCCTACATAGGCCCACACCTTACACACACAGGCATGCCCTTATATACGCACACATACCAACACACACATACACACACAAACACATTCTATTTCTATCCTCTCTATCTCTTTCACTTTCACTCTCACACACAACACACAAATACACACACTTTCTCTATCTCTTTCACACGCACACACACACATTTGTTCTACTTCTCTCCTCTCTATCTCTCTCACTCACACACACCCTTGTTCTATTTCTCCCTTCTCTGTCTCTCACATACACACAAACACAAACACACACACATACACACACACACACACACACACACACACACACACACACACATGCACACACACACGCACACACACACACACACACAAGCACACACACACACACATCCCCCTGGCTCTCTGAGGCATGTTAAAGCTCTCCCTCTCCTCTGCTGAGACTGATGTTGCGATAAAGAAAGTCTTTTAGCTCGGCAGGGGGCAGGAGACTGCGCACTGTTTGAAGGTTAGGCAGGAGAAAGCAAACACAGCCACAGAGGAACAGGAGGAGAGAGCTAAATGAGGGTTTTTTGCCCAACTTGTGTTTGTGAGTCTGTACAGAAAACTGTTGAAGTTTGTCAAAGATTTCCAGGGCATCTTGGTGAGTGGAGGCATGCTGGTTTTTTGAAGGAGTGTGACTTTAATTATTTACTTAATTGTTAATTGTTAGTTTTTCCGGAGTAAAACGTCTCTGCCCCCTCTGTTTCTGTGAGTACACTGCGCTTAGTCTGTCCACATGACGTTCAACATCGAGTTCACCAGATCTATTATTTAACTGCCAAGTTCATACAACACCTCAATTTGTTAATGGAGGGTAATTACCTACTTATCTAGTGCATGCTATGAGTAGGAAAGTAGTTTTTTGTCCATGTACAACTTTAAAGAGTTACACAATATGAGTTCAAGCCCAGTGAATGCATGCTTGCTGTGTGAAATGTGCTATACAAAAAATGTGATCAGAGTACTGTTGTAAAAGGCCAAGCCTCAAATGCTAATGGATTTAATAGAGGAATTGGCATTGGCTTATGTGGCTTTTCTCCCACATAAGAACATTGACTGCTAAATCCCTGAGGGAATTTCTCCCTTCAAGTGATAGGATTATTGCTTGAAGGCCTGGTACGGAAATCTGACACAAGTTGGCATTTGAGATTTTTATGCTTATTTTGTGGGTTTTTTTCCGTTCTTTCTTTCTTTGATCAAACAGAGATGTGGAATTTCAGCTTAGCTTGGATGGTGAGTGGGCAAGGCTTAGTTTAAGCTGAGTTTAAATCATTCAGCGTTTTAGCATCTGATACTGCAATATCCATATTCCGCTTGATCCATAGCTGTTCATGGCTTAGCCAACACATGGCTTGTGTGTGTGTGTGTGTGTGGGGGGGGGGGGGGGGGGGTGAAAGGTAAGTATGCTAGCAAAAAGACATTTGTGAAGATTCTCATTGATCCAGGTTATGGTAGTCATGATGTACCTACCAGCAACTGTACCTACAACATTGCCAAACTCCTTGCAGTGATTTTGGCTCCCCTGGTAGGAAACACCCCACATCACATCCAGAATTCCAGGCACTTCACCAACAAGATCAGAAAACTAAAACTGGACCCAGATGAAACCATGGTAACTTATGACGTCACATCTATTCACCTGCATGCCCACAATAGAAGCAGTGGAGGCGGTTAGAAACAGACTACAACAGGACAGAGGGTTGCACACTAGAAACAACTTTACCTCAGCCCAGATTTGCCCATTGTTGGAACTTACCACCTACCTACTTCAGGGATTTCTACAGACAGAAGCATGGCTGTGCAGCACCACTACTAAGTCTAACCTTTACATAAAGGAGGTGAAGCGCCAGGCATTGGCTTCATTCAGAGGAATAACACCCAGCCATTGGTTGAGGTATGTGGATGACACTTGCTGCAAGATCAAAAACCAGGAAGTGGAGGCCTTCACTCAGTCGCTTTTCAGCAAACTGTCCCTGCTCCGGGAATCTTATTCAGGCACATGCACCTCCCTGTATGTATAAAGGTTGCCTGCTGTTCCTTTACACCTCTGTCTGCTTATGTCCTCCTTTTTGTAAGCGTCTGCCAAATGCAATGTAATGTAATGTAATGTAAAATCAACCGCTACATCAAGTTCACTACGAAAGACACCAAACTGCCATTTCTGGAGGCCTCCAAGTACACACTCCCAGACAAGACCTCAACAATGTGGTTTATGGCATACAGTGCAGTGAGGGGTGCCGAGAATATATTAGAGAAACTAAGCAACCACTTCACAGATGCACAGCCAAAAACAAGAGGGCAACTTCATCAGGGCAGGATTCAGCATTACAGTACATCTACATCTAAAGGAGAAGGGACATTCCTTTAAACCAGTGATTCTCAACCGGGGGTCCACGGACCCCTAGTGGTCCGTGGTGTAATTGCAAGGGGTCCGTGAAAAGTGTCCGTGAAAATAAAATATATCTTAAATTAAAAAAAAAAAAAAAAAAAATGCATGACGCTGTTAATACAAACTTAACAGGATCTGCATCCCTTTCAAAATATAAGTCCCCTAGTCACTAGGCCTAATGTTTCACCGGTCATACACCATTCATTTCTTACTTTTACTTACTTTTAATGCTTTTATTGTGAAATATTAGCAGGGCGCGGATGTTGTTAAACTCTAGTTTTGAACTAGTTTGACGAGGCAGGTTAGCGCCGGGTAGCGCTTGAAATTAATCTTAAAAACAAATTCAATGATGCGCACATAACAGAAGAAGAAGGAGGAGGAATACGACTGACAAAATGGAGAAATGGCTCAAATTGAAAGAAAGATCGGACAAAGCAGACTCTGGGCCGCCGGAAAAGAAAACGAAAACAGACAGCAAAAAGAGACTTTATAAATACGAATACGTCATGTTGGGATTTACAGCAACTGATTCAGACCCTCAGCAGCCTCTGTGTTTTTTATGTGGAGAGGTACTTTCAAACCATGCCATGAAACCGGCACACATGCAGCGGCCTCTGATAAAACTAAAAATGATTTGATATTCATTGAAATGTCATATTTGTGTGATCTTTAAGAGTGCATGAAAATCTGTTATTACATTCATATTTCTGAAAGCTACTGTATAGTTATTCAGTTTGTTACATACATACAAGTGCAAGTGTCTCACTAACAGTTACACACCACACCTCACTACACCCATGTGACACAAAAAAGAAGTGAGGATGTTTTTGTTTTGATAGCACTTAAACACACATCTGCCTCTACTGAGTTCATTATGATTTTTTCCTTGAGATTTCATTATTGTGTGTTTTTGGTGAGTGCATAAAAAATCTGTTTTATGACATATTTCTGAAAGCTACTGTATAATAATTCTGTTTGTTGCATACACATTAAAAAAAAACTGTTTTGTTACGATATCTGAAAGTTTAAGTTCAGAAGATGCTGCATAAATAAATAAATATTTCTGGAAATGGCATAACTGCTGCTGTTTTACTTACTATGCCAATTAGAATAATTAAAATGCAGTTTCTGCAGTTTCTCTCAAATTTCACCCCAATCCCCCAGATTGGGCGGGGGGTGGGGGGTCCTCAGGGTCGATCTAAAATATGCAGGGGGTCCAGGACCCCAAAAAGGTTGAGAACCACTGCTTTAAACACACTGATGTGCACATTTTGGACAAGGAAGAAGGTGGTTTGAGAGAGGAGTGAAGAAGGCCATCTATGTCCATCTGGAACAGGGGTGCTCAATACGTCGATCGCCATCTACCAGTCGATCGCGAGGCCAATAGTGGTAGATTGCATACAACTTTGAAGAAAAAAAAAAGTTCCCTGTTCGTCCTACACATGCTAGTTAGCTGATGGCCCATCACGCATCCACCGGCAGACAGCGATCACCCAGCCATTAGTGGGCTATCTCCAAACATTTGCACAGGTGTGCATTTACATTCGTATGGTGTTTAGTGACATGACTGCAAAGGAGAAGCTATTGACAGTGATTCCCTTGAAAGAATATGCGCGAGGAGACGACATTGTTCAGTCGTTTAAAAACGTTATAGACAAAACTCAGCTCCCACTGTACAAGTTAGTGTCCATCACCACGGATGGAGCGCCCGCAATGGTTGGTCGCGTGAATGGGTTCATTGCCAGGTGCAGACAGGACAATGCTTTTCCAGACTTCGTGAATTACCACTGCATTATCCACCAACAAGCATTATGCGCGAAGATGCTGAACATGAAAGAGATGGACGTAACAACAAAGATCGCCTGCTCAATTAAAGTTAGAGCACTTTAAAGACGGCTATTCCGCGCACATCTGGAGAAGGCTGACAGCGACCACTCTGAGTTGTTGCTACACACTGACGTGAGGTGGCTTAGTCGTGGGAAATTCTTGCAACGATTCCGAGAGCTCTGTCCAGAAATCAAGGAGTTTTTCCGTGAAAGTGGACATGCAGAATACAAACAGCTGAATGACGAGCAGTGGCTGCTGGATTTGGCTTTTTTAACCGATCTGACAAACATGCTGAATGACCTTAATCAAGAGCTGCAAGAAAAAGACAAAACGGTGATCGACATGATCAGCTCAGTCAATGCCTTCAAACGAAAAATGAAACATCTGTCCTCAAAGCTTCAGCGCCATAACTTGGCAAATTTCCCGAACCTGCAGTCAGAGTTGGAGACGCAAGGGAAGGCCTGTGCGCAACTAAGCAGCGCATGCTACACGGAGCAGATTGACAACTGTCTGTCAGAGTTTGACAAACGTTTCCAAGACTTTTCTTACTCGAGCCAGTGGCTACATTCATGTGCTATCTGTTTCAGGAAGATGCCGACATTGATTTACTTGCGTCAAAAATCGCAACACTGTTTCACCTGAATTCTTCTGGAGTGGAAGATGAGATTTTAACTCTACAAGCCGACATTGAGCTGAAGGCCAGAGCTCATGGACAGTTCTGGAACTTACTCACAGAGAAAAAGTACCCCAACATGAGGAAATGTGCTACTTCCTTGACTGCATTATTCGGCTCCACTTATCTTTGCGAATCAGCCAGTATCGTTCCACCATGACTGATAAACATTTGAACATGTGCCTGAGGCTGGCTGTCAGCAGCTACTGTCCGGACTGCGCATCCTTGGCTGAGTCAATGCAGTGCAAGTCATCAAATTAAACTCTGAACTAATTATTAATACTATTATTATTATACATTGTCACTGTATTATTTTTCTTCTTCTTCTTCTTCTTCTTCTTCTTCTTCTTCTTATTATT
>CM059282.1:19304744-19332244 GCA_030347295.1 Setipinna tenuifilis
TAAACATTTTAGACATGGCCTTTGTGACTCTTCTCCTCTAATTCCACACACTTTCTCCACTTCCTCTTTTGCTTCTGACCTCACTTCCTGTTTCCTGTTTTGTGCACCCACGCACCCACTCACCCTCTTCCTGCAGGTGTGCCGCGTGGCGTACGAGATCATGCAGACGCTCCACCCGGACGCCTCGTCCTACTTCCGCTCGCTGGACGACATCTACTACTTCGGCGGGCAGAACGCGCACAACCAGGTGGCCATCTACGCCCATCGGCCCCGCGACGGAGAGGACATCCCTCTGGAGCCCGGCGATGTGGTGGGAGTGGCCGGCAACCACTGGAACGGCTACTCGAAGGGCCTGAACCGCAAGCTGGCCCGCACGGGCCTCTACCCCTCCTACAAGGTCAAGGAGAAGGTGGAGACGGTCAAGTACCCCACGTACCCCGAGGCAGACAAGCTGCTGGCCTCGTAGTGAGGATGGGAGGGAGGGAGGGGGTGGGGTTGGATGGAGGAGGGTGGGGTGGGAAGGAGGGACAAGCCCAAATGGAGGAGTGAGCTCTTCCTGACAGAGGACAGAAGGACAAAAAAAAGATTCAGATAAAAGACAAGGACTAGAACAAAAAAAGGAGACAGATGAGAAAAACTCGGACAAAGTGGAAGAATAAAAGATGTGAGGAAGTAAGACGGACTCAAGATGGGCACAATCTTGTGTTGCCAATGATAGAAGAAAAAAGTTAGCTTCTCAGAAATTGGGACCCAGCAGGGATGACGGCTGTTCTTAACGTCTGTTTGCATTGATGTTGCGTGCGTTGGTGTGTGCCTTTGTTTCTCAATGAACGGATATGAGAAGACGCGATCTGATTGAACAAGGAGGCACTGACATGTGGTGGAAGCCACACCAAGTTCATGCGTACTTACAAGAGGCACAAGCTCTTTAATTAATGACTTATAGAAACTCTGTAAGACAGCTGGAAGACATAACCTGAAACAGGACTTGAAAAAAAACACTGGAGATGTTGAAAAAAAAACTTAAAGAAGTGTTTCCCTTTTGTTTTTAAGTTGACAACCTTCAGTAGTTTGAACTGAACTGTACTGGCCTTTTCTGGCCTGGCTATCTCCTGTGCATTTGAATGGAACCACACTTTCTTCATTCTTTGCCTTTCTCTCTTTTCTGTCCGTTTGTGTCTTTCTGCCTTTCATTCTCTTTTTGCCCTTTTGTCTCTGTCTTTAGAATCTCTATAATGCCTCTCACCTCTGGCCATTCCCTCACCTGCAATTAAGGTGTCTGTACCATTCAATGCTTTAAAAAAGAAAAAGTGATTTTGCTGTTTTAGACATGTGTGTGTGTGTGTATGTGTACATGTATGTGTACATGTGCCTATTCATAGTGTGTGTGTGTGTGTGTGTGTGTGTGTGTGTGTGTGTGTGTGTGTGTGTGTGCACGCATGAGCATGAGAGACAGAGTGAGAAACACCACTGGAAAGGCGCAGCAACCCCCCCCCCCCCCCTCTGCACATCCCCCTGAGCCCTGTACTCCCCACAGGACATTCCTCAGGGCTCCCCCCTCCCACAACACCCCCCCACCCCCACCCCCTCTCCAATCTCCACCAACCACATCACCACCCCCACACCCCCACCAACCACCACCTCACCTCTCCCACACTCTCCCTCATCAGGCATCCCCTTGTTCTTCTTTGGCTCACATGTTACTGATACTCACTTGTGTTTGAGACTCCAAATGACAAACAGCGTTTGTAATAAAGGCTTTTTAAAGGGGAGGTCAATGCTAAATGGGGTTTCACAGAGGACGGCCGGTGGGTTTCGGACAACTCCAGGGGACCCACAGTGGTGGGCTGTTATGTGTGTGCTGGTGGACTCTGTGTAAAGGGCATTGTCTTTGATAACCACAGACCCATTAAACCGATGAAACACGTGTGTCCATGTTTTTTTAACATTGTGTTTATGTGTGTGTGTGTGTGTGCGTGTGCGTGTGCGTGTGCGTGTGTGTGTGTGTGTGTGTGTGTGTGTGTGTGTGTGTGTGTGTGTGTGTGTGTGTTTGGGGGGTTCATCCATGTGCACATATATTTGAGTGATTTAATATAATATAAGCTATCTTTTCCCTACCACAAGCTGCAAGCTCACACAAGTGTGTGACAGAAGTTTGTGGAGACACACACACACACACACTCCTGTTTTCTTTACAAAAAACACATTCATTTGGTGACACTAATGATGTCTACAAAAAGGTATAGGGACAATGTAAGACTGTAACACATAGAAATTAATATGTCAGAAAATCAAGAATAGCCCATACCTCTTATTCATGAAAATAACTTCGCAATGATTTGTAGTGTCAAGTGTTGAGATTGTATGTGTGTGTGTCGGTGTGTGTCTGTGTGTGTGTGAGAGAGAGAGAGAGAGCATACACTATGAATAGCTATAGCAAAGCAGTCAGATGCTGTTTAGCTGCATTGATAGTCTGCTGTCTTCATGATGATGGTCTTTTAATCCTGAGTGTGTCCATAGAGAGGCGTCTCTGTCTCCATCAGATCTATGTATTTATGAGCTGTGGGAAGCTGTGTGTAGCCTATCAGAACCAACTGCAAGATGCAAGCGAGTGTGAATTGCAGAATGAATTCCAGAAGCCAGTGTTCAGTGTTTATGTATTAGAGTTTATTCGATGTGCCGAAGACCATAGCATCAAACCAGCACTCACTCACTCACTCACTTGCTCGCTGACTTACTCACTCGCTCGCTCATTTATTCACTGACTCACTCACTCACTCACTCATTTATTCACTCGCTTACTCACTCATTTATTCACTCGCTTACTCACTCACTCACTCACTCATTTATTCACTCACTCACTCACTCATTTATTCACTCGTTTACTTACTCACTCATTCATTTATTCACTCACTCACTCATTCATTTATCCACTCACTCACTTCCTCACTGACCCAATCACTCACTCACTCACTCATTTATTCACTCACTTACTCACTCTCTTCCTCACTGACCCAATCACTCACGCACTCACTCAATCACTCACTCACTCGCTTACTCAATCAGTCACTCAATTACCCACTCAGAATGTCAAAGCGTAAATACAGCCGACAGCATCTAAATACACATGAAAAAGCGATCTATTTTATTACATATGCTCACTCGCTCACTCACTCAATTACTTGCAGACTCTCAAAGCTTCAATACAGCTGAAAACATAGATACACATACAGTACACATACACATACACATACACATACACATGAAAAATAGATTTATTTAACACATGCCTACACTTGCCCACTCACTCATTTACAGATTCTCAAAGGATCAAAACAGCTCAATAACTGCACCCACACAAAAATAAGATATTTATCACCAGGGCCGGCACTACCATAACACGCATCATACACGTGTGCATGTAGGGCTCTCAACTGCTGGACGGGGCACCAAAAAAATCGCGCTAATGAAAAAACGGCATAACAATCATAAAGGCAGCATATTCGAAATTAAAAATATGTGCTGCTAATAGATATTAACAGTGCAAAACTAACATATTTGTTTGAAAAAAAACTCTAGCAAAAAACTAGATGGGCTGCATAGAGGTACATGGTACAGTATATTGATTTTTGGAATATGAAATACAAATGCTAATATGTTGGAATGGCCAAGTGTAGTGTATATACTATATATGGGGGCGCAAAGCTGTTGTGCTTAGGCCACCAAAATGACTAGCACAGGCCCAGTTTATCACACACACATTTACAGACTCGCAACATCTGCATAAATACTACATAACAAAGATTAATCTTCTAACACACACACCAAATGTCAACACAAGAAAGAACATATGCTTAAGCACACTTACTCACACTCACAACACACACACACACACACAGCCTGACACACAAGGTAGAAAGAGGTCTCAGCACCAACTTTTTCATTCACTTACACTGTCTCACACACTCCCACTAACAAATACTCACAGACATAGACACAAACACAAACACACACACACACACACACACACACACACAATCGGAGTCCTTGTTTGTTAAGTACTCCCAATCACTCTCACACTAATGATCCAAAAATGGACTCATGCATGCACACAAATAATCACTCGCACACAAACACATCCACAGAGAGGGAGAGAGAGAAAGATAGAGTGAGGGAGAGAGGGAGAGAAAGTTAGAGAGAGAGGGAGAGAGCAAGAGGGACGGAGATACAGAGAGAGACACAGACAGAGAGAGAAAGAGAGACAGAGTGAGGGAGAGAGAGAGAGAGAAAGAGAAAGACAGAAAAAGAGAGAGAGAGAGAGTTGCTGTATTTTCCATGGGCGAGGGGGCCTGGGGGGCTTTGTAAAGCCCGCTGGTTAAGTGCACGGCGCACTAATTAAAGTCCATTTCATGCTGTCACCACCGGCCCCTGGCAGCCGTTTAAAAGAGACGTTAGCCCAGTTAATTATTCTCTTCATTAGAGCAACAGTTCCCCATGCACTACATCTCTCTCTCTCTCTCTCTCTCTTTGTCTTTCTCTCTCTGTTGCTCTCTCTCTCTCTCTCAATTCAATGCAATTCAACTGAATTCAATTCAGTTCAATTCGAGTGAGCTTTATTGGCATAACAAATAGTTCATTGCATTGCCAAAACGCAACATCCAAATAAGACAGTATGATGAACATACATGTATCCATGATATTTATACATACAAACAAAATGGTGTGTGTGTGTGTGTGTGTGTGTGTGTGTGTGTGTGTGTGTAGCGAAGGGGAGGAGAAGTCGCCCCACCGGGATTCAAACCCGGGTCTCCCGGGTGCCAAACGTGCACTCTGACCGCAACGCCAAAGAGCCAGGCTTGTTGGGATGGCAGTCAGAGCACACCCACAACTCTAGTGATGGTCACTCCATCACAGTGTGTGTACAAATGATGATGTGTTAGTGTGTGGGTGTGGTGTGTTCTTAAATGGTGTGGTGTGTATTGGTGTACATATTTGTTTATGTGTTGGTGGTGTCTATCCAATGTCCCTTACTTTACGACATTCAGTGACATATTTGGCAGGAAGATCTGCTGTCTGTCCTTGCTGAACAAGTAAGACAGATTAATTCCTGTTCACACAGATTTTGGAATCCTGGGATTAGGTGTGTGAATCTATCAAAGTATGTTTTCCTTATATCTGAATATTTCTCACAGTGAAGAACCCTCCTTCATCTCTTTCACTCTATCACGTACTCTTTCTTTCTCTCACATGTCTTTTTCTCCTGCTTTCATATTCCTATACTCTATCATTTTTATCTATCTATCTATCTATCTATCTATCTATCTATCTATCTGCCTGTCTGTCTGTCTGTCCATCCATCCATTCTTATTTTTACAGCTTTCTTTCTCTCTTGTTGTTTTTGTTCTCCCTTGGAAAGACAGAAAGAGAGAGAAAGAGAGGGTGGAGGGGAGGGTCTGGGAGGGTGTGTGTGCATGAGAGCCCAAGAGTGTATGAGAGAAAGGGTGTATGAGTGGGACTGTGTGTGTGTGTGTGTGTAATATTCTGGGTGAGAGTGAATGAAATAGCAGTCGAGAGAGGGTGTGTGATTGACTTTGGGGCAAGGTGGTCCGCAGATGCAGGCAGCTCTTAGATGAAGTGTTGTTTCAGCCAAAACACATCTCACAGTCACTCTGACACTCTTTTCATTTCTTCTCCCCATCACTCACTATACCCCACTACTTCACACACACACACACACACACATACACACACACACACACACACACACTCATACACGCACACACACATATACACACACACATAACTCTTTTAGAAGAGCAGTTGGCTGAGATCAGCTTTCAGTTTCTAACTCCGCACTTGTATCTTTGATTTTCTTACTTTTTTCCATCTCTCTCTCTCTCTCCTCTCTCTCTCTGCTTTCTCTTTCTCTCTCTCTCTTTCACCACCCAAACCCTGAACCTCTCTCTACAGTCATCATTTTTAATTTGCAGCTTATCTGTTTTCTTTCTTAAGGGAAAGGATGGTACAGAGGGGTTCATATAGAGTATTATATGTGGATGAAAGTTGGAACATTCATAGGTGTCAGTCAAAGACCTGAAGATGGTGAGTGGTGAAGCTAGTAACTTAGGGCTTTATAACTTTATAAGTGACTTTAGGCTACTATGGTCAGGGTCAAATAAGGACAACCAAAGTCTGATGGAATGTAATATGGTGTGGGTTACCAGGTCTGACATTATGGCATCAAACCTACTTTTCTTCATGTACTCCAAGAAATATAACACTACTGGTACTCTACAGAGGGGATTAGGTTGTGTCTGGATAGTCTTTTTTTGCTTAGGAAGGTTCCTCACTCAGGGTAATGACCCAGACATATTTTAGTGGCATAAAAAATAAGAGCTGTGTGAATTCTCCAATTACTCTGTAGTAGTGCCTCAATGCCTTCTCTCAAAAGTCATCTAGCATAGTGTACACCTGCCCTTTAGAAGAATTGGGAGGCAACAATGCCCCCAAGAATCGTTGAAGGAGCAATAACAACCAACCAAACAACATTACACACACCATTAATGCCTGCCTTTTAATTAATTATGCAGGCAACCGGAAGAACGTTCAAATTCGGTTGCACCTTGTTTGTCTTTTGTTATGATAGGAGTGGCAATCTTCATTCCACCATCACTAATATATTGTAACAGGTTCTGACTGACTTACAGTACCTCATCCTATCCTTCTCCCAATTGTAACCTATGGTTGGCTGCGCACACAGACACGCACACACCTACACATCTCATTTAGCCACAGCTGCTGACTAGCAGAGGTAGTTGTTCTCAGGGGACGCAGAACATGAAGTTGTGTTTCCCCTTCATCTTGATGACGCACCGCAGCTCAGTTAGTGGCTTTCTAATAATCCTTTTTTACTTCAGCCCAGGCAATTACATGAGGGAGTAACCTAAATCATTTGAATAATACACCTGTTCCCCTGAGCTACAAACAGACCTGGGGAGGGAGGGAAGGTGGGGGGGGGGGGTGGGGGGGTAGTTTACAAAGGACTGTCTCAGTCTGGAGGATTTATTGTTGTTTTGTCTGTGTAGCCCTTTGGGGAAGCCCCACAACATCATCTACTTGCTTCCCCATTTTGAGACAGGAGGGCCCCAGAGTCTGGCTTTTTTACACACACAGACAGAGAGAGATAGAGAGAGAGAGAAAGACCAAGAGAGAGTGTTCAGTGTATCAGTTTCATCTGGTGCAAAAAAGCTTTTTTTAATATTTTGAAACTGAGATAAAACCATACTATTAGGGCTTACTGGCATTATTAGGATTGACATTAACCATTCTAAATACATGTCATATAATAACATACATTACATGCCAGACACACACACACAGGGTAGGGAAAAAAACATTTCACTAAATGGGGATGACAAAGCACACTCTCCACAGTTTATTGGAACATCTTACATGGTAAGAGACATTGTGTATGTATAGGATGTTGTAGCAGCCATTGATCTCATACTTACAATAATTGTTGACTTCACTCTGTGAGATGTTCAACTTGACTATCTTTGAAACACAAGCAGACAGTTTTTTTCTGTTCCAAAGCAGATATATTAAAGTACCTTAAAGAAATATGCCAGCCCTAGGTGAAATTTTGTCTATGCCCACAGTCCCTGTAGTTGGATAAGTGAGCAGAAGCGTTTTCCAGCAGAGATAGATGGTCAGAGAGGTGTGTGTGTGTGTGTGTGTGTGTGTGTGCTTGTGCGTGTGTGTGTTTGTGTGTAGGGGGACTTACATCTGCAAGAACAATAAATCCTGGGAAATCATCTTGATCAGCAGTGTGATCAGTGGTGGTACCTTGCATCTGCATCTGTAATTAAACAACAAAAACAAATGTAAACACTTATCTACAGTACAACTGAATGATAATCCAAACAGCAAAAAAACACACACACAAATGCCAATGCAATTAAAAGACAATAGCTGTTCACATAGATACTGCGCTAGCCAGCCAATCAGTAGATGTAGCTGTTGCTGGATTTACCTGATTTACCTCATTGCTAGGCTAAACCCTACCACAATAGTCACACCAGCATGTCTGGTGTCGCACAGTACTCTGTCCCTGTCTCTGTTACTGTTTGTGATCACATGGGGCTAGATCGTTTACAGCTGTGAATATTAGTAAGAGTCTGAATATTAGTAAGAGTACTTTAAAGTCAATTCTATACGACATGGGGAGCCAGTGAGGTTTGGCTAGTATTGGAGACATGTGCTCTCAACTTCTTGTTTTTGTTAACAGTCTCATGGCTGAGTTTTGAATAAGCTGTAGTTTTTCGATTGAGTTTTTTAAGAGGCCTGTAAACGGGGCATTACAGTAGTCCTTGAGAAAAAAAAACACGTGGACAGGTTTTTCAGCATCCTGCTGGGTCAGGAAGGGACAAACATTTGCAATGTTTAAGGTGTTGCTCATTGATTGCCAAAAAAGACATAAAGTAGCTGGAAAATGAATGATCACAGTTGACAGGTGAGCTTCATGCCTGTGCTGTAGCTACATGCAGTCTCAGCTTAGAGTATTAAGGATAAAAAGGGCAACACAGGAGATGCTTTAGGCTGCATGGTCTCTTCAGAGGCCTTTACATTTTCTGAAATGTGAATAGTGCTGAAGTAAATTAAACGAATAAGTGCAGGCCCATACACAGCCCTGAGAGGTTTGGGTCCCTGTTATGTGTAAAAAGAAAAAAACCTGGACCCAGCTGTGTTAATTGCCATGAAATGACAGGGGCAGAAATGGCACTCTCTTCAGTTAAGTAGCCTACTTCATATTTTTGTTTGTGCGCAAAGTAAAAAAAGACCACAAGGTTATTACGGAGCTGCACTCAAGTTTTAAGCTTTTACACCACAGAAATCACAGGTTTTAAAGAAGCTCTTGTGATTCAAAAAAGTAATGTTGCAAAGGCCTCTACCACCTCCATCAACATCCACAAATGGTTACAAAAATGACGGTCAGCAATCTGACACTACAAAAAAGGGTTTGACCTCTTGGTGACCCCTGGATTGAGTGTCAACAGCATGTGAAGGCCTGAGAGAATGAACTTCAACCGTGGTAGTGTGTCAATAGTGACATCAAGGTGCTGAAAGACAAGTGACTAAAGAAAACTGACCATGTTATTAACTGACTTCACTGGCAAGGCAACAGAAATGATCACCCATGTCATCACGCATGTCCTTCATGACATGTTGAATCTATGTAGAATCAGCCCCTATTGTTACACGGAAGTGGATGCTGTATAGATCTGATAGATCTGATCTGGATGGAAAAAGTCAAACATTTCCAAGAGGAGACAGATGAAGACCAGGTTGCCAATGCAGATGACACAGAGGCACCTCTTCTCAAAGCTTCCATATTATCCTCTTTTTAAAACAAGTTAGCATAGCTCTCTGATCTACACTGAACATGTCTTCAGTGGAGCTCAGTGGAACATGTCTAACCCTAACCCTAACCCTAGCCCCAACCCTAACCCTAACCCTAATTCTAAGTGGATGCTCTATAGATCTGATCTGGATGGAAAAAGTCAAACCTTTCCAAGAGGAGACAGATGAAGACCGGGTAGCAAATGAGGATGACCTAGAGGCACCTCTTCTCAAAGCTTCCATATGAACATGTCTTCAAAGTAGTGTGTTGAAAATACTTTTCGGATTAGGCAGTTTCGTCTAATGGAAACTATCCTAGCCTATATGTTAGCTGTCAGTGTTCACTTGTCCTAAATGGCAAAACACTAGTGGATAACTAGCTAGTTAGTGCTAAACTGCAAAAGAAACACATTGTTAGGTACTTACATCTTCCTCGGGTTTCCCACGGATAGTCAAAAGCGAACTCTTGCTAGCGCAAAGTTTGGCTAATCCAAGTTTATACTGTCCATGGTTAACGAAGCAGCCGTCCTTGTTAGGGTTAGAGCACACCAACAGACATTTACAAATATCCTTTGGTACTTAGTGTATAAAAATGCAATCCAACCATGCTGTTTTTCTTTTCTCTTCAGATGGGAACTGATGTAGACACTTGTATTGGTCTTTTTTGCAACTGATAATGCAACACTGTGTGAGGACCTACATAAAGATTTCTTGATAGCAATTCCTATGCTAGCTTTTGCAAGATATCCCCATCTGTGACGCAGAAGACGGGGAGAAATATAAATGGATGTTTTTTGGCACACAGTTTCTAACACTGGTAAATTTAGTATTTGAACAACTTTTGATTTTTATCAAAGTCCCAGTGTGTATAGGCAGTATAGACTGAAAGGGACATTCAAAAGTCATCAAAAGTAATGTTTTTTTATAATATGGGACATTTAAGATTTACATTATTCAGTACACATCAGCCTTCAAGGCCAAAAACCTCCAAGGCCTCCATCAGGCAAGAGCTCCAGAAATGTAAAGAAGCCCTGCATTATGAATAGTCAGGCATGGATCTCTGGTCCTCTCAAAGCTCCACCACATTTTCCCTTCTAAAACACCTGCCCCTAGACCTAGATTAGACCAGGTTTTTATTACAGCTCTAGACAAAAACTAGACTAAAATACACAAAAATAAAATTTCCAGACTTTTAATTGACTAAAACGTGACTAAAAAAATTGTATGTGAATGACTAAATATGACAAAAACTAAAAATGATATTTTGTCTAGACTAGAAGTAGGACTACATCAACACCACAAAATCAACACTAGTTAAACAGTTGAGTTTTTTTTAATTAACTATTGTCAGGCTCTTCTGTGGTCAGGGTCATGTCCAGTGGTCTGCATTCAGAGGCAGCACTTCCAGGAGCAGCTTGGGTATAATTTAGCACAATAATTCAGCATCTCCTATCTTTGATAAACCTCAGACAGGATTTATGGTAGAAAATAGAAAGCGTGGCATCTGGTTTAAGTCTTTGCTTATGAAGAGCAGCACCTATGAGCTCTTTTAGCAGCTAAATCCATCAAATGCCTCAGCAGCAAAGAGGCAGGCAAAAACATTGACACAGGTCTTTAGTAAGCCGCATTTATCCACCAGCATTTTCCTACACCTCTCTCTTCTAGTCATTGCTGGGAAAGCTGTGATGATATATATTTCACTTGCCATGGAAACTACAACATAATGCAACACATTGTAGAACTGCAATGACAATTTTCTCTACTTGTAAATAAAAGTACAGTCAGTAAATAGAACTCAATACAGTGCCATTAATGTAAGAAATTGGCCCACGTGTAAACAATGGTGGCATTCCTTAAAGTTTTTTTTTTAAAGGAATGAATTTCAAATGAAAATATTTAATGTCTTTATGTTAGTAGAAAATGGCAATTATAGCATATTGAGTGCTACAAATCTCAATATTCAGAGCTCCTTTTGTTTGCAACCAAGATACTGTAGACACTTCTACAGCATACTACAACAACTCCTTCCTGAGGTGATATGACACTGTAACTTCACCTCTAAGTACTGACATTGATGAATCTGTGCAGATTTGGAACATGGAACATGCGTGACAGAGCTGTCAGGCTGAAGTGAGAGACACATCTGTTTGAGCTCAGAGAGATGTGGGCTAGGGGAGGAGAGGAAGAGAGGAGGCGGTGGGCGGTGGGCGGGCGACGGGCGACAGGAGCCATCTCACAGCATATGGGCAGGTGGGCTGATGTTCTGATGAGCTCATCCCAGCCCCAGCTGTTTGGCAGCGTGCCATCAGGTGTGTTTGTTCCTGCGAAGAGCGGCTCTGCAGCACGCGAGACAGCAGGTGGCAGGGACCCAGTGAGGTGCGCTTGTGTGTGTCGGTGCGAAAAATGCAATGCAAGGCTGCTGCTGTGTGTGTGTGTGTGTGTGTGTGTGCGCCTGTGTGTGTGTGTAGGAGAGAGAGAAAGAGACAGAGACACCGAGACAGGGGACAGAGAGAGAAATGAGAGTGTGCATGAACTGTACATGAATGCATCCACACATATAGTGTGCAGTTATAGACAACATATCACACACACACACACACACACACACACACACACACACACACACACACACACACACATCCATGTATGCTGTACATACACACACATATAGTCACACAAGTGAAGGAAAAATCAATGTATTGTGCTGAATTATATGACTCACTATCACAGTCGGAAATACGGAATGCCCTTGTGGGATCTCTTTTGGCACTGTCCATGCCTCTGTTTTTGTTGCTGCTGGTTTAATGACCAGACCACTGTTCTTTCTAGATTGTGATGAGGCCATTTTATGTTGTAGCTGTACGTTTTCTAGTTCCTGGACATAAGATGTGATCTGGGAGACTGATCTGTAATTTTACTTTATAAGCTCCTGTATAGGTGCTGAAATGTTCTGAAGAGGTGGTTGTTAAGTAGACTTCAATAAGTAAGTATTGTCAATTTTGTGTAAAGTCAAAATAATCTAATAATCTACTTTATTCATTGATGGCAAGGAGAGGTCTTTGCTCAGCAGCTCCACCTGTGGACCTGTAAATACATAAATTTACAATATTGTGTTTGATTTCCGATTTTTGGTTGGTTGGTTGCTCTAACAGTTTAGATGATCCATCCAGTACTCCATAATTTTAAGGGCTGTTTATTGTTTTTTATATTATATAGTGTTTATAGCGTTTACTGTATTATATTATATTATATTATATTATATTATATTATACTATATTATATTATATTATCGATATGTAACATTTTCAACTTTAGGGTTAGGTTTAGGGTTAGTGTTAGGTATGTACAGTGTAAGCACAAAAATGTTGTTACATGTAGACACACTTAAAAAGAAACCATAAAAATACAGTGTTATCAAAACATTTATGGAAGATCATTGTCTTCATTCTTTGTGTGTGTGTGTGCGTGTGTGTGTGCATCTTCATCTGTGTTTGTGTGTGTGTGTATGTGCATGTGCATGTAATATTGTGTGCGAGTGTATGTGTGTGTGTGTGTGTGTGTGTGTGTGTGTGTGTGTGTGCGCGCATTATGTTTTTTGTGCATCTGTGAGTGTGTGTGTGTGTGTGTGTGTGTGGGTATGTGCATGTATGTCTATTTGTCTATGTTATTGTGTGTATTTGCATGTGTGCACGCAATGCGTGCCTGTCTGTGTTTGATTTGTGTTAGTGTGTGTGTGTGTGTGTGTGTGTGTGTGTGTGTGTGTGTCTCCTCACATTAAAAGAATGACATTGGCTTTTTCGTGCGGAGCTTCTGGGAGCTTCATCCTCTGATGCTGACAAACCTAATAAAACTTCAAAAAGCGCCTCCCCTGACGGCCTTGTCGTGGCGGAATCAGATGCGAGGGGTGATTTGTGCGAACGTGGCGTGCTGCGCTGCTATTTCACCCCAGCGCTGCGGACCAGCAGCCCACAGCGGGCCCCTTATCGAGAGGAAGCGCCGCGCGCTAAAGTCTGAAAGTGACGTTTTTATAAATGACGTGAGGAGCGTAAGAAAGAAACAATATCTCAGCAGTGACAGGGTGTTGATTCTCTCCAGGACTGGAGATGGATAGGTCTTGATTGTTTTCCATTTAACTATGGGAGACAGAGAAGAAGTAGGTCGCCAGGGGCAATGGCTCTGCATGATAAGTACTTCCATCAGCAGTTGTTTTCTTACTTTGACAAGTTAAAAGTTGTTTTTTATTGCCAACAAAATCTCTGTAATTACTCTGTGGTTCTGTCCTGAGACCACTCTTCTTTTCCTTCATTTCTTCTCATTTCTTTCTTTTTTGTTTTTTCCTCCATCTCCCTTCTTCTCCGCCGTTCTCCTCTCTTCTCTCCTGCCCTCTCTCTTCTCAGCTTCTTGTTTCTTCTTTTATTTTTCTCCTCTTCTCCCTTATTATGTGTTATCATATCTCCTCCCCTCTTTTCTTTCCTTCTCTTCTCTTTTTTCGTTTCATCTCATCCCTTCTCCTCTTCTCTCTTTTACTCTCCTTGCCTCTTTCTCCTCCTTTTCTCTCTTCTTATCTCCTTATATATATTTTTTCCTATTTTTACTTTAACTTAGTACTTATTTTACTTTCTATACTACTTTCAGAACCTTTCTACTACCTTCTAATCTTTTTTCCTCAGACTCCCCCCCCCACTTCCGCTCCGCTCCACATCTGTTTTCTCTCTGTCTTCCTCTCTCTCTCTCTCTCTCTCTTTCCCTATCTTTCTGACTCTCTTTTCACCATTTTCTCTCCATAGCATTCTCTCTATCTTCACCTTCTCTCTCTTTTTACCTTTCACTCTCTTTCTACCTCTCCCCTCCACATCTGTTTTTTTCTCTCTTTCTCTCTCTCTCTCTGTCTCTCTCTCTCTCTCTCTCTCTCTCTCTCTCTTTCCCTATCTTTCTGACTCTCTTTTCACCATTTTCTCTCCATAGCATTCTCTCTATCTTCACCCTCTCTCTCTTTTTACCTTTCACTCTCTTTCTACCTCTCCCCTCCACATCTGTTTTTTTTCTCTCTTTCTCTCTCTCTGTCTCTCCCTTTCTCTCTCTCTCTCTCTCTCTTCCCCGCTCCCTGTCTGTGATGACTATAAGCATCTGGCTGCCTTTCTGCGGAAGATAAAACCGCTGCTGATTTAGTGCTCACGTTCGCCATCGATCCCCTTATCGTGCCAGCGCTGCCATTCTGGCTCAAATATTGTGCCGCGCTCCCGGCAGCTCCCGGCAGTTTCCTTATCTGCGCTACACACTGCCATGCGCTGCGCTTGCTTATATATTTCAGCCCATGCTGCGCCACAATGTGTTGCATGTGCGTATAATGGCCTGCAAGGATATATATATAATGGGCAGCAAGCCCATGCTGCTCCACAATGTGTTACATGTATGTGCATAATGGCCTGCAAGGAAGTACATTACTCTCGTTATTACATACAACTGCTGCCCAAGGTGTATGCCAGTATTGGCCTGTATCAATGATGTATGCATTCTTGTTGTACTGTAGCTAAAATATCCCCTTTTATTTTGTGTACGAGGAGTGGATAATACGTGATGAAACTAATGCTGCAGTTTAGTAACCAGATAGTAACCTTCTGATACATAGTATGCATAGCCTTGTTGTTGCCTTACAGTTGTCATATGTACAGCTCGTTGTATGTATGAAAATAACAGTTTTGCTATTTATTCAGCACTTCATGCCTTCTAAACTGTCATACTTGAAACACCTGTTCCAGCCTCTACGTCTGTTGGGTATACTGCTGTCTCTCTCTCTCTCTATTCTTCATCCTTTCTCTTCCTCACTTCTGTCACAATCAATGGACTACTGCCCTTACCCTTCCTCTCATCTGTTCAGCATACTTCTATATCACAATAGGCCTTTGTGCGCATAACTCTGCTCAAGGCTCTTTTTTTTACACTAAAGGGACAGAGCCTTTCTGGGCAACTTGAAGTCTGTGTTTCATCTTTCAGAGGGCCTTAGGACCACAAAGATGATAAGTAGTCATAATGTGAGTAACTGAAATTGAATTATGCCTGAAATTGAATTACGAGTAGGGTCGAAGCAAGTTCTGTTTCTCTCTGGCTCATTTTTTACTGCACTTCCTTATGTACTTAAATCATATCAAGAACCACCATCTCGGCTCTCACTTCACACTGCGTCCGTTCCTTGCAGTTACATTAATGCCATTAGCTTTCATGTTGGCTCGTGTTTTTATACTGCGTTTCTTACGGTTACACTGTGTCCAGGGCCGCCATTTTGGCTCCAGTTTCTGCACTGTGCGCACTGCACTGCCAGCCTTCCATCTGTCTGTGGCTGTTAGTGCAGAGTAGAGTTATGGGCGAGACACTAAGGGATCATGGGTTTGGGGATGTCTGTGTTTACTGCACAGATGGAGCAGACACATAAATGCACACACACACGCACACAGACAGACAGACAGAGACACACACACACACACACACACACTTGCTCCCAATGTGTCACAACTTTATTTTGTTGCTTTCTGACTGTTACTGGGTTTTTTTCCTGCATTCTCTCACTATTTCTCTATGTCTGTCACCAGTAGAACGCAAAACACAGAAACACAGAAAGCCCACGAGCGCCATCGCAGTCCTCATTGTCATTGTGTTAAGCCTGCCCAGCAACTCTGCCCAGCAAGGATAGACCGATGTGTGATTGATCTGCCCAGATTTGGGAGAATCGCTTAATGAGCCTCAATGAGTCGTGACTAGACTGAGTCGTACCCAGGATGAAAACTTGATTCTCTCACGCCGGGGTACGTCTATATGGGCCTCCTCATCACCAGTCTCAGCGTGTCTGCCGGCGGCCACCGCCGACCCTGTGGGCTAGAGTGCTGCAGTGCAGTCCCCGACTTGTGGGTGTGTGGGTGTGGGTGTGTGGGTGTGTGGGTGGGGGTCTGTCTGCTGGGTGCCTCCAGTGGAGCAGTTAATTTGGAGGGCAAAGCCAATTCCAGTTGTAAATCTGAGAGCAATTATCCTGACTACCTCCCTCTGTGGGGGAGAGGTGATCTGGGTGCTAAAGAGAGCGAAAAACAAGGAAGTCTGAGTAGAGGAAAAAGTTGAGGTGTGTGTGCGTGTGTGTGTGTGTGTCTGTGTGTGTGTGTGTGTGTCTGTGTCTGTGTCTGTGTCTGTGTTTGTGTGTACATGGGGACTAACAAATGTGTATCACATATCTCCCTGTGTGTGTGTGTGTGTGTATGTGTGTTTTTATTGTGAGGGTGGGGGGTTTAGTGCTAGGCTCAGCATGGTCTCATCAAAAGGCATAGAATGTCACTACCACTTCCTTAATTCTCTTCATGTGTTATTTCGACGCTGTTTTGCATTTTCGCATGTCATTTCACACCAAAAGTTCCACCTTCCAGTTTCCCATTGACCGGTAGCTAACAGCTCACTTGGTTAGTCTGTGTAATGTGTTAACATTCTAAGCCTTCTAACAGAATAACTGTAACCCAAACCCTAACTCTAACCATCTCTTTAACGAGTGGGAGCAAGTGTTAAAACTTATCCACAAGTTACTTATAGTCATATTATTCTTCTGTATGAACAATTACATGTCAGTGTACAGTATAGTGCATTACATGACACACAAACATGCTTCAGAAGAAGTGGTGTGCTATTATACGCCCTCCCATGAGATCACATAGTCCTATTGTGCCCATCCAGTCTGTCTGTGTCAGCTGTCATCTGTCTAATATAATGTTCTCATCAAAGAGAAATCTGTTGCAATACACAGAACCCACATGGTCTGGACTGAAGTCAGGGAGGTGAATGTGCCAAACAATTAGGTCTTTAGGTGCGTAAAAAGAAACGTAACTGAATCTTTTTTTCCTTTTCTTTCTTATTTTTCTTTCTTTCTTTCTTTCTTCTTTTCATTTTTGAGCCCATTGAGTTTGAGTTGAGCCCATCTACCTCCCTGACTTGGAGAAAAATGGACTACCATGTTCTAGGGCAGTAAGGGAGCCAAAAAAAGACAGACAAAAAGAGGCGTGTGAATACATGAAAGAAGAAATAACACTGTCGAAATAAAAGGGACAACAAGACAAGTTGGAGTGGGAGCGAGCAAAGAATTGAAAATGCACACAGCAATATTCAGCGTATGATAAAAGACTTGTTTTTGTTCTCTCACATCTCCCTCTCTCCTCTCCTCTCCATCACCTCCTCTACATCATTTCTCTCTCTCTTTCTCTTTCTCTCTTTTACCCACTCTCCATCTCTGTATCCTTTCTCTCTCTCTCTCTCTTTTTTACCCACTCGCTGTCTCTGTATCTTTTCTCTCTCTCTCTCTCCCTCTCTCTCTCTTTCTCTCTTTCTCTCTCTCTCTCTCTTTCTTTCATCTGATGAACCAGCGGAAGTGAAGTGTGCCTATTTAATTGAGTGCCTTCCAGAGGTTAATAAGTTCCTTTATCCCTCTGCCTCGGCACCACTAAAGAGCAGCCTGATAGAAGAGAAGAGAGAGAGAGAGAGAGAGAGAGAGAGAGAGAAAGACAGACAGGAAAAAAAAAGAGAGATAGAGAAAGACTGGAAGAGAGAGAGACTGGGAGAGAGGAGGACCATACTTCGCAAATCACAAGAGGGCTCTTGCTAGCTCTATTTATCATTCACTCTTTTACCTTCTCTCTCTCATTCACACTCACACACAGACACACTGTTACACTTTGTCACCCTTTCTCTCTAGTGGTTTCTCATACAGATATACTTACTTTCCACCCCCCACCTCCCCCCCTCTCTCTGAATTCTGCTTCCCTCTCATAACTCCCACTCTCCTGCATTTCAGATTAGGTTTCCATAGCTTCTGCCACATTCTCACCCTAGGTGCCTTCTTCACACTTTACACTTTGTGTAACTTCTGTTTGTTCCTTTCCATTATAATAGCCAGCAGTTGCACACAGTTCTGCACTGTGGAGTAGCCGGAGCTCTGAGATGCTCACTGGGGGTTCGAGAGGAACTCCACCCTTTTACGGGCTGTAGCAGTATACGGCCACCAGGCAGTGGTTTGAAGCTAGGCTGACAACAAGAAGAAAAAAAGGAGGTCGGCACACTTTCTCTCTCTGCCTCTGACTCTCTCTCTCTCCTTTACCCAGTCTCTGTATCTTTCTCTCTCTCTCTCTCTCTCTCTCTCTCTCTCTCTCTCTCTCTCACTCTCTTACTGGGGGTTCGAGAGGATCTCCACCCTTTTACGGGCTATAGCAGTATGGTCACCATGCCATGGTTTGAACCTAGGCTGACAACAAAAAGAAAAAAAAAGGTCGGCACACTTCAGCTCCCTTGACATTCTTTTATGTAGGTTCCAACCAAGAGTGACGTTTTGAACATATATGTCTCTACATCAGATCCAGTACCTTTATATTATTAGTCATGGGCTAGCAGCTATTTGTTTTTTTTCAGCTGAGCTGAGCCACATTTTCCACCATCTCACATCCATCCACTGGAGGCAGAAGAGGCGTACACCAACAGCATAACAGCCAAACAGTGGTTTGGAGCTTAGCCAAGCAACACCACCATCCACCATCCACCATTTCTCATTCATCAATAGGCTGGAGCCACATTCTCTAACCATATCTCATCCATCCGGTGGTGGGAAGGGAGAGGGGGCGTACTCTGTGCCTGTCCTTGACCTCACAGCCAGCACCCACAGCCTGGTGGCTTGGTCTTTGCAAAGCCAAACCCCCCACTCACACACACAACACACACACACACACACACACACACTCACAACCCCCAACTGCTGTCACACTTAAGTCACTAGGCATACACATCCACACACATCCACACACACACACACACACACACACACACACACACATACAAACACACATACACACACACAAGTCTTTACTGGACACACAAACACACAACATGTACAAACACACACACACTTGCAGTTGCACAGCTGTGTCAATGTGACCATCAAAACTGCAGTCTCCAAATGACATGGCAACAGAAATAGCCTCAGGTCAAAACCTCTAGACACTCTACTTCCAGCAACTGCTAGTCAAACACACACACACACACACACACACACACACACACAATCTCTCTCTCTCTCACTCATGCTCCCCTCTTTCCCTTTCCTCTATATGTATACACAAACACATTTCCTGCCTCACACACACACACATATGCTGCTTGTGCAAGTGTGTGTGCATGTGGTCTGTATATTAGGAGGGGATGTGACTAAAGACAAAGACATTGTGGATGTGTGTGTCTCTGTGTGTGTGTGTCTGTGTGTGTATGTGTGTGTGTGTCTGTGGTCGTGTTTTTGCGTGTGTGTCTGTGTGTGGTTGTGTTTTTGCGTGTGTGTATGTGTGAGTGAGTATGTGTGCATGATTGCGAACATGTGTGTGTGTGCATGTGTGTGTTTATTGCACACATTTGTGTGTGTGTGCATGTGTGTGTGTGTGTGAGTGAGTATGTGTGCATGTTGGCGAATGTGAGTGTGCATGTGTGTGTGTATTGCACACATTCGTGTGTGTGTGTGCATGTGTGTGTATGTGAGTGAGTATGTGTGCATGTTTGCGAACATGTGTGTGTGTGCATGTGTGTCTATTGCACACATTCATGTGTGTGTATGTGTGTGCCTGCTTGTGTGTGTTCCTTGTATGCAGTCCAGAGCTCCACAATGGGGCTCCGGGGGACGTCCCGACAGGACAGCAGGCTGCCGAGATGCGGATCTGGGGCTGATTGTGCGGCTGCCAGGGCCTCATTCACGGCTCCAGGAGGGATCAGCCTGCCCCTTTCAGCTCCGTAGCCCGACATGAATGAGCCCCTTTGAGCCCGCGCCACATCAGCGCGTTCACACAGCACAAGATCTTTTCACACTGGCCCTTATCAAGATCGCGATTGCTCCCTTTTGTGTGCATGTGTGTGTGTGTGTGTGCGCATGCATGAATGCATGTGTGGTCCCGCATGTGTGTGTGTGTGTGTGCGTCCGTGTGTAAGTGTGTGTGTGTGTGTGTGCACACGTGTGTGTGTGTGTGTGTCAAGTAGAAGACAACCCGGGCGTTTTAGCCCTTTGGCCACACGGAGAGGCTCTTCATGCTAATGCATATTTAACAGGCTCTCGTGTGTGTGTGTGAAGAGCTCTCGTGTGTGTGTGTGTGAAGAGCTCTCAGGCTGCATGTTGGCTGCCCCTCCATCTGTTGGCTGAGTTATCAGGGAGGGGGGGGAGAGTAGTGGGGGGGGGGGGGGTGAGTTTTGCACTGGGCCAGTTATACATCACATCCCATCCGCCCAGAATGACACCGGGGTTTCAGAAAATGCCTGGCAAGCTCAAGATGAGTTATGTCTCTTCATTAACTCACAAGCTCATTTTCTCACTCTCTCTCTCTCTCTCCCTCCATGTCCCTCTGTCTCACTCAGTGTGTGGGTGTGTGTGTGTGTGTGGTGTGTGTGGGATGGGGTGTTAGGGGGAGGGGGTGGTGAGTGCAGGTATTTTGGGTCTATGTGTCTGTGGCTAGAGGCTGAACATAAGTGTGTGTTTGTGTGTGTGTGTGGCACTATATGTGTGTGGGGGTGGATGATCTGTGTGTGTGAGTGTGTGTATGTGTGTGTGTGGGTTTGGGTGATTAATCTGTGTGTATGTATGTATGTGTGTTTGTGGGGGGGTGTTATGTGTTTTTGTAAGAGCATGCCTGCACTGTGTGTCTGTGTGTGTGTGTATTTGTGTGTGTGATTGTGTTTGCATGCATGCATGAGTGTGTGTGTTGTGTGCATGTAAGAGTGTGTCTTCCTGCTGGCTATACATCACAGGATTTGTTAAATTTGCTTTTGAGAAAGGGAAGAAAGTGTACTTTCATCTATCTTTCAGCGTGGCTGGGATTGTGGGGGTAAATAACAAGATCCGCAGCTTTGAAAGAGTAATGGAATGTATCCTAGACAGATGGGAGCTGAACAGGCAAGTGAAGTATGGCTTAGTCTAAATGTGAATGCAGCATAAGTCTGGAATATCAATGTGCGGACGCCCAGTGCGTTAATGCAAATACATTGTGTACACACGAAATAAATATATGACCTCCTAATAAGGCTGTATTAAACTGCCAGGTTATGTTTTTCTATCCATTTGTTAATAACAATAACGGCTGTTATCTGTTTTGCTAGCTGTATTTGCCGTTATGTTATTGTCACCAGGTTTCCTGTATGCTTGTGTCTTGTGTTGTCAGCGTGTTTGTGTGGGTGCACATGTGGAGAAAGAGGGAAAGAGAGAGAGAGAGAGAGAGAGAGTTTGCTTGTTTATTGAGCATGTTATGTGGAGGGAATGCTGAATGCGTATGACCACATTATCAATATTCCTGTGAGCACTACAAAGCCCTTAGGAGATGAAGCAAAGACACAGATCTTATCTCTCTCTCTCTCTCTCTCTCTCTCTCTCTCTCTCTCTCTCTCTCTCTCTCTCTCTCTCGCTCTATCTTTGTGTGTGTGTATGTGTGTGTGTAGAGTTCGTGTATTTCTGCGTAGGTGGACAATGTGTGTGTGTATATGTGTGTGTGTGTGCATGTGTGTGTGTGTGTTTGTGTCAGTGAGTGAGAGACAGAGCAAAAGAGAGAGGGTGTGTAGTTTTCTTTTTCTGTAAGATGACTGTGTGTGTGTGTGTGTGTGTGTGATAGACCGCCTGAGCCATTTGAGATAAATGTAGAGGACGTGTTGTAAATAATTCAGGGTTTCCAAAAATAAGAAACCTCTACCTGAAACCCCATCATGGTGTTATTGATGTGATGCCAACCGGCACCTCCTTCCACACCAATGCTTGATTCTTTTCCTTGATCATACAGTATGATGATGATCGAAACCTCATCTTTAACTTTTCCAATCATGAAATCTTCATTATTTTATCACCACAAGCAATGAATAAGAGTTCATATGGTTATATGTGCAAGTGTCAACATATGAACACTAAATTGGTTTAGTGGTAAAATTACCTCAGAGTTGAAAACAATTGTCTTAAAAATAAACATACACAATTTATGACAGAATAGACAAAGACATCCAAGAGAGGAAATGTGATGATTTTTTTTTAGCAGAATGACTGGTCTCTTGGTTTCAGCAGTCAATACTAACTCAATCAATGTTTTTCCTACTCCATGCTTAAACAGAAGATCAAGGTAACAGATGCTACTTTTTTCTTCTTCAAAGCCTCTTAGCTGTAGACGATCTTCTCCATTTCATCTGAATCTCTCTGTCCTTGGTTGAACAAAAGGATGGCTTTGTCTGCTTTCAAGAAGCCATCAAAATGTATTGACCAGTAGCTGAGTGTAGCCTTACAAGCTTGCATTTGATCAGTCTACTCTAATGCATCACTCTACTTAGAGCTGTTGTTTGAAATTGTGTGTCGAGATTTGAGACTTCTTTTTTTCACAGAGTGACTGAAGAATATTCTTTCATTTCTCATACCATGCCACTGCTCTCTGGAATATGTGCTGGCAAGTATTAAAGAGAATTTGTTGGCCATTAAAGTGTTAAAATCGTGTTCGCTAAATTTCTATGTACAAAGCTGATTTACTATTTGAAAGCAACACAGTTTGTGTGGATAATTTGCTGTTTATTTCAGAAATGATTGATTTTGAAGAGTAGCTCAGTTTTTTGTAACTGGCCTTCCTCCTGATGGTTTTACACAATATGCCAATAAGAAAAGTTCTCAAACCCATGAAGATCACTGATCAATCTCCATTTAAGTTGCAGCTGGAGAAAACCCTTCTTTTTTGGTCATGTTTTTCTCTTTCAGACCCCTTGAAGGCGAGAGAGCACAAGAAACCAAATAGGTCATGGATGGAAGACATTAGAGCTCATCGGGTCTTGATTTTTTGCCTGTTACATTAGGCTTTATTTGAATTTATTTCAATTTCAATTTTTCATATGGTGAATATTGCCACATGAAACACAGTCTAAAATTGTAACAGTTTGTCTTACAGTAAAAGAGCCTGATTAACTATTCTGACTCCATGAGTACAATGTAGCTCACATGCCTCTGCATTTCTCCAGGGTTATACGGGAGCTTAGTGTTTCTCATGCCAAAAACTGTATCCAAGTCTTCCATCTACCCCAGTTCGTCTTAGCATTACAGCACATTCTAAAGAGCAATGCAAAATCCTGTTAAGCTATTGAATCCTCAGATTTGATAGCAGGCCAAGCAAGAGCTTTGTCCATGTAGGCGCAAGAAATTCTGTGTTTATTTCCAAAGTGTTCCTGCGATAGCTCGTCTTATGCTGCTTGGGTTCATTGGGTAACAGTCAATTAACAGCAAATATCTCTCGAGTTTGCCCTCCAGTGAACCAAATAAGAAAATTTGAGCAATCTTGACAGGTATCAACTTTTTTCTTTCAATCATGTGTTCAAAAGAAGGGACGAAAGATGGTAGAATGTCTCCATCACATAGATGACAGGCTCCCTTTCAGTAAAGCAGAGAGAATTTGCTGTTTTATGAATGTCTGTCATTCGTTCTATTTATGAAGAAAGCTTGAAGGATTTTCACTCTTTTAACATAGTAAGAACAGCAGATGCTTTTCAATATGTGTCCAGTCGTCCCTCCTCTGTCTTCCATTGTCATGCCCCAGAAATTTGTTGAAGCTTCACGACATCAATGATGTTTCATTTCTCTAATTGTTACAAAATACAAGGACAGAGGAAAGAGAAACAAAGACCAAGGTCCAATACGCCAGGAAGCACATGTGTGCGTCCTTTGCAGAAGTTTTGTATTTCTATTTTATTCTTAGGTAAGTGTCCCATGGTGATGAAGGACGATGCGCCCTTACATCCCCATTACCCACACATGACATTGAACATTTTACATGCCACTTTTGCAATCAAGGACATCTCATTTTCTTATGTGCAATCACCCTTCATTCCTCCATAGCCCAATAGTTCATTCCATATTTCCTTTAAAGGAGGAGGAATGAGAAAAGAATGGAAGTAAAGAAAAAAGGAAGAAGGGACTAACTAAGAAATGAGATGCATCCATGTTCTTGATTCCCTGCTTCGGGGGTGTACTGAGTGTCCCGTGTGAATGCACCCTGGCTGTATAACACCACTGTTATAAGCAGAACACAAAGAGATGTCTGTGCTATCCATGGTGGAAAACTGTATCTAGATGTACTTTGCAGGCTGTATATCTGGCCTATTACAGTAATACTGTCCATCTGTATATGATATCTCCTGAGTTGCCTCATATCATTATATGCATTCAGTGTGTCTGACTGTATTTCATTTGATACCATTTGGTACCGCTCCCATGAATAGGATATGTATCTCCTTCAATCATGACCTTGGAAGATCCAGTCACAAAGTAAGCGGGCTGTAGTGTGTTTCTGAGAAGGTCCGTTATCAGTGCTTTAATGCATCTATATGCCATAGCAGCCTGCTAACATGCTGCACAGAGTGCAAATAGAGTCATGGTTTACACACAGGCCTTTGAGTGAATGATTTTGTTTGTTGGCTGCATTAAAATAGATATATGTGTGTGTGTGTGTGTGTGTGTGTGTGTGTGTGTGTGTGTGTGTGTGTGTGTGTGTGAGAGAGAGAGAGAGAGAGAGAGAGAGAGAGAGAGAGAGAGAAGTGGAGAGAGAGAAAAAGAGAGACTGATTGTATGGACAGAGAGCAAATTGTACAGACAACAAAATTGTACACCACAACTTACATCTTGCATCCCAACTCCAGCACTGTGTTTCAGCAGCCTACTCTTAGCTCTCGCTCTCCCTCCCTCTTTCCTGCCCCCCATCCCCTCCCTTCTCTACATCATCCTGTCCTGATCTGTGCAGAAATATAAAGAAATGATGGTGACTGTCAGAACATCCACAGATTGAACCAGTGTCTCCTTCTGTCACTCCCATTGTCTTTTTATCATGTCTGTTCAGTCAAACCCATGAACTAACACACACACACACACACACACACACACTCTCTCTCTCTTTCTCGTTCTCTCTCTCTGTGTCTGTCATGCTGTCTCTCTCTCTGTTTCTTCTTCTTTCTCTCTCTCTGTCATGCTGCCTCTGTCTTGTCTGACTGTTTTAGATGTGCTGAGTTCAGGAGAAGTTTTAAGTGCTGACAGACATAAAAATCATGTATTTGATCTGACAGAGATGCGCTGAAGTGCTGACATTATGGAACACTAGTAGAATTCTGCAATTCTTGTTTGGGCTGCTGTTGTCCCTGTGTGTGTGCGTGTGTGTGTGTGTGTGTGTGTGTGTGTTTGCTTTTGCGTTTTCTACTGGTTTAATATGAACATACAGTATGTGCATTATTTGAGCATGACTGTGTGCATGTATGTAGGTGTGTGTGTGTGTGTGTGTGTGTGCTGGGTCATAACCAGGATTTTAAAACTGCTGAGGTCCGTGCATATTTCATTGAGTGGGTGTGAATTACACGTCACACAAGATATATACAATATTGCTGAAATGACTTTTAATGATGTTTGTGTTTTTATTTAAATCAACCTTTACTGCAAGGCCAGAGCCATGTCCAGATCATTTCTACATGTGTCAGCCTTCTATCTTTACACCACAGCAAAATCAAGTCAGAACCGCTTCTTACGAATATTGCTTTGGCTTACCGAATGATTTCTTAAAGTTCACACAACGAGACACATCTGTACTGTTTGGAAAAGCTGCAGGCTAAATTTAAACAGCTTTATAAAAGTGTGCTGATGGTTACCATGCACACGCTTGAGAATGAGAATGAGATTTTCTGTTTTTTGCTCCCTCGCGCATGCATGGTACAGATGCAGAGGACCAAAGCCCAGCAAGATTTTCTTACCCTCTATAATAACACAGTTTTTCATTGCAAACATACACACTTTGCACTCTATTGCTTTGGCTTATCAAATGACTTATTTTTAAAATCACAAACCAAACAAGGTACAAGTGTGCTGCTTTGAAAATGTTAATCTTACCAGCTTAATGAAAGTGCACTCATGGTTACCATTAAAAACCACTTGCAGAACACTTACAGAAACGTGCAGAAAACTTACAGAATTACCAATGCACCTTTCACAGATATTTTTAATGTTAATCTTCATTTTTTATCCAATTAAATATTTTGCGTACAACTTTATTTTCAGCTGGCTACAGCTGTGTGTGTGTGCATGTGTGTGTGTTCCATTTTTATTATGCACTTATGTGCATACTAACTGTTTGCATGTGTGTGTGTGTGTGTGTTTGTGTGTGTGTTTGTGTGTGTTTGTGTGTGTGTGTGTGTGTGTGTTGAGGATTCCAAACCTCATTTATTCCAATCACCTCCCGCCTGCATGTTCCAAATCCCTCTGTGTGATGGCACATGCATTCTCAGCAAATATTGGCAAGGCTGCTTAATATCTTAATATATTTACAGAATGTCTACAATGTCCACGGCTCAAAGACACATGTTGACAGAGGACTCAGCGTAATAGCTTCTTTCACATAAACATTCACTTACAACTCGGCCTATTTGCATAATCAGTTATATGCTGAACCATCAGGTTTGTTGCTAGAGGGCTTTATCTTAAATTATGTTCAAATAGTACCCATGGGAGAAACATTAAACTCTGTTTGACCTCAGGCAAACGTTTATTAAATGTTTATTACACATGCATAGCACATTTATAACAATGCATGAAACAGCCCTTAAAATGGCCTAGTCATGAAAATTATATATAGAAACATGATTCCACATAATAAAGGGCACTCCTCGGCATTTCAACTTCATGCTGTATATTTGGATATACCAACCATGAAATTAGCATGCTAGTGCTAGAGCTAGATAGACTAGCTCATTCTTTTGATACCATTTTCCCCCTCTCCTTCTCGGTCACTTAGTTTCTTCAAATTCCTTTACCTTTAACAGCTCTCTGCTCTCCATGCTTGAACAGCATCCTTTTCTCAGCTAATTCATAGACCATTCACATGCTTTATTTCTCACACCCTTCCTTACCAAACCTATTGTGTGTGGGGGTGGGTGTGTCTACATGTATGTGTGTGTACATACAGCCATAGGTGTGTGTGTGTGTGTGTGTGTGTGTGTGTGTGTGTGTGTGTGTGTGTGTGTGTGTGTGTGTGTGACAGAGGAAGATAGAGAGCAGTCCCCCTCTGGCAAAA
>CM059282.1:19342244-19357244 GCA_030347295.1 Setipinna tenuifilis
AACATAAGCCATTGTGAGCAGTGTGATAATTTCCTCTGGAATAGGTTGTGTTTTGACGGAGATGAAAAAAATTACGAGACAAAGGGCTAAAGTACACCATCCTCAACGAGCCCACTGCAGACGATGAAAGGGAAGATTTTGAAAACAACAGAAAGAAAAATGAAGAGGTATATGCAGAAATGATTCAGTTTTTGGAAAATAAAAGCCTCTCACTAGTAATGAGAGATGGAACGGATAACAAAAGAAAAGCTCTTCGGCTCTTGAGAGACTATTATGCAGGAAAAGAAAAACTTACAGTGATTAGCCTGCACACGGAGTTAACGTCCCTACAGAAGACTACAGATTAAAGTGTTATGTAGTATATTATTAGGGCAGAAGCAGCAATTGCAGCACTTAGAATTGCTGAAGAAAGACTAAGTGATGGACTTTTGATTGCTATGATTCTGAAAGGTTTGCCACAGTCATTTAAGCCATAGGTCATAAAATTAAGACTAAATTGAGAAGTTTTGAGGACACGGCATGGCAAGACTAGATTACAGTGACTATGCTAAGCTAATCTTAGGGCAGTACTGCCAGATTCGAACAGTGGCTGGGTCTCCTGAAAAATGCTTCTGCTCACTTATCCAACTCTAGGGACTGCGGAGGTATACACAATTTCACCTAAGGGAGGCATATTCCTTTAAATAGGGCAGTCTCCACCACATTTACACCTGTTATCAATTGCGCACCAATCTTAGTTGACCAACCCACAACACACAAACCAATAGTCCCTGTTATCTGTTACCGCACGCAACCAATTTTCCACCCCTTATCTGGAATCTTAGTAAATCAGGCCCTTAGTGTATTGTTTTCCTTTCTCTTTCTTCTCTTTCTTCTCCTTTCTTCACTAGGGTGCATAACTGCGTAAGTGCTACCAGCTGCAATTCATACCCCCTTACCCACAATGCCTTGCTGCCTCTATCTTCATTACCCAGCACCACGCAGACCACCAGATGCCTATCGTTCCTGAGCTCTTACAGTTTTTGCCTATTGCTTAGACACTAAAACCCAGTGCTTAAACCAAAGTAGCATAACTTGAAGTTGTTGTTGCTATACTGGAAACAAAATGTGCCATATCTTAAACAAAAGTTCTGCCTAACACTGTTGTGGCATTTCAGCAACACACTTTGTTCCTCATACAACACACTTGCAAATGTTCACTGCACACTTTTTCATTCATAAGACACGCCGTTAAAAACGGATGCCTCATCATACCATTTGGAAAACACACATATCCAAAACATAAAACACATTGGATGATTGGTTAAACATTGCTTCACACCAGAAAACCCTTACCTCCAAAACTGGACACCAATTAGTCAGCAACAAAAAGGCCTCAGTTTAGGCCTTTTTGAAAACTGCAAGCATGGATGGAGGGAGAGCCCGCGGCAGAGTAAGAATGAGAGGAGGACGAGGAGGAGGACGAGGGCAGCTTAGAGGAGGACAAAGAACTCAACGCATTGTAATACCAGATGACATTAGGGCAACTTTACGTATGTTTTTTGAAGTTCTTCTGAGCCTACTATTGTTTCATTTGGTTTTTATTTTTACTTTGTTTTACAGTAGTTTATGTACTGAGGGCTTTTTGAGTCTACATCATTGAATATTTCTGTTTTGGGGTTGTTATGTGCCTTATTTGCTTTGCGGAGCTGAATAAAACACAGTAACTGAAAGAGTGGATTGTTTTATGTAAAGTACACTAGTGTGTTATAGTTGAGTTGAACTGTCTTACCATTTGGTGCAAGTTTGTGTGCTTTGCCATCAGAGTTACATTTCGACAAAGGATTGTTAGGTTTTTTTTGTTTAGTTTGAGTTTTGATAGCAGAGTGTCATTATGGCATACATGTAAATGGTTTATTTCCAAGTGTTTTGGGTTTTGAAAATGTGTGTAGGGATTTTACTCTATGAGTCAAATTTTGAAAAATGTGTGCAAGCAATAGGCAAAAACTGTAATAGACAATGGTCATTTTTTTTCTTCCTTTGGTACAATCCTCCTATTCAGCTTCATCTGTCTCCATTTCTCTTCAGAAACCACCGGAAGATTGGCCAGTGAACAGCTCCCCCTGTGTACGGACCTCATAAGATGCAAAGGATTACCAGCTCTGTAAGGCCAATTTTCTCCAGAAGAAGGCAGCTTTCTGAGGCAGGCTTAGGGGTGGGGAAAAGGGGGGGTGTTGTTGCTTTTGTTTCTGGTCTTGGACATAAAGAGGAGGAAAAATGGTAACTGACATCATTAAGTTACTCGCTTTCATGTTCTTCATTTAAGATGCAAATGCATAAAAGCTGTGCGACTGTATACAAAATATGTGAAACCACCCGTGTGTTAGAGATAGAAGAGAGGAGAGAGAGAGAGAAAGAGAGAGAGAGGAGATAAACAGACAAAAACAGAGACACAATCAAAAGAAGTGAAGAGAAAAGACAGGTGTTTACACAAATCAAGGAAGTAAAAAAAAACGATTGATTTTGAAATGTGTAAGGAGGAAGAGAGCCAGGAGGGAAACTGGAGAAAAAGAAAAGGAAAGGAAAACCAAAGAGACAAGGAAAAATATTTACAAAACCAAAAATTCCCTTTTAGCAGGAAAACCAAGTTGGCAAAGAAAATGGTTCTCATTTCATAGGCAGTAGATGCACAATCATTATCAGCTCATGTGTTCGCTTCATTAAACTGGGAAAATAAAGTCACACTCTCATGAATTAACATGAAAAATGAATATTCCATTTTCCTCATACTTGGCCAAGTGTGCCTGTGTGTGCCGCATTTCCATGCATCCCCTTACTAGATCCTGATGAAGTATGCCACACGTCACACACACACACAAATACACACACACACACACACACACACACACACACACACACACACACACATACACAGCACACACACGCACACACACACACACACACAGCACACACACACACACACACACAGCACACACAGCATACAGATACCCCCCACACACACACACACTCCAACACACACACACACAGACACACACACACAGACACACACACACACACACACACACACACACACAGCACACACACACACACACACAAGTCTTAGCATGTTCTGTGTGTGTAGCCTCCCCATGCCCTGCCTCTACACTCTGACCTGCTGGGGAAAGAGCACATGGTTGCACTCCTGCACCGGGAGCTGCCGCTGTGGAGAGCGCTGAGCGCGGAGCTGAGCCCGGCCGTGCGAAGCTCATTTAGCTAATGGGACATGCATGACGATTCCTCTGACTTGCCTTTCAAAACAAATCACGAGTTGTGTGCCAGTGCACAGTATTTGCATGTCTCTCTCTCTTTCTCTCTCTCTCTCTCTCTTTCTCTCTCGATTGAGAAACACTCTCTCTCCTTCACCCTCTCTGTCTTTGTCTTCCTATCTACCTCCTTTCTCTCTCTCTCCTCTCTCTCTTTCTATCTCTGCTTCATTTATCTCTCTCTCATCCTCCTCTCTCTTTCTCTCTCTCTCTTTCTCTCTGTCCTCTCTCCCTTTCTATCGCTGCTTCATTTATCTCTCTCTCGTCCTCCTCCCCTCTCTCTTTCTCTCTCCCTCCATCACTGCCGCTGCTGTGAATGCTACAGATATCTCTCTTTCTCTCTCTTTCTTTCTCTCTCTCTCTCTCTTTCTCTCTCTCCCTCCCTCCATCACTGCCACTGCTGTGAATGCTACAGATATCTCTCTTTCTCTCTCTCTCGCTCCCTCTCTCTCTCCCTCTCTCTCTCTCTCCCTCTCTCTCTCCATCCCTGCTGCTGCTGCCAGTGCATGCTACAGATATGAATATTGCTTTTAACACACCAGTGCCCAGCCATGTTATTCCAAGCCCTGCTGATTAGCTCCTTGCCATTTCCCTCTCGTCTAAAATGTCTCCCAAAGGGGGCTCTGATAAAGCACTGCCTACTGTGTTTTTGGGGGGAGAAATATATAATATATATGGAGAAGGCCTTCGGGTAGAAAGGAAAGAGAGAGAGAGAGAGACTGAAAGAGAGAGAGAGAAATGTTCAGTGTAAAGAGGATAAATCTGAAGACTGGGGCTGGGGCTGAGAGAGAAAGCGCGGGAGAGAGAGAAGGTTTGGAGGGAGAGAGGAGGGAGGCAGGGAAGGATGGTCAAAAAAAGAAAGAGTGTGTGTATGTGTGTATGTGTTTGTGCGTGTATGTGTGTTATTCTTGCCTATTGTTGTAATGTTATTTGCTTATAATTGCAATGTTATTTTGCAAATGGGCAAGATGTTCTACTGTCCTCTATGATTTGGCTACACTGTATATCAACAGTCATGCTAATAAAGCAACTTTGAACTTGAAGTTGAATTTGAGAGAGTGAGAGAAAGAGAGACTGATGGAGGGATATAACAAAATAATTGGGAAATCATAAATCATGAAGAGGTGTTTTTAAAAAATGAGATGATATGAAAGAACTGGAAATGTGGTGGATAGAACAGAAAAAGGTGAAAAAGGCATGTGGAAGAGAAGGAGAGAGGCTTCTCTTATAAGCACCATCTGTGGAACATTGTCTTCTGTCGTGCCCATAAAGCATGTTAAAATTGAACCTGAATCGGACGCAAAGGAGATTTACAGATGGACAGATTTATAGAGGGGAGGTGGAGAAGAGAGAGAGAGAAAGAGAGAGAGAGAGAGACAGGAATAGAGAGACAGAGAGAGAGAGAGAGAGAGAGAGGATGAGTAGAAAGCAATAAATTGCAAGGTCACTAGAGAGGTATAGATGCAATTAGTCAAGGAGGAGAGGCAAGAGATGAGGGCAAGGAGGATGGACTCCCCTTTGGACATCCATCCATACAGTATGGCCATACGGAGAGATTTAAAGGAGCATTTAGCCCATGTGTATGCAAATGTAGTAAGCTATTACTTAGATTGATCAGGTCATTCATCCATTTGTCTATTGATATTTCTATTCATTCAGTCATTTTATCATTTTTCCATCTATTCATGCATCTATCCATCCATTCATGCGTTTATGCATCTATCTCTTTATTCATTTATTCATTTCTCCATCCATCCATCCATCCATTCATCCACTCATACATCCATTTATGCATCTATCTATTCATTCATTCATTCATTCATTCATTCATTCATGCTTCTACTCATCCATGCATCTAACTTGTGACTTATTCATCCATCTTTTAATTGACTACCTCGTTCATTTTATTTATCCCCCCTAAGTTGATGAATAAACATGTGCTGTGTCTGCCTTGCATGACAGATCTGTCGCATCCCCTGTTGCCATGCAGATGGCGTTCTCCCCTCCCACCCCCACCCCCACAAACACCCACACACACCACCGGGGCCATCGAAGTCCCAGGGCAGGGGACCGGAGTGCTTTCTCAGCAAATCCCTGTCATTAATTATTCACTTACTGCCTATTAGGGCCAACCATAAGCAACTTACAGCATGATCACCAACAACAACCCCCCCCCCACCACACCCCACACCCCCTGCCCCCCATTTTCCAAATAACAGCACTCCTGGCTGCAGCCACTGGGCAGGGATAGTGAATAGAGAGAGGGGGGAGAAAGAGAGAGAACAGTGTGAGATAAACTGCTTGTGTTTATCAGGGATATGCCAGTGAAAGTGTGTGTGTGTGTGTGTGTGTGTGTGTGTGTGTGTGTGTGTGTGTGTGTGTGTGTGCGCACAAGAGAGTGAGTAAGAGTTATTAGTGACGGTATTCACACATTACTGGGAGAAGTCCCAAACTATTCAGCCAATTAAGTCCTCCATCAGCCAATTAAGTGGTTGCTAGAGAAGAGGCTCCAGTCTGTAGAACAGATTCAAAGCTTTCCAACTTGGCCAGTCAACTGAGACCCATCAGTTACTCAGGCTCAGGGAAGCTGCTTTCAATAGTCATACAGTGAACTAGCTGTTAAAAAATACATCTGTTTTTCTTCTCAACTAAACTTGGCTTTCCACCCAAAAACATTTCAACTTGAACTGTAACTTCATTTTTTTGCTTAAAAAGGAAAAATTGCTGTGCAGCAGGTGAGAGATTTTTTGAATTTAAAAAATGTGAATTTCTCACTGTAATTAGTCATCGGATCTATTCTGTTTTTGAAGCGCCTTCTTCAGGTGACACACTGAAGTCACATCTTATTAGGGAGATTGAGGTTGAGTGGCCACTGGTGACACCTCACATCAGTCAGGTGTAACACGAGAGACTCTCGACTGGTTAGTCATGATGCATGGCCCCTCATGACACTCGGGAAGCACCACGGGCACCACACACACTGGAAATGCTCCCGGGCTGTCGCAAACGGCACTCAATAATGGGAATCCCCCAGGCCATTGGGCTGATGAAATGGCCTGAAACAGATAGTCGTGACACGGAAATATACTGTAGGCCTGCACAAGGGGAAAAAATACATATATTATATTTATATACTTATATATAATATATTTCAAGATGTGTGGGCTTGTTGTGGTCTGTGGATGATGGGGTTTTTTTTTGGAGTGTTCAATTATTTTGTTCTCACTACCTGTCATATTATTTGCGTGTTTTTCAACCATCTGTTATATTGTTTGCATTACTATAATGTTGCTGAATACATTCCTATTGGTCTGCATTATCCTTCCATACAAGTCCATTGAGCTCCTGCTTGACTTGACTTGAGCTCACTGACTTTTATTAGTTAGTTTCCACCACCACAGTGCCAGTGCTGTAGCCTGGTAAACCAGCCCCTCATACTACAGTACACTGCATTTCATACAGGGGGTCTGGTTGTGGTTTAATGGTTGTCTCAGGCAGCATCTTGCCTAACCAATCAGTGAACAATTTCTTGCTGGGGGTGTAGAGTAGACTGTAGGCTGAAGTTTGAAACGATTGGATGTGCCTTTACCCAATCACTAACGTCTGGTTGTGATGTATGCAATTACAACCCTATCAATGAGACCACAGCCAGACCCTCTGTATGCAATGCAGTGTAGTACGAGGGGCTGGTTTACCAGGCTACCAGTGCCGGTGCCCAATCTGAAACTGGTTCTGCTCATTATGACTGAAAAGTGACAGGTGCTGGTGCCAAAAAGCTCATTTCAATGTACACTTTGTTGCACTACAACTTAATGGCATTGCTGCTTAAATGGCATAATTTGAGCTTTATTATGCTACATGTTGTGTGATTTACTTATTTGTATTTTATACAAGTCTTATTGTACTTTTTCCTATGTTTATGTTGTTATATGTTATAGTTTGTTATAGTTACGTTTATATTGTCATGTGTATAAGATGTTTAATGTACACTGTGGGCCTAGGGAGCGCAGCAATTTCAAATCCTGTTTACAACCTGTACATATGGCTTTTGACAATAAAGCTGACTTTGACTTTGACTTTGACATATAACATAGAGTATGCCTCAGGTACTAATGATGTGCCACATCTTACAGATTGACACACCTTCATGAATAATGCAGAGTAGATATTACTTATCTGAGTACAATCTAACCTATAACGTTCCTGTATTGATGCTGAAAACACATGGCACATACAGACAAAAGGAAAAAAAGCAACACTTGACAACCACGCTGTTCTATGGCACATATTTTTTGCATCACAATTTCAAATGAACTGTTTGTGGTGTTTGTGAAGCAAGGAGTTATTGCCTTCTTTATGGACCATTATAACCATATTATAAGATTCTGGAATTTAAACCATAGATAAGATGGAATTTCATGCAACCAGGGCTATTCTCTAACATTTTTTTCCAGTCCAGCCACAACATCAGTCAAATAAATTATGCAGTAAACCTGACCAACTTGTCTATAGGGACCTTTTGTTGGCCACTGATTGCAAATCAACGCTGATTCCCTGCAGATTTGTGGGAATGGCTGACATTGACTTAATTGCAACTCATTGATTATTGCCTACAGAGAAGCCTGTTAGTTCACTGTACTTTTCCTGGCAATTAACATGGGGCCACAAACTGCTAATCAGTCAAAAAGGCATAAAAAGAACATACTTAACAATTGATTGCCTTTATTACCAAACGTCTTTTTTATGTAGGCTGACTGTTTGAGTTTAAGGCAAGCATGGAATTAACATCAAGTGCTCTGCTCAGCCGTTTTGCCGACGGAGGACTCGGTGAACTCTCCTGTTGTCTCGTATCATTATTATTATTCATGTGTAATGTGGCGAGCGAGAGCAAATGCCGTGAATGCTTCTGTGGTCTGTCAGCTGAATAAACACGAGCTGCCGCGGCGCCGTGTTTTGGGCCGGGAGCGGGCGGTGAGCTCCGGTAATGAACAGACTCAATCACTCACTGCGAAAAAGAGGATGGCTAACGAGGCGGCACTGCATGTCTCTGTCTTTACTCCTCCGGTGTATGTAATATTCTCTCCATCCACGATGTCTTTTCAGCAGCTGCCTCTCGCGGATTTTGTCATTACGGGCCAGCCGCAGCGCCGGGATTTAAGCTGACTGAATTGGCAGAAAATGAGAGAGAGAGAGAGAGAGAGAGAGAGAGAGAGAGAGAGAGAGAGAGAGAGACATGCAGCATTTTTCCCCACTGCTATTGTTATTGTTTTCACACGGAGAGATTGTCACGTCAGAGGCATGGGTGAAATTGCACACAGTGTGTTGACATGTCAATTCAATCATATTTGTGCTAAGCGAATCTAAAGCTGCTTCTCTTTTTATTACTTTTTTCATGATTTGTACCAGTCAGAGTTGCACACCTCCTTTATGTTCAGAAATTCAGTTGGAAAAGGGGGGTTATAGAGTGGAAAAAGAAAGTCTGTCTATGTTAAAGGAACAGATAAGGATCCTGTAAGCTAAGTTCTGGCGCTAATTGGATTAATTGCAGTAATGGAGGGGAGCTCACTCTTTCTCATGACTGCCCCTTTTATCTCTCTTTTTATTTCTCCTTCATTTTCTCACTCACCCCATCTCACCCCATTTCCCCTTTCTCTTCCTACACCTCCCCATGTGTTCCCCATTTGTTTTTACTGCTGAGTTTTCCAAACTCTTTATACAATCAAATATGTTGTGGGTATTGTTAATTCAGTCATGAAAGAGAGAATGATGGAAAGACACCTCAGGCATGATTAATTAATGACAATACATTTCCAATTTTCAACTGCTGCTGTTATCTTCTGCAAATTACTTCTGGTAGTAAAAACCCATGTGAGAATACTATAAACACACCTGAAATGCCCACTCACTGATCAGGCTATATGTACAGCAATATGTAGCTCAGGTTGGAAAACCCTGTAAAAAGGAATGAGAATCCACACTATTAAAACCAGCAGTAATATAAGCAAGCTTTTATAAGTGCCAGCTGTGTCAGCTTTTATAAGTGCCAGCCTTTTAATAATGTTACAAGGGTTTTTACAAGGCAGATAAGTAGCTTGTTAGTTATAGACTAGAAGATAGACATGTAGTATGTAATAGATTGGTAATAGACCGGTAATAACAGATGGACATAGGCTTATGGTGCCTAAAAGGGCACTGGGTCACGAGTTCTGACCTTCTTTATAAACCTTTGCACTTCTATGTAGTCAGGAGACTCCATTTTAACCAAACGTATGCCTGAGGGGCCCCACAGTGATCCAGGCACTTGAGGAGGGAGTCCCCATGAGTCCAGGCTTCTCCTCTGCCCTAAGTCCCCTCATGGGGACCTCATGGCTGGCTGGGACTGAGGTGGAACACAGGAGCACAGAGAGAGCAGTATGGGAGATATGTGGAAATATATATCACATTAGGATATTGTTTGTTGGCTTCATATGAATTTGTTTGTGTGATGATGTATGGGCCTCCATCCTCCATCTCTCTCTCTCTCTCCCTCTCTCTCTCTCTCTCTCTCTCCATCTATCTATCTGTGGTATACTGCTCTGAGAGATTTAGATCTGTCTATCTATCACCTCTTTTATGTCGGTTCAATCTCTTTCTGTCTTTCTCTCCCCTCTCTCTCTCTCTCTCTGTCTCTCACTCCCTCTCTCTCACTCACTCAGTCCACTCTCATCCTCTCTCTTTCTCCCTCCCTCTCTCGCCCTCTCTCTTTCTCTGTCTCTCTCTCTCTCTCGCTCTCTCTCTCTGCCTCCCTCTCTCTCCCCGTTATACTCCATTTTCAGACTCCTTTTTTGCCGACTCTGATCTGCTAGGTTCAGTGCTCGCGGGGGAATTTATGTTCTGAGAATGCAACACTCAGTGGCGCTTAAGGAGAGTGAGTTATAAGATGCGGTGTGGGCCCCGGGGCCAATGACCCATAAATCCTTTCGCACAGGCACCCCATAAAACGGAGGACCATTCTGCCTTATTATTAGTAATTACTGCATGCTTCTTTGATGCAGTGCAGTTTTGGAGGGAAGAGAGAGAGAAATGGTGGGCATGACCTCTCTCTCTCTCCCTCCCTCTCTCTCTCCCTCCCTCTCTCCCTGTCTCTGTCTGTCTGTCTCTCTCACTCACTCTTTCTCTCTCTCTCTCATTCTCTCTCTCTCTCTCTCTCGCTCTCTCTCACTCACTCACTCACACACACACTCACACATACAAACACACACACTTTTCTTGTCTGTCTCTCTCTCTCTCTGTCTGTCTCTCTCTCTGTGTCTCTATCTCTCTCTCTCACTCACTCACTCACTTACTCTTTCTCTCTCTCTCTCTGTCTCTTTCTCTTTCTCACACACACACACGCACACACACACACACACACTTTTCCTAACACACCCTATTTTTTTGTTTGCCCTTATTTCTCTGAAGAGGGATTTCACAGTGTCTGCTGTCGTTTTAGCCCTAGGGGCACTGTTGCCATCTAGCGGTTGTGATTGTACCTGCGGGCTAACAGAGGCCATTGACGGAAACTCGCGCTTGCCTCTTGAATTTAAAACACCTAGTAGCAAGCCATGTGGTAGTGTGCTGGCTGCTGACATCCATAGAAATGATCCCTACGGCTTGCCTTTGTCGTGAAGGCATTTCAAAATTACATGCCTCGTGTAAGACATAATGTTGTTATTTATTTACGCATGCAAAAAAATTGCATGAAGGAGCGCTTTAGCCCACAGCTCTCGACTCTGCTTAATATTCCAAATCTGTGGGAGTTAGTCTGACGCAACTTCACACACAATTAGCTAGTGCTGCAACAATAGAACAAGTGCTAAAGTCCTCATCATCATCCTGGGAGTCTCAAGGCTATCAACTAGGCACTATAATCCTTCGTCCTTCATATAATTGCTCTTTTCTTCTCCATCTCTAGTGTTTAAAAAATTGGGTGAGGGCGGGGTTTTTTTTCGGCCTGAAGTTTGTGATCTCATGATTAGCGGTAAAGTTAAAAGGGTAGCTTGAGGTTAACAGGCACTTTATGTCATGTACGTACAGTATGTCTGGGACAGAGGGGAGAGACCTCACCCGAAAGGCTGTACAGAACTGTGCTGACTTGTCTGACTTTTGTGATGTCTCTGGAAAGGACCGGTGAAGGGCAACCTGGATTCAGGAGCTACAGTCCAATTACCAGATATTCCAAGACACCTGGCTGTACTGATGCTGTCAATACAGGTGATTTCACTAATTAACTTCTCTACTTGGCGGTTGTGCTAATTAGAATAAGCTGATTTAATAAATGCCCATCACTACCTCAACCTCCCAGTCTTCTGCCTTGTCTCTTCTTGTCGTGTATTTTCTCACTTACATCTGTGCATAACTTAATTAGTGGCTCTAATCAAAACAATCTCTGATGTATTTTCTGAGTTCCATCACTTCATTAAAATTGCTATTGCTGGAATCACTTTAAACTGCAGTGAGAGCTATTCATTTGGTTCTTTGTAAACCATTCTCAATATATTTATCTGTGGGATGGAAGGAAGGATCCACTGAGGTCAGAAAAGGGGAGTTTGACCATAAGCTGACCCTGATCTTAGCCACAGGCTGTATATTGTCCTCATTCCTAATGCAATAGAATTCAGCTGCAGCCACTTTGCGGGTTCATGATGTTAGCCCAACTCCATTTTTTTTTTTTCAGAGATTGGTTTTGGGGTTTACACTGAAATCACTGCCAAAGACCCTCGGAATGGGGAACAAACAAGGCACCATTGCTGCTTCCCCCAGTCTACTGTACATTCACTTACCTTTGTAAATGGTCACCTTTCTCCACCTATCTTGGTATTGTTACTTGACTAGTCTCCCTCTTTCGTATCATTTTACCATAGTTTCTGCTTTATTCACAATGTATGCATTCTTGCTGTATGTTCCCTTTCCCCCTGCTTCTATGGTTTACAAGGACATCCAGAGATGGGTAAAACCAGCTTCATAGAGTAAAAGTACTGCCATATAGGCCTATTGTTGATTTCACTAACTACCTCATCTTCCTGGCTGAAGGGTTGTGCTGGCTAGAAGTCACTGAGGTGAATAAGGTCATGGACTTATACACACTGTAGTCAGATTACCCACCTGTGTGTATTTTATTTTTGTGGTTATTTTTTTTTACTGTGATACAATGCAGCCTATAAATAGTGTGGCAGGTTTTCCTGCAGTTGCACTGACTATCCACAGGATGGCAGTCTTTGCCTCCCCAAGTTTACTATGGAGACTCCCGGTCTTCACCACTCATCTGAAAAAAGGAAAAAAAGAAGGGGACCCACTCTCACACATACACACACGGGAAACCCTCTCCCCCTCCCCCTTCCCATAAAGAAATGTACATTTCACAGTCGGACCAGCGAGGTTAATTCAGCATAACACATCTTAGCTGCCCAGGAGAGAAGCCGGCGTTAGGCCCACAGAAAGGTTAATAATTGCCCTAAGTGTTTGATTAAAACATTATTACTTACGGTTCATGGTGAGTTTTACTGTACTGCAATGAGCCCTAAGAGAGACTGCTTAGCTCTTGCAGGCATGTAAGGGAGAGAGAGAGTGTGTTTGATTGGTTGTAGAACTGGGACAAAATGACGCAAATCCATGTGAATAATTTTTAGGACTGCTCTGCTGTTTTCTACAGTGTTGAAGGGTTGTGTATGTGTGTGTGTGTGTGTGCATGTGTGTGCCTGCATGTGTGTGTGTGTGTGTGTACGTGTGTGTGTGTGTGTCTGTGTGTGCATAGACATATGTGTGCATGTGTGTGAGTAAGCCTGGACACAGACATGTGTGTGTGTGTGTGTGTGTGTGTGTGTGACAGAGAGAGTTCTGTTTCTGTATGTGTGTCCGCAAGACCTAGATGACACACAAAAACACTAGATGACACACAAAAATCTTTCCTTTTCTCTCTCTCTCTCTCTCTCTCTCTCTCTCTCTCTCTCTCTCTCTCTCTCTCTCTCACTCTCTCTCACACACACACACACACACACACACACACACACACACACACACACACACACACACACACACACACACACTTTCTTCTAACTCTCAGGGGAACATGCCATGTCCATTATCACAAACACTATCATTCATTAAGTATTTACCATTCTGGTCTTTCACAGTACGCACCCACCCCTACACCACCCTCACACTCATGGCCTATCCTCATCTGAGATGCATCAGGCACCACTCAGTAGTCGAGTAAAAAGCCTACCATCATATTTTTGGAATAGAGAGAGAGTATGTGTGTGAGAGAAAGTGTGTGAGTGTGTGTGTCTTTTGTGTGTGTGTGTGTGTGTAGGTGTGTGTGTGTTGGGGGTCAGGAACATGTGTGTGTGTTGGACATTCAGAAGTGCTCTTCTCCATCAGATGTTGTTTCGCTGAGTTCCAAACACACTCTCCGAAATAATGTGACAGTAGGGGTACAAATCTGTATATTAAGGTAAAATCAGCATTAATGGAACCCCAAAGGCTAATCTTTGGACATTAAGGTACCTATATCTGCCTCTTCAGCTTTGGAGAAGGTACAAACTAGTTGTAAACCAGTGGTTGAAAGGTGCAGTTGTATGCCTTTGAGGGTACTAATAGTGTGACAAGCTTTGTACCCCTAAAACTACAAATCTGTACCTTCTTTTTCTCACACAGGCACAAATGCAGAGACACAGACACAAACCCACACCCACAGAGAGAGAGGGGTGGGGGGAGTGGGGGAGGGAGAGAGAAAGAGAGAGAGAGTCACCACCCACTCATGTCTGACTCCTCAGTATTTTCAATCAAAATGTAAATTTCATCCACGTGCACGCCTTTCTTTTTAATTAAAAAAAGGAGGGGGGGGGGGGGCAAAATGGGATGGGTGGGGAGCAATTGTTACCGCGCAACTCATTCCGTCTCCTTGGTGACTCCTCAATTTCCGCCCTTGCAGAGGGCAGCCATCATGTCTGACACCTGTCAGTCAGTGGTTGTGACCTCCCGCCAGTGCAGGAAGATTGCACAGTGGAGAAGCACAGCTGTGGAGACCAGCTGGAATAAGGGAATGGTATTTGACATGACCATAGGTAGGTGGGTAGGTAGGTAGGTGGGTGAGTGGATGGGTATGTAGATGCAGAATCACTCATTGTTTATCTATATTCTATTGTGACGAAATCACAAATTTCTGTAGGTCCATATGATGGATAAATGCATAAAAACATCAATGATAAAGTTATGATAGATTCTGCCTCCCTGGCTGCCACTACCTTGATTAGTTTAGAATAGTATAGTATTAGTTTAGTATAAAGTCTATCTAATTGAATCTAATCTAATCTAGTCTAATCACGTGAGCAATTTCAATTTAGACCGTTGTTTACCCTGTTTTATGACTAGTCAATCATATTTTGAAAATTGCATAACTGACATTTCACTACATAACACCTGAAAGTTCCGTTTATCTTCTTCACTGTTACCACGGCAATAACTGCCCCACCAAGATGAGTGAATTTACAGCAAGACAAATAAAGTCATTTTAGCCTTGCTTAAAATTTTGAGAAATACACTTTTCTTATCATTTTTATATTCATATTCATGTCATGTACTTTATGTGGCTGTTAGACCACTCAGAGTGGAGTTATGGATTCCTTCCCGTTTATTCAGATAGGGCCCTGTGCTTGTTAACCCAAAATAACTGCCTGGA
>CM059282.1:19367244-19382244 GCA_030347295.1 Setipinna tenuifilis
TTGGGCTTACTGTATTTATAAAAGAGATTTAATATATATATGCTTTTATGTTAACAACCCAAATAGTCAAAGGTAGAATGCATGATAATGTTGAAATTCAATCATTGGCTGCATTAAATTAACCTACTACACCTGATATGTGCAGTCTATTATGTAATATGACGTTTTTATGTCTTTCCTCCAAACGCTGGCCAACCATGTTGTACTCTTTAATGTTTGGGGTGCATAGCCTAATGTTCTTTGTTCTATCGCACCAATTGGTCTCCTGACTACCATTCATGTCAAATCTACCTGCTTGAAGGCCACCCCCCGTGGGTCTTATCCGAGTGTTCGCTGACAGAAGAGAACCTATTGCTCCGGAAAAGTTCTCTCGCCCCCTTTTCCAAACTCTCGAACGTACAGCATACACTGACAAGTCTAAACTGTCGTATGCTCGTCTTGGAGAATATGTTCTTTTGGACCTACACACATTCAGTGACAGAGAGTGAGAAATAGAGAGTGTGAGAGACAGAGAGAGAAAAAGACAGAGAGAATAGAGAGATAAACAAAAAAGAAACAATTAATAATAAAGCATGCGACTGTTTTCTTTTGCTACACGTGCAGACACACACAGACCAAGACCAGTACAGACACATAAGCACAAAAACGTGTTTGTGTGTGTGTGTGTGTGTGTGTGTGTGTGTGTGTGTGTGTGTGTGTGTGTGTCTGTGTGTGTGTGTGTGTACGTGTGTACGTGTGTGCATGCGTGCGTGTGTCTACATTTCCATTTCTTGGACACTATGGCCAGTATCAGCATAGTTCTTCTGCACAATGCTGTGGCAGGTTTTGAATCATTCATTGTCATGCTCCCTGCTACCCCACTCTCTCTCTCTTACACATCTTCCTGGGTTCGCCCTCTTCCTCTTCTGTTTCTCTCTCTCTCTTCTTCAGTTTCTCTGTTGTTCTTTCACTCTCAGTCAGGTTCTGCTGCAACATCCATTTGGATGCGGACTGTGTGTGTGTGTGTCTGTGTGTGTCTGTGTGTGTGTATGCGCGTGTGTGTGAGGTGTTTGATCATCAGTCCAACCAAAGTATGTGCCATGCAGGGGAAAGAGTGCAAAAAAGTGCAATGGCAAGAAATGTCTGAATGTTTGATTACTGTGCATTTAATAGTTGTATAGTCAGTGCATGTTTGAAACTAGACTGGTCCTTGCTTTCAGAGAGGACAAACCACATGCTAGCTCAGTCACAGCTGGACTTGACTTGGCTGTCTGCATAAACAAGGCACTGACAGTGATGGGCAACCCAGATTCAAAAGCTACAGTTCAAGACCAAATATGATTTCTTCTACTACCTGTCTAAAGAGTTGTGCTACCTGAATTAGCTGCTTTAAGCTAGGCACAAACCTCGCAATTTTTTTGTTTGTTAGGGAGAACGATTTGAATTTGGGATGATCGTTTCATTGTTGATGCAATTCTAATTAAATCAAACCTGTTTGATTTGATTGGTACCAGTCTGTTTCTATGTTGTCATGGTTGTGATTGTGACATGGAAGTTTGTTGTGTTTTCTTAATGTCTGCGCTTACAACTCACTCAAACTTGCGCCCAACACTGTCAGTAGGTTTACTGTGCTCAGTTGTGTTACATTAACAAAAGACTGAAAAATCAGGAGGTCTGTTTATAGCTTTATTGAATGGCTGAAATAAATATGTGGAACTGAACTACAGCTTCTGAAGCCGGGTTGCCCATCACTGGACACTGAATCATAACACAGCCTGTCTGTGTCATCATAACACACCTTCCGCCACCATTGACCCATACTACCCCACCCCACCCAAACCCGACATCCTTCTCTTCACTTGAGCCCATCTGTGTGTGTGGTGTGTGTCTCCCTTTTTCCTCATTTCCTGTTTCATTCTTTCCCCTCTGTCTATTCTCACCATATCAGCTTTTTTCTTCTCTCTGTTACCATCTCACCCTTTTCTTTTCTGACTACAAGTGATGGCTGAAGTGGTGGGAGAGAGAGAGCCAGAGGGTGAAAACAAAGAACATGGAAGGTGTGAGAGATGGAGAGGTGGACAGAGAGGATGAAAGGAAGAGATTCAGACAGAAAGAAAGGAAGGAAGGACTGAGATAGGGAGGAGGAAAAAGTGGATAGATGAGGGCTCTGTAGGCACTGGTGTGACAGAAAGAAAGAAGGAAAGAAAGAAAGAGAGAAAGAAAGATAGAAAGAAAGAAAGAAAGAAAGAAAGAAAGAAAGAAAGGTGTGACAAACGTAGAGGTGAACAGAAAGGATGAGAGAGATTCAGACAGAAAGAAAGAAAGGAAGGAAGGAAGAAGGGATGAGCTCTCTGTAGGCACTGGTGCAAGAGAAAGAGAGAGAAAGAGAGCGAAAGGAGAAAGAGCTCACTGCAGGAGAATGTCCGATCTGATCAGGCAACACCACTGAGTCCGCTGTGCCGCTGACACACACACAAACACACACACACTCACAGACACACACACACACACACACACACACACACACACACACAAACACACACACACCAACACACACACACACACACACACACACACAAACACACAAACACACACACACACACACACTCACACACACACACACACACACACACACACACACTCACACATACACTCACACACACTCACTCACACTCACTCACACTCACAGACACACACACACACACACACACTCACAGACACACAGAGCTTGACAGCCCAGGCCCTCACAGCATACCAAAGGGGAGCCAAAACAACAAGAGAACACCTCTCCCAACCGCCCCCCTCCCTCCCCTCACACCCACTGCCCCCCTCCCCCAACCACCCCCCTCCCTCCCCTCACACCCACTGCCCCCCTCCCCCAACCGCCCCCCTCCCACCTGAGCACAGCAGCTGTCCTCTCTTGACTCCCTAACTGCTGGGGAAGAGAGGCCTGAGAGCCCCTCTACCGTAGCCTGATAGTAATGGAGGTTGACCGCACTTCTGTTTTAGCCTTGTGGATGAAATGTGTCTGCATAAGGGCATGGACAGAGTGTGAGGGTGCCTTTGTCAGCTAGAGTGATTGTGTGTGTGTGCGTGTGCGTGTGTGTGTGCGTGCGTGTGTGTGTCCCCGTGTGTGTGTACGTGCATGTGTGTGTACGTGCATGTGTGTTTGCGTGTGTGTGTGTGTGTGTGTGTGTGTGTGTGTGTGTGTGTGTGTGTGTGTACGTGCAGGTGTGTGTGTGTGTGTGTGTGTGTGTGTGTTTGAATGCATGTGTGGGTAGAAAGGGAGGGGCAGGTTGTTGTGCAAATCTGCATGGTTGCACGCATGCAGGAGTGTGTGATTCCCAGCATGTTTCCTTACATGTCCCGCTCTCGCCTCATATACACGCAAACATACACACACACACACACACACACACACACACACACACACGCGCGCACATTCCACCCAAACGCTGCTCCAGGGCAGAGTACAGAAGATCAAGAGACGAGAAGATGCCGGAACCAATCCATCCCTCCACACACACACGTCTCCACTCATCTCCCCCTTCCATCTCTCCTCCGCGGGGCCGCCCGATGCCTATCTCCAGAAACGTACACGGGATTAGGAGCGCTGAACAATGGCCACAGACGTGTTGGCCAGAGGGGGCTGGTCCACGGCTGCCTCACGGCCATTTGGTCCCGTTCAGGCAGAAAATCGCTGCATTTTCGAGCTCATATTTTTTTCTCTGTGTGTTAACAGCCAATTACACGGTTAGACGCAAAAAAGGACCTGGGGTGGTATTTGAAATGTGTGTATCTGTGTGTTCATTCATGTGTTTGTTTATGTATGTGTGGTGTATGTGTGTTTTAATCATGTTTTTATTTGTGTGTGTGTGTGTGTGTGTGTGTGTGTGTGTGTGTGTGTGTGTGTATGTGTGTGGCTAAGCATGTTTGTGTGTGTGTGTGCATTCAAATTTTGGGGCCATTCCAACTAACAGCCAGCTCAGCTTTTTATCCCCCGCCCCCACCCCACGATAACATCACACTTCACGCCACTGAACACTGAGCACTTCACGCCACAAGCTCATGTTGCCAACCCCTGCCCTCACTGCGTTCATCGAGAATACTGTAAATGCACAGTGGTGCCAGTCCACATTTCGGTCACTATATCGATGCCTGAATTAGCCTGGCTGTCGCACAAAGCTCGTGAACTGAGCTCGCTTTGCCAAACCTCCCATAGACAGGAAGTTCTCAGGAGGTGGGATCAACGGGCGTCTTTCAAATGCCTCTGTGTACTACTAGACAGAGCTACAACCAATCAGACCACTGATTCCAATGACGAATGCGTAGCGTTTGTTTTTCATTGGTGCCTGATTTTTTCTTGCAAAGGAACAACTAAGAATAGGCGGGTTGGCCAGACTGACTTGAACGTGAAAGTTAATGTAGCGTCACAGACAGTATGGGCGGGCCCAGGCTGTGCCTGGATCACTGTCAGTGCTGGAAACATTCCAACTCTCCTGCACAAATGGATGTGTGGTTCTTTTTACATTACATTACATTACACTTAGCAGACACTTTTATCCAAAGCAACTTACAAAAAGGAGGACATAAGCTAACAGAGGTATAGAGGAACACAGAGTAAGCAGCCTACCTTCATACATACTGTACAAGGAGATGCATGTGTCTAAGTAAGTTTCCCAGAGCAGGAATACTACAGACACACATACTTCCTACACAGACAGAATTATACAAGCATGAGGCACCTAGGGAGAGGGTTAATTTAGTGGTTGTTAGTTTTGTTAAGAAGGGAAGCAGTCTCAGAATAGAAGGGTCTTTACAAGCTTTTTTTAAATTAGAGAGGGATGAGATGTTGCTGCTCTTTTACCTTGGCTTAATTTAGTAATTTTGTCTCTATGCTTCACTTTTCAAGTGTACTTTTTAGCCCTTTTTAGCAGAGTCTACTCTGATGTTTTTGACTACTACGATTATCTCTGTAGAAAAAACGACTGTTGTGAATATGTAGTGTTTGTTCTTCTGATGCCATGTACTTAAGTGTGTACTGCACAATATATATCCAGAATTTACATGCATCTTAGTTTATTATTATTATTTATTTATTATTATTATTTAGTGTATTTTTTATGAATACATTTCCTGCCATTTCTCCATCACCCTTTGTGTCCCTCAGTATCTCTCAACTTTTTTGTCTTTTTGGAAATAAAGTATGACAACCAGTTATGAACTATTTCCATCACTGAGGCAGCTTAAAGGTTTACAATTCAATGATGATTCATCACTCGCGCGCGTGTGTGTGTGTGTGTGCGTGTGTGTGTGTGTGTGTGTGTGTGTGTGTGTGTTTGTGAGTCTTGAAAGGGAGTTATCTATGCAATTGTCTTTGATCATGTCAGCATGATGACTTTAAATGCATAGATTTATTACAGTGGTCAATGGGAACAAACCTAATGCGGTTAACCAATTACACAAGTCACCCAAAAGCCATCATTATCTTTTATCCAGTGTGTTACACAAATACATGCACAGTATACTTACACTCACACACACACTCACACACACACATACTCCAACCCCACCCCCCGCCCACACACATACACACACGCACTCACGTGTATAAACACACACACACACACACACACACACACACACACACACGCACACTACCACACATAAGCACATACAAACAATGCTCACATAAAATATGTCCACCCCCTCAGAGCCCAGCTGTGTGTGGGATATTTCAGACTGCTTACACACACACACACACACACACACACACACACACACACACACACATTTACATCAGTCCAGCTGGGGTCCTCTCTCGCTCCAGCTGCTTGCCACACACACACACACACACACACTCACACTCACATACACACACACCACCCATACACATCCACTCCACACATTTCACCCCTATCCCACACTACACGTTCTCTATCTATCGAGCAGTCTTAAGAATATCCTGCTTCAGGGTGACGCTCACACGTGCCATGCCTGTCTTTCTGCATGGCTGCCTGGGTGTCAAACCACCAGTGTGGGCCATCACCCACCTAGATAACGAACGGGGGGGAGGAAGACCCGTCTCTCCCAGTTGAGGTCAACACTTTCTTCTGCTTTTCATGCCATCATTCTCTTGCATGTGTGAACACACACACACACACACACACACACACACACACACGAGATATGAGAAGACACCAAAATGGCACCCAATGGATGCCCATCCTCTCCTGGGCCTGACACCATTTCTGGGGCTGCTGCTGGTTGTCATCAAGTCACACACACACACTCACCTACAAGTCTGTATCCTCCGTGAAGAAGGAGCACATGACACGGGTGTAACACACATCTGTGTGAACATGACTGTACGGGGCCTCCAGGAGAAGCTCACTCAGGGAACCAGCGCATGAGGTTGGCCTCAACAGGCACCGACAGCACTGGCTACTAAAGGTCAGCTGTGGGTGGGACAGGACAGGAAAGGACAGTCTGCATTTGAAAAAAAACATCCAATATGGACTCCCCCTGTCCCTAACTCACAGTAAGGCCAAATTTACAGCAGTACAGGTGACAAGTGTCGCTCGACAGAATATGACGCAAAAGACACAACGTTTCTGTCTGCTGGGGTGTCGCAAACCTTGTCATGTACATCAAAAGCACAGAGGTGGCACAGTGGGAGAGCTTTCACATATTTATTAAGTCTTCTTTTCTTATTATTTACATCACTTTGCAGCTATTTAAGCACACAACAGTTTATACTGTTAAACAGTTTGTCAGTTTGTCTGAGTGAGTGAGTCAGTGAGTGAGTGAGTGAGTCAGTGGTGGTGAGTCTGCCCCTTGTCATTTTATGTTGTTTCTTTCTAGTATGTTGTCTTATTTTGTTCACCAAACAAGAGCCCTTCTTGTCATTTTCTTGTACTTGTAAAATGACAAATAAATCCAAACTCTGAACCTGAACCTCGATCTAAAGTTTATACCACTTGTCATAGAAGCCACATGTTCTGTTCTGTTGATTCTATGAGTTTTATATTTTGTCAAAAAGAAGACTATTCATGCACCGAGCACTGCAGCATGTGTCAACAACTCTTTTTTTGTCCAGCAACACTTGGACTATTAGTTTTCCTTTACTTGTCAGTCAGAACTTACGTCCAGAAAGTGTGTGCATACCCTGACTTATGTGACCAGATGTGATACAGATTGCATGTATTTCTTTCTCACATAAAAATAACATATGTACCAAATTGTAGCAGACAAACCCACATTTTTGCTCTTGATTCTGATTTTTAAATGTTTTCAGAACCACATTGTATTAAGTTGTCTCTGTAAAGGAGACTGGATTGCCTACATGACAGAGAAAAAAAAGGTAATTATCTAAGAGTGGTTTTAAAAGGGGAGCAGGGTAGAGGAAAGTCCTATACAAAAAAAAAGTCAGCAATCTTTGCAAAACGATAGAACACACAGCTGCTCAATGTAGATTTTAACATCAGTTACAGACGTCAGTGTCCGGCTAAAGAAGAGCGTGACATGGGGAAATAAGGACACTGCTTCCAATGTCCAGATGGAGATTTTCAGCATTGGAGATTTACAGTAATCCCACACAGTAGTGATATTAAATGGGAGCCCAAGCCTGGTCGGCACAGTTTTCAGCCTGAAAACATCCATGCTGCCCTGCCAAGACCCATACTAAAACCCGAACACAACTGACAATTAAAGCTGGAGCTTGGGTATGTTTTGGGAATGTCACTCAAGTGTAGTATCTCATTAACATGCGAGGAGCTATTTCTGAAAGAAGGTGTGTAGTGGATAATTACAGTAAAATAGCAAAGGAACAGAGCTGTTTCCTGTCTTGACATTGGAAGGCAGCAACACATATACAACACATCCGTAGTCTTTTGAAATGCACATGTGGAATCATGTCTTCGAGGTATCTGTCATCCGGGAATAACTTGGAAGGAATGCAGCCACCAACACCACCAACAGTCTTGTCAAAGTATATGTGCACTTTATTCATAATCCAATTCAATTAGTCTACTTCTTCTCTATGAAAATGTGTACTCATGAATGCCTTTTGAAAACGGTGCATAGATACTTTGTCAACCCATAGTGTAGCTATGTTGTGACCGTTTCATATGTAGGCTGTGATCTCGATCGTCAATCACTCCAACAGCAGCGCAGCGCTGTAGCACAGCACACGCCTACCTGCCCAGATCTGTCAGTCATCAATCAATCAATCACGGATGGAAATGCAAGCAGGCTCCATAGCATGATACCATAGCAATGGAGCTTTTATCTTAAGAGTTGTTATTTTTCCTAACTAAAAGTAACAGCTTTGTGAATACATTTTAAGAGAAAGCTCTTAGCAACGTTTAGCGCCATTTAGGAGTCATCTTTGTGAATATGGACCCAGCAGTTACTGTGATGGAGTGCCATCATTACAGTTAAAGATGTGCTTTGACTGCCATTTAATCTGGCTCTTTGGCAATGCGGTCAGCGTGCATGTTTGGTACCTTGGAGACATTGGGTGTGGAGACTGCTCTCCCCCATCACTACAGTTACACAGTACTTAATGGAGAGGTGTGTCACACCTAGTACACACACACACACACTCACACACTAACACACACACTATATGGGCTCTGCAAACACTTTTAGAAGCTAGAGGGCCTTCTGGAAGCTCTTCCTGTGGTGTTCAGCCAGTGAGCACTGGAGCAGAATGCGTTAGCCTACTTCCTGCATCATGGAGGCGGGATGTATATGTGTGCGAGGACGCTGGGGAGTGAGCGAGTAAGTGCATTATGTGTGCACAGGCACGTTTTTGCATTAATAATGGATATTGATACATTCTGCAACAGAGAGAGCGGGAGGATGGGTCATTTTCCCCCCTCTTCCATGAGAATAAACAAGAGGAATTATGCGTCTCTCTATAAATAGCGCACGGGCCTGCCTCTAGCCTAAGGATGTGGTTGCATTTTTTACAGGTCAGACTGTGCGTCTCTTTCTTCCTTTCCTAACCAACATGCAGTCATGAAGGAATTGGTTGGAAAGAGTAGGCGAGGTAGTTAAGGATGTCTTTTTTTCCTCCTCAGCCTAAGACAGCTCTTCCTCTGACGATCCCTTCTCTCGACGTCAACATAGTGACGCAAAAGGGGCCGATTGACATTAGCCCAGTTGAAAGCCCTTTTTTTCTTGAAACCCCTTGCAGGAAATCAATACAGCTCTCCATAGGAATGAATCTGGAATACACACTACAACCGTGGCAGGCAGCCAGTTGAGTGATGTGTTCCCTTTTAAACGGCCCCCGCATCCAGGCAATGCGCGCTCTGCCTGCTATATCTGTCCATGTGTGGTGGGAGACGCGGCAAGATCTGTGCTCTATTGCTCTAGACTGCTCTCCCTCCCTCTCTCTCAATCTCATCCTCTCTCTCGCTCTCTCTTGCTCTCTCTCTCTCTCTCTCTCTCTGGCTCTCAATTTCTCCTCCCCTCTATTTCCACCCCCACCCCCTCTCCCAGCACAGTTCGATGCCATCGGTGCTCGGGTCTGCCGTGAGTTCTCAGTGCGGGGCTACAGCGCTGGTGAACATGGCGTCAGACGGGATGATTTTAACAAACCACGACCACCAAATCCGTGTCGGCGTCCTCACAGGTAAATGTCCGTTCCCTTTGAATGTCTTCCCTTTGCGTTTTGGCGAGACATGCCGGATTCCTGGTGCCAGGTGTCCGGTGCGTCCTTTCCTTTCGCGTCTGGTTTGTTTGTCGGTTGCTCTGATGTGTCGATTCGCTGGTCGCTTCCCTGGCTCTCCATTCCCAGCCGCTGTTACAGCTCCGGTGCTTGTCGGTTAGCGCATCTCTCTATTTCATTTACAGCTCGTCATCTCTCTGTATTTACACTGGATGATAAGATCTTTACAACAGTATCAGCGCATCTAACAAAATAGAAAGGTTCTGGTTTTAATGTCATAATCGGCGTTCTTGTTAATGTGTGTATCGTGACATCAGTGTCTCTTTTTTAGTAGCAGGGAGACAGTTTGGACTGTTGAATAATTCATTTGCCATGTCCACCTGTCAAATGCCAAAATTGACATTTAAGCAAGCGGTGGGCTGGGAGCACGTTCGCGTTCATGCATTGACCCGGCACGAGGCTGACCGCAGCATTTTTTTTTTTTTTTGCAAAAGCGAGTCCTGCAACATTTGCCAAGGAAGACGTTGTGGGTCTTAAGCGCCCACTACGCGCGTTAATAGCGAGATGTTCCGTGAGCAGAAGCCCGTGAATGATATGTGACTGAATTGTGAATGATGGAGCCTACCGGTTGAAACGTAGGCTACAGACACGACCGAGGCAGGCTCGGTGGAAACGATCGTGGACTGAATGCAAGTTGTGCTCCGTGCATGACATTCCGCTTCATGCAGACATTTCCTGACGGCGTGTTTGCTGTGGAAAGGGAAGGGGGGGGGTTACATCGACAATCCTTGCCTCACTAGAATTCGTGACCATATCTCGACGTTTTCCCACAGATAACGATAAAATCATGAAAACATGCATGTTCTTCTTGTCTGACCACTGGGGTTCAGCTTTTAAGCGTAACCAATGACTTCACCGGCCGTTTGAGCTTCTCAGATGGAGTGAAAGAGAATATGCCGTTTATGTGGCTGGGAAGATATGAAATTAGTCTGTTGTCGCATTCTCCATTTTAGTATCGTTCTGTGTTCTGATAGTGGCAGGGGAAAACCGTTATGTAGCTTGTGAAAGTGGCAGTCCCCTTTCGGAAAATCTGTTTGGGAAGTGGTAATGTGTAGCAATGGAGGAAAGACTGTAGCCCCAGATAGCTGACAGGGAAACCCCACTCCCCCCTTCTCCTTCTCTCTCTCTCTCTATCTCTCCCTCCCTCCCTCCTCCTCCTCTCCCTTAACGCAATAGGTGGGAGGGAGCGAGCAAGCAAGCAAGAGATATATTGAGAGAGAAGGAAAAGAGAGTGTCTCTCTGTGTATGTGTGTGTGTGTGCGTGTGAGGGAGAGACGGAGAGACAGAGAGGCAGAGAAAGAGATTGGGGGAGCGCTGTCCACTAGCTGTGGTGCTGAAACGCAGCGTCAATCACATGTGAGTGCAGCACTGGACCGCCGCCGTCGGCCACAAACACTGCCGCTATTGGTGGCGTGCAAACGTGGGCGAGGACGTTGTGGGGATTTGATGTTAATGATGATATTGTTGGATGCACACGAAGCCGCGCGTCGCCTCCCACGACCTAAGTCTTTGCTGCAGGACGACGCGCTCATTTCAGTCCTAGTTATTAGTCAACCCAACGCCACTGCCCCCCCCCCCCCCCAACCCCTTCACCAAACACCCTCCTTTTCCCGCTTTGCGCACTTGATGTATATGCTTGTTTGATCCATTGGTACCATGGTAATATTACACAGACAGAAATTAGACAGCGTTGCTTCTGCTGCTTTTCATGGTATGTTGGATTGTTATCCCTATTAATGTCAACTGAAATTAGAGAGAGCGCAAAGAGAGAGAGAGAGGAAAGACAGAGAGGAGAGAGGTGAGACTTTGAAACCCGGTGGTAAACACGGGTCGAAAACAGAAACATCAGCAAGTGAAAAAATTCCCCCTTTTTGCCATGGGCTGACCTTTAAAGGCTGCGCGTCCAGTGGAGTATTCTGGCCGAGAGGGAAGAGGGAAGAGGGCTCTGGGGCCTGTGCTGTGCTCCTCTCCGCTCCTCTCCGCTCCACTCTGCACACCACCAGCACACACACATACACACACACACACACACACACACACACACAAGCACAAGCACAAGCACAGTGATGTCTACATTACCACCCGTCTGCACAAAGACCAGACTTCAGACCAGTGTGTGTGTGTGTGTGTGTGTAAGAGAGGAGGTGCAGAGAGAGCTGAAACTAGCCATGCTGATGCCTAAATACACAGACAAAAACATTCTAACACACACACACACACACGCACACGCGCGCACACACACAGAAGCATGCAGACACACACACACACACACACACACACACACAGAAGCATGCACACACACACACACACACACACACACACACACTCTCAATATATGCTCCAGTTACTCTTTATCACTCCATTTCTGTCTGTCTGTCTGTCTGTCTTTAGCTTTCCAGTTATATCTCTCTCGCTCTCTCTCTCTCTCTGTCTCAATTACACATCCACAGCCACACACACACACCACCCTCAGTACACACACACACCCTCAGTACACATGCTCCAGTTCCTCTTTATGACTCTGGTTTCTGTCTGTCTGTCTGTTTCTCTCTATTTTTCACACACACACACACACACACACACACACACACACACACACACACACACAAAAACACCACGCTTACATGCCCTGTCCAGTGTTGTGTGGAGGTCATAGATCTCAACGCTTTCAAATCTAGCAGCAGTAGCGGCAGCAGCATCAGGCCAGGTCAGGACAGGGTGGCCACAATGGCTGCATCTCTATCAGCACAATGGATGATCCACTGGCGTGACGAGACACGTCCCTTGTCAGAGAGAGATGGTAGGTGGTGGTGGAGGAGGGTGTGGAGGGTGTGTGGCAGGGTGTCATGTGGGGGGTGGGATTGGGTCTGGGATAAGGGGGAGAGGTGAGGGATTGTGTTCGGGGGGGGGGGGGGGGAGTGCCTGCAGATGGCCGCTGTCCACTTTCATCAGGGCGACGTGACGTGTGACGAGGTGGACAGGGCAGAGGGTGACTGAGTGAGTGGGGTGGGGGTTGGTGGGGGTTGGCGGGGGGTCTCTGATTGTCTCAGCTTTCAATCAAATCTCTGCTCGGCCCTGTGGGGGTTCCCATGGGAACACCCCCCCCCCCCAAACTCCCCATCCCCTCCTGCTCTCTTCCTCACTCCTCACCTCTTGTTAGCAATGCTGGTGGTGACAGTGGTGGTGTGAATCAGAATTGAAATAGCGTGGACACAAGTCAGGCCATAAAACGTGGTGTGTAATTGTATGTCAGTGTATTGGGATGGGGGGTGGAAGGGGAGTGTGTGTTGTGTGAGGAGCCTGAACGTGTGTATGTGTGTGTCCTCCCTCCATCCTGTCAGCTGTCTCTCTCTCTCTCTCTCTCCCTCTCTTTCTCTCTCTCTCTATCTCTCCCTCTGTTTTTCTCTCTCTCTCTTCCTCTCTCTCTGTTTCAATCTATCTCTCACACTCTCTCCCTCTCTTTCTCTCTCTCTTTCTCCCTCTCTTTTTCTATCACTCTCTCCCTCTCTTTCTCTCTCTCTCTCTCTCTGTTTCTATCTATCTCTCTCTCTCTGCGCCAGTGCAGATCAGGTCGTCCCTGATCAATTCTTCTCGGTGATGGTGGAAAGGGTTGTCTCCTCGTCTCTGCAGATAGGCCTTTTCCCTCTCTGCTCTCTCTCTCTGCTCTCTCTGCTCTCTCTCTCTGCTCTCTCTCTTTCTCTCTCGCTCTCTGTCTTTCTTTCTCTCTCTCTCTTTCTCTCTCGCTCTCTGTCTTTCTTTCTCTCTCGCTCTCTGTCTTTCTTTCTCTTTCTCTCTTTCTCTCTCGCTCTCTGTCTTTCTTTCTCTCTCTCTCTTTCTCTTTCTTTCTTTCTTTCTCTCTGTACAGCCAGTGTTTCTCCAGCCATCTTGTTGCCGACGATGTTGAAGGCTACAGAGGCAACAGGATTTTTTCTTTTTTCAAAAAGAAAAAAAACCGTCAAGGTCTTTCTCTCTTTTAATTTTGTTTTTTTTTTTTCATTTCAACCGATACACATTTCACGAGGGAGTCTTCCCACTTCCGCAGCAAATAAGCCGTCGTTTGTGTGTGTGTGTGTGTGTGTGTGTGTGTGTGCAGGGGGGCGACAGAAGTAGAAGACACAAAATAGTAATTGGGTTGAAATGGAAATGGAATCATCTAGATATAAATCTGTGGTGGGACAGGACCACTGCCCCATTATCATTTTGTCGTTGTTCTGTTTTGGGAATGCGGCCGCCCTTGGTGTTCAGTGTGATTGTGTGTCCTTCCAGAATATTCCATGAGAGAAAGAGATGGCCCCTGGATTAATGCGATTATTCTCCACGGTGAAGGGATATGTTTTTAGATGCCCTCCCTTCACATGGGTGGGTAGAGTAGTTTGTGTGCACATTCATGGCGTACAGTCCCGAAATAAAGGAAGCAGAATGTTCAGTGGTTCACCTGTTGAGGACATACCCCAAAAGCACAGCCTTGTTTTCTGACATTGTATTCACCCTTCTGTGTGTGAGAAAGAGGGAAAAAAAAGTTTATTTCATTGGCTCGGCCGTTTACAGGTGGGTGGTTGGTATCATGTTGTCAGTCAGAAAATAAATATCAATAATAAAAGTCAGATTTATATAAGGTGTATGAAGCCTTTATTGTCAGACATAAGGAAGGTGTATGAACTCTTACATCAGATTTTGAACAGGTGTATGACCTCTTATGTCAGACGTATGGCAGGTGAATGTAGTGTGAATGTAGTGTCTGCATCAGTGACTCAGATCTCCCTGCGCTCTCCCTGGCTATCCTTTGGCATGAAGACAGAGGGAGTCACACTTCGCCTGTCTGTGAGTGAGAGAGGAAGCCCTGCTGGAGGTCCGCTTTCTGCCGCAGACAGAACACACATCTCTCTCTCGCTCTCGCTCTCGGCCTTTCCCTCTCTCTCTCCCTCTCTCTCTCTTTCACTCTTTCGCTCTTTCGCTCTCTCTCTTTCTCTCTTTCTCTTGCTCTCTCTCTCTGTCTTGCTACCTCTCCCTCTCCCTCTCTCTCTCTCTTCCTCTCTTTCTCTCTCTCTTTCTCTTCTCTTCTGCCTTACTTCCTCGCCACCTCTTCATCTTTCCTCGTCTTTCACCACATCTCCTCCGTGTTATTTTTTTTTCTCTCTTTTCCTCTTGGTTTCACTTTGCCGTGGCAACCGTGAGCGTCGGGGAATGATGTGGGCGGCTTTCCAAACGTACATGTATGCCAGAGCGGTGAGAGGGTGGGGGTGGGGGGGTGTGGGGGGGTGGGGAGGAGGGGGAATCGGCAC
>CM059282.1:19387244-19389744 GCA_030347295.1 Setipinna tenuifilis
TTTCTCTGGTGTGTGTGTGTGTGTGTGTGTGTGTGCGTGTGTGTGTGCAACTTCTCTGGTGTGTGTGTGTGTGTGCAGTTTCTCTGGTGTGTGTGTGTGTGTGTGTGTGTGTGTGTGTGTGTGTGTGTGTGTGTGTGTGTGTGTGTGTGTGTGTGTGTGTGTGTGTGTGTGTGCAACTTCTCTGGTGTGTGTGTGTGTGTGTGTGTGTGTGTCTATATGTGTGTTGTGTTGTGTATGCATCTCTGTGCATCTTTATGCATTGATCCATGAATGCAGGGGTTTCAGGCAGAGACAGCCCCATCACAGGTCACTAGCCTTCCTCGCTCTTCAGAAGGGCAGGCTGTGGCGGCCATTTTGAGAAGGAAGCCTTGTCACTCCCTTACTCTCACTCTTCCTTCTTGTTGCTCTACCAAATGCCTTCCCAGGTCCACACAGTAACCTACCGTTTTTTACTTCCTTCTGACTTTCTAGACTAGATTTTCTTTTTTTGACAGTTGAGTTCAGACGGCATTCCACGAGTAGTAGCTTTTGTCCACTTGGCTTGCACGAGCGTGTTTGAAATCGCCTTTCTCGCAGTCACACAAACTCATTTGCTGCTGAGGCCTCTTACTAGCCCATAGGGAGCTCTACAGACAAGTGTGTGTGTGTGTGTGTGTGTGTGTGTGTGTGTATGTGTGTGTGTGTGTGTGTGTGTGTGTGTGTGTGTGTGTGTGTGTGTGTGTGTGTTTGGGTGTACATTATTGTGAGTGAGTGTATGTGAGTGTGTGTGTACATGTGTGTATGTGTACATTATTATAAGTGTGTGTATGTTTTTGTGTTTGTCTGTGCATTTGTGCAAGCGTGTGTGCGCTGGGTTGCACACAGGCTTAGACACGTGTGTATGTGTGTGCACGTATCTGTGTGTACTCGATCAGCCTGCAGCATTATGCACGCTCACAATGAGTGTGTGTGTGTGTGTTTGCTTGTGTGCCTCTGTGCATATTTGTATGTGTATATTTGTGTGTGTGTGTATATGTGTGTTTGCGTTACAGTTTGTGTGTGTGTGTGTGTGTGTGTGTGTGTGTGTGGAGGGCGGTGTCTCATTAGGACACAGGCTTGTGTGCTCTGTGTGTTTGTATGTGTCTGACCATTTGTGTGTGGACATAGCTCATTAAGACTCAGGTTTGTGCACTTGGAGGCATGCGTGTGTGTGTGTGTGTGAGTCAGTGGGTGTGTATCTTTCTTTCTTTCTTTCTTTCTTTCTTTCTTTCTTTCTCTCTCTCTCTTTCCCCCTGTCTCGCTCTCTTTGTGTCAGTATGTGTATGTGTGTGTGAGTGAGTCAGTGGGTGTGTATCTCTTTCTTTTCCTCTCTCTCTCTTGTGTGTGTGTGTGTGTGTGTGTGCATGTGTGTGTGAGAGAGAGACAGACAGACAGACAGAGAGTAAAGGTGCTCTCAGCAAGGGTGTTCATTGACGGGTGACATTGTCTGTGTTGCGTGGGGCACCTGCTACTCCACTGTGGGCTCCAGACTACACCTCAGTGCCCGCATGCCCCCCCCCCCCCCCCCCCAGAGCCCCTCTGGCCGGACTGCGGATGGGTGACATGAATTAAAATCTATATCCTCACATGGTATTATTATATAAATTACGGTATAAAAATCGGTACTATTTACCGAAGCTTTTTAAAGCCAAAGTCATTATAGTCTTACAGTCTTGAGAGCCATATTATATTACGAGTATATTGCAAGCCAGCAGAGGTGTACAAAAGGGCTTGAGAAAGTAAAAGTCCTGCCATATATTCCCTCTGTCTGTGCTCCTAACACAGGTGATTTTCACTAATTAGCTCATCTACCTGGCTGAAGAGGTGTTGCTAATTAGGATCATTTGGTTCAGTAAATTGGCTGGAACAAATATGTGGCAGGACTTTTACTTTCTGAACCTGGCCTGTAGTAGCTGTGCAGTGAGTACACTTGTGAAGGCTACGCTTTGGGAAACGCTACTCTATGCATACGCTACTGACTTAGTTAATGGTCCAGCCTTTAGCTCACTTGGTACTATGTTCTCTTCGTACACCACGGTGCTGCAAAGTTGTGTTTTTTAAGTAACACTAAGTAGTTTTTTCAACCTTAAAATAATGTTTCCAAAATCGTTTCAGTAGTTCATCAACTTATAACAGGGTGAAAACCACTTCTGAATTCGCTTGGGCGATGGCCTATAACCACACAAGTTTGGAGGAGCGGGCTGTCTTCCTGTCTTCCTGTCTTCCCGTTTGAATGAGGGACAATTCTGCTTCCAACCTGTAGGGTGACCAAAGACGAACACTACTTAGTGTTGTTTTAAGTCTGGTTGGATGTAGGGCTGAATCGCAGGAGTAAACATAATGCAGAACTCTTATCATCAGTAGCCTCTCTTTTGCCTGTCTGTGTTTCAAACTCAGTCCTCTTTGTTCTGAAGCTACATTTGAGCTGCCCGCCTTGTACATGTAGACAGGTCATCAACTGCACCATTAACATTGCAGTAAG
>CM059282.1:19394744-19402244 GCA_030347295.1 Setipinna tenuifilis
AGGTAGAGGCATAATGAATAAACACAACCTGGCACACACACACACACACACACACACACACACACACACACACTCACACGTCCACTGCATACACACACAGAACAACCAAACACAAACTCACATGCACAAAAACTCACACACGATCACCACACATGCAGATATCTGATCTACATACAAACATACAAGCTCACATTCATGACAGACACACACTTACACACGACCACTGCACACCCAAATGAATATCTGCACACATGCACACACACACACACACACACACACACACACACACACACACACACACGTCCACTGCATACACACACAGAACAACCAAACACAAACTCACACGCACAAAAACTCACTCACACGATCACCACACATGCAAACAGATATCTACATACAAACACACATTCATGACAGACACACACTTACACACGACCACTGCACACCAAATGAATATCTGCATACATGCACACACACACACACACACACACACACACACACACACACACACACATACACACAGAAATATACACATATATACTGCCCTACAAAGGCAAAGTGCAGTAACTACGTGGACATAGAAACTGAGAACAATGCCTCTAACATTGTCATACTGCTCAGTCAAACAATGTTCTATGTAAAATAGTGGTGATGCTTTTATTTACCTTCTTAATAGCAAGAAGCAATATAAAATCATAGAGGTTTCTTTTTTTTGGGTGGTGGTGGGGGGGGGGGCAATAATTGGACCTTTTCAGGGGCCCAGCCATGTCTCTGGGCAGACCTGCACCCACACAAACACACACGCGCACACACACACACACACATGCACACACACACATACAGCCATGAAGCTTTTTCATTCCACCATCATGCAACCTAAGCCAGCCGTACAGCTCCCAACACATGAAGCTCCCTATGCTTAATTCCCCTGCCGTCCACGGCAACACGTGCACTCTATCTATCAGCCAGCATCGCCCCCCCCCACACACACACTGCACTCCCCAACCCGCCAGCCAGCTACATACACTCTGATCGAACCCCCAGCCCTGCTAACTGACACGCTCGGCAGTGTAAATGCCACGTCGATGTAGCCTTAATGATTTAATAAGGCAAGGCCCCTGTAGCTGTTGCCATTTCTGTGCTTGCAGCCTTCCACCGCCCACCCCCCCCACCCCCCAAACCCCACCATCACCACATGAAGTTCAACCCCCCTCGGGGGGGGGGGGTGGTGGTGGTGGTGGTGGTGGGGGGGGGGGGGGGGGGGGGGGGAGTAGGCAGGGAGTTCCCCCACTATAGTGTAGAGGCAGCCGGCAGCAGCGTGGCCCAACTTCTGCTTCTGCAGTTCTGGTTCAGTACTTCTGGCAGCAAACTGACAGGGAACTGTATACTGTAGCCACTTTTCACACACACACACACACACACACACACACACACACACACACTCACACTCACACTCAGCTGGCTTTTCACTGCCAAACCCTTCAAGAGTTACAGTACAGAGAGGAGGACAAATATTCTGCAGTGTTTCCCACAGGAAAGGTGTTAGTTAAGGAGGTGTGATTGAGGGAGTTGCTATGGCTGAGAAATATGTCTATTAAACTTCATCATATTAGTGCTTTGAATCACGCTTGCTTGAAGCTGCCCAACTGGTCTGAATGGAAGGAAGGCAATTGATGAAGTGACTTTCGTCATACATATTCCTTTAATTTCATTTCATTGCCTGATTTTAAGCCCAAGTGTAATTTTTAGTGTTCTTTTGTGGCATCTTAGTTAAGGTAGGAGGGGCATGGGCGTCTGTAGTAGGCCTTTTTTTTAAACTGGGGGAACATGGCCCAGTAAAAATCATCTGTGCCCCAGTAAAAAAATGTTTGAAGATTTTAGTGACAAACTAGTTTCTTTGGCCAAAATAATTCAGGGCATAGGATTATACTTCTAACTTTTAGCAGATCTACTTTCTAACAAATTTTTCTGATTGGTCTGGGACATTCTCACATACATTCTATCTGTAATATGTAACATGCATCCAGTTTAGTGCACGATACTGGAGAGATGAGTTGAGGGGGCGCATCAAAAGCAGTTTCTGCATCAAAAGCATACATTTTAAAGAACCCATTATCCTATACGGACTAAAACAGTATTGGATTACTTCTCTAATTGGATATCAGGAAATTATTCTCACCTGGAATGGAGGGGGCAGGGAAACAGTGACAGTTTGAGGAGGGTGAGAGGTAAGATTATGGTTGTATGTGCTAGTCTGCGATAACTTTAGATAGATCTATCTATCTACCTATCTGTCTATCTATCTATCTATCTATCTATCTATCTATCTATCTATCTATCTATCTATCTATCTATCTATCTATCTATCTATCTATCTATCTATCTATCTATCTATCTATCTATCTATCTATCTATCTATCTGTCTGTCTGTCTGTCTGTCTGTCTGTCTGTCTGTCTGTCTGTCTGTCTGTCTGTCTGTCTGTCTGTCTGTCTGTCTGTCTGTCTGTCTGTCTGTCTGTCTGTCTGTCTATAAATGCAGGGAACGTCTGTGTGTGTGTGTGTGTGTGTGTGTGTGTCTGTGGTGTGTGTGTGTACTCTGTTCCACACACAACTCTCAAACCATTCATTCCACCTTGCTAATAGAACAAGTGAGTACAGTACCAAGTTTCATGTTGTTAGGACAAAAAATGCCAAATATATTGGTAAGACAAGCTTCAGTTGCCTTTTGTCTGTGTCCCAGTAAAGCTTAATTCATTGTAACGTCCCTGGGGAGGAATGTGTTGTTACAAAGCAGCGGGGGAAACACTGTTTTGCGTTTCTTGCAGAGCTCAATGTCACATCAACACAATTTCACATCAGGCAGAGAAATACTGAGTGATATGCTTATGGCAGTTACATGTTTTTTGATCCATTCAGTCAGTCCTTCACTATTAAATAAATAATGTGTGCGAAGTACATTTTTGCTGACTGGAATTAATGGCCATATTACATACTGTATGTCATTAGGGTGTCAAGCAAAATAGAAATGGTAAAAATTGTTTACACACAAAAACAGCATTGCCCGTGTCCATTCTTGTCCATTCAGCTCTGGCTGTGTCCACTGGGCCGTGCTCTGTGGCCATTATCCTCATGCAGCCTCAGCTATCCTTTTTTATTGGCTGACCCTGACTGTGACCCTGAACTTTGACCCTTTGACCCTTTGACCCCTGACTGTGAACGTGAGGTTTTGTCTGTATGTCTGGGTTCAATGGGTTAGAATGGAACACTGCCGAGACATAACAAGGCTCCATTCCGCAGTGTAGCAGTTCCATACTTTTTTTTTTTTTACCTGATAATGGCGATTGGGTAGATGGAATCTCCCTCTTTTTATTTTCTCTCTTGCTTTCATTTTGTAAATCCTCCCCCCTCCTCCGTTTCTAGTCTTCCTCCATCCATTTTAAAGCTTTTTAGTATGTAACTGCCTCTGTGATACTGGTCCCTGTTCCCCCTTGCCCTCCCTTCCCCTCTTTCTCTCTCCTCCTCTCCTCTTTCTCTTTTTTTCTTGTTCCCCTCTTCCATTTCCCCTGCTGATCGCTCCCTCCACAGTAATGCGTTCTGAAGCCTTATGAGATTGAAGCGGGAATGAGGTGGAGAATGCAGAGTGGGGCAGTAAATCTGGATGCCTGTGTGTGTGTGTGTGTGTGTGTGTGTGTGTGTGTCTGTGTATGTGTGTGTGTGTCCGTGTGTGTCCGTGTGTGTGTGTGTGTGTGTGTGTGTGTGTGTGTGTGTGTGTGTGTCTGTGCATGCATGCGTGTGTGTGTGTGTGTGTGTGTGTGTGTGTGTGTGTGTGTGTGTGTGTGTTTGTATTTGTACATGTGTGCTCAGTAACAGCATGCAGTTTGCGTGTCTGTGTGTGTGCGTGTGTGTGTGTGTGTGTGTGTGCGCATCTAGGCAGTATTTTTTCCCCTGTGTCAGCAGAACTAGGTGGACAGTAACATCTAAGAGGAGTTAGATGAGAAGTGAGCTGTGCTTATTGACCGGGGAAAATATGCTGCAAAAAATGGACACCGTTGATCAAATACTCTCTCTCTCTCTCTCTCTCTCTCTCTCTCTCTCTCTCTCTCCACTTAACACTGCTGAAGCACAGTCATGGAGAACAATTGTGAGTTTAGAAGGTGAGGGTCCCTCAGATGCTTATGTATTTTTGCACCACACCACACCACACCACTCCACCCACAACCCTTTTGATTAGCATGAGCGGCTAGTTAGCACTAATTACTACAGACCCAGATGGCTGAGGCAAAAGATGTGTGGGAGGACTTCTACTTTTCTTGGACGTACAGTTAGAAGTTGGACGTTCGTTCCACCTCTGCAGCAAAGCTACGCCAGCGCCAGCGAACAAACCACCGAGATGCGTAGAGAAGTGATGCAGTCGCCAGAAATAGCTTCCCCTTTGTGGGTATGTATGTCGGCCCTGGCACTAGCACTACAGATGCTGACGTCTTCCTCATGTAGCAGACGTGAAGGTGATCTCTAAATATAGACACTGTTTAGCAACTCGCTATTCAAACTTACTGGTGCTTCTGCTTATATGGAGTAGAACGCAGCATTTAGTGACTTCAGAAGGTAGATCAAACGTCAGAATCACAACACATTAGCAGAAGGGAGATCTAAATATGAGTAGTGGCTTGTAGTTTTACTGTGTGCTTTTAGCTGGTGGGTAGGACTGTCCAGCTTGTGTCCAGCCCCTAATGACTAAGGTGACCATCTCCAAGGGTAGTGATGCAGCAGTGTCCAGTCACTAAAAATTCTGCTTGTCATGACTAAATGACATGCCAACTTAGCGCCTTACGTAACTTTTTAAAATATGTACAAGACTAAAGCTTTTATTAAGATGTTATAACATCTGAAGCATGTGACATTACAAGCTGTCATAAAAAAAAAAAATCAAATGTCATTGGTAACATGTGACACTAGGGTGCTTTGGTGTATCAGGTATATGTTGTTAAGATGTTACAATTATATTTATATTATCTTTACTATTAAAGAGGCTGTCCTGGCAGCTGCTGTTAATTGTACAAGGATACAAGGATACAAGGATACAAGGATATTTATTTGTCATGTACATAGAGACACTTTCGTGTCACTTTGTAATGAAATGCATGGCCGGTGCAAAACAAATGTGCAGAAGAAGGGTGAAGAAGAAATAAAATAAAAACAAAAATAAAAGGTGTGTGTGTGTGTGTGTGTGTGTGTGTGTGTGTTCAATCAAAGTAATCGGGAGGAATTCAGTAAGCAAATGGCATGAGGAAAAAAGCTCTTTCTCAGTCTCTCAGTTCTAGCTCTGTGACAGCACAGTCGCCTTCCAGATCTCAGTTTTTTAAATAGTCCATATCCTGGGTGTGACTGGTCTTTGAGAATGTTATGGGCCCTTGATAGCACTCTCTTTGTGTATATGTCTTTCACGGCAGGCAGAGGTTGACGAATACAGCGCTCAGCAGAGCGCACTATCCTTTGTATTTCTTTCTGTTCACGCACTGTGGCGTTACCGTACCAGGTGATGATGGACCCTGTTAAGATGCTCTCCACTGCTGAGGAGTAAAAGGCTTTTAGGATGGGTGTGGACACTTTGAACTTTTTCAACAGGCGCAGAAAGTACAGTCTCTGCCTGGATTTCTTAATGATAATGTGTGTGTTGTTTGTCCATGTTAAGTCATTTGTGATGTGAACACCAAGGTATTTAAAGCACTCTACCCTCTCAACAGGTTGTTTACAGATGGAAAGTGGAGTGTAGTTTCCCCTCTTTTTCCGAAAGTCCACCACCATTTCCTTAGTCTTGCTTACGTTTAGTGCCAAGTTATTGTGCTGACACCATTGTGAGATGTTAGAAACTTCATTTATGTATGCCTGTTCATCGTTATTATTGATCAGTCCCACCACTACAGTGTCATCAGCAAACTTGATGATGGAATTCTGACTGCTGCTGGCTCTGCAGTCATGGGTGTAGATGTTGTAGAGTAGGGAGCTTAACACACAACCTTGAGGTGAGCCAGTGCTGATAGTGAGGGTGTTAGATGTTGTGCCACCCACTCTAACAACCTGCGTGCGGTTTGTTAAAAAGTTTAACACCCAGTTGCATAGAGATAAGTCTAGCCCCAGTGACTTCATCTTCCTGACAAGAGTGAGGGGAATTATGGTGTTGAATGCTGAACTATAATCAATGAACAGCATTCTCACATAATTACCCTTTCCTCTGTCTATATGTGATATTGTGGTATGCAACAAATTTGAGATGGCATCGTCCCTTGACCTGTGTAGTATGGCAATGTAGTCTTATGAAGCAGATTTCAGACACACACACACACACACACACACAAACTCAAATACCAATCCATCTTTTCACTACTTTAGAAGTTGTTAGTGTCTTGTGTTTTTTCCCTGATCTCTCTGAGGGAGTCACACACACGTAGGCGGTGTTTATGCTTACAGAGGCGAACAGCGGTTTTGTGTGTGTGTGTGTGTGTGTGCACCAAAATTGTAATCAGCCACACTACCATTGGGGGACAATGGAGAGAACATAACCCGTAACTGGGAATTATCAGATAAATTATGCAAGAGCACTTAATCACAAGAGAGAATCTCACTGTGTGTGTGTGTGTGTATGTGTGTGTGTGTGTGTGTGTGTGTGTGTGTGTGTGTGGGACACTGCATGCAAATGTAAATGTGATGTAAATGTAGTTATGCATTTCTTTGAAACTAGCAGTGCCTGGATCCAGAAGTGTCCCAGTAGCCAATCACAGGTCCCCAGAGAGAGATGCTGATCAGAGATTGGCCAGAGGGGAAAACAGGAAACACAAAACGAGGAAGAGAATTTATCAGTCTGTCAGTCTTTACTTAGCCTCTCGCTTTGACGCTCGATGGAGCAGGCCACACTGTCTGTCTGTGAGTTTGGAGTTATTCTCACTCCAACTGTATGGTTTTTTTTAGTTATCAGCACTCAACTTGTTCTGTCTTACAACAAGTTTTTTTTCTTCTGGGTTTGATTCGCTGGCCTAAAAGAAACCTGCACCTGAAGGCATCGTGACAGTTAGGCAGGCCAGCAAGGTTGTGCTAACTCAAGATTTTGTCCATGCATGTGAATGAGAATTTGTGAATCTGGGCAATGTCTGTAGTGTTTGTACATTTTTTTTTCAGAGAAAGACCACACAATAGAGGGAGTAATTCTGAGGTTTTCTGAATTGAAACATATCCCAGTGATTCATAAACTGCAACCAGGGTCAACTACTACAACTACTACTACAACTATGCCCATCTGACACTCAGGCACTCTGTAAGAGCTTAGAGACGCACAGCGGTAGTTTTACATTGGTTAGTCTTCCTCTCAGCTTGTACGTTCTCAATCTTGAGATATTTTATTTGCCACTATCAAATGGCGTGGGCCATCCTTGAGTCTAATACTGGCACTTCCTGGCTACAGGAGAACTTTCCTCCTACTCCTTGATATTTCTTGCTCATGCTGAC
>CM059282.1:19414744-19419744 GCA_030347295.1 Setipinna tenuifilis
TTTTCTTCTTTACCGCTCTCTCTCTATATCTCTCTCTCTATTCCTCCTCTTCCTCCTCCTCCTCCTCCTCCTCTTCTTCTCTCTTTCTTGTTCTCCTCTCTCTCCTGTCTTCTGCGTACACTCTGGTGCTTGGTGACATTAATATTCCTTTGAAGCTTCTTTCAACTGCAGCCAGCTCTTCTCTCCTTCTTTCTCTCTTACTCTCTCTCTTCCTCTCTCTCTCTCTCTCTCTCTTTCTGTCTTTATCACCATCATCACCATCTCTCTCCCCTTACCGTCCCCCATTTTCTACTCTATCTGTCGTTCATCCAGGTTCTTCTTCCTTCAAGTTATCTGTCACACTTTTTTTCTATTTTAACACATCCATCTCTTTCTCTTTCTCTTTCTCTTCAATGTACCGTATATCCATTTTTTAGCCCCTGCATCTCTCTCTCTTTCTCTCTCTCTCTATCTTTCTATCTATATGTCCATTGATCTATCTATCTCTGTCTATCTTGCTGAAGGAAACTTGCATTCATCATTGCATTATTTGTCATCAGAATGTGTACTTTATTTACTTTATACCTGCATATGTAGCACACACGCGCACACACACACACACACACACACACACACACACACACACACACACACACACACACACACACAAGCTCATACAAGCTAACACAAGCTTTTCACACTTCATACCTGTGAGCTTATGCCCACCCACCCTACATGTGGACACGCACACATAAGGCACACACACACACACAGTACACATACATACACAGTACACACATACACACACACACACACACACACACACACACACAGTACACATACATGCACAGTACACACATACACACACACACATTCACATGCACACACACATTAACACTGCCACACACACACACACACACACACACACACACACAGAGATAAAGGGCTGCCATGTGTTAACAGCAGTGTCAGGGTGTGTGGAGAGGGTTCCTAATGGCTGCAGCCTCCTGTAGGGTAGAGCCTGTGCTATTTATAGATGAAAGGGGGATCAAGGAGAGAGAGAGAGAGAGAGAGAGAGAGAGAGAGAGAGAGAGAGAGAGAGAGAGAGAGAGGGAGGGAGGGAGGGGCTGAGAGAGAGGGGGGGGGGAGCAGAGAAGAGCAAAGGGGGTTTGCTGCAGTCTTAAAGAAAGAATGCCCTCATAATCCACACAGCTCTTCAGCGTCCGCAAGCTGCCTGCCTGCCTTCCATGGAAACCTTCTGTGTGTGTGTGTGTGTGTGTGTGTGTGCACGCACATGTGTGTGTGCATGAATGTGCATGTATGTTTTTACGTGCATGCTTGCACTTTCGGTTACATGTGCATTTATATGTGAATGTGTGTGCGTGTGTGTGTGTGTGTGGCCATGGATATGTGAATGTGTGTGTGTGTGTGTGTGGCCATGGATATGTGAATGTGTGTGTGTGTGTGTGTGTGTGTGTGTGTGTGTGTGTCTGTGTGTGTGTGTGTGTGTGTGTGTGTGTTAATTAAAAATGTTTGTCTATACTTGTCTATGTTGCAACCTGCTCCCTTTATTTCTTACATAGTTTTGTGCTCATCAGGATGCATACAGCACACAACTGAACACTGTAGCATTGGCCAAACACAGCTTCACATAGTGGCATTAACCAAACACAGTGTATTAACATTTGTAACAATATGTAACGTTGTGTACTTACACTGTACCCTAGGCTTAGGGTAAGGGTTAGGGTGAGGGTTAGTGTTAGGTATGTTGGGGAAGCTGTGGCCTAGTGGTTAGAGAGTTGGTTTCAGGATTGGAGGCTCGCAGGTTCAAATCCCAGAAGGATGAGGTTGGGGGGAGTGAACAGCTAGTGGTTTTCCTGCACCCTCATTCATGGCTGAAGTGCCCTTGACCAAGACATCTAACCCCACATTGCTTGAGGAACTGTAACTGAAACCTTGTACTTAAATAATAGTAAGTCGCTCTGGACAAGAGCATCAGCAAAGTATAATGTAATGTAAAAGTATGTACAGTGTAAGTGCATTATATTGCATGTTGTTCCATGCAGATAAACTAAAAAAAAGGAACCATTGAGTAAAGTGTTTCTGTATTTATATTTGCATATTATTACATGCAGATAAACTAAAATAGAAACCATTGAATGAAGTGTTACCATATATATAATATGCAGTCACACCACTATACAGTAAGGCAGAAGACAATGTGGATAATCGTGCCAGCGCTCACTACATAAAACACTGCAATCCCACAGCTGAACATCTTTATGCCCACAGAACTCTCTTTTGATTTTTTTTCTTTTGTCATTTTGGGCTGTTTTATCAGGTTAAGTATTTATAGTATTTACAGTTGCCGTGTGAAGTGGAAGAGGTCTATTTTCGGCTGGTATGATATTTCAAGCAGGGATGGAAGTTTCTGACGATATTGAGCCGGGACGCTGTGTTCTAGCCCATATCCGAGTAATACTGTAGCTGGACCAATTTCTTATAAGGCGTACAATTTTTGTTTGTGTTTTTAGCAGACACATGGGTCACATGCAAAAAAGAAGGTTGCTTGTGTAAGGCGTTTCATTTTTTATATGGGTCAGAACCACAAAAACCCAACTGACACCCACACAAGTATGTGCGCCTACACACACACACACACCAAACACAGACACAGATGTAAGACTGTCAGTTGGTTGATTGCTTTAAGCTCTCTGTTACAATCACGGCCCTTGTGCTCATGCTAAAGAACACTGTACATTGTCTACTGCAAACATTGTCACTCTCAACATGAAGTAACATGAAGTATGGAAACAGTAAACATGTACATATATGTCACATTGTAGCTGACTTCACCACAGACATACAGGAAGTGTGCATTAGCATGTGATGTTGTAGCTGACTTCACCACTGACATACAAAAAGTGTGCATTAGCATGTGATATTGTAGCTGACTTCACCACTGACATACAGGAAGTGTGCATTAGCATGTCACATTATAGCTGACTTCACCACTGACACACATACGCGAACACAGTGTGCATCACATTAGTAGCTGACTTCACCATTGTGTGTGACTTCCCACACAGAAAGTAGTCCTCCTGGGCTCTCCCCTCCTGCATTATAAATATTTCATTTCTGTCAAATAAGTAGTCATATTATTTCAAGTATCACTTCACTGGCCATGGAGGGTGCTGCTTAAAATGCAGAGTGTCTTCGAGTGGAGCCGAGGTGTTTGGCACCAGATGTGGTGTGTGTGGTCACTCCTCCACACATTCTTACCACAGACTTTGGAAAGGACCCTCTGTGCACACAGATTGTTAGGTTTGTCCTACTCTGTTGACTGTAGGAAATGCACAAGGTATGATGGTTTAGTCCAAGGTAGTTAGAGGTAAATCTGGCTGGCACCATGTCCAACTGTTTACAGTTTTAAAAAATCCTATTATAACAATGCAGTCTGCAACAATGTAAGATTCCAAAATTCCACATTATGTTCTATGGAGCCCAACATTTTTCAGAACTTTCATCCACTCAACATTCCAGTCACACCAGTGTGACAGTACACAGGTTAGTTATGGTAATACATGAAATACATTTTCCTCAGGACTCAACACAGATGCCCATATGCATGGCCACATATGGGGGGATTGACTCTTAGATTAACCCTGTTGTAGCTACACTGGTGCTCTCTCATGAAGACATTGATATTTTCATAGTTATTTACATTTTCCATAAACTTAGAACTTATTTAGGGTGGTATACACCATAGTAAAAGCACATATAAACACACATGGCTTTTCAAATCCATGACCCAAATATTGCTGTACCGTTCTCTACCTATTAAACTAAAAGGATGTGGTTTACTGTTGTCACAACATACCTATCTACACATATAGACACTCCACACACACTTCACACACACACACACACACACACTGACACACACACACACACACACACACACACACACACACACACAGAGATCAATTAACCTGTATAGGCATGCCTTTACTAGTGAACACTACCACATGCCTTTACTAAGAAACACTACCACATGCCATCACTAGACATATACTGTATACAGCACTTTGGTGATTTTTTTTGTTGTTGTTGCATTTGTATTGGAGACGTGCTATTTTCTCTCCCTTGCTCTATATTGTCTCTATAGTATCTCTTTTTCTTTCGTTGTCTTTCTCTCTCTCTCCCTCTCTTATCTTGTTCTGTTCATCCATCGCTTGCTTCATTCATTCCCACAGTCCCCCTCCTCCTCCTCTTCCACTTCTCCCTCGGCTCTTTGCTCCTTACTTTTCTCTTTTTTTCCTTTATGCTGTATGGATGGATGGGCATTGGCTGTGAAATCCCCTTTTTTCTCTTCATTTTTTTCTCTCTCTCTCTTTCTCTCAAATCAAATCAAATTAAATCAAATCAAATTGTGCTTTATTGGCATGAATGCAGAAAGTCACTGATGCCAAAGCAAAAGATACAGAATGGATGGAGGGACAGTTCATGTAAAACCATGTGATAATAGCAACAATAGTACATGACACTATCCCAAATAAAAATATATGAAGGTGTCAGTAATAGATAATACGGTAAAACTTTACAATAAGGGTACATGAATATACATTTATTAAGGTGTTAACTACTGTATGTAGCAGAAGAAGTTAATGATTTCTACATACATTACTGCTTACAAAATAACTATGCATTAATGTTTAACACACAGGCCTACTCAATCATACATGAGTATTACTACTAAATCACAGTTATGACATACTGCCATATTCATGTACGCTTATTGTAAAGTGGCAGACACTAACCTACCACCACCTACCCAACTCAGTTCTTGGTATTAATAAAGGTCTGATATACCAGTATAATGATTTTAATAGTAAATCATGTAGGACTCATGTAGTATGTGTTAAACATTAATACTAATTGTATATTTTTGTGTTTATACAGGAGTTAACATATTAATACATGTATATTCCTGTATCCTTATTGTAAAGTGTTACCGATAA
>CM059282.1:19427244-19432244 GCA_030347295.1 Setipinna tenuifilis
TCTGAGCTGCCTAGGAACACTAAGACCAGGACCTTCAACTCCATGGTAAAGCCTGGAGAACAACGGTCACCACCATGAGGAAAATCTAGTCCTTTATCAACACCTGTCGCAGATAAATCGTGAGAGTACACTGGCCAAACACCATCAGTAACCTGTAGCTATGGCAGCGAACAGGACAGCAGCCTGTAGAAGAAAAAATCCTCTGAAGACACTGGAAATGGCTTGGCCATATCCTCCGCAAACCTGCATCCACCACCACAAGACACACAGTCTTCTGGAATCCTCAAGGGAAAAGGAAGAGAGGCATGCCAAGAAATAGCTGGTGCCATGACCTGGATACAGATGTGAAGAGGTCTGGTCATACATGGGGACAGCTGGAGAAGTTGGCCCAGGACCGAGAGCATTTGTTTGTGGCCTATGGCCCAAAGTTGGGCGGAAGGTGTAAGTAAGTAAAGCTGGTGTGGAATTTAACTAATGTCACTACTGTAACTATGCAGGGTACAATTGTTGCTGGTGCATTTTTTAAAGTATATATTTTTTGGGCTTTTTATTGACATAGTGGACAGTGGAGAGCAGGAGAGAGATAGGGGAGGGTTGGGAAATGACACAGGCTGGATTTGAACCTGGGTCCCTATTGGCACTTGCCCATTTATGGTACGTGTGCTATACGCACTGTGCCAGAGCACCCCCGTTGCTGTTGATTTTAAAGGACTGACTTCTTCTGGTTTGACCTTGTCATGCAATACAAAATGGCGGCCATCCTCACGTGCTGTTAGTTGGAGGCGAATCGGTGGCAGATATTCATCAGGAAGGTCTATTACAGGAACGGGGCTGGGTCTTGATTGGCTAATGACGCTTTTGACTTTGCTAGGAGCAGAGAGCGGGTCTTAATTTGGGCCGCCTGGGACATTGAGCTTGGCTCTGTGTTCTGTGGTGGAGCCTCTTCAGTACGTCAGCGGGGCCTGTGGTTGTGGGTATCCGTGACCCAAAATGCAGCTCCAAGGAGTCTGCTGTCCTTTTGTCACTTTTAAGCGAAGATGTGCCCCAGATTGTCAAATGCCCTTTGTCTTTGGCATATCTCACTTTATTTATTTATTTATTTATTTTTACTTCTCTCAATTGCTGTCCTTCTGTCTGTCTCTGTCTCGGTCTCTCTATCTCTGTCTCTCTGTCTCTCTCTCTCTCTCTCTTGCTATCGATCTATCTATCGATCTATCTATCTATCTATCTATCTATCTATCTATCTATCTATCTGTCTATCTGTCTATCTATGTGTCTATCTGTCAGTTCATTGATCTGTTCTGTCCCTCCTAAATCGTCACTTATTCCTCGTCTTCATCTCTTTTCTTTCCATCTCTTTCTGTAGTTGTATTTCTTTTTGGTATTCATACTATATGTATAGTATTTTGTTTTCCACAGTCCCATAGTCGAGCCCTTTCTGTCGAGCTCTGTCTGTTTGTGTAAGGACTGCAAACGCCCCCTCCATTAGAAAGGCAACAAAATGCACTTCTCTCCCACCTGCAGTAGAAGAGGGGCTGACAGAGGGAGAGAAGGAGAGAAGAGGAGGGGGTTGTGGGAGAGGAGGAGAGGAGGAGAGAGGGGTGGAAGAGCTCTTCTTGTAGTCTCATCTCTGGGGTCCCCTTACCAGCCATGGCTGAGTCCAAGTGCCTTCTTCTGCTCATGCTCACGCTGTCGCCCTCACTCTCACTCCCACTCCTCCTCTTTTTTTACTCTCCGCCACCCTTTTCACCCTCCTTCAGTCTTCATCATTCTTCTGTCTTTATTTTCCATTACGTCTCTCTTTCCCCCCCTCTTCACCTCCACTTCCCCTGCTCTTCTAGTCTCGAGGTCCCCTTCTCTCTCTCTGTCTTTCTCCCTGTGTGTGTCTCTCTCTCTCTCTGACCCTATGTCTCTATGTCTCTGTCTTTATTTCTCTCTCTCTCTCTCTCTCTCTCTGCCTGTCTCTATGTGTCTGTCTTTATCTCTCTCTCTCTATTTCTCCATCTCTCCCTCTCTTTATGTCTCTCTCTAGATCTCTCTCACTTTACCTCTCTCCTTCACCCTCTTCCTTAGTGCTCTGGCCACATCTCTCTCCTTCCCTGCGTGCTGGTGTGCAGTGGTGTAGCAGTGTAGTGGTGAGTGGTTGGTGGTGGTGAGTGGTGGTGAGTGGGGCCGCTGGGGCGGAGGACAAAGGGCCTGCATTATTAATGCTACCACAGGAGCAGATGGCTCTCATTACGGTAGGGGCCCTCAACAGCACATCTGCCCAGCTCAGACCCATATGTGTGTGTGTGTGTGTGTGTGTGTGCGTGTTTGTGTGTGTGTGTGTCTGTGTGTGCCAGGCAGGAGAGAAGGATGGAGAGGGGAGAGAGAGAAAGAGAGAGAGAGAGAGAGAGAGAGAGAGAGAGAGAGAGAAGGAGAAGAATGATAGAGAAGGAGAAAGTACGAAAGAGGGAGATGACGGAATGAATGGATGGTGGAGGGGAGTAAAATGGATTGAGTGGGAAGAGAAATAAGGAGAGAGGATGAGAGAGAGGGGGAAAACAGGTAGAGAGATGTAATGGGTTTCAGTTGGCACACAAACACATCATGTGTACTGCCCGCTATGCCTGTATGCAATTACGCAGGTACACACACACATGCACATCAACATGCCCAACCAACATGCCCATCCTGTCATTTAATAGCTTCTTCAACTCTTCCTCCTTTTCAGTCCTTCTCACCACCCCTCCCCTCTTTCTCTGTCCACATTTTATCTCTCTCTCTGTCTCCCTCCTTCCCCCCTCTCTCTCTTTCCCAACCTCACTTTCATACTTGCCCCCCTCCCCTGTTTGTATTTTCTTCCCTGCCCCCCCCCCCCTCTCTCTCTTCCTCTCTCCTTCTCTGCTGTCTTTTATTTATATCCTGGCCGGGGCTAGCGTCCAGCATGGCCGTGTTTTCTGGCTGGGCTGTGGCAGCCTCCATCTGAGCCTGAGCCTGCTCCCCTCGCCAGCCCATAAGTCAAGCACAGACCATGGAGCAGGGCAGGCAGAGATGGAGGGATGGAGGGAGCGATGGAGGGAGGAAAAGGGAGGGAGGGAGGAAGGGAAAGGCAGAAGGAACAGAAAGAGAAGGAGAAGGAAGAATGACGTGTGGGAGAGGAGAGGGGAGAAGGGGGAGGAGAGAAGAGGAGAGGAGGGGAGGAGAGGAGTGGAGAGGAGAGGAGAGAAGAGGTGTAGAGAGCTGAGGGGCTATAAACCGTGGGAGATGTGGAGGAGGGGAAGAAAGAGAAGGGGGAGGAAAAGAAAGTAACGAAAACAGGGAGGATGATTATACAGGCTTGAGAGAGAGAGAGAGAGAGACTGAGAGTCAGACAGACAGACAGACAGACAGACAGGCAGGCAGACAGACAGGAACAGAAGATGCAAGAAATGCAAGGAACAGAGACAAAGTGGTAGAGGAAAACATAAGAGGGAGGATGCACTTTTTTATTAAGGCATTGTCATTGGCTTTCATTATAATGTGTCAATCAGACATCCAATCAGCACCTAAAGAGAAGGAGCTCCCCTTTATATTGTAACACCATGTTCTCCTCCACCATGACATCAGTCAGCATGAAAAGCTAACTGCTTCTTGATCACCCAGGCAGGTGCACCCACGGACCAGGGACACATTAAGGAACCGAGTGGCCCTGGGCAAAAAATTGTCCTGCATCCCCCCCCTGGTCCTTGGGGCCCAGTAGGCCTGTTTATTATTCCAGAACCTGCACTGGCAGGCTGTGTCACATCCAGGGGCCAGTGAGGTGGGGTTTACTTAAAGTTCGGCCCATGTACTATGTGAATGGAAATGGTTGGTTGTAGCTGTGTCCGGTAGTACACAGAGACATTTGAAAGACACCCGTTGATCCCGCCTCTGAAAAATCCCTGTCTATGGGAGGTTTGCCAGACCAAGCTCTGTCTTCGAGCTTGGTGTGACAACCAGGCTAACTAAGAGAAACTAAAACCTACATCTTGGGTTATCATTACCTATTGAGACAACATTCAGAGAAAACGATTGCGTTGTTCAAAAACTCGGTTAAATGCTACAGTTTTACATCTTTTTAAAAATAAAAATGTCTATCAGGAGAACGAGATTTCGATAAGAGCTGTGTGCAGTCGTTTGTGGGCAAATTGCTGAAGTGGGTGGAGCCTTGCAGAGCCCTGTGGGGTAGTATGGACATGAGAAAGCACTCTGTCAGGCCACAAGACATTCTCTAGCCCCCACCAAGGTGCACGGGCAGACCCAGCAGCACCCAGAGGTATCCAAATACATACACACATATAAACACACATGCCACACACACATACACACACACAAAGAAGCGCACACAGACTCTTACATATACATGTGCACAAGCATGCACACAGACACACACACACACACACACACACACACACACAAACAAGCACAGACAGACTCTCACATATTCGTGTGCACAAGCATGCACACACACACACACACACACACACACACACACACACACACGCACGCACACGCCTACACACACACACTTGAGGGGCTTCTGAGAGCATGGTATCCCCATGTGCGCACTGACGTGCACTCTCTGGCAACAACTCATTCGCGGTGAGCCAGCCAGGTCTCCGGCTAAAAGTGGTTTCCTTGGAAACCAGGCAGGGGAACGAGCCCAGGCTGTTTGTGTAGAGCCGAATTCCATTACAAGTGCCACGCGGCCAACTTAGATCTCACAAAGAGGAGACATTTCATGGGAGCAGAAAGAGTGTGTGTGTGTGAGTGTGTTCGCCAGAAAATACTGTAGCATGAGGAGTGAAATCTTCTAAGGAATCGCTTCTCTTGTTTTTTTCTCTCATACCACACACACATACTGAGAAAGCTATTTTTTCTTGATTGGGCTCACAAGTGGACTCTGGGTAATGTAGTTTAGATGAATATGGCTTATGCAGTTCAACACAGTTGTAATTTACAGTAATGTCCACTGCAAGACTGAGGGAGATTCACTTTTG
>CM059282.1:19442244-19449744 GCA_030347295.1 Setipinna tenuifilis
GGCTTATGAAACATGGGGGGCGGGATGAGAGAGGAGGTGCAATCAGGAAGTTTGGAGGCATCTCTTACAGAGGAAAGGAACGTGTGTGTGTGTGCGTGTGTGTGTGTGTGTGTGTGTGTGTGTGTGTGTGTGTGTGTGTGTGCGTGTGTGCGTGTGTGTGTGTGTGTGTGTGTGTGTGTGTGTGTGTGTGTGTGTGTGTGTTTCTCTCTGCCTGCGTCTCTTAAGTGAGAAAGAAACATGAGCTCATCTTCTCCTCCATCCGAAAGTGTGGGGGCACATTATTCACTGTCGTAAAAACATTCATCAAAAAGACAAACGGCTCTCTCCTATAACACTGACCCCATTTTAAAATCTGATGTCCTAAAATCACTTCAGTTGGCGCCATTATGGAGCACCTTTGGCAGTCATACAATTAGGATAATTACCAAACGTGATAATGTAAGAATGTTTAATGGGATCAGGGTTTTGGCATCTCGTTCACCTGGACAGAAACACACCTACCCTCCTGGATAAAGTATGCAGCTCAGTTTGAAATTGATGACTTAAAGTCATACATACTAAAAAGGGAAGTAACTCATTAAAAGTCAAAAACTGTGGTAAATAGTGTGACCCAAAATGATCCATGACATGGTGTTGTAACTTCACGACATTTGACTGTCTGGGGGTGCACACATTATGAAGATGTTTACTGCTCATTTACTGGAATGTTCACATTATGTTGGTTAAAAGTATGTTTAGAATGTTTGAAAAAGTTGATGAGTCAGTCCATGTAGCTTTAATGTCTATGGACTATGCAAATGGAAATAAGTTCACTGCTGCAGTGGACTGACACTGTGCTCCAGCGGTGTAGCCAGAAATCATAAAATGAGTGGGCCCAGAAAGAAATCAGGTGGGCCCAAAACACATAGTAGGTTGTTTTTATTACTAACCTGTCAATCAACCTTATAGAGACTTTTGATTGGATGGGCCTGTGTGATAAGTGGGTGGGCACAGGCCCACCCCAGCCCACCCATGGCTAGGCCTGTGCTGTGCTGAAATCAAACTGTGAAACACATGTATAAAATGACCGAGGATGAAGTAGAAATAAGTGGATAGGGATGGTTGATTTCTCTTGTGCTATAAAAGTGATTGTGAAATGAATATGTCTAAGAATGTCAACAGAAACATAGAATTTATTAATAGAGATCTAAGTCATCATATCATCCTGTGAAAATATGTGTAAAGTGAAGTGTATTTGGGTTTCTAAGAATGAGGTCTGCGAGGTAAAGTTTCTGCAGAGTGGCAGAATAGAAATAAAGTCCAAATAAAAGTAGTTAAAGTAAGTTAAGTGGAAAAGATATTGGCTTTACGAGTTCATGCAATGAAAATGTCTCCTGGACAAGCAGATGTTAAGCAACTTACTGTAAGCAAATGCTGGGCATAAATAGAATAATTAAAGTTCTGAGGGGATTGTATCTTTGTTTGCAGTACAATAAAGTCCTTAAGGTAGTATTGGGCCTACAGTATGTGTGCAGTACAATAATGTTCTGAAGGGTAATTGATCATATGGTACTTGACCATATGGTACTTATAGGTTCTTATTGGTTGTTATGATTTTAAAGGGTTCTCAGACATGCGTATGAGTTCTGTTGGGTTCTTGTCTAAGCATGTATATGGTATGCTAAAATTCTGATGGGTTCTTGACCCTGTGTATGGTCCCATGCCACCACCACCCCCTCCCCCCACCACCACATCACCCTCTCCTCCCCAGGAGTGCTTCCACTTCATCCTGCCAGCGCTGCCCCACGCCATCGACCTGCTGCGGGACGCGGTGGTCAAGGTGAAGGAGGTGCCCAACGAGCTGGAGGACCTGCCCTCGCCCCCTCCGCCCCTCTCGCCGCCGCCCGCCGGCTCCCCCCACAAGCAGACGGAGGACAAGGGCGTCCAGTGCGAGGAGGAGGACGAGGAGAAGAAGGACAGCGGCGTGGCCTCCACCGAGGACAGCTCCTCCTCCCACATCACCGCCGCCTCCATCGCCGCCAAGGTGGGCACTGGGGACGGGTTCAGGTGGGGAGGGGGTGTTGGGTGGTTGGGTAGAGGTTCAGGTGGGGAGGGGGTGTTGGGCACTGGGAATGGGTTCAGGTGGGGAGGGGGTGTGGGGGGGTTGGGTAGGGGTTCAGGTGGGGAGGGGGTGTTGGGTGGTCGGGTAGGGGTTCAGGTGGGGAGGGGGTGTTGGGTGTTGGGTGGTCGGGTAGGGGTTCAGGTGGGGAGGGGGTGTTGGGTGGTGGGGGGTCGGGTAGGGGTCGGGTGGGGGGGGTCTGTGGTGCTGATTGTGGGGTTTCAGAGCTGCCTAGAGGAGCATCGGTCACTTCATCTCCACCAGTGTGGGCTGGGATTGGAAGGGAGAGAGGAGAGGAGAGAGAGAGATGCTATTTGCTTATTGCCCTAATGTTATTTTGCAAATGGACGAGATGTTCTATTGTTCTTTATGCTTTGGCGACTTTGTACTTTCAACAGTCATGTTACTTAAGCCACTTGAATTGAATGGAATTGAATTGAGAGAGAGAGGAGGTGGAGGGGGTTGGGTGGAGGAAGTCTGTGTTGCTGACTGTGGGGTACAGAGCTGCCTAGAGGGTGTCTGTCACTTCATCATTGCCAAGGTGGTCTGGGATTGGACGAGCTCGAGTAGGGGGTCGGGAGTGGCTCAGGTGGAGGTCAGCTAGAGGGGGCGGCTGTTGCCGAAGCTGTCTAGACGAAGGTGATTGTCTCTCTGACCTCTTTCTCTTTTCTTTATTACTTAATATCTGTCTGTGTCAGTTGCCCCTTCTGTCCTTCACACATAATTTATTTGTCTTTTTTCTTTCTCTCTTAGCCCCTCTTTCTTTTTCTTCTAATTTATTTCAATCTTTTCTCTCTGTCACTTACTCTTTCCTTTTCTTTTCTACGTGTCTCCTGATCTTTTATATATACTGTATCCTCTCTCTCCTTCTCTTTTGCACTTTCTCTCCTTCATTCACCCCCACCCCCTCTCCTCTCACCTTTTGTTTCAGACAACGCACTATCTCCTGATGTTTGTATCTCCTCTCTTTTTCCCCTCTCAACTAAATGCATCACATCTCTTCTTTATCCATCTATGTATCTTTTTCTTTCTCTCTGTCTCTCTCTCTCTCTGTGTCTCTATCTCTCTGTCTGTCTGTCTGTCTCTCTTTCTCTCAATATTGAGTTGTTTGGAAAAAGATGGTGTATGGACAAAGGGTTGTGGTCAATTCAATTGATGGTAGCAGTAGGTTGTTGTTTACCTGGAAATGACGAGTCATGTCATGGTGTTAAATCTCTCTCAAGTTTTGTCCTCTTCTTCTCTTGTTGGTAGGCTTTACTGTTGGTACTATGTGTCTGTGTTGTGGATGTTAAAGTGGGACAGTCAGTGGGAGTAGACATGGCCGTCCTGTGTGAGCGGCAGCATGCATCTGCAGGTGGGATGTGGCTGCTGGGCCTCTGGCCGTGGACACCTGTGGTGCAGTGACAGAGTTAGTCAGTGGGAGGCAATGTTGCTACGCTAAAGGAGAACGTGTCCAAATACCGGAGGACAGCACTTATGTGGGTGGAGCGGAGAATTCATAAAATTATTGGGCTCATGTTGTTTGTTTGTTTTTGTATGTATGTATGTGTGTGCGTGTATGTGTGTGTGTGCATGACTTTGTATGTATGTGTGTGTGTGTGTGTGTGTGTGTGTGTGTGTGTGTGTGTGTTTGCCTGTGAGTTTGCATGTTTGCATGTGTGTTAGTGTATGTGTGTTTGCGTGTGTGTGTGTGTATGTGTGTGTGTGTGCGTATCCCTGTCTAGTGCAGTATGTTAACATGATTTGTCATGTTTTTGAGTAGTGATTTTAAAGCAAAGTAAGTCGGCTAACAAGGTGCATGGAAGCTTCTCCATGTCTGTCGTGACTACCAACTAGGATTTCTCCATAGCAACATCTCTGTCATCTATGTGCTTGTCTGATTTACTTTGCTTATTTCTGTGTGTGTGTGTGTGTGTGTGTGTGTGTGTGGTGTGCGCACGTGCGCCTGTGTGTTTCTTTGTGTTACATACTTATGTGCTTTTTTTTCATGTTGTGTGTGTGTGTGCACCTCTGTTTCTTTCTGTTACATACTTGTGTGCATTTATTTCATGTTGTGTGTGTGTTTGTGTGTGTTTGTGTGTGTGTGTGTATATGCATAACGATCACATGACTGTGTAGTCATGGCGACCATCAGGCATGCCTTCCCTCCTCTCCTCCCACCTCCACCACCTCCTCCACCTGTCACTCATGTCACCAGCCTCCCCATGACACCATCGGATCCCCGTGACAGGTAACATCCATTCACATCCACTCACCCCTCACCACCACTCCACCACTCTACACCACACCACACCACACCAGACCATCACCATGGACACCATTACTGTCCCCATGTCCGTTTCTGTGTCTGTGTCCCATCCGTGTCATGAGCAGATTCTGTAGCCGTCACATGTCAAGTGGCGTCACGTCATGTCTGAACATGGGTGTTAATGTAACATGTCAGCCATGACACGCAAGCACGCTCTTGGACACAGCCGAGTGAGACACTCACTTGACGCTTATGGTCTGTAATGAAGAGCTAGTGATAGTGAGGGGCCTGGAGTATGATCTGATTGGGTGTCAAATGTGGATGGCTGTCAGTCAGATTTTTACCAGCCAGGAAGGAACCAAGCAGCAACATTCTAAACAGGCTAAACATTGACGGCAAAACTGAACTGAACGTTGTGAAGTTGCAGTACCTCACATGTCCACTGGGGGCGGGCTGCAGAACCGAGCCACCTCCTATGGACTTTCATGTCAAAAAGTCATTTTTTTACCGCAAAAATAAATGTATTTACATGGTTCAAAAAAAGGTGTGTTTCAGTAGTTTTTTGGGTCCACTATAACTCTGAGGGGGGTGGATATTTTTTAGAAGCCATTAGTTTCATCCCCAGATAATTTACATTGGCAGTCATAGAATGAAATGGTAAAGATGGCGGCGTCCAGAACCGCCAATTTAGGTTTCATCTGGTCTGTGAGATGTGTGATGTCACAGAGGCTTTGTATTTTGGATACATTTACAGCACAAATGTCTTTGTTATTTTTTGTCTTTGTTTCTAGATTCTAGATTCACAAACATGAAATCATGTTCATAACACGTCATGTCACAGTTATGAAGGTTTAGTGTGAGTCTTATGCACACTGCATCAAACTGTGGCAGTAAACATTATTACATTATAAAAAACATAATTAATAATCTATTGGTAAGCATAATATGCGACAAATAGTGTACAACACAGACACACAGAGAGAGAGACACACACACACACACACACACACACATACACACACACACACACACACACACACAAGGAATACTGAACCCTCACCAAGAGCAGTTGGTAGCCATTTACAATTACTTATACAGCTTTTTTAAAATCTGTATTCTGTGCCTGTATCTTCTTCTCTACCTGAAGTGAGTGTTGCAAGTCAATGAACAAGATGCTGTGTGGCATTGGTAATAGCTTGTCAGGAGATCTACAGTATCGGCCTTGTGAATAATGAATATGATGCAGTGTGCCTGCCCGCTGTCTTATTTGTCATATAAATTGCCGTGTCAGTTCTGCTCTTCCGCATCAGTAGATGCAGTATGTCACACTGTTGTGACAAGTCCTGTTTGTTCCGCTCTGCTGCTGAATTATGGGTAATGTAGTTCTTTGCGTCCCTCCCTCTGCAGATCCCGGACTCCATCATCTCCCGGGGCGTGCAGGTGTTGCCGCGGGATACGGCCTCGCTGAGCACCACGCCCTCCGAGTCACCGCGGGCGCAGGCCACCCAATCCCGCCTCTCCACCGCCTCCTGCCCCACCCCTAAGGTAAGCTCTCTGACCAATCATAACGCACACATACACAGACAGACAGACAGACACACACACACACACACACACACCCTCGATCCCCACAGCATCCACTTCCTGCTGCCCACTTCCTGCTTCCTGTGTGTGCTCTGCTCAGCCCCCCTCGCTTCCTTCCCCCCCCCACCACCCTGCTGAGACACTCTGCAGCCCAGCGCGCGTTGTCAAGGACTGGGTGCCCTCCACTCTGCGTGTGTGTGTGTGTGTGTGTGTGTGTGTGTGTGTGTGTGTGTGGAATACCTGTCTGGAGGGGACGCAGAGAGCTAATTTAATGTGTTGTGGGGATCAGGTCTTGATTGAAATGGGTTGTAGGTGGATCAGTAGGCTGCTTTGTGCACTGACAATCTTAAGGTTTCCCAGGTAAGGGTGCTCTTTTTCACTTTTTTTGTAACACACTTAAACACACACATACAGGCACCCACACACACACACACACACTGATAATCTTCAAGGTTTCCCAGGTAAGGGTGCTCTTTTTTCATTTTTTTTGTGTAACACACTTAAACACACACACACAGGCACCCATACATTACACATACACACACACACACACACACACACACACACACACAGCAGCATCATTGTCCTTGTGTTTTTTGAGTAGAGGACAAAGATGCACAGCTGTGTCTCAGCGCTCTCCTGGAGCTGTCCAGGGGCGTGATGCATGTGCGTATCCCACCCATATGTCCCAATCATGTTCTCATGACACGAAGATGGTGATGGAGTGGGTGGAGGGTGGAAAATGGTGGTGGAGGTGGTGGGTGGCAGAGGGTGGTTACCATGGGAGCGGGTGTTGCTATGGGAACCGCTTTTTCGGTTGCCGGAGACTGTGATGGCTGCGTGACCTAATAATTTTTTTTTTTTTTTTTTCTGGGGAGTTGACACCGGGACAGAAGCGCAGGTGTCACATGACTCAGAGCCTGGCGAGGGTGGCTAACAATAAACCACACAGCTGACACACACACACACACACACACACACACACACACACAGTACAACCCACTGAGTGACATTGGCAAACACACCTGTACCTTCACCTCTGTACAACATTCAAAGACATACAGTTGTGTGTTTTAGTAACTCATGCGACTACGATGCTTCCCAGCTTAAAAGGACAGTTATTAATAGCTTTGTGTATTGTCAGTACCTGCCATGGTGTGTGATGTGGGATGTTTTAGTCTGCAGTGTAATAATGATCACCTAGGTGATAATTTGTGTGACGGACGGAATTTTCCATTGATGTGATGCGTGATCTCGCATGCTTTTGTGATTTTGGGCACCAGCTTTGGAACGTTCTTACTGTCAGCCTTACCAGAAAAGCCTCATCTGAGTGTGTTTGATGGTCAACTTCACTTCATGTCATATTCTGTGTGTGCGTGTGTGTGTGTGTGTGTATGTGTGTGTGTGTGTGTGTGTGTGTGTGTGTGTGTGTCCATGTGTGTGTGTGAGTGTGTGTGTGTGTGTGTGTGTGTGTGTATAGTTGTGTGCCATTTCTTGATGCAATTAGCCATTTTGCTTTAGGGTTTCTCAGTGATGTGGTTTCTTCCTCCTGACTACCCAACCACTGCTC
>CM059282.1:19457244-19459744 GCA_030347295.1 Setipinna tenuifilis
CCCCTGCAGCTGTAACTCTTGCCTTTTTTATTTGTTAGAGCGCTCTTAACTCTGTCTTAAAAATCAGGTTGTTATATAGTTGTTGTATTGGGTAAACACAAAAACACTGTATGTCATCTCATTCTGTATCGGGATATCAGTGTTGGTCCATAGTGTCCTCCACTGTGTTGTGGAGTTTTCGTGTTTGACTGAAGCCAGATGACCCACCTCCACTTTCCTTTAAGCTGACCTGCTGTTGGGGCCCTGCAGAGCAGCGTGTGTGTGTGTGTATGTGTGTGTGTGTGTGTGTGTGTGTGTGTGTGTGCGCGTGTGTGTGTGCGTGTGCGTGTGCGTGTGCGTGTGCGTGTGTGCGTGTGCGTGTGTGCGTGTGCGTGTGCGTGTGCGTGTGCGTGTGTGGTGGGGGGAGTTTAAGTGCAGATGTAATTATTCCATGGAGATGAAGGTACAGCGGAAGTACACACACACACACATACACACATACACACACTAAAACACAGGAAGGAAAGAATGAGAGAGACAGAGGTCTTCTATTATGTCTGCAAAAACACTACATAGGACTGTCACTCTCCCTCTCCCTCACTCCCTCACTCCCTCACTCCGCCTGTCTCCTTGTCACTCGCTGCATCTGTCACTTGTTCTAATTAGCTGAGAGAATTTGTGTGAGTTGAGGGAGATTTTGTATTATATTACTTGCAGGCGTCTGGAAGTAGTTTTTTTTTTTTTTTTTTTTTTGAATGCGGGAGACTCCCAGAGGTCGTGGGAGACTTGGGATGTCTGAAATGATCGGCTCCTAATATTCTGGTTTGGTGAGCGCAAAAAAAAAGTCGCATGCTGATGATGTAAGTTGCCCTGATAACAGTGTGCTGCCTACTGTAGCATCGGTACAGAAGTGCCCAGCTGGTCCACCTGTTAGTAATGTTGCTCGGTAACATTATTCAGGAAGTTACTCTGTTGGTGTTGAATTTCACTCTCTTACATTACACTTGGCTGACTTACAGTTGTTTAGGTACAGAGTTTCAGTTAGAGTCCCTGAAACAATGTGGGGTTAGATGCCTTGATCAAGGCCGCTTAAATGAGAGGGCAGGAGAGCACTAGTTGTTTACCCCCCCAGCCCCATTCTTCCTACTGGAAGAGGATTTGAACCTGTGACCCTGTGATCCTGAAACCAACTCTCTAACCAATAGGCCACAGCTGCTGCCCAACTCTGTTTTCCTCACTTCCATTGCAGTGGCCAGGCGCTCAACTGCCTCTGGGTTCCTCTGCAGAGGTGCAGACTTTGGACGAGGGACTGCTGGGGGGGGTGGACTAGGGTTGGGCGAGGGGGGGGCTCCAGATGTAATTACTCCACGGAGGTGAAGGTACAGCAGGAGGATGAGGATGGAGAGATTGGGGAGGCAGGACAGGGCAGGGAAGGGAGGGAGGGACAGATGGAGAGAGAGAAATATGGCCATACACTGAGGGAGACGATGGCGAGATAGAGGATAGAGGCGGAGTGGAGACAGAAAAGGGGTGTAGGAAGAAAAGAGTTTTTATCTGAGGTGGAGGAGAGGAGGTGTAACCAAGGAAGACAAAGAGTCACATAAAAATAGTCATCAAAGTAAGAGTTGTAGAGGACTAGTGTGTGTTTGTGTGTGTGTGTGTGTGTGTGTGTGTGTGTATGTTTGTGGTTGGGTGGGTGGTTGTGTGTGTGAATGTAAGGTACAATGTGTAGAAGGATGTGAGAACAAGATTGAGATTGTTTGTGTGTGTGTTTGTGTGTGTGTGTGTGTTTGTGTGTAAGTCACCTCTGAGATAGAGCTGATTGGCTAATGTGTGAAGGTGTGTGTGTGTGTGTGTGTGTGTGTGTGTGTGTGTGTGTGTGTGTGTGTGACAGGGAGCATGTGTTAGTGTTTGATAGTGTTCCTCCTCAGTGCAGGAGAGCTCGTAAAACTGACTCCTCCTCCTCGCCACTTCGAAGGTGTGGAGGATTTACGAGGTGCAGATAGACAATGCAGAGAAGGTGTGTGTGTGTGTGTGTGTGTGTATGAGTGTGTGTGTATGAGTGTGTGTGTGTGTGTGTGTGTGTGTGTGTGTGTGAGTGTGTGTGTGTGTGTGTGTGTGTGTGTGTTTAAATCGGAAATACGCGTGTACGTATATGCACACACACACACACACACACACACACACATATATATATGCATACACATGCATACACACACACACACACACACACACACACACACACACAGTACGTCAAGGACAACCTTTGCAGTAGTACTTTTGCTATAGTTGGTCGGATAAAAGCATATTCTTCTCAGACTGCATCTCTGACTATTTCTCCATCCCTCTCTCTGTTTGTCTTCTCTTCTCCTCTCTTTCTCCTCCCTTCTTCCATCCATCATCCATCATTTGTTTCTCACTTAGCATTTCATCAACTGGTTGGAGTGTTATTTTCTAGCTGTCTGACTGAATATATGCCACTGTGGCTGTCAGGCTGTATGACACCCATGTTTGTGTGTGT
>CM059282.1:19462244-19472244 GCA_030347295.1 Setipinna tenuifilis
TCTCTCTCTCTCTCCTTGCCCCCCTCTTTCTCTCTTTCCCATATTTCTGCCAGATTTTAATTTAATCTTTTTTTTTCTCCATCAATGCCTTGCCATCTTTCACCCTGCCTCTTTCTGTCTTTTTTTTACATTTTCTCGTTTTTTCCCTTTATCCATCTTTCTTTCTTTTTTTTCCGTCTTCCTGGCATTTCTCTCCTCCTTTCTACTCCACTCCTTTTCCCCACTTGTCATCTCACTTATGTCCTTTTTCTTTCTTTCTTTTCTTTCCTTCTATTCTTTTTTTTCTTTCTTTTTTTCCTCACGGTGTGTTTGGTCCATTTGTACGCAAGAGTATTGTACGGACAGTGCCATCTCCAGCACCACTCTAAACTCTAAACTGAGATCAGAGAATAGGGGCTTTTGTGGCAGATTTTGGTTGGTGGGTGGCTTGTTTAACTCGAACTCAAAACGAGGCACATTAAAGGTGGGTAGCAGTACCAGTAGTGGCTTTATCTTTTATCTGTGTTTAGGATGAGACATTACAGCTTGTTTAATGTTTAGTGGAGTTCTTTTTTCTCTTTTCTCTTTTAAGGAGGGGAATATTTTTCTTTTCTGCGTTAGATACCAATCAGATGATCCTGGAATACTCACTGAGAAGAGCCAGTTTGGGCTTTGTGTTTTAGCATGTTCACAACTCAAGGTTTTTCCACCGCTGACAAGTAGTAGTACTAGTACACGTAAGGTATAAGTAGTGCTTACACTCTGTGTGAGGTTTGGTGTTCATTTGTGCCTACATTACACATATGCACATATCTTTGTGTGTTTGCATATGTGTATACATGTGCATCAGTGTGAGTGTGACATTCTAAGTGTACATACTTTATGCATGTGCAGACACATTGGAAAAGGGCTAGCTAGCCTGAGGCAGTGTGTGTGAGAGTGTGTGTGTGTGTGGGTGTGTCTGTGTGAGTGTGTGTGTGTGTGTGTGTGTGTGTCTGTCTGTGTGTGTGTATGTGCATGTGTGTGTGTGTGTGTGTATGTGCATGTGTGTGTGTGTGTGTGTGTGTGTGTGTGTGTGTGTGTGTGTGTGTGTGCTTGCTTGCTTGCTTGCGCTGTCTGGACCAGGGTGAGTGGGATGAAGCTCATTAGCGTGGGCCGCATTCAGCTCAGTAGCAGGTAGGTGGGTGGACTTCAGTCAGAACAGAGCAAGAAACAATACCAAAAAAATAAGAGTGAAAAGAAAAAGAAAAAAAAAACATTTGAATGGCTGTGGGTAGGAAGCAGAAATACTGACCCATCTCAGATACAGAAAAGCAGACAGCAAATAGTACCGGTATGTACTTAGTATTACTGTAGTGATACGGTTATATGGTTATGCTAAATCAGTTCATCTTAAAGTTAGCATCACCCATGTGTTCACTGCTTTCCTGTCTGTTTAGGCTCGTTGAGCAGCTAAAATGTTTTTTTTTTCCTTGTTTCAGAGCCTTATAAAAAGCTTGTCAAAAAGCTTCTCGACTTGACTGTCTGTTTAAGGAGGCGTTGGATAGCTTATTTTGTGTGATGCAGTGATGCAGCGGCAATAGTGCAGATGCAGGTTTATGTGTGTGTGTGTGTGTGTGTGTGTGTGTGTGTGTGTGTGTGTGTCTGTGTGTGTGTGTGTGTGTGTGTGTGTAAGAGAGAGAGAAAGAGAGTTTGTCTGAAAACTGCATTAAGCCAGGGAACAGAAACAATTTCTGCTGCAATAACTGCACCGTGAAAAAAAAATCTGTTCTATACTTGGTCATGATTTTTTTTTTTTACTGATCTTCGGAGTTGCTGCTTGTGGATTGATTATTGTCAGCTCACATCAGCAGACAGCTTCACTGCCGATATTAGCTGCCATATTTGAACTCCACCTGTGTAAGACTTAAAGAAGCCTGATGTAATGGTTGGTCCAGTGCCATTTTTTATGGATTCTCTGACCCACGCTGATTACAGGCTCAGGCATGTTTTCTCTCTCTCCCTCTCTCTCTCTCTCTCTCTCTCTCTCTCTTTCTCTCTCTCTCTCTCTCTCTCTCTCTCTCTCTCTCTCTCTCTCTCTCTCTCTGTCTCTCTCTCTCTCTCTCTTTCTCATCCCCACAAGACCATGAGAGTGGGTGGGTGTTCCTGTCCACACCAACCTGTGTGATGAACAGTGAAATCAGCCAATCACCTTTGTTTCCCATACCTACTGACAGGCAGCTGACAGCTTTGTCTGAACACTAAATGCCACTGAGCACTGCTGGCAGGTTGTGTTACGCAGTACTACAGCATAGAGTCGCCAGCATGCACATGTACTAATATTGACAGAATGTGACAATAGATATACTGATATTGTGTCGTTGTGACGTTATAGATGGAAGTGGTGTTGATAATGGAGTCATTTTTAGGGCTCTGAAAGACGCAGGGTTGACACTTGTATATCTTTACGTGATATATTAAACGATAAACAAATAGTATATAATGCTACCATTTTGATTAGTATTTAATGCAAATGAATAGTATTTGTTATAAACAATAATAAATATCATAAAGGCTAATAACCTGCATTTATGCCCTGATGTGCCTTCTGCATGAGGTTAAAGCCATCACCTGCTCAGGAGAGCTGTGTGTGTGTGTGTGTGTTTCCCTGGTTTGTCTTCACACTAAAAATAAAGTTGGCCTGCTCAGACTACTCAATGACACAGTCCACCCCTCCCACACATGGCCCTTCTCCTCCCCTCTCATCCCCTGTCCTCTCCTCTCCTCTCCTCTCCTCTCCTCCCCTCTCTTCTCCTCTCCTCTCCTCTCCTCTCCTCCCCCCTCCTCCCCTCTCCTCTCCTCTCATCCCCTCTCCTCTCTTCCCCTCTCCTCTCCTCCCCTCACCTCCCCTCTCCTCTCCTCCCCTCTCCTCCCCTCTCCTCTCCTCCCCATAGCGGCAGACAGACGGTCGGGTCCGTTGGCGTTCGTTCCCTGCCTCATTCAGGAAGAGCCTGGCCCAGTGACTCGCGTGCCAGCCTCCCTCCAGGCTAGACAGACTGGCATAAGGGTGGCATCTGCCTCTCCCCGCGTGTGTGCCCAGCACTACCGCCACGACCGCCTCCCCTTCCCCTGCCCCTGCCCTCCCCTGCCCTGCCCGGCCCTGCTGGGGTCGGCGCTCCGGAGGTGAACCAGGAGCCTGGCTCACCAGGAGGGCAGTCTCATTTACAGGACCGCAGAGAGAGAGGGACAGAGAGAGGGACAGACGGCTCAGGGACGGCCTGTTTAGCGTGTGCTGTGCCAGCCGGGCCCTATTTACCGCCTGCCATGCCTTTTTAACTCACGCCTCACACGGCCATGATGGCTGGTGGATAGAGGCTAGAGTGCTGGCGGAGGACTGACTCATCCCTCTGTGTAGACAGGAGGAGGAGGAGAGGGAGGAGGAGGAAGAGGAGGAGAGGTTTTTTTTTAAAGGGCGTTGTTTTAGTTTCACCAGCAAAGCCTACAGCTTCCTGTTTTTTTTTTAAATATAGTAATAGAGTTACATGAATAAACATATGTTTGTTTAATTAAGTAAAATAAAAGTGAAGTACCCCACCAAGGGTGAATGGAGGCGGTGACCTGTCATGTAGTACACTTGTTATTTTAAGAGCTTGGCACTCACCACTAGCTCCCAGAAAAGTTGTGCAGCTTATTAACTGTGGCTCATCACTCAATAGTTGCTTACGATAAAAGCATCTGCTGAACATACCGCAGCTGTGTCCGCTAAGTGTACTTTCAAATTAAATGTGCTATCATATCGCACACACATATAGCTGCATGACACTGAGTGATGCTAGGAAAAGCACTTGCAGAGCCAAGCAATTTAATTCCCCCCATATAGTATACTGTACCATATATATTTAAATTTCGTCAATGGACTTTCCCATGTTAATTTTCTAAATTTTTTGTGAGGTAACTAATAAACCGATTTTCACCAAAAAAGAATCACCTCGAGTCAGTCAAAACACCGACATACTGTAAAAAAATTTTTTAGAATGATACATTCGTAACTTTCATAACGAGTGATTTTGCTGACAAACAAACAGATAAACGGCATCAAAAACATAACCTCTTTGCCGGAGGCAATGAAGCTAACAGGTGCTGTACTGTAAGAGAGTTGTCAGAGATGGGACAACTTAGCAAACGCTCCCTCTGGTGTCTCTCTGGCTCTGGGCCACGGCCGTAACTTCATTTGCTGTTTGCCATATTTCCAGAGCAAAAAAAAAAAGGCCAAGAGTGGTGTGTATTTTACGGTGACACTTTGCTCTGGCCTTGTAGTTGAGGCCCCTGCACGGGCGACAGTGGTTCTTTATCAAACTGATTCATGTAGTTGAGCAAGTTCTAGAACTTTACCCACAGAAACACTTCACACCTTCACCCTTTTGGCATGATGCTCTGTGCTCTCTGTGGTCTTGATTAGTGCTCCTTTCGAGAGAGAGAAATCTCTTTCAGATTGTGATGGTTTTAGGAATTGAAAGCAAGCTACAGTTGTGCCTTTAGATTGTTAAGTTTAATGAGACTTGGTGTGTGTGTGTGTGTGTGTGTGTGTGTGTGTGTGTGTGTGTGTGTGTGTGTGTGTGTGTGTGTGTGTGCGTGCGTGTGTGTGTGTGTGCACTCCTCCATGCCTTGAAAGTCTTGTTCTAAATTGTGTTGGCGTGCTGTCATGGTAACCTCAGTCTATCTCCAGCCCCAGTGACCATACTCAATCACACTGTACACTGATGCAGCTGCTGCACTATGCTGCACACCTTGCCTATATATATATATGTGTGTGTGTGTGTGTGTGTGTGTGTGTGTGAGAGAGAGAGAGAGAGAGAGAGAGAGAGAGGGAGAGAGCGTGCAACTGAGAGAAGGAGAAATTGTGAGAAAGATAGGGACAGAGGGAGAGAGAGAGAGAGAGAGAAAGAAAGACAGACAGAGAGACAGAAAGACAGAGACAGAGAGAGAGATTTAAGCTGCAGATCTACAGATGTGCATGAGAGCTTAAACACAAACTGTCCATTTTTATATAAACACATAACATGTCAAGGGATCTATATTTACTTGTGTGTTTTTTAAAATGGCATTAAGATGGTTACGCAAGTCACAGATTAAGTGACATTATGTAAACAGACGTCAGGGGATTGGCACAATCTATAGACCACTGGTTCGGTTTAGCAGAATGTACCATGTCAGACCATGTCAGATGTTTACAAACCCCACACCACCTACTGACTCTTGTAATACAAAAATAATCTTTATTTCTATAGCACACTTCATACAAAAGATGTAGTTTGACAGTTTGGCAAGAGTACACAAGACCGCAGAAAATACACGACACTAGATGTGTTGTAGTGTAGTAGTGCCAGAACAGAAAAATCCATCAGAGTGCCTGTAAAAAGCTCTGTTTGTGCCCCAGAGGAAGCAGCAGGGCAACAGAGTGTAAGGGCTTACGCACCCGGAACCTTCTCCTTCAGGAGAAAGAGGAGACTTGTCTGGGGAAAATTATGGCCGCTCTTAAGAGTAGAGTAATCAACTTTGAACGGACTCTTGGCTCTTATTGGTGCATTTGTAGCCATCTCTGTCTGTCTGTCTGTTTGTCTGTTTGTTTGTTTGTGTGTTTGTTTGTTTGTGTGTTTGTTTGTTTGTGTTGAATATCAGAATAAGCAACTGCTTCTTCACATGTAGTTGTCCCCCTTAACACTGAGCATCATTCATCACTGTAGAACACAAGTAGACATAATTGTTGGTACAACCGGAAAGGAGGTTTGAGGTGTAACACTGGAAAATGTTCTGTGATGTTGGGAAAGGCTGTGGTCATTTGCTCCCCTAGCTTGGCTTCCAACTCTGTGATATAACGCTGCTCTCACTGAACAACATTCATCTGCTCTACTTTACGAGCTCAATGTAAAACGGTGACATTGTTTTGTGTGGAGGCTTTTCTCTCTGTTTTCTTAGCTTGGCTTGCACACATAAATTGATAAAATGCTACAGTAAGGGGTTATTATTGTTTATGTTGACGGTTTGTAATTTTTTAATACAAATGTTTAGAACTACTGAAGGGCAACACTGAAGACATTGTGACATTCTGTTTTTATTGTTAATGAACACTATTTTACGGTTAAATGTGTTTTGCATGCTTTTCTGTATTATCCTGCCACCGTTGAAAAGTCTTCTATCATTTCCTGTGATCGTTTGTTTGAATAGTAATGGTCCTAGCCTCAGTTGTAATGCCTGCATACAGTTTCTTGCACACACACACACACACACACACACACACACACACACACACACACACACACACTGCTCATACACACATATCTTCTTGAAAGTGTATGCCCTCTGTTTTCTCAGTCAGTGTCAATTTGTCTTTACCTTACCTAATGGAAATTTCAAAGAGTTAATGTCTCTCCATGATGCCTCGAGTAGAAGGCTCTCCCTCATCTTCGTGGTTTTCAGTGTATGTGTTGTTGTGTTTGACCTCCCCACTGCCCCACCCCCTCACCCGCCCCTCCGGCTGGTGCATCACCAGGAGCGCCGGCACTGTTCTTCCTCCAGGCCAGCGGGTGGCGCCACCTGTGTGTCCCTGTATGGGCTGGGCTCTGCCTGCTTGCTGGCTGGCTGGCTGGCTGGCTGGCTGACTGAGCTGCTGTGTTAACCCTGTCTCTTCTTCTCCCTGCCCCCCCCCCCCCCCCCCCCCCCCCCCCTTCCTCCTCTCCTCTCCTCTCCTCTCCTCTCTCCTGTCCTCTCCTCCTGTCCTCTCCTCTCCTCTCCTCTGCTCCTTCGTGGCACCCAGGCGCGGCTCCCTTCCTGTTCATCCACCTTAAGCATTGCTGAGGTATTCCTTGCATGTTGTTTATGACGCATCACCATAGCGACGGCACTCATTCAGCCACCCACCAACCAACCAAACCCACCCCACCCCACCCTCCCGTTGCCTTGGTTACCTGCCTGCTTAGCTGCACCACCCACCTTGTGTCTTGCTCACACCATCACCCCACCCAAACCCCATCTCCCCTTTCTACCCCCCCACCCCACTCCACACAAAAACGACTGCATCAGTAGGAAGTGGACAACTCTTTGCTCATCATTGATCTGATCTCTCTGCAGTGATCTTTTTATTGCATCTTGCCATTTGGTTGACTGTTTTGTGTGAATCTTAGTCTGTTTTTTTTTAAAAAGGGGTCTGCTCAACATTGACCATATTTTATTATTTGATATCCATAAACATTTAGTGTACTTCTTTGTGTCTTTACTTAAACAACATAAAGCTGCAAGTCAATCATATGGCACCATTTTCTCATTACACATTTTCATGGTCATTACACTTCAACCTGCAAATATACCCGCATCTACAAACACAGACATATAGTCTACATACACACACACACACACACACACACATACACACACACACACACACACACACACACACACACACACACACACACACACAAATTCACAGAGGCCACGTCCCCAGTTAGATGCTGACCCTTCAACTCTGGCACAAGAGGTGAAAGGTCACACGTGTCATCCTCATCCTCGGCAGTGGTGATGTTTTCATGAAGTGCCTCTATGCGCTCCAACCCCCCCACTCCCACCCCCAAACCCCCCCACTGTACCCCCCTCCCTGAGCCCCTGTGAAGCCCCTCTCGTCTATGTCACTCGTGCCTGCTGGCCATGCGTACCTGTGACCAGCCACTGAACAGGACAGCTCCTGAGGCCATCCGATCAGCCTCCTAACACAGGATGAGAAATGACTAGACTGAGCCCTAAACAACTTGGCCCCCCCACCCCCCCGCTCCCCAACCCTGTCACTTTCTGTCCAGAGTAGACTAGAAATGTAGTGTAGACATCCCACATATCAACCTGCTTCTGCTGCCAAGGCCATCTGGTCTTGATTTGAAAGGAACCAGATTATACTTTATTGACCTCGGGCTACTACTAGGGCTGGAAAATTAACTAAAAAAGTGATCAAATTATTTTTTGTAAACTCTTTCTTTATATTTTGTGCAGTCCACCGTGTGTGTTCTATGTATGTACTATTTCTTGAAAGCACACTACCACATGTGTTGTCATGTAATTCTGCCCAGTCCAGTCAATTAAAGACAATTTTGATTTGAAGTTCTATTGTCCAGCCCTAATCATGGTAAAAATCGATATCGGTCAATATGAAATAATATATTGTGATCAAATATTTCACTATATCGCCCAGTCCTACCTCATACTAGTCTCATCAGTTCTGTTTTCTGTGAGGCATGCTAGGCTGTGTTGCATTTAGCTGACTGCATTCCATTGCATTTAGCTGACGCTCTTATTCCAGTGAACTAGGTACAGGCCAAGACAGTCCCCCTGAAGGAATGTGGGGTTAGATGCCTTGCTCAAGGGCACTTTAGCCATGTATGAGGGTGTCGGACAATGCTGGTTATTTACTCCCCTCCCCTACCCCTTCTGTGCTGAGCTGCTGGTATGATACTCTACCAGTCCAGAGGTTTTGTTGTGTCTGAGGTCTGGGAAAGTCCCTATCTGGACAGAGCAGCCAGCTGTCACAGCAGCAAATAGCCAATAGCAATAGCCAATAGCGATGAACAGTCCCACCCCCTTCCGCCATCACTTTTTGGTTCCAGAACTAAATTTTCAATTAATTTTTTTCCATCGACATTTTGAAAAGTGCAAAATGTAAGTTGTAAGAAAAAAACAAAAATGGCAAATGTTTATTAATTAAAGTTGTAACTTTGTCATCTGTTCTTCAGTTTTTTTTTTTCACATAAAATTAAATCTTTATAGTCATCGTTTACCCAATGCTTGATTAGATGGAGTGAAGATTTACAACAAATTTGCTTCTAGAACCAGAAATTGACAAAGGAAGGGGGGCAAGACTGTTCACCTCTATGGAAGACCATTACTATGGTCTCAGTGAAAATGCTTGATCTGACCTTCAGGGTTAGTCTATTACAAAAGTGATATAACTCTAGACTTGATCAGATGTTGTGTGTTTTGACATCACATTAGCTCTAAGTTGACCGAACCGAACATATCCTTTATGTTCTGAGGGCACATTTACACCAATTATAAACATTCTAATTGTGATCTAGGCATCCCTTCTCGTCTTTATGTCACCACCATGAGGACACTGATGCCATGTGACATAGACAGATGGAGAGCCACAGTAGAGCAAGACATCTAATGATGGGACGTCTTTGCTTCAGTAAGCATAAGAAAACATATAAACATAAACATAAACAATAAACATAAGCATACATAAGCATACAGATGACAAAATTAATGATTGATAAACAGTTGAGTAATAAAAATAATAATAATAATAATAATAATAATAATAATAATAACACCAGATTGAAATGCCCCCTCCCCCCATTATAACTACCATAACTATCATTAAAATCTGTGCTTATTCCAAGAAAGCACATTTATTTTATGGAAATGGAAAACAAGTAGGAGTGTAGGAGAGAGGACCTGTCAATCATCACCATTGCCACGCCTACACAGACCTCGCGCTCCCATCTGCACACATGGACTGGAGTTATTCTTTACCTTCCTTATTTCTCATGTCATTTACTTCTCTGCCAGTCACTATTTCCATTGAGGTTTTGTAAGATGTGTCTGTATACATGAGTGTGTGCGTGTGTGTGTTTGTGTGTGTGTTTGTGTGTGTTTGTGTGTGTCTGTGTGTGTGTGTGTGGGTGTGTGTGTGTGTGTGTGTGTGTTCGGGTCCATGTCTCTGGGAGTGTACATGTCTGTACATATATATGTGTGTGTGTGTGTGTGTGTGTGTGTGTGTGTGGGTGTGTGTGTGAGAGACACTGCCAAGTTTATATGCTGTGTGTGTGTGTGTGTCTAAGAGAGAAAGTGTATATGTGTTTGCATAGATGTTTGTCTTAGTGCCTCCATGTGTGCATATGTCTCTCTGTGATTGCTCTGTGTGCTTACATGCTTAAATGTTCGGCTCCACATGTTTGTGTGTGTGCATGTGGGTTTGAGTAATGACTGGATGTGTGTGTGT
>CM059282.1:19479744-19487244 GCA_030347295.1 Setipinna tenuifilis
ACACACAAACACACACACACACACACACACACACACACACACACACACACACACACACACACACACACACAAACACACAGACACATACACATACACAAATATACATTAGATTACCCACCCCCCCTCCCCCAGGCTTAGCTGAACCCCTTCTCCTGACCCAGGTTTCCACTCAGCATTAGGGTCAACAGTGAGGTCCACTCCTCCCTTAAGCCAATACTAAACCAAACCAAACCAAACCAAACCCTTATGTCTAGTCAACATGCCCCTAATATACCACACCAGTGCTAACCCAGTTTCATGTCAACGCCAGGCGAGGTCTCATCCCATGTCGTTGCAGCAGTACAACCATGTTTTTGGTCAACACATCAGTTTTGGTGTTCGTTCATCGTTTTTTCCGACTCCTGTGGAATGGAATGTTTGGTTGTGTTTTTTAGTCCTAATGCTCGAGCGAGCGAGAGAGTGTTTGTCACTGAGCCTGAGCTACTACACAGGAGCCAACTGAGGCTTCGTTTAATTTGGTCTTCATAGCGCTAGCATTTTTTACCTCCATCGAGCGGCTTGTATTTTGTAGCCGTGTCAGGCACTGGAGCACTGTCTAGTCATCAGTCTCCAGTTGAAAACAGTGTTCAGAGCAGAGGTGTGACAAACGTTTCTCTTGTTGTTATTGTCGTAGTTGTTGTGGTTGTTGTTGTTGTTTTTTGGTGTTGTTTTTTCACAGTTGTGAAATTGGACATCATCTCAGCTTTCGCAAGAAGAGGAAGAGTCTTTCATTTATTTATTTATTTATTGTTTTAAAAACGATGTTTTTCATTATCTCACTGTCTCTTTTCTGCCTCTCCCTCTTTTTCTCTTCTCCCAACTCTCCCCCTCTTCTCTGTTTCTCTTTGTCTTTCTCTTTCATTCTCTGTCTATCTCTTTCTGTCTCTTTGTCACTGTCACTGTCTCTGTCTCTCTGTCTGTCTGTCTGTCTCTCTGTCTCTGTCTCTCTCTCTCTCTCTCTCTCTCTCTCTATCTCTCCCCCTCTTCACAGGTGCAGTCACGATGCAGCAGCAAAGAAAATATTCTCAGAGCAAGTGAGTGACCTTTCCTTTCCCCCGTTGCATGTTGATGAGAGGGGCTGAAGTGTGGGTGTGTGTGTGTGCATGTGTGCGTGTGTGTGGGGCCTGCCGTGTTTAAATCTGGCCCAAAGCTCACGGCACCTAGACCTAAATGTCAGGCCTGCCCCGCACTTACGCCAAAGGCTGTATTTTAAAGAATGCTCTTTGTGAATGATTACATTAAAAATAGGTCTAATGAGGGGGGGGGGTAATGTATGTATGTGTAGCAGTATATATCCCCCACTATGTAGTGCAATTTGGATAGAGGAATAAGAGAGAGAGAGAGAGAGAGAGGGAGAGAGAGAGAGAGAGAGAGAGAGAGTGAAAGAGAAACTGGGTTCATTTCAAGTGTGCAGATAATGCAATTTTTGAAGTAATGGAAGGTCTGTGTGTGTGTGTGTGTGTGTGTGTGTGTGGTGTGTGTTTTATCTTTCTATATCTTCTCTAGAAGAAAATTTACTGCTCATGTCCCAACAATATGAGTGTTTTCATGTCGTAATTTATCACAGTGTATGTGTGTATGTGCGGGTGTGTGTGCCTGTGTGTCTGTGTATGCATACATGCGTGGGAGGGGGTGAAAGCTTGCAAAATGGGTCAAAGGAAATCAAGCCTCAAATACACAGTGATGAGGAGAGAGAGGGATTGGGGAAGAGATGGCAGGAGGATAGAATAAAGACAATAATAGAGAGAGCGAGAGGGAGAGAAAGAGAGAAAGAAAAGAAAGCGAGAGGGATTACACAGTGCGTTATTCGTGCGTCTTTATCTTTCGCCAGTGTGGTTATTGTAGAGTTATTATTAGGTCTGCTGCTACATTATCAGGAAGAAGAATCAAGATGAGGGTTTAACTGCAGGTTGTCTTTAATCCCCGCACACCAGACAGCTTGCGTTTGATCTTTGTGTGTGTGTGTGTGTGTGTGTGTGTGTGGGTGTGTGTGCGTGCGTGTATGCATGTACATGTGAATGCAAGTGCACAATGTTTGATCACTGTGTGATGTTGGATCTAGTCTGTGTGAGAATCTATGTGTGTGTGTGTGTGTGTGTGTGTGAGAGAGAGAGACCATACATAGATATCGGTAATCCTTTGTAAGTCGATTGTAAGTCGTTAGAGCGTATCTGCTCCCCTGCGGCACATAAGAGAATGTCAAAATCAGTCACATGGGCAACACAGGTGCAGCAAAGTAAAACTCTAAAACTTCACTTTGATAAGCACGTGTCCAGGCCCGTTCATACCAAGAACTACAACGATAACTTTCATGACACGAGCCTCCATACTAAAGAATGGTATTTCAAAGACTGACATGATTACGTAATGTGATCACTGTTAATGTAAATAACTAATTTTTTTGTGATGCCTTGTAAATTCTAACAGGTTCTGATTCTAATTAGGTTTTTACCATTCATTATTTCACTCCGAAAGTGATCCTACGATATCTTTCTGGTCTGTCATTGCCATTACACTTGTGGTGTGATCTCCACCAACCACTAAAGTTCAAACAATTCCTAATACTTATAGTTATACTGGTAGTCACAGTTAGAGATACCCTCAACAGTAAAAATGACAACAACGGCTGAACGTTTCCTTAACTATTTAGTTTCTCAAACTACTTCCGCTTTGTTTCACATCGTTGCGAGTGTTACTCTGCATTAACAGTTATGAGGCCAACAATCGACGCCAACAATCTTAAAGCGGTTAAAACGAATAGTTACACTAATATTTATAGTTACACTAATGTTTATAGTTATCAATCTTGGTATGAATAACCCCTTGATGACTGTCATGTACTGAATATCATGGGATAACCCAATTATAACTTTACTCTGTGTAAGTGTGGGGAATGTATTTATGGAGACACACAGGAAGTTGCTAAGGTGTTCAGTAAAGCAGTGGCATGAGTTTGAAAAGGTGTGTTAGTGTGATTGAGTCAATTCAGTCAGATTAAATTTAAAGGCATAAAACCGAACATAAAATATAACAATGCCTGACGCTGTCTTTGTGTCCTTCCCTGTCGTGCAGGTCACAGCGCTGTGGACATCACCAAGGTGGCGCGGAGACACCGCATGTCCCCCTTCCCGCTCACCTCCATGGACAAGGCCTTCATCACGGTGCTAGAGATGACTCCTGTCCTGGGAACTGAGATCATTAACTACAGAGGTGTGTGTGTGTGTCTGCGTGTGTGTGTGTGTGTGTGTGTGTGTGCGTGCGTTCGTGCATGTGTTAACTGTAAAAGTATTTGTGTGAAATGTAAAGTGAGTAAAAAAACGAAGAGTATCAGTAAACTAAGGTGCACAGAGCAACTCCAAACAAGGAGTTCATTTAGGTGAGTTTTTTTCCCATTAATAGGGATTTATATATTTTTTTTAAAGAGCAATAACATTTTCACCAGTATTTATAGTCCTGTGACCCAGAATGGTACTCCTTAAGGTTGGTGGTGCCAAGAGCACAGCATGGAAGAGACTATACTCAGCTAGCTTGTTTTGAGGCTCATGTAAAAGTGTCCTACATTAGACCTCAGACAGTATGTCCAAAAGACCCTCCTTGGAGGAATGTCATTAATGCCAAAAGAAATTCAACCTACCTAAGTTTTGAAAAAAAAATACTCAAAAGACAAAATATTATCCCAAAAGTGAGTACCAACACACTGGCCATAGAGTAAGTCACCAAATATGGCAAATATGACAAATATGGCTACTCGAAAAGAAGAACATATTTCTCCCTTCTGCACTCAGGAAGCAGAAAGAGATGAATGTCCCCCATTACGTTTTCATATGAATAAAACATTTGGTTGAAATTTATTTTCTAAACAAATAAATAAAACTGTCCTAAATGTTATGACTCTATCAAACCACATACAAGTGAAACATATTTTACCAACACCAAGAGCCACAGCATGTCAGAATTTAAGAATCAGATCAACAATTATTTTATTATTATTTATTTATTATTAACAAGCCTTTCTGTTTGTTCCATTTTATTCTATATTTTTCAGGTTTTACTAATATTGTTTGTTTTATGAAAAAGACAGGATTGTGGATATACAGTAGTTGTTGTACTTACACTCAAATACAAATACGTTTATGTATTTGTGTCATGATGTTGTTCAATGCATCCATTAATACAGCCACATACACACGCAAACAACCACACATACACATGTGCGAGCACACACACACACACACACACACACAAGAGTGCACATACAAACCCACAGAGTGAGGGAGTGTGTTGTTGTGTTGTGTCATTCGGCAGCAGTTTGCATTTCAATCTCATCTGCCTCTGCTCCTGTGACACACACGGACAAGAGCACGGCTCACACACACAACTACATCATGCCCCCCCTCCCCCTCCACCCCTCCAGATAGCTGACAGAGGAGCTAGGAGCAACATCATGAATACATACACACACACACACACACACACACACACACACTATCAAACAGAGTGCTTACACTCTTTCTCTGTATCTCGCACACCATGTAGTCATGCACTCTATCAAAAATGCTTACAGTCTCTTACATACGATATACATTGATGCATGCTGACACAAACACACACACACACCCACATATGCACCCATACACACATACACAGTGGACATACAATGTTTGGCAAAAAGCAGTCCTTAGTCCTCTCTGCATGTTGTGACATACACATGTGTGTGTGTGTGTGTGTGTGTGTGTGTGTGTGTGTGTGTGTGTGTGTGTGTGTGTGTGTGTGTGTGATGTGCTCATACTGAGGCGTGTTTGTACTCACACTGAAACATCTAGCCCTCATGTTGTGGTAGAATTACAGTTACACTTGCGCTTCCGGTCAAATTTGACCAGCCTTACATAAATGTTAATAACACAATTTGTAAACATTTGAGTTTAATGTGTCTTGATTCAAATCTTTAGTGAAACTTTTAGAGACTTCAGAGAAATCAGTCTTCATGTTTTTAGTCAAATTTGACCAGCCTTACATAAATGTTAATAACACAATTTGTAAACATTTGAGTTTAATGTCTCTTGATTCAAATCTTTAGTGAAACTTTTAGAGACTTCAGAGAAATCAGTCTTCATGAGAGTTTAATTAGGGCCTGAGCACAGCAGGTATAGGCTGTGTATCCTGCACTGAAGGTGCAAAGCCCTATTGCCTTTCGAAATTATTCTTTCTTCTCACAAACTGCCTTTTTGAGACACTTTCCATGCATGAAACCTCATGTAAATACTGTATGTGCACACATCAGAACTAATGGTGGACTCCAATTTTGTGTGGTTTCTGCCTTCTTGGTTCAAGGTATTTGCAATTCATAATTCCAATTTTTACATTTACCCATTTCACTAACTGGCACTATGCCACAAACAAGTGCTTTTTGGGCCGTGTTGATATGCCTCTGTAACACTGGCATACTAGAAAAAATCTTTGTCTTGAGTAGAATTCATGTTATTTAGCGAAAACCATTTTTGGACTTTGACGGAAAACAGCACTCCCCAGTGACGAAATGTCACAAAATTTGGAGCACATTCAAAGAAGTTATGTAGAGTTTGCATGTCAAGTTTGCCCAAATTTGGGCAATTACAAGGCAAGATTTTGACTTTCAAAACATTTTAAGCTATGTCTTCAATTTTGATTGACATGTAACCTTGAAACGGTTTATCCCAAGATAAATCCTTGGATAACTTTTTGTAAGCATTGTCTGCAGATGATGTATATGAATGCCCTATAAAGAGTTTGTTTACTTTCACTTTCATCTTTTTAAAATTGAACATAAATAGCTTTTGTTGGAAGTTGGCGGGGACCAGTGTTTTCAATGCGTAAGGTTCAATGGGCTTCAAGACAAAAAAAAATGTTTTTAAACTGCAGTATTCTCCAGATAATAGGAAAAATGTAATTTGCACAATTACAGCGCACTGTATTTTACGATACTTGCTGTGTTTTTGGAGGTCATTGTGCTGATTGTGCATGACATATTTTGTAGAGTTCCCAGTTTTTAGGCCCAAGATATTGGCAAATCAAAACCCCAAGTGAGTGTGTATGGGCTGGGTCGATAGTCCTCCATAACACCGACATATCACAAAAATTAGATTTTGTTGGGTGAAACGGTCACTGAGTTATTCAGCAAAAACGTTTGGTGCGCTCCCCTTCTTGTACAGACACTGGCACAATGTGTGTGGGGGGGGTACCCCTCAGGGGCCAAAAGCTTCTATTTGCTATTTGCCTACTAGGGGTACATGCCCACAAAGTTTTATATCCCCAGTGTTTCAGTGTCCCACCAATCATTGATTGCAAAAGGTGATTTTTATGCTTCATTTTAATGATCTTACACCACTTTGTTTCTTTTAAAAACTACATTTATGATAAATGTTCAAATGCACAGACTTAGTATACATTTAAATTGGATTCTTAGTATTTTTATGGCTCATTCTCATTCTTCACAGGATAAATGAGGAAATGCTATTGTCTTGTTTTCTGTTATATGTATTGTGTGGAAATGTTTGGAAGGCGTATGACTCTGTCATGTTTAATGTTTTTCATGTTAGTATTTTACATATTATATACCCTAACTGTTTACTGTTCGACATGTTGGCATTGTGCAAATGGTAGTGTAAGTGCTGTAATGTCAAGTATCTAGTCATAGTATAAATTGACACTTGGTCTCCCCCTGTTGGAGAGCATCGGGTACCTGTGGGGTCAAATGGGATTATCAAGCTGATTTAAACACACCCATTGCCATCTTCACCAATTCATCATCATTTTCTCTTTTATTCATCTCTTCTCTATCTCTGTCTCTCTCTCTCTCCGTCTGCCCCTTTCTGTGTCTCTGTGTCTCTCTCTCTGTCTGTCTCTCTCTCAGAGACAAAGGGAGAGAGCGAGAGCCGCGTAGTCTTTGTCTCTGTCTGCAAATGTAAATGCTAACACCTTCATTCCATGTAGCAGCTAGTCTCTCTTTGATACTACACACACACACACACAGACACACTCACACACACACGTGCATCACAAATACACACACCCAAACACACACACACATGGGCACGTAGAATGAATGCTGCTTGATGAGACAGCGTGGTTTCTAAGCTACCAGTTATCATGTCTTGCATACAGTAGCCCTTAGCTAGTTAAGCCTAGGTTATGCTAATTTGACTCCATAGGCTCGGACACATGGAGAACCCCCTTGCGTTGTTGCAAGCCCCACACAGAGAACCCCTTTAGGCATCTCCCCATTTTTTTAACTTAACTGTCCGTGAAAAAATGACAGACATTAACCTCACCACTGCGCATGCCTGCACACCTCAGCGTGAATCAGTTAGCGTGCAAAGTGTTTTTAAATAGACCTTTTTAAGAAGCCCTGGTTAAAATGGCGTGTGAGTGTGATTCACTGAGAAACTTCTATGTGCCATACCTTGGCTAAGAATGAAGGGGGTG
>CM059282.1:19492244-19514744 GCA_030347295.1 Setipinna tenuifilis
TAACATCTGAGTAATCTTATTCATTGACTTACTTACTTACCGTACTTACTATTCAGCTCACCTTGCTATACGTAGTGTTTTGCATCTTAACATGCCATCGTAGTAGCTAGTAGCTAGTAGGGTGCCACTTAGTTGCTGATGTACATACAGTATGTGGCATCTCAAAGACCTTTCTAGGATGTAATATGGATTTGTAATCCTGTTTTCCGTCTTCCCAAATCGCGGAATCACCCACCCCCCCTGAATGCTCGGGCAGTCGCCCCAAGAGTCGTCCCCGACGGCCGGCCAGTGGTGTCTGACCTCCACCGATGTCGTAGGTTTTGCATAGTGGCTTTTGAAGCTTTTTAGCCCCCCCACCACCCACTGCAAATAGGGCTTTGTCATTTTTTAAGAAAAAAAGATGGCAGAAGATTGAGCACAGTTCAAATGCTCAGCTCAAAATGTTAACATACTGTAAGGTATAGCAGGCTGTTGTTGTCTGTAATTTAATCTCTCGTAAAAAAATTCATTATTATTCAGTGGCCAATTATTCTAAACACTCAACAGTTTGATTTTTCTTATGAAGTCAGTTTTGTTTATCACTTGTAAATGGAATACATGCTCTAAGCCAACCTTTACAGATTAATTGGCAAACCTAGTGTCTGTAACCCAATCTCATAACTATTACTGCTATGTGCTAGATGGCTTATTGCTGTCTTACATAATTGATGCCCATTGCCTAAATCCAATTCTGAAAAAAAAAACAGTTTTGTCTTGTATCTTTCTTCCTTTGATCATATTATTGTTCTGTACAAAAAGGCTTGGTAGCAAATATGAACGACATTTCATATCTCCATGACTATGTGACATGGATTAAAGAATACTTAAATATTCAGAGGTATTATAATCCCTAATCCCAGATACATTCAGCCACTCTGGAACAGGATTATTATGTTTGTGGGCATTTAAGCCCACACTTGTTCAGGTCCTCTTCCTTTGAATGTGCCACTGTAGCAACTGGCATTCACAAAACAGCATCAGCCTCTTTTTAGTCTCAATGGTGGAAGATTTAACATACAGTAAGCTTAAGTAGAAGCGAATAGAAGAAGACAGTATTTTCCAATGACTTCACAAAACAAGTAAGTTGGTGGCTGTGTTCAATGCTCAGAGGCTGTGGTCCCCCCCCCTACCTGCCCCCCTCCCTCCCTTTTTCTCAGAGACCTGCAAGTGCCAGCATTCATTTGATATGCGCCTCTGTTTTTAATGTTCTGTAACCACATTATGCAAACTTTAAAAAAAAAAAAAACAGTAATGCACAGGGTGTGTGTTTTGTATGAGAGGCAGGACATGAATGGTCCAACATGAGCATGTTGTGTGTGTTTAACTCAGGGCACAGAGGAGCTGGAGGTCCGTATCTTGGTGCAGGCTCGCCCTGGACAGGACATCAGGTATGCTGTCTACCTCTGTGTCCATATCCCAACGCATAAGGTGTTACTGTCACACTTGCTATCAAAATGTCAGTGCTGTTTTTTTAATGCCCTGGGTGCTCTTTTAAAACCTTGGTCTCTTATAAAAAAAGGGATTGTTTTTATGGTCTGAAAATATTTCGGAAGTACTGTAACTAGTAAATTCTCTAGAAGATGTGGTGATGTGGTCGTTGCTCATGTCACGACAGGCCCATTGGACACGACATCAAGCGTGGGGAGTGCGTGCTGGCCAAGGGCACCCACATGGGCCCCTCGGAGATCGGCCTGCTGGCCACTGTGGGGGTCACCGAGGTGGAGGTGCACAAGTTCCCCGTGGTGGCCGTCATGTCCACAGGAAATGAGGTAGGATTGAAAGGGAGGATAATAAAAAAACAACATAAATAACATAAAACACAATGGGAGAAATTGTTAAAGGGAGTGAAAATGGAAGCAGTGCGATAAGTGAACAAGTCTGGAAAATCTATATGAGAACCTATATGAAGAGGTCCATGTGCTTATGCGAACTGTGAATGTTACGGCACCTTATTACCGAGAGAAAAATTGCAGTTGCAGAAAAGCTATTTGTGCTAAATTTACCTGTACGAGACAAGCAGGAAAAGAAGACCACTGATGTAGAGTATTGTGTGTGTGTGTGTGTGTGTGTGTGTGTGTGTGTTTAGTTGTTGAACCCAGAGGCTGACCTGCACCCAGGCAAGATCAGGGACAGCAACCGTTCCACCCTTCTGGCCACCATCCAGGAGCATGGATACCCCACCATCAACTTGGGCATCGTCGGAGACAAGTATGGACTACAAAACACACACACACACACACACACACACACACACACACACACACACACATGGACATACACACATACACACGGACATACACACATACACACACACACATGCACACACACACATACAGACATACACACACACACGCACATGCATATGCACACACACACGCATACACACACACACGCACACACATACACACACACACGCACGCACGGGCACACACGCACACACACACACACACACACACACACACTAAATTGTAGCAATTTATGTTAATTATGGTTTATGGTTTATGACTGTTGTTTGTTTATATCAAGTGCAGTGCATTGATTATCAGCCAAATGAAGACAAATGAATGTAAGGAGTTGTTACCCTTTAGAACTGACAGCAGCAGAGTTGGCATGAAGACATTAATGAGATTGTGCTAGAGTAATGGTCGCCATGATGCATTTGTTGCCCTGCAGTCCAGACGACCTCCTGAATGCACTGAACGAGGGCATCAGTCGCGCTGATGTCATCATCACGTCAGGGGGAGTGTCCATGGGAGAGAAGGTACTTGTTTGTGTTGGTTTTCCCTATGTGCCGGCGTTGTGTGTGTGTGTGTGTGTGTGTGTGTGTGTGTGTGTGTGTAGTGAGAGAGTGTGACAACTCTTACCAGCATTGTTTGTAGACTGTAATTCTTTGCTGCACACAAGCCTAAATCCGTTTTTCTTAATAATGCAATGTGGGGTGCAATATTTGTTTTCGTTATTCAGCTGAAATAGTGACATTCCCATCTATATATTTAAAGGGTGACTAGGCTCTGAAACACATCTGTTGAGCTTGTACATGCACAGTTGCTGGTTTAATTGTCAACAGATAGCTATATAGCTATATTTATAGCTAAAAATTACATTTTTGTAGTATTTTAGAGCTTAAAGATAACTCTCTCTGAATGAGCTGTATTGCATGTTATAATACATGTTACATACATGTCCTTATATGTGCACCACAGTGCCACCTTCTGGTTAACTCCGCCAAGGAGGTTATGTTTTTGCCAATGTTTATCTGTCTGTCTGTTTGTTTGTTTGTTTGTTTGTTAGAAATATAACTAAAAAAGTCATGAATGTATCATTCTGAAATTTGTACTATTTCGAAATCTCACTGCCTCAAGATGATTCTTTTTTTGTTGAAAATCAGTTCTTTGGGTTTCAGAAAGTTAACGTGGGAAATCCCATTGACCTCTGCTTGGCAGAGGTCTGCACATTCAGAGTGCTTTTCTAGTAATTGTTGTGAACAGCACAGCACGAGTGTAGAGGAAAACATGAAGACATACTCACTCATTTGATTTGTGATGATGATGTTTCCTAAGTTTTCTTGTATGTTCTTTAAAATGGGACTTCTGGGTCATCTATCTACCTTCCATCACAGGACTACCTGAAACAGGTGCTGGACATCGACTTGCATGCCCAGATCCACTTCGGCCGGGTCTTCATGAAACCAGGGTAATGGAGGGAGGAAGGGGAGAGAGAGAGAGAGCGAGAGAGAGAGAGAGAGAGAGAGAGAGAGAGAGAGAGAGAGAGAGAGAGACCAATCCCAACCTTACCCCTCCCCATACTAACAACTTCTCTCAGACAAGCACTGCTTTTAAACTAAATGTCAACAAAATTATCCAAACATCTAAACAAAAATATCTGGAACATTGGCAAAATGAAATAAAAACCCAAAGCAAATTAGAATGTTATAGAACAATCAAATCTAATTACGAATTGGAGGAATATCTCTTTACTGTCAGAGATATAAAGCAGCGGCAGATCCTGACCAAATACAGACTCAGTGACCACAGCCTTGCCATAGAAAAAGGCAGACAAAGGCAAACATGGCTGCCAAGAGAGCAAAGGGTATGTGGTCACTGTACGACAGGTGAGGTCGAGACAGAGGTGCACTTTCTTCTTCAATGTGAGAAATATTTACCTATAAGGAATCATTACTTTAATATATTTACAAACCTCATGCCAGGATTCCAAGACCTGAGCAAACAGGAATTACTGTCCATATTACTTGGACAGCACGGACAGACAGCAGCTCTTGCTGCTAAATATGTAACTGAATGCCACAAAGCACAGGACAGTTTGTAGACACTACCAACATAAGCACATATGTACACCAATTCACACTATTTTAGAACACACCACACCCACACACTAACACATCATCATATATACACACAGACACATGCACAGACACACACACACACACACACATGCACACGCACATGCACAACACACATGTATATTGTTATATTGTTATAATGTTTATCATAATATATTGTTTAAATGTTATGCTTTGGCAATACAATGAACCATTTGTCATGCCAATAAAGCTTACTTGACTTGACTTGACTTGAGAGAGAGAGAGAGAGAGAGAGAGAGAGAGAGAGAGAGAGAGAGAGAGAGAGAGAGAGAGAGAGAGAGAGAGAGAGAGAGAGAGAGAGAGAGAGAGAGAGAGAGAGAGAGAGAGAGAGAGAGAGAGAGAGAGAATGTGTTTTAACATTTCTGATAGGAGAGATGATTGGTTAGATAGATTTTATAAACTCACCTTTGCTCTTTGCCTACTGTATGCCACTGATGGTTCTGCAGACTCGTAATTCATCATAGACGCATGGTAGATGTGTGTATGGGAGGTCATCAGTGTGTGGTCTTGTTCTTCCAACTTTAGGCTGCCAACAACATTTGCAACGTTGGACATGGATGGTGCACGTAAACTCATCTTTGCGTTGCCAGGTATTATTGCATGTATGTGTGCATGTGTGTGTGTGTGTAACTTAATTCAAAAGACACCTCTCTTACTCGTTGCCAGGTGTTACAAAGGTGTCACTACTCTCTACCATATATGTGTGTGTGTGTGTGTGGGGGGGGCGGGGTTAGGCACGTTTGTGTGTGCTTGTGTGTGTGTGTGAGAGAGAGAGAGAGAAAGAGAGAGAGAGAGTGTGTGTGTACTGGAAAGGGGTGGGGGGGGTGGATTGTGTGTTTAAAAGTGCGTGCACTCCAGAGAAGCATAGTTCACAGAGGATATTGCTCTCCCACTCTGCGGCAGGTAACCCTGTTTCCGCAGTGGTGACCTGCAACCTGTTTGTCATCCCCGCCCTGAGGAAGATGCAGGGCATCCTGGACCCCCGGCCCACCATCATCAAAGCCAGGGTAAGGGCTTGCCCTCCACCTGCACTCCGGTCTGGGGTTTGTCACTCAAAACAGAAAAACAAGGGTGGTGTGCACATCCGTAACTTAAGAAGGTGCTGAATTAAAAGGCCAAAAGTATGCAAAAACTCGAACCTTTATAGAGAGCTCAAGTGTGTGGACCTCTTTTTTTAGTTTTTTGAGGTTTGCCACTCCGACATGCCCTAAAGGATAATTCATAGTCTGGATGGCAGATGTCAGATGTCACACAATGCAAAGTCATTGTAGGTGACAGATGTTGCTGTATGCTATGATGCGATGCTGCATGATTTTATAGTTTCTGCCAGCAACAGAACATCCACTTATATCCTTTGTGTGTGTGTGTGTGTGTGTGTGTGTGTGTGTGTGTGTGTGTGTGTGTTCTCTGTACAGCTGTCGTGTGATGTGAAACTGGACCCACGCCCTGAGTACCACCGCTGCATTCTCACATGGCACCATCAGGAGCCACTGCCATGGGCACAGAGCACAGGTACAGCACCTGCTACTGTGTGTGTGTGTGTGTGTGTGTGTGTGCGTGCGTGTGTGTGTGTGTGTGTGTGTGTACATCTGTCTGAGAGAAATTGTTAGCCCTCTACTGCACACATTATTATGCCATCATGGAAAAAAATGTTGCAGTGTTTTTCACTTAAATTGAACTTAAGTGACCATATTTTTTTTTTATGTTTCAATTTTTTTTGATGGTGGGTACTTTTAGGTACGTACCAAATGGCAACATTGTGCAGTTACGGAAATGTTCCAATGTTCTCTCTCTCTCTCGTTCTCTTTCTCTCTCTCTCTCTCTACCCATCTGTGCGCAGGTAACCAGGTGAGCTGTAGACTGATGAGCATGCGTACCGCTAATGGTCTCCTGATGCTACCTCCCAAGACAGAGCAATACGTTGAGCTGCACAAGGGAGAGGTGGTGGACGTCATGGTGATCGGACGGCTATGATGTCATCAAAGGAGGACATTCTGTTGTCACATGGCCCACGTGGCCAGAGACTAAGGAGGAAGAGGAAGAGAGAGGCAGAAGGAGGGGCCTGGTGCAAAAGAGAGGGGATGGTTCACGGTGCATGTCCACATATCATTGACTATTCTGTATTATGCAATGGCACAGCTAGTTTTTATTGATTTGGATAACGTTGAAGTATAGTCAACATCTTGATCACAAACTAGGTACATTATGAGAAAAAAATAATAATTTTAAAAAGAATATAGTATTTCAGACAAAGAAAAATATAACTTTTAACGAAAAAAAATCTAATTATAAAAAGAGATTTATTCTGTAATATATTATTATGATTATTATTATGATTCTTCTTATTATCATTATTCTTATTCTTATTATATTAAGGCAACTTTGTTCTTTTCATTGCAATTGCTTTGTGTGTTCAATGCTAGACCTTATCGATAGCTGTAGCATTTTAATAGAAAGCTGTAGGTGCCTGCCAGGAAAAAAAAAACTATATATTATTTCCTCATCTTTACTATTTAAAGACAAAAAAACAAATTTTTGTTTTTGATTTCTGAGAATACAGTCATACCACAATGATTACTCACAACCCCCCCACCCCCCCACCCCTCCACTACAGCTGACTGGTTGGCAGGAAGTCATATCAAGGCAACTTCCTGTCTAAGCTGCTGTTTGAATGGACACTTCTTGGTTGTTGTTATTTATTTTTGTTTGTTTGTTTGTTTGTTTGTTTGTTTGTTCTTTTGTTTACTTAACCCTCTTATCCATGTGCATCATAATGGCTTCACAAAGAGCTTAGCTTGTTGTTTATCTTGTGAGTCTTGTATATGTGCGCAGTGCCAAAAGCAAGGGCAGAGGAATCGGCTGCGTACCCAGACCGCATCGGACTCCGGGATGATAAGCAGAGCCCAGATCTGGTTCCGACCCCCACCCCCCCCCCCCACGCCGGGACAGGCCCGGATCTGGGCCAAAATCATTCCAGACTTGGGTCACTATCTGGGTGGGAGCAGGGTGGGTGGCGGAGTTAGGCATATGAGTGTGTGGGGTGTGAACGCAAGCCCTCACTGCCCGGAACCCCCAAGCTTCCTTATTATCACTTGACCCGGTGTAGCCCCGAGCCCCCCCCCCCCCATTCCCCCAGGGGCTGCTGGGAAAATATCTCTTTTATTTGAAAAAAAAGAAAAAAACTTTAAAGAAAAAAAATATAGACAAAAAAGAACAGATATAAAGAAAAAAATGAAAGACAACAGCTTCTTTAAGTGCTGATAGCCTTTTTAACCAACTACACAAAAATATGTACAGTACAAAACAGTGGAAATAAAGACGTAAGAACCTTGTTGTACAGACATATGTGACCAGCAGTCCTGAAAGACAGCGACCACGCAATGAGGAGATATTCAACAACTCTGTACTATAACATTTTCTGTAATGATATGAAACTGATGAAAGAGACTATGATAATAAAATCCTTGATCATTATTTAAAAAAACATCTGTGTTTGTGCGTTTTATAGTCTTTAAAATGCGTAATGTATTTCAATTCAACAGTGTGCTATACTTGGAAACAAAGCTTTATGAGCTTATGTACTACTATGTATTAAAAGATTAGTATGATTTTTATTATAATTATTTAAGCTAAGCACATACTTTAATGCCACTGAATGTATTTCTTTCTCAATGATGTTTTGCTGACTTACAATGACTGAAAAATCCAAGGCAAAATAAGCTGTGCTTCATTGAGATTTTTGATATTCTAAACAATGGTTGTTTTACCTATCAATGACTTTAAATGTGAGTGCATGCATTCCAGCATTGCTTAAGTAAGAGGATGCAGGCGAATTATCTGTGTTGTAAACAACAGAGTCTACCTTCATCTCTGGTGCAGTATATCTTAGTGATAATATGTGCAGGCTTATCTGTAGTTGTAGTTCTCTGTTTTTTCTAAACCAAGAACTGAACTTTAGGAACGTCAGTACTGTTCTGAATACTATTTGTCATGTTATACTCGGTGTATCTTAGACCTTTGTTTGTATTTATGGTAATATTAACACCATGGTACGTCATGGCCCACTGGCGTTTACACTACAGACAGAATGTGGGTTTGCAGGGTCGCATTGTTGTTGCATCCTTGCCTCGGTTCCGACTTCTTTTTCAGTCTTTGTCGCAGGAAAATCGTCTAAACACCGTGGATATTTAGAAGAAAGACGTTTCAAATGATGTCCAGTTATAACTGCCAGTTATAATTGATTCAGTAATTTGCATCAGAATCAACGCACTTGAAATGTGATGCAGAAGGCGCATATCCACCGTCCGACCAATCACAGAGCGGAGCGCGTGGTTCAGAGGGCGAGGAGCGTGGCTGTGTCCATCTATAGATCACATGCTTGGTGCTCCTGAGTTGCCAAGGAGATGGCTTAAGCCAAGAGCCCATGCTACCACCCGAGGTTTCTGCAGTTTACAAAGGCCAAAGATGAATCAGAGGGGCGAAGACCATTAAAAAAAAGATCGACACAAGGAGTGTTACTTTTCTCACTTGCTCGAACCGTTTGTGCTCACCGTCTTTTAGAATCTGTTCTTTCTTTCTTGCTGCTGGAAGACCTCACGACGTAGCCTACGGTAAGGTCCGTTTGCAAGTTCTTAAATCAACGTACCCTGCCAGAATCTATTTATTTTCTATTTAACACTACACGAAAGGCCTGATTTTAGCTACTCTGTTGCTGATTTGTTGCATTAACAGAGCTACTAGTAACAGCCAAGTAGTGTTTAAAACGTGTGACAGAGCACAGGCAACCACCTAAATGGATCTAAATGCTTTGGGAACAATGTATATTTAGCCCAGAGATTAGATCACCTATTTCCGGCGCCCATGCTTTCGAATGATGTCTTGATTTAGGCACATTTATGTGCGTTTACATTATGGCACGAATGATGTCCAGACCAGGCGTTTGATAGCAACACATCAGCAAAAACGTACGTGCTGACAGATTCATTTAAGGACTAACAACATGTTGACGCACATGTTGCTTTAATGGATAGTCTAATAATTACATACATTATCTTGTAGCCTGTGACCCGTATTTCCCTGCACAGTCAAAATAATTTAGTTGTGGGGGTGAACAAAAAGAAGCGAAATAAAGCTCAATTTTATCATGTATTTAATGAAAACTCACTGACATCATTTACAGGACCGGATTTTGAAAGTTAGGCCCCTGCATGTTATTTAATAATGTTTGATCTATATGGTGTCAGTGGGCTCTCTTAGGAATTTCACTGAAATGTGACCGGTTTGTAAAGTCCCAGATTAAAAGATGGCAAGGGTTAGGATGGAGGTTACACTTAGGGTCAGTAGTTAACTTGATTAACTCAGTTTAGCCACTGGGTTAGGGTTAGGGTTAGGGTTAGAGTTTCACTAACAGGGTTCTCATTGGGAAACACAAAGAAGTTGAAACATCAAAAGTTTTCATGGAAGTTACATCAGTGATTAGAAAAGATCACACAAGACACTTTGGCAAAGTGTGTGTGTGTGTGTGTGTGTGTGTGTGTGTGTGTGTGTGTGTGTGTGTGTGTTGACCATGGCCTGAGGTATAGGCATACAAGAACAGATGGTAGCAGAGCTGGTTGTTTTCCTTCCCAGTAGCCACGTGTGGCTTTAAACTGAGCTAAACGGCTAGAAAGAGGAGGGGTAGCCAATGGAAGAAGGGAGGAGTGGGAGAGAGAGAGAGAGAAAGAAAGAGAGGAAGGAGAAAGTACCGAAGGCACACAGTACACACACTAGGCACACAATAAAAAGGAAGTGATTGAGAAACAGAAAAAAATGCAAATAAGTAAGGACAATGTAAGAAGGTTACCAAGAAAAGAAAGAAACGGAGAGAGTGAAGGGGGATTGGGGGGAGGGATGAGGACCTGTCAAGTTTGATTAGACCTATCTCAGTGGGGGGGGGTTGGTGTCCTGGAATGACGTGCTGCTGAGCAGATACGGGGGTAGAAGCTCTCTTCTCTCTCTCTCTTTCTTTCTCTGACTCACTCGTTATAGAGGCCATGGGTTTTTTCCTGTCCACAGGACTTCTCCTGACTCACTCTATCTTCCTCATTATCTCAGTCCTACTGTCAGTAGTGATTTTAACAACCTCGTTGTCAGTGTAGGAAAAAACATGTAGAATTTGTGCCAAAATCCTTAGCAAAACAAACAAACAGAATTATTTACATTACCCGAGAGATGCACAGGAGACTCTTCAGTCTCTGATGGAAAAGTTCTCATGTTTGGGTAAAGGAAAAGAAAAGCGTGACACTGCTTACTTGTGTCGATGAAGGTCTGACTGACTGAAATGTCAGTTTTTATGTTGTTTTCCAATTAACCTCTTAAGACATGACCTCTAGGGTTAAGTTTTTTTTTCGGAATTGCACAGTACCTTTTTAAAAGGCTCCTGTTCACACATACTTTGACCTACCATCAAATGCTTCAAAAGCTCAGACCTTGAAAATTTGATTGATGTGGGGAAAACTAACTGTGTTATGCACTGGCAAAGATCCAGAGACACAAAAACATAGATTAAAAAAACTGGTTTGTTCATGAAATAAACAGTGTTGCACTTTTCGTTTGTTTTAGCCAAATTATAATCAGGGATAAAGCAGCACCCGAGGTATACCCCTCCAAGGTGTCCACACCTCATCTAACTTTCACGGAAGTTCCCATGCTTGGAAATATTTATCAGCAGTGAATGTAGTTAGATCAATGTCTAATTAAGAACATAATGCCATTAGAGAATAGATTAGAGAGGTGTGCTAAGAGTGCAAAGGCTCTGACTGGAAAATAAGACTAAAATAAGGACTATTCCATATGAGGTCAGAGAATTCTGGGAACTCTGGCCTCAAGATGAAATTCAGGTTCAGAGTCATGGATTAGAGTGACAGGTCTGGGGTGTCATCCAAACCCAGCTCAAGACACCTTGTGAAGCAGAGGGAACCAACTGCAGAGTTTTCCTAATCCTGATTAATGCCCACACTAGACTTTAAATAGGATGTAATCCAGAGCAGTCATGGGTCATGCTACTGAGGGGTTGAAACCCATGGGACTGTATACTTCTCAGGGCATGCCTCATGTGTGTGACAAAAATGTTGTCATTATTTCAGCACAGGTAGGCCTTTGTGTCCCTACCAAAATCAGTTACTGTGTACAGGCGGTGTGTAGACCGTGCCTGTACAAAACTGAACTCCAGTAAGGAGATCTGGGGGCTTCCAGAAGGCAAAGAAAGCACAATCACTGTAAGCCTCTCGGCTACACAAAGAAAAGACAAGTATGCCTAAGGTTTGCTATGCGCAGTGCGCACATTTTGCCATGTGCAAGTATACATTTGCCTTAAGTCCTGCCTAACCTTTATTTCTCTCTCCCTCTCTCTCTAAACATAGATGTCCACACACCACAAATAGCTATACACAAACTCACACATAGACACACAGGAATACATCTATGTTTGTGATGTTCATGTGAAAAGCCATACATTCTGAAGCCGAGATTAGTCTTAAAAACGTAGCTGAATATCAAAACACTAAAAAACACCTTCAAGATGGATAATATTTGTTTGAGTTTGACAAGGGCAAGAAAATCAACTGATCAAGCCTGATTCATTCTACTTCACTGAAAATGAATTAAAAAAAAAAAATGTTAAGAAATGCGCATTGCAACCCCCAACACAAACATGAATAAATCTCTAGCTAGGGATAGGGTTCCATTGGCCTGGACATGATTTCTAGGTGGTGTTAGGTCTGAATTCAAGTTTCCTATTGTGATCTGTTGTTTGTACATCTAACTGTAGCTCAACCTTGCATTTGGTTCGCAGATGGGAAGAAAACGAACACACTCCGGATGCCTCTTTGAAAAGAGTCCACAGTAGCCTGTTCTTGTAACCCCTTCATGCTGAAGCAAGTCACACACACACCACACACACAGATATGATCACATCACACATGAATGGCCACATCATGAATGACTTCACAACTGGATCCAGAAGTGCACCATATGACAGACCTGGAACCAGTTTGGGGGGGTCCGATTGGGATTACATGGCGGACGGCACGCCCCCCTCCTCCTCCCACGCAGAGGCCTCTCGCTGCTCTGCCCAGATGCGGCGCATCCAGGACTACCAGGAGGAGCTGAGGAAGAAGCGGGTGGAGGAGGGCCGTCTGCGCCAGGCCCCGACCAGCAGCTCCATGACCTCCTCGCCACGCCTCAAACAGCTGTCCCAGGACCCCTGCCCCAAGGCGGGCATCGACAACCCCACGTTTGAGCCCCCTGAGATGGACCAGAGGGAGTCAGCGGCGACCACTGATAGTCATGGTGCTGATGGAGCAGGTGAGAGGGGCACTGGGGGGACAAACATCAAACAAGAGGAATGCTTGATGTCTGATGTCTTTTTCATGTTGAAATATGCCAGTTGAAAGTGCTGGATATGATTTCCAAGATATTATTTATAAATGTCCCAGATAAAATGAGGTTTTCAAGGGTTTTTTGTGTGCTCAGCATACACAGGCACCATTTGTTTCTAGTCAGCTTGTTGGTTGCATAAATTTGTTGGTTGCTGAATTTTATAGTAAAGAGAGAATGGATCTGGGCAGGTGTATGTTTTGTAGGTTACTACTACTCCCCGCGTGTAGATCTGTCACTTGCTGTATTTAGAACAGCCATTGCGGGCACCTCACAAGTTCCTGCTGGGCTACCTGGTGACACCAGTGACACCATGTCCACCACCATGGGAGTTAGAAAGTTGAACTAAAAGAGTACCTTAGAAGTAAGAAGTTCTTTGCAGTGACTTCAGGGGGGGGCGGGGGGGTTGATGAACCCAAAAAGTGGGTGGGAGTTACAAGAAGTAGTGGTAGGGTGGAGTCTGTTCACTCAGTAGTCAGGAATGGCCTTTGGAGTTTGTGTCATAAATAGTAGCTCCAACACAAACCTATCGCCAAAGCGGAAATGTAATGTGGAGATGATTTTAAGGCACACAACCAGAACATTGGAATGCGTATGCAAAGCAGCTACTGCACATGATTATACTGTATGTGCTCGTTTATATCTATCTATCTATCTCTAACCCCCTTCCTTCCCCCTTCCTTTCTCTCTCTCTCTCCCTCTCTCTCTCTGTCTCTGTTTCTCGCTCTCCCTCCCTCTCCTCTGGTCATCTATCTATCTATCTATCTATCTATCTATCTATCTATCTATCTATCTATCTGTGTCTCTGTCTGCCTCTCTGTCTGTCTGCCTCTCTCTGTTTGATTTGCCTCCGATCCCCCTTTTTCTCTGGCTGATATTGATGTCTTATCTCAGTGGAACCCCCTGGTGACAGCGCTTGTCTCTCAGGTGAGCTGATATCTGTTTTATGTGCCTGTGGGTGATAATGGCCGCCACTGTGCCCCTCCCTCCAGGCCCCATTAATTACCTCCGGTCTCAGCTCATTACCGCGCATATGACCCCCCGTGTCACACTCAATTAAATGTCAGATTAACTAATGGCCTGTCTGAGGACACGCCGAGCGTGGGCGGTCCAGATTTCCATATGCCATAGCAGCCTGACGTGGGCATCTTGTCTCTCTGCATCTTGCTTCCCTGGGCATTCGTTTTGGACATCACAGCATGCTGCTTTTTAAGAAGCCTGTGTGGAGCCACAGATTTTATGGGGTTCACAGTCATGATAAAAGGGGTGGGGTGGGGTTGGGTTGGGTGGGGGTGGATTAAATTGCGGGGCTGTAACCCAAACAATGGTGGAATAAGGGGGGCTGGGGGTTAGGGGAATTAAATAGCTGGGACTGTAACCCAAACAAGTTTTTTTTTCTGTAGGTGGTTTAGCATTTGTTATCAAGACAGTCCACTGTCCATCTGTCCACTTTAAAACCAAGTCCCACATTTCCACTGCAGCTATCACTCTGTTGGTAGAAGGCTACTCAGCATCCCTGTTAATACATCAAGTTATGTATATTAGTCTATTATACATATTTCTATATCTCTATTAGAAATATTTTATAGGTTAAACATGGTTAGCAGCAACACCAATTGTGCTTGATATGAATATCTAAGATCACTCAAGTACAAGATATTGTGTGTATTATTGTGTGCATTGTATCATTTCATGTATAAGTGTAGTATAAGTATATATTCCATATATATTATGTATATATTCCATGTATATGAATGTATCATGCTTCTGCCTTCACACATGTTGTCAACACATTACATCCGACTCACACATAAGCTAAAAAAAACAAAGCATTTTTCAAATGTATTCCCTAAGTGCAACTGCATAGGGCCTCCCCCTTTTAATGTGCTACTGGTGTGTTTGGTGTGTCTCTAGACCTGGAGGACTTGCTGCTCTCCCTGCAGCAGGCGAGTGGTTGCCTGGACACGGACTGTCAGAGCCAGGAGGACCTGCGGCTGGTGGTGCAGATGCTGCAGAACGCGGACTTCCAGACAGCCTTCCAGCTGCACTGCTCCATCGCCCTGGGCACCCTGCCCATCAGCCCCCCCTTTCCCCTCACCGCCCAGGCCACCAGGCTCTGCCAAGAGGTATGCTAGCATAGCACAGAGCACTGGTACACAGTAAATATTTAATTTTGTCCTATGTTTCATAAAATAGCAGTTGCTGTACTCCTCTATACAGTTAAGTGCAGGGTCCTGTATTAGGTATTGTGATGTCAATGTGAGGGGAGTGAGTGGAAGAGACTACCCAGGGCCTCGATGGCAGTAGCAGCCCTAGCAGGCCAGATGCATGAGAAATATGAGGGAAGGGGGTCCACAGAGACTATTTGTGTGCAGGGTTCAGAGTTAAGTGCCTTTACACAGAACATTACATTACATTATATTACATTACATTACATTACATGATATTACATTACATGACATGCAGCAGCGGCTTTCGTCCAAAGTCGAGGAGCACCAGTCAAGATACAGTAGTTATAGTGGATTTAGGGGGATTTAGTGCTAAGTGCTAGTCCTCATTGGGTAGGCAGGTGCAAGGCTGTGAGGGGTAGAGATGTATGGGGCAGGTGCAAGTTTGAATGTTAGAGTTCTCTAACATTCGAGTCCAGTGTTTGCAGGACCCTCTTGAAAGTATAGGGGAACACTTCTGTTCTTGTAGCAACTGGTAACTCTTCACACCATTGAGGAATCACAAATGGGAACAGTCTCAACTTACACATAGTTCTTACATTATCTGATACATACGTGACCTCTCCCTTACAAAAAAAATATTTGCAGCAAGTTTGCCAGAAGTTCACCGCAAGTAAGCATTCTAAAGCCATTATTGCCACAAGTCTGCCAGAAGTCCACCAGAAGTTTGCCACAAAACTAATTTGCATGTGAAAATATGACCTTGCGGCAAACTTGCCAAAGGTTCACCACAACTGTTTGCCAGAAGGCTGATTTTTTTGTAAGGGCTAACATGCCACTATTATTGTTTTGTGCATTTTACTTTATTTCTCTGGTGTACTGCACACTCGTGTAATGTAAAGTATTGTTTGGTGTTATTAGCAATGCATATCAGGTGTGGATGTTAGCATGTTGCTATCTGTTATGATAGTTCATAGATAGGAGGCTTTATCATAACCCAGCACTACAGCTAACCAGCCATAGTGTGATCTGAGTAGCATATTTCTGAGATGCGGTAATACTTCATTTCACAGTTACTTTTTAAGTGTATCTACATATATGTAATATGTAATATTATGTACTTACACTTAACATACCTAACACTAACCCCAACTCTAAGGTACATTGTAAGTACATAATCTTATATATTTTAAACTGTTAAATAAAGTGTAAGCAAATAAAGCGTAACCTGAGATGCTTTAGAGCTGGTGGATCTGACGCGATGTCCAGAGTAGATGGAGTGTGTCTGCACTAGCACAGCCCATCATGGCTCATGAGTTGTAGTCTGGTTGTGCCTTTGAAGTGAATCCACTAGAATCTCATCATTACGGAAAGCTAAGCATATAGGGAGGATCGAACCGAAAAGCCTCTGTTAAAACAGCACACACACACGCATGCACGCACGCACGCACACACACACACACACACACACGCACACACACACACACACACACACACACACACACACACACACACACACACACACACACACACACACACACACACACACACACACACACACACACACACACACACTGTCCTGTCTTTCTCCTTCCTCTTTCTGAGTGCTATTGTTTCTAGTTTTTATTTATTTGTATTATTCTTAACATAATGAATGAAGTGAAAACACAAAAAATAACTTCAGGGAGACTGTTGACTGTCACAAGCATGGACAACTAATTCTGTGGTTCCCTTTTTCGTTTGTGAAGATATTTGCAAGTGGGTTTGTAGAAGGAGCTGTCCTTGGGCTGTCCTTTCCAGTGAGGTGGGAAGCGTGTGTGCGTGTGTGTGTGTGTGTGTGTGTGTGTGTGTGTGTGTGTGTGTGTGTGTGTGTATGGGGGGGGGTGAGAAAGAAAAAGAAGGGAAGAGAAGTGTGAAATTAAAAGTTTGAACATTGGAACCATACAGCCATGCAGCACAGTAATAGGGATGCTTCAAACATGAAAAAGCAGAAATTTCGTGTTCTGCTGAACAGAAGCAAAGATTTAAGAACACACCCACACACACACCTATACACTGAGCACTGGGTCTGAAGCAGGCAGCTGTGAAATTAGTGTTGGACGAGGTTTCCATCTTTAAACACACACACACATACGCACACACACGCACACACACCCACACAAACACACACCTGTGCACAGCTCCAAAGTGCTTAACAAGACAGAAATTGTTTGAGCATCAGTGTGTCTTAAGTACCCGTCTGCTGCTTCCAGCACTTTGATTGGTTGGATAGAGGTGTAATCCCTCCTGACCCATGGTTGAACGTGGGGGAGAGAGAAAGTGAAGGTAGAGGAAGAGAGGATAAGAGGGTGGAAAGGTAGGAGAGGACAGATGGGGGGAGGGGATGATGACAAGAAGATAGGAAGGGATACTTTACAAAAGGAAAAGACATAAAGAAAGAGAATTTGGAAAGGACACGTAAAAAGTTAGACAGGGGAAGGTCTAGGAATGGACAATCTATCAGGTGTTGCTGCAAAAAAGGACAGAGGTAGTGAGTAATGAAAAAATGAAAGCAACAGGGAGGGAAATGGAGAGCGAGTGGTTGATTTATATCTTATGTTGGTTACACTTTATTTTACTGGCCCTGTTCCATCAATTAGGTACAGTGTAACAAGTATGTAACAACAAACTGTGGGTCCCATGAAAGAAACTTAGTTCAGGTCCCAACCCCAACCATACCATAGTCCCATGTGGGCCCCTGTGAAGCTCTGGGCCTTACGAATTGTTCTGACCTACTGCCCCTTAGTGGCACCCCTGGTAGCAGTATGGTTGCTACCATATGTAACATTATGTACTTATACTGTACCATAGGGTTAGGGTGAGTGTTGGGCATGTACAGTGTAAATACATGTTGTTACATGTAAATACACTAAAAAAGGAATTGGAAAATAAAGTGTTGCCCTTATGTTATGCCTTTGACCTTTTTGTATAATTACCTAGTTGTTTATTTATAACAGTGATTATTTTTTTCAAGCATGGCATTAAGGAACAGATTAAGAGAAAGATTATTTAATTTGTGTAATCTCCAATACAAAACATTTGAACTCTTTTCAGTCATCTCAAGTAAACAAAGAAAAGTCTGTCATACTTTTGCCTGTAGTATCACTACGACATGCTTTGGGTGGAATATCAGGCCAAAACATTATGACCACGCAGGGTCATGTAACTGATATATAAATCTCAAAGTGTCACTCATGTCACACACACACACACACATACACACACACACACACACACACACACACACACACACACACACACACACACACACACACACACACACACACAGCTGTGTACTGGACAGCCCTCAGTCCCCCACTCATCCAATAAGTAAGTCCATTAGTACTCCTGCTAAAGCTCCAAGTTGTAGTGCACAGCTGAGGAGTGGCTTTAGTCCTTGGTTGAGGTGTAGTTGTCGCCCTTGGCTGACCTCTGAGATGATTAACCCTGGCCCCACCGCAGCACCGCTATCACCTTGGTGCTTTAGGGGAAAGTGCTAAGTGCTAGTCCTCACTGGGAAGGCAGGTGCAAGGCTGTAAGGGGTAGAGATGTATGGGGCAGGTGCAAGTTTGAGTTTATATACTGTATATATTTATATATGAGCATATATTTCACATCCACACACCACTGTATGAGTCTGGTGGAGCTGCGCAAAAGAAAAAAAATGGTTAGGCTATTATCGATAGTTTGTGAACTATGTAGGCAGTATATTTTTTTAAACTGAGCTTTGAAAGCAAAGAATATGAATTGTAAGGGGTTGTCCAGATAGAAGGTCTCTGATAGATCTAAAGGGGTGCTGTTTACTCTTTACAGAGTAGATCTCTTTACAGGCGCTGTTGTCTTTGGTTTTCTGTAGTCATTTGTTGCCTGCTTCGTACTAGAGAGAAATTTGATACAGAGACAGTCATATTATCCACTCTATAACATCCAAGCTTAATATAACATTGAAATTCAGTACATTTAGCACATTCAGGAGAAGCCCTGCAATATGATTTCGCTGCACACGGTGATTTATTTCCTCCATATTAAAATGCATTATTAGCCATAAGAAAAGTAAGTGTGACTCACTTCAACTTGCTTTAGACTTGCTATTTAACTATATGAACACAATGATTTCATCCCCTTTTGCTTCAAATAGATGTGTAGACTACACAATAGACTACTTTACTGCTTTATCATAAAATTTGTTCTCAATTCTCTCCTGTACAATATTCTGAACGTCAGAGGCACAATACAGATAGTGCGATAGTTAGATATAAAATACTATAATAGATATAATACTTCCTCAAGTATGACCTTGGGTTTCTCTTTAAACTGTTCATGAAATGATTATTAAACTCCTTGTAATTGTGTTTTATAGGTGGAGGATGTCCTCCAGTCAAGCCCGCATAGAGACAGTAAGGAGCTGAAAGCCCTACTCACCTCTGCCCACCTTCAGGTAAGGAAGCATTGGCCCCTGTCCATTAGCAGAACCAGGAGATCTGAGAGCGGTAGACTGCTAAGATACAGTTACGCTAGGCATACTTCCATATGCTGTGGTTCATAGTCTGGGAATCCTTAGTTCTGTCATTGTAGGGAAGAAAATTTGAAGGTACTTTATTTTAGGGTTTATTATTATGTATTTACACTGTACATACCTAACACTAACCCTAACACCTACCTCTGTGGTACAGCATAAGTACATACTGTTACATATTATTATACACTGTACCCAATTGATGTAACAGGGAGAAGTTAATAAAGTGTAACCAAATGTAGTTGTAGGAAGTGGCAGAGCCTTTACAGGCTTACTTACTTACTTGACTCAGTGACAATCTCAGAAGCTCAAGGGTAACTTCAGAAGCTCAAAGGCAACCTCAGAAGCTCAAGGGCAACTTCAGAAGCTCAAAGGCAACCTCAGAAGGTCAGGGGCAACCTCAGAAGCTACAATCCAGTACCACAGCTGTACACTAAATCAGCTGCTTCTAAACAGCACAGCTCTTTAGCCAGGTAGATCAGTTAACCAGTGAAACCACCTGTATTTGGCACCCAGGTGGGACCAGGTGATTTGTAATATGTGGTATTGGATTGTAGCTCCTGCATCCATGCTGTCCAACACTGCTAAGACTAAACACCTCTCGAGGCATGCCCAGACAAAGCACTAAATTGGGTTACAAGGTTAGACGTTTATTGGCAAAAGGAGGCCTCAAGACCTTTTGCATGCAGACCTTTTGAGTTCTGATTTTCCTCGACAGCATCCAGTCACAACAAAGAGCCACAGCCGTTTGGAGCTCTCGGATTGGCTGGCACACAGCTGGTATCAGGTGGCAGGTGACCTCTTGGCAACTTTGCGTGCCAAGGGCCGCTGGAACGATGACAGGAGGGACTGCCTGCTTGGGGTGTGCGGTGCAGTGCAGCCAAAGGCTGGATTACACCAGATCTAAACCCTGGCTATCTATAATCCTAGCCCAATGGGCACAGTGCCCGCATGGCAAGCGTAGTAGGCACTATAAGTACTACACGTTTCGGGTGCCCGACTAAAGGGTGTCCGAAAGGGTGTGGGTGCAGGACATCTTGGGGGACCACTTTCATGTATTGGTGGATATCTGCTCCCCTGTCTGCTAGGAAAAATGCTTTGGGCAGCAAAGGAGATTAACAGTGTGGAATGTCAAGACAAGAAGGTAAGAAATGAAGAGAAATCTATTGATGAAAGGGAGTTCACTTATTGAGAGATTAGGATTATGCATTTTATGCTAAATGGTCATTCCATTGGGCTATACAGAGTCATCAGGTTTTTGTACTAATAATTTTGTCCATGTGTGGGAGCTGTTGTGTGGGACTTGTCCACACATATATACTGGATGTGTATGTTCAGACATCCCAAGTTTCCCGCATTTGAAAAGCGACTCCCGGACACCTGCAAGTAATACAGAATCTGCCGCAACTCGCGCAACATTCTTTAGCTAATTAGGGCAAGTGACAGATTCAGCAAGTGACAGGTGGAGTGGGGGAGAGTGAAAGTGACAGTATTGCATGTAGTATTTTTGCAGACCTAATAGATGACCTCTGTCTCTGTCATTACGCTATTTACTGTAGTTTTCAACAAGGAATATTTCAATATTTATTTTCCTTTCATGCTGTTCCAGCAGAGGGTGGAGGGGATGGGTTTTGTGTGTGGTAGGTGGTGCGTTGTGTTGACCTCCCTGAAATGAGTTTCTGCAGTTTGGGATGTCTGTATGTTGGTTGAAGTTGTACAAGAAAGTTGTACATCGAATTTTGTGTTTAAATCAGTCTGGCCAACCTGCCTATTCTTGGCTGTTTCTTTGCCTGAAAAATCGGGCAGCAATGAAAAACGAACACTAGACATTCGTCATCGGAGTCAGTGGTCTGATTGGTTGTAACTATGCCCAGTAGTACACAGAGGCATTTCAAAGATGCCCGTTGATCTCACCTCTGAGAACTTCCTGTCTATAGGAGGTTTGGCAGACGGAGCTTGGTGTGACAGTCAGGCTAGTCTAGTAGTAATATATGCATTTGTGGGCGTGAATGTGTCTTGGTCAAGGTGAGACAGAAGGATTATTGTGACGGTGTTTGTGTGTGTTCAGTTAAGGACAATAGGCTTTCCCCCCACCTGTCAGTGTGTGTGTGTGTGTGTGTGTGTGTGTGTGTGTGTGTGACAGAGAGAGAGAGAGAGAGAGAGAGAGTGTGTGTGTGTGTGTATGCATATGCATCAGTGAAACCTACACGAATATTCCCCACTAAGATAAGAAAACCTTGCAAGGGGTGGTTTGCGAGGAACAAATGGTGTTCCGTACTAGTCTAACAGAGTTTTTCTTGGTTATGTTGTTATTACTAATAAAAAAAGTGCAAAAACATTACTTGACAGGTTAGGGTTAGGGATGGATTTGGTGTAGGCACAGGTTAGCATTCTTTAGTTATATTATAATGGAAGTCAATGGGAGTACCCCATAACAATAGAAATGAAAGGTTGACTGTGTGTGCGTGTGCTTGTTTGTGTGTGTGTGTGTGTGTGTGTGTGTATGAGAGAGAGAGAGAGAGTGTGTGTGTGAGAGTGTGTTATAGGGCATGGTGCCCATGTGTGTTAAGATCTCTGGCACACGCCTGTGACGAGTGCTGGAGTGGGATGTTGGGAGATTAACACTAAGAATGGCAATAGGTTCAGGGCTGCCTTCTCTCTCTCTCTTTCTCTCTCTCTCTCTCTCTCTCTCTATCTCCTGAGGCTTTAGTGCATGGGGAGACTAATTCAGGCTGACACCCATTAATCGCGGAGAGCACTGAACCTGTCACGTCAGATGAGCCACAGGGAGGGTCGTGGGAGGAAACAACCGGCTGCCCATGCTGGCTAGCAGTTAGCGGTTAGCAGCTAACAGATAGAAAGGGGTTGACATAAGACTAAGAGAGACAAGGGTCATGTCACTCTGGGCTTCGTAACAGAGTTTGGGGGAAAAGAAAGTGGGA
>CM059282.1:19519744-19574744 GCA_030347295.1 Setipinna tenuifilis
CTTGCATAGATTTTGGGGAATGGGGTATGGGGATATTTGGACGTTCACACACACACATACACACAGACACACCCCTACCTAGGACTTCATGAAGTATTCTGAACCTGTCCGTTCAATGAGTCAGTGCAGTGGTCATAGTTCTGTGCCAGATGGGAGATTCTCATATTTTTTCCAGAAAAGTAATTGTGTCAATCAAATCTTCCACAAACTGCCAACATGTGAAAAAACATATCGCACTCCCTTCACGTGGAGCTTCATATACAGATGATAAACTATGTGTCCAAATGTTCATTTCTTCTCTTTTCTTTTTAATTAACAACCTCCCCTCATTTTCTTACCTTTACAGGTAAGACCTTTCAGCAACAGAGGGAAACTTTGAAGAGGACCATGACAAAGAAGAGCCCTGAAGCTGCAGGTAATGACACCTACTGTAGGAGCATCATCAAGTAATCTTAACTACAGAGAAATGACCCCGACACACCTAAGATAACACACTTGAGATAAAGCAGCTGAATTACATTTTAAACCCCAAATCTATTTGATGTAAAACAAAAATGACCTGTCACTCACCTCAGAATTTGTGAGCATCGGAGGTCACTCCAATAAAAGTTTAAATAAATATTATAACAAGGTTCTCCTACATATTTCATCATAAAAAGTTATCAAAATTCATGTAGTAGGGGTAAAAAAAGCACATAAAATATTCTGTATGGATTTTTCTGCTTGTTCAATTTAGTGGTGGATCATTCTTGACATCTAAGCCAACACAAGGGCTGGCACACAGAGAGTAGGTGGTACGTGGCTGGTAGGTGTGTGTTTGTCTCTCTCTAATCTCCATCACTCTGCTCTCCTCCCAGGGAAGGTCGGGTGTAACAACAACAAGGGCAAGAAGACCAAGAGGAGAAGTGTGCGTAAATATGACAGAAATACAGGTGAGCCCAAAATAGACACACATACACATGCACATGCACGCACACACACACACACACACATACACACACACACACACACACAGACACACACACACACACACACACACACACACACACACACACACACACACACACAGATTCTACAGAAACACTTTGCACTGATGTGTCCATTCATTCACTGATGAGGAGTTAGGTTAATTGAGATAGGACCTTCCAGTCTCCCTGCAGGTTTATGTGTGTGTGGTTATGCATGGTATGTCTACGGTGTTGTGTGTTTCATGCAACTAGTTTAAAATATTCAGTACTTTGTTATTCTTCCTCTCTTGCTGCTGTCATTCCCCATATAAACAAAGCAAGATAATGCACACAGTCACCCAGTTCTTCCCCTTATGTCTACTCACAACTCAGAGCACCCCTCAGAGGAAATTTCCACCTATGAGGAGATGGCTCTGTACTACCAGCCAGCCAATCGCAAGCGGCCCATAGCTCTCATAGGCCCGCCCAACAAGCGGCAGGATGAGCTGAAGAGGAGGCTACTGGCCACAGAGCCTGACCGGTTTACCAGCGCTGTGCCACGTAAGACCAGCATGTACACATACACATACACACACACACACACACACACACACACACACACACACACACACACACACACACATATACAGAGTCAAACTTTTTCATAGACACAGCCAACACTATTCTGCCATGACCTCACATAAACTTTCAGAAACATCCAGGCCATGCCCTCCTAGCCAGCCCTCACAAGAAATATACACACAACACTTACAATTCACCTTTTTGATGAAACTGTGCTTCCGCAAGAGCCACTGTGGAAGTATTAAGGTCTAGTTACACACAGAGGTGCGCAACCCAGGCTTTGGAAAATCCCACCATATGTTGGTTGTACCTGTGCACACATTAAACATCAAAATGTACCAAACACACACATTTTGGTTATAGGGTTGTCTGCCTGCATGAGGAACTGGGCTAATTCAAATCAGCTAGTTTAGTGAGTTTCTGGAACAATCACACTTTAGGACTACTTTCTGAAGGTGGATTCCCTATGTGTGTGTGTGCTTGACCAGACAGGTGCCATAGACTGCTGTGCCTTTCTACATAAAAAAACACAAAGAAACATTGAGTCAGTAACCAGAGCAAAGAAATGATCACTCTCATACCGGCATTAATGTAATATTGTCTTTTCTTCATCTGTCCAACCACTCCTCCTCCTCCTCCTCCTCCTCTTCCACCTTCTCCTCTTCCTCCTCCTTCTTCTCACCATCATGCCCCACAGACACCACCCGTTCCCCACGCTCTCATGAAAGGAACGGGCGTGAGTACCACTTCGTGTCGCGGCAGACCTTCGAGGCAGACATGGCCACTGGGAGGTTCCTGGAATCGGGCGAGTACGACAAGAACCTCTACGGAACCACAACCGACTCGGTCAGACAGGCGGTCAACTCAGGACGGGTCTGTGTGCTCTGTCTGCAGACCAGGGTATGTATGTGTGTGTGTGTGTGTGTGTTTGTGTGTGTGTGTGTGTGTGTGTGTGTGTGTTTGTGTGTGTGTGCGCACGCAGGTGTTTGTGTGTGTTGTCATAAGGTACATACGTAAAACATGAGTGTTAATATCTGCAATAACTTAACATATTTTTTGTGCCTATGTATGCGTGTATGCGTGTTTGTGTGTATGTGCGTACACATTCGTGTCTTTGTGTTGTGGGTTGTCAACTGAAGTGGAGCTACACGTTTACATTTGATCGTTCCAGCTCAATCCATAGTCACGTATCTTCCCAAATATTATTTATGCTGCCTGGCAGGGGCTCCAGTGCAGAGGTGAACGGGTTAAAACTCTGAATGACTTCAACTGACCCTGTTACACAAACACCTTCTGCACAAATAGCTAAAGACTCAGCCCCCTCAGCCAACCAATGGAGGACATGTGTCTCTTACCAGGGCATTGGTATTCCCAAAACAAGTATTAGGAATTCAACCTTTTGCTAATAGGAGAATTTGATGTAAATGATGACTAGCATGGTGACCTTGACTTCTTTTACGGAATAGTCATTAATTCTAATTCTTAAAGTTAATTCTTAAACTAAATAGTCGATCAGCCTCACGGCTGGCTGTCAGGTCAGAATTGGAAGCCACACTGAATTAATTAAAAAAGTATATGAATTTAATTAAAACTTCTTATTTGTCTTTATTATCAGCATTCTATCAACATCATTTTCTCCATACAGTTTGGCCATGGCGTTGAATTTTATTTGTTGTGCTTCGGTTGTTTGTTTTTAAAGTAAAGCAACACTATCATTTGCTGCATTGTCGCACTGCTTAATTATCACAAATGTAGCCAACACACCTTCTGATTTCTCCTCTCTTCTCCTCATTTCTCCTCTCTTCGTGCTGCCCCTCTGTAGTCTTTACAAGTGCTGCGCTCCTCCAACCTGAAGCCATACATCATCTTCATCGCGCCACCCTCCATGGAGAGATTGCGCACCCTGCTGTCCAGCGATGGAAGTACGCCCAAGGTGAGTGCAGAAAAGGAACTCTTTGCTCTGTACATTACCAGTACAGTAAGTTGATAAAAAAAACATTAAAATCACTGACAACAGGTATTTGGTAAGATTTTTGTGGAAAGTGTTTTCAGCTCAAGTGTGGAAAGTGTTTTCAGCTCTGGTTCAATGGTGTGAAAAACTCTTGGATATAATTCCATTTGTTTCCATTTGTAGTTTCCATTTGTTGTTCCATTAGTGCTACAATAATATCCATGTTTCTTTAACATAGCCTCCAACCTGTGCCCTACAGTTAGTGCAAACTGTTAGTTCACTGTGGCACAAAAATGTTTTATGCATCCTACTGGTATATTTGTGTTTAACACAAGCGATGACAATCGACAAATCAATGAGTACTCTGCTCCGATGTGTCACCCTCTCGGTTACATTAAGAGAGCTTTGAACCTTATTTGGCTGTTAACAGTCATCTCCAGTCATTTCCCTTCCTGTTTTTATTCTTCCAGTTAGAGGACATAAAGGACGAGGTGGACAAGGCCAGCGAAATGGAACAGAACTTCCGTCACCTGTTTGACGCCGTCGTCATCAACGACGACCCGGACAAGGCCTACCAGGAGCTGAGGCGCCTGATAGACAAGCTTGACCTGGAGCCCCAGTGGGTGCCCTCCTCCTGGCTCTGCTGAGGCCTGTAGCACTCACTGGGCAAGTGCTGAGTGCTGTTTCTGTTCATTAAACTGGCCTGGGAATAGGCAACGTGTAGGTCCTACAGTACTGTAGGTGCTTAGACCTCAACTGTTAACGTAGACCTGGAGAAATTAGTGAATAATTCTGATTCCAGGTCAGTTAATAGGCCTGCTACTGTGGAACCAGGACACCAGGAAGTGGAGTGGGGACGAGTCATTTCCCATCATCCTCTGTCATTAGGGAAAGGACTTTGTTTCCCTTAAAAACCAAGAGAAAGAAGAGGTGGCTCATTGGTAGATTGCTTGGGTTGCCATAGAGATTCCCTGGCCACTAAGTTTGCCTTTTAAAAAAAGGGATCTTAGGAGAGAATTTTATGGCCTGTGTTTTTTCTGTTGCACTGTTTTGCTGTTGCTTTTTCAGTATTATCATGTACAGCTATCATCATGTACAGTTATAAACTTCTTAAGGAGATGTATTCCTACTATATTACATGTAATATGTATATAATACCATGCATACGTGTGCATTTTGTGGATCAAAATTACTGTCGAAAGATGTATGGATTGACAGGAATCCTGTCTGTATGTCAATTAACATTTAAGGCTTTTTCAGGTACATACTTCAAAATAGGTTAAGAATAGTCTCAGCAGAACATAATTTAGATCAATGAACATCATCTGTATTTCTAGGACAGAACACTGACTTGCAGACCACACACTTGTAGCCTTTGTGTCGACAAGTTGTTTTCTATGTACCCCAACCCCACTACCTGTATTGTATATAAATACATCTATATATATAGGACCCTTTAAATCTGTAACCAGTTCTTATTTGCATCTTTGTGCTTTTAAGATGATCAAGGAACCAAAATTGTGACTTTTCACAATTTACATCAGTGTTTATCAGTAACCTCTTCAAGGTACATATTGAGTTTTTAATATGTATCTGAATGTGTTGAAATTCTAAGGTTATTCAAACAAATGTTGTCACAATTACTAAGTATTAATTAATAATCTAGAAAGATATTCAGATCTACAAATAAAGAAAATCCTTGGATATGACTTCAGCTTTCAGTACTTTCTCTCCCTGTTTTGTTGGTGCTAATGTTGTAATCAAATACCCACTCAAAGGTAAGAAAAACACTGAAAAACTTAAGTAGTAATCATGTCCTAGTGTAAAATGGCTGGCATTCCGCATTGCTACGTGAGACAGCACTGTTAATGCACAGAGGGCAGAGGACCATTTGCATGATGATATACAAGGTCATTTTTAAAGCAGTGTGGACCAGCAACATAACATATTGTTTTTGTGTTTTTTTAGAAGACTTTAGGGTACACATTTTACTCAGGAGAACTAGGCAGGATCATTCAGTCAGAACATTGGGAGCTTGTTATGTTTGTCATGGATAGCATTGCTCAGAAAGTTGACAAATCGTTAGCTTCATAGCATAACTGCCTAAGTCATTTTTTGGTCAAATTGAGATTTTTGCATAACTTTACTCCCCTACCACTTCTGCATCATCCTGTCTGTCTGCCTATGTCATTGGCCAATCACAACACTCATAAATGTAAAAAAAAAAAGTCATTCATTTGACTTAGGCAGTTTTACCATTGGACTTAGGCCGTTTTTATGCAATCTATTTGACTTAGGCAGTTTTGATGTATGCAAAATGGCTGAGAAGATGTAATGTTTATTTTATATTCTCAGAAAAACTGCCTAAGTCATAGGCATAATCTGCCTAAGTCACTTTTATTTGATCTACTTGAATGTTCTGTGACAATATCAATAAAAAATATGCATGTGATTTTTAGAAAATGTGTTTTTTCTTGTTTTCCAAAAACACAAAAAATGACTTAGGCAGTTATGCTGTGAATCTAACGAAATGTATCATTAGCTTTTTATGAATGTGCTATATTATATGAATGTACATGTGCTGGTGATACAATTAGAATATCATTAAAAAGTTGTTTCAGTAATTCCATTGAAAAAAGTGAAACTTGTATAATGTATACATTCATTTTTACATTCACAGACTGACATATTCAAGTTATTTCTTTTTGTTGTTTTGTTTATTGATGACTGTAAATGACAACTAATAAAAACCCAAACTTGAGTATCTCAGAAAATTAAAATACTGTGGAAAGGGTCAATATTAAACACACCTGGTGCCACACTCTAATCAGCCAATTACCTTAAAACACCTGCAAAGGCCTTAAAATGGTCTCTCAGTCTAGTTCTGTAGGCTATACAATCATTGAGAAGACTGTTGACCTGACAGTTGTCCAAAAGATGACCATTGACACCTTGCACAAGGAGGGCAAGACACAAAAGGTCATTGCTAAAGAGGCTGGCTGTTCACAGAGCTCTGTGTCCAAGCACATTAATAGAGAGGCGAAGAGAAGGAAAAGATGTGGTAGAAAGAAGTGTAAATGCAATAGGAATAAGTTTCGCACCCTGGAGAGGATTGTGAAAGAAAACACATTTAAAAATGTGGGGGAGATTCACAAAGAGTGGACTGCAGCTGGAGTCAATGCTTCAAGAACCACCACGCACAGACATATGCAACACATGGGTTTTAGCTGTCGCATTCCTTGTGTCAAGCCACTCTTGAACAAGAGACTGCGTCAGAAGCATCGCACCTGGGCTTAAGACAAAAAGGACTGGACTGCTGCTGAGTGGTCCAAAGTTATGTTCTCTGATAAAAGTAAATTTTGCATGTCCTTTGGAAATCAAGGTCCCAGAGTCAGGAAGAGAGAAGAGGCACAGAATTCACTATTCTAATTTTCTAAGATACTGAGTATGAGATTTTTATTAGTTGTCAGTTATAATCATCAAAATTAAAGAAATAAACATTTGAAGTATATCAGTCTGTGTGTAATGAATGAATATAATATACAGTCTTACATTTTGAATGGAATTATTGATATAAATCAACTTTTTCATGATATTCTAATTATATGACCAGCACCTGTAATATTTCCTGGATATTTATTGTAAACTGCAATTCAGATAAAGGTTGTTAAAGGTTGAACTGAAGAGACATTGTAGTTACACATACCTATTCTTCTGAAGCAAACAGGTTGGTTGGATGGATACTGAGGTATACTGAGGCATTACATTTTTTTTTCATTTACTGCCTACATTAGCACAGAATAAAACAGTGAGCATGAACAGTGAGCAATGTTTTGTCTGATTCCAGTTTTTATTGCAGTCATATTTTCTCACAGAATATGGGGGTGGTGACACTTTAGATACCACAGCGGGGTGTAAGGTCAAACATCAACCGTTGTCCAATTGGAGAACAAGAAAGCAAGAGAGAGAGAAGTGATTTGAACTAGTGACTCGTCATTTCAACAGTACAACATCAACAAAAGGAAGACTGCACCATTCTACTACACAGTGAAAATACATGCAAGTTTGTCCATAGTTGAAACCGGTAACTGTAATGACAATGCCAATAATATAACTACTCACGTATATTTGCATGGAATGTTCCTACTGTTGTAGTTCATGTCTGAATTATTCCCTTTAACCATATGACACATATGTGAATTTACATAGAGATTTAAGAGTGTCAATTGTAGCATGTTTTTCCTGAATATACATTTCATGAATGCTTTATTTATATGTGTGTAAACAGATGGGAATGCCATGGACAGCACAGTACTACAATCCTGTATCTGTGCGGAATAGGGACCAATGTGGACACTCAACATGTCCCACCCCACCAAAGAAAAAAAAATCACACACTGTAAACAATATAGCAAAACAGAAAAAGAAACCTGACATCACAGACATGAACATACACACAAAACCGAACATGAAACATGAGAGAAAATACTTTAGTCACTTCTTTCTTTTTCTTTTTTTTGCTTTACACAAGACGTTCTCTGTTTGGCCACAGAGGCACAGAAATAAATAAGACCGTAGGACTTCAGATGTAAGCCCTGTCAGGGAGTGAGGACAACAAGGGGCAGGTGAAGAGGGCAGATCTCTGCCTCTTAACCTCGCCAGTGATGACCGTTATTACTACTACTCGAACAGCAGGTCCTCGTCAGCCTCGTCGGTAAGCATGTTAGAAGGCTCCGCGATGGGTCCCAGCGCCGCTAACCGAGCCGCAATCTCCTTCTCCGTCCTCTCCCGCTGCTGCTTCTTTTTCTCCTGGATCTTCTTCAGCCTGACGACCAACACAGAAAACAGAAGCCCAAGCAGTTTAGCACAGAATGGGGTCGGTTGTGAATAAGAAAGACCATATTTGCAGCGTATTATTTTGCCAACAGCCCTTTCAATAGTAAGATGTTTGTGAGTTTCGTCTTGAGAAATATAAACTACTCACTGCACCTTACACAGACCTCACAGGCATCGGATATGACATACAGAAAATCAAAAGTCTCACAAAACTGCCATGATGGGCCACTATGGTGCCAATACCGTGTCATCACACTGTATCACGCATACAATCATGATTAATGCATGACGTCTATGCAAAACAATCCTGCTGATTGATGCCATTGTGAGGCGCACTCACCTGTAGAACTCCTCTCGTTCCCTCTCATCCAGCTCTGTGATGATGTAGGTCAGGGTGCGCTCAATCCTGGGGATGATCACTGTGGGGAAGACAGACAGAAAGTTGTGGGACATGCCCAGACCCAACACCAGCAAAGATAAAATGTGTTTCTGCCACACAAACATTCTTCAACGATAAGCCTCTTTCAGTTACGGAATTATGCAACATTAGAAACATACATGCGTTTCTAGCAAAATATCACAAAACACATTCTTTAACAGTTATAACCACATAAACTATTCTATAACATTTATACACCACTACCAGTAATGACTGGTTAACGACTGTATAAGCAGGATGCAGAGGCAGAGACTAGTGATGGTGGGCCTTACCATGCTCGATGGCATTGACACGCCGGTTGGTGATCTTGATGGCTTCATCCAATGTGACAAATGATGTCTGTGATCAGAAGAACCATTCTGATATTAATAATTACTCAGCATTACTTGGATGTAACTGATTCAGAGAACTGTGGAGTACATGGCACTGTCTATGAGATGCTGACACTGTGGTCAGACAGCGGAGTGTCTTCTCCAGCTCCGCTGTCGTAGTGACAGATACAGGAAATCTTTCCTGCCATATATCTAAATCTCTGGTAAAGTGTCAAATAATGCCTCCCCAATCCTAGAGTGGTACTATGTTCATAAGGTCTGACTGCCTTGTATTTATTTTTATTTAATTTATTTTTACTTTTATTTATATTTTCTCTCTTTATTGCACTACACTACATCACCTATAGCACTTTGGATATTTTACACTTTTTTTTTACTTTTTCGTTGCATTTCAGATTGTATATTTCTTATTTTGCCTTAGTTGTGCTCTTTTTCCTCATTGTACTGTTATGGTCTCTGTTTGTCCTTACATGGTATGCTGCAACTACAAGTCAATTTCCCAGCTTGGGATCAATAAAGTAAATCAACTCAAACAATCAACTCAATCAACCACTCACTCTATCACTATCACTATCACTCCATGTACCAATCAATCAATCTGTGCGTGTCCCCTACCTGCAGGGAGGCCAACTCCACCAGCAGTTCCACAGCTTTGGCGTAGTTCCTCTTCAGCCTTGAGAGCTGTTCCCCTCCCCTGGCCAGACCGGTCAGCTCATAGCCTAGGACACAAGGAAGATGATCAGTGTGACAGCATCACAAGCTCAAGAGTAGTTTATAATATTCGAGTTTGTTGCACCGTTTCAAACCAGTGGATCTGACATTTTTTTTAAATGTAAAACATGTTTAAGGATTACAATAAAGCATTGTTTTGTAATCTGTTGATTCACACCGGATGTCTCGCCATCATCATTTGACTTTTGCTAGGGGGGTATAAAAAAGTTCTTACTGTCTCCTCCTTCCTGGTAATGTTCGAACACAGGCAGGGTAACACCTGAGGAAAACAAACATGGGTTACACTTTTAATTCACAGCAATTACTTCTTGACCAAACCGGGTGTGTAAAAAGGGAAGGTCATGTGACTATTTATTTCCTTTCAAAAATTGCAGTTTTATGTGCACAAATTTAGCCACAGCTATGTATAACTGACAGTATATGTCTTATGCGCCACATACCAGATGTTAAATTGGTTACATCCCAAAAAACAATAAATTCTAGTAAATTGTTGTTAGCAATTAGACGGGTATTGCGATACCTGCAACATTGTCCTTCTTAGCACGGACCTTCACCTGGGCCTTATTGACATTCTGAATGACCGTAGTGCTGTGAACACAGAAAAAAGTCATGAGGACAGAGGCCATACACATCTGTAAATACATCTGTTCATTCACATGCTGCTCTGCTCCTCACCTGAAATCCCCTGCAGCAAATTTGGCCTCTGCTAACGAGAAGGCAGCCTCTCTCATAACCTCTCCCATCAAGGTCTTGGTCTAAAGATGAAGAAATTACAGTTACACAGATTGTGCAGATATTTCACCTGTTGCTTTTACACTGTTACATTATCCTTTACCTTACCTCAATGATTTTCCTAAGGATTTGCCTGAAGCGCATGGAGAGGGCATCAGCCTTTTTCTTGAGCAAGTTTCTGCCAGTCTGGGCTCCCTTCAGTCTGGCCTTCATAATGGTCTGGGCCCTGCAAATCAGACCGAGAGGACATGAAGCAGTTCGTGTGCTGAGGACAAGCTAAATTAATTATTAGTGTTGCCAGCTGTGATAGTGTTGAGTATTATATATCTGTTTCTGTAGTATTTAGTCGGGGTGTCAGAGAGGGCTTCGTTTGCCGTAGTAGCCCTGCAGCACCTCCCGGAGCTTTTCAACATATTTCACATGCAAGCTGGGCCTGACACCGTCATAATTCACATGACTATGAAACATGTTCCGTTTTCTTCAAGACATTAGATTAGACCAGCTAACATGCGTCTACGCTGTCTTTTTATGGGCACAAGTGATGGCAGTCTTTCAAACTAGCGTTTAATATTTACATTGGCCACATACAAAAACAAAGTCTACAAAGATCTACAAAGTTTTCTTGGATACCTTCAAAAGTGACATTTCAATTGGAATAGCTAGCTAGCTAGCAAATCATTTACTTGAGTTGAACATAGAACAGGACTGGACTTGCTTTTTCGATTAGCAAATATATTGAAATTGCAGGTTGCAGAAACGTTCATGAAATGGACCACTGCGTTTTTACATTTGCATTGTAGCATAATTGAAACGACAGATAAATAACACAGATAACCTTGCATCCAGCTCACTAGCAGGCTAATGTTAACATAGCCAACGATACTTACATTCTGGAGGGGAAAACGTCGATACGGTCTTTTCCCGACATCTTGTTCTCTTCGGGTTACCGTTTGTATGTAAATTTGATAGGCTCCAAAAATATTATACCGTGCTATTCGGAGACACTAAATCCCTGGGAAGAAAGATCCTGTTTGAAACGCTATTTCTCGGTCGTGATCCTCATAGTCAGGCAGTAGGGCAAATGAAATCAGCTGATAAGTAGTCATGTGACACACTCAGCTGTCTGACAGTTGAGTGTGAATCCATGAGAGAAGAAAATCCCAGTCCACAAACCACAAAACACTGTTAGGTTTTATTGCGTGTAAAAACGGAAAGGAGACCGTCATATTACATACTTAAAGTTTAAATTACGTAGTAGGGGGTAAAGATTACCTGATGTTTTAATTTATCAATTTTCATTATTTGAGCATTTATTTCAAAACTTTATCAAAGCATCATTATTATAGAAAATGTATTTACATTAATATGTCTGCAGGTTATGGCCATAGACAGTAAAAGAAATTATGGCACAGAATGGATTGCATCAGCGGATGGAGTTAGAAGATGGACCTGGGTCATGTGGCAAGGAATAGCTTCCGGGTGAGCTGTAATGTGGTTCGGTGTGGATTGGTGACTTGTGTGAATTTGAGAGAAGTTGAAGCCATTTACCACGTTGTATTGGATAACTATTACAGGAACATTCCATCGAAGTAAAAAAAGATCTAATCGGGCAGTAAATATAACCTAAAGGTGGGTTTGTGAGTGGAATACTTAATACAAAAACCATTCTGTCGACGAATGAAGGAAGGGTGTGAGGCTAACGTTAGCTAGTCTGCATGTGCCGCATGACAGAGGGAAGTAATCTATTGAAGCAGATGGTTCGTAAACCAGTACTGGCTTGTACATGATCCATATCCAAATGATATGTGCAGTTCAGTATGATTCATAGTAAAGTTATTGCTTTGATTGTGTTACAAAGGTGACAAGGGTTATTACTTTTCAATCCAGTTAGCATGGTTTGAATGAGTGATTTGCTCCACTTGGTAGTTTAGCCGATCAGGCTATCTGGGTAGCTAAAGGGTACAAGAAAAATGTCTCTCTATTCGAATAGGACATTGAAGGTTAGTTACATTTGTTGTCATCACCAGATTGGCCATTGTAATATGTACTATACTAAAAACCTAACCTCTCTCTATCTGCAGCAATGCCGGGGCTCAGTTGCAGGTTCTACCAGCACCGGTTCCCGGAGGTGGAGGATGTTGTAATGGTGAACGTGCGCTCCATCGCGGAGATGGGAGCCTATGTCAGCTTACTAGAGTACAACAATATCGAGGGCATGATCCTGCTCAGTGAGCTCTCCCGTCGACGTATCCGCTCCATCAACAAACTCATCCGCATTGGTCGCAATGAGTGTGTGGTGGTCATCCGAGTGGACAAGGAAAAAGGTGAGGAAAATATCTTAAACCAGTGGCGACAGACTTCGTGATGTGGTGAGTCGTTTCTAAGTACTGTTCTACTGTCGTCTTCAGGCTACATTGATTTGTCGAAGAGAAGAGTGTCACCAGAGGAAGCCATCAAGTGTGAGGACAAGTTCACCAAATCTAAAACAGTAAGTCAAGCAGTTGATGCACCTAAAGAGATGGAGACAAACCTGTCTCTTGTTTCTCATTCAGAAAAGACCTGTTTGATAGGACATGGTTTTTATATTTCATGATCATATGAATGACCAGATTAGACACCGAAGTGTGTGATATATTGGTCTTTGGATAACAGAGGTAATGATTAATGTCTTCATATTATGACAGGCTGTGGGACCCAGCATTATACAGATATGAACTTGACGGTATCTCATCAGATTTTTTCAGTCCATGTAAAACTGTTATGCATATTGTGCAACTTATATGCATAAGTTATTGGCAATGAAGAAAATAAATAGGATTGTGGGGCTTGTCGGATTGGGGCGACATGCTGTTTGTATTTGAACTTAGCGCCCTAACCAAATTACACTCCTCCATTTTGTGGTGCTGAGGTTATAGCCACTATGTTACCCCAACACAAGGGTGCCAGAAAATGGTACGGTTCGGTACGGTTATTTCGGTACGCTTCAAAAATTCTTACCATGGAGACACAAACAATTGCGAACCGAACTGTACTGTACTGCTTGGTGGAAACGGGGCTTAATAGACTGAAAGGAGTAATTACACAAAAATAATAATTTAGGATTGGCTATACCTTGAGTTAGCATTAATCACTAATTTTGTGCAGGTGTACAGCATCCTGAGACACGTAGCTGAGGTGTTGGAGTACAGCAAGGACGAGCAGCTGGAAAGTCTGTACCAGCGGACCGCCTGGGTCTTTGATGAGAAGTACAAAAAGCCTGGCTATGGTGCCTATGATGTCTTCAAGCAGGCTGTGTCGTAAGTATTAAGCCTGTGGTATTGCTCTGTACACTTCGCCCATGGCATGAGCGTGTGATGGGATAGTGATGAGAACAGTCAACTTGCAGGATGCGACGTGCTTATTAGGTTCTGCACAACAAGCTTGTTTCAAACACATGGACTAGGCATGCCAAAACTGAATTGCAGTTTGGAATTAGGCACAAGTCCGATATTCTTCAACTGCTTCTGGGATACTGGATAAACCTCCAGTTACAATTATTTCCATACGCCCAGGCATACCCCTGGAATCAACCTGGATACTGTGTATGTTCCCTGTTTTTCGCGACCATTTATGTTTTGCTGGTAGCTTCACAAGCCAAGAACCCACAGGTTCTTGTTTACACAAAGTCCTGACAACAGGAGAACAAGTAGATCTAGGGTTTGCAACGCATACTGCACGCCGGTTACAATCTTTGGAAGCATATTATACACATTGTGTGCTCGGTACCGTGTGCATGTAAGTGTACCACAGGCCTGATCCTGACTGTGGCAGTGTTTGGCAAGGCAGTGGTGACCATAAAAACAAACCATGAGTTTCTTATTTGACAGTGAATGTTGGATTAATTGAATGATTAATTTCAGGGACCCCGCGATCCTTGATGGCCTCGATTTGACAGAAGAGGAGAGGAAAGTTCTCATCGATAACATCAACAGGCGACTCACTCCCCAAGCTGTCAAAATCAGAGCAGGTAGGGCCAGCACTCGCTACTGTCAAAACATTTTTTTAATCGTCTAGAAATGTAATCTGCCTATATTCAAAAGTATAATTGAGATTTCACAGCACATGCATTCTTTAATTTAATAAAAGTCTGCTACTGTAAATGCAGTCACATAATTGTTGCTGTTTTAAAAGTCTGGAACTTTAACTTAAATGCAGCACTCAGTAGTGGCTGTTCATTCGTACTGAAATAGGAAAATGTTCACCAGCTCACTGATCCTGGGTGTGTTGGTGCATTCTCTTGGGGAATGATTGACCTCTTCACTGACACTCCTGCTTTATCAAACACACCCTATTAAAAGTACTACAATTACACACTTCATTATAATTACAGAGTGACTTAAATCAGAGAAAGAAAAAAACCCCAAAGAAATGGGAATGACACGCAGGGCAATGGTGCCTCAGGCCCAGAGGTATTTAATTCGGCACCAATCAATACCCGTGCTCTTATCTGTGACAGCTGAACTCCAGGGGTATTAGAACAGATTGAGCCTCGACTCACTTTCACTCTGACTTGTTCCAGATATTGAAGTGGCGTGTTACGGGTACGAGGGCATCGATGCAGTCAAGGAAGCTTTGAGAGCTGGGCTCAACTGCTCAACGGAAGCCATGCCAATCAAGGTAGGAGCCATCCATTTTGCTTCGCTGTATGTCTGTGCTTGAATTTGAAACCTAATTTTGAAAATAAAACACTGGATACTTGAGTACTCTTTTTGTATATTTGACATTAATCGTTCTGTAGAGTGGTGTTTAGCATAAATATGGCTGATTTTGTTAGTGTTGGGGCATCTTGCATTCGTAAACACTGGTACACAGGTACTTTTAAGTAGACCCTTATAAGAGAAGTTTGCACACTTTACAATACATGTGTATTGATATGCATGCTTTAAAGGGTGGGATCCTGACTATTTTGTGCATGTCTCTTCCAGATTAACCTTATTGCACCACCACGGTATGTGATGACCACAACTACTCTGGAGCGCACAGAGGGTCTGTCTGTGCTCAACCAGGCCATGGCTGCCATTAAGGAGAGGATCGAGGAGAAGAGGGGCGTCTTCAACATTCAGATGGAGGTAACCGGAATTGGCCAGAATTCATCTTTCTCGATATCATGAGTACTAGGCCTGGGCCAATGGATGATGGGTTACAACATGGAAACATGTGATGACCTCTGGGGCCAATCAGAGGGCAGAACCATTGAAACAGAGTTGGCCAAACACTGTGTACGGCTGTGGGCTGATATCCCAATGTTTTTGGGCTGAACGGCGATGCACATTATATATAGATACTTTAAGCATAAAGAGCAAAGTGTTTTGTGTTTATTCAACGCCACAAGTGTGAAAACATAACTTGTTTTATTTAGACAGATTGAAGACTGAGCACAAAATGCAAACAATAAGCTCAGAGCATCCGATATTCCGATATATCCCCCCTAATGAGTACTCTCAGGCTCTAGATCACATGACTGAGACATTTTTCGTTTGCCTAACTGTTGCTTCTTGTGCAACCCCTCCTCAGCCTAAGGTTGTGACGGACACGGATGAGACGGAGCTTCAGAGACAGCTAGAGCGCCTGGAGAGAGAGAACGCTGAGGTGGACGGTGACGACGACGCAGAAGAGATGGAGGCCAAGGCCGAAGACTGACCAAAGTAAACGCAAGCAAATAGCGGTGCAAGAAAAAAAGGGGTGCAAGAAGAAAAAAAAAAATAACCTGGAGAAGAGGAGAACGAGAAACCGGCCCATCACCCAATACACTCACCGACCTTTCAAAAATAAGAACTGACTTTTGTATTCTTTGACCCGTACTAGATTAATGTGCGACTCAACCTCAATAAGAAATCATCAGCAAAAGCCCAGATATATACATTTACTATTTGGAGAGATTTGATAGGATAATTTACTTAGAACAAGAATACACATTATTCAACAGCAGTGGCCTTCACAGTGTTTTATGTGCAGCAGTGATCCACACATGTTCACCTTTCGAACTCATCTCTCAGACAGCGAGATGTGGAGATGGGAGGGTTATTGGGGTTGTTAACTTATGTTAAGACCTGCCTTCACACCCTATGATGCATTGTAAAACCTGTGCATGTGTAGGGTTGTTTGCTCTTTTTTTTTTTTGCTCATATGCATTCAATAAAACATTGGATATGACTATATGATGTCATCCCGGGGAATTCTGACAACACATCCACACAAAAGTTCTAAAAAATGTCTTTATTCAAAACATATCCATTAGTAGGTACAAAAACAAAAGGACAACAATATTCATATGCTTCTTCAAATCAAGATCGTTTCAGCATGACTTCAATGGGCTGTAAGCTGGCCTACAGGTAGCACCTGTATGCAACAGACCAGACCTAACTGATGGTAGGAACCAAGACTAACTACTACGTTGAGGAGGTACCATTACAAAGATTCACAAAGCTGTTAAAATTAAATCGTTTTTTTAAATACGATTACGATAACCAGACCTGACAAAGACAAACCCGTTTCCATTATGGCAAGAAAAGCGTTGTGTTTCAATGTCACCCTTATGTGAGAGACGGGTCAACGATGGCAAGGAACAGCAGCTCTGCAGTAGTCTTGTTTGGGTACATGTACAGCACCTAAAGCTCCACATGTAGAAGTAATACACTTAAAACAAGAGTGGAAACTAAAAAAAAAAAAAAAGAAATACGGCAGGTAAATAATATCGCCAATTTAAATGCAGAGGACCCACTTGGGATTTCAGTGCTTTAAAAAAAAAAAAATGAGCAGCTACAATTGGATGTGGAATAACGGGTCCAATGGTTCACTGACTCCTCTGGAAACTAATGTCACATATACAGCTTTCAATTCAACGCACAAAAAACTGTGGTCCATGGTGAGAAGAGATGGGTTTGGGGGGGGGGGGGGGGGGAATCAAGCAGATGAGTTTGCCTAGCGGAAGCCACTGTAGACAGACCCAAAGAGACATGACGCCTTCATAGTGCGGGTTTCCCTTTTTTTTTCCAAAGGTGAACAGTTCACATTTTTCTGTTCTGATGATGTAGAAACTAGTGGCTTTGGGGATCCGCAAGACGTCATGGGAGCTGAAACAGATCGGCGTCTCGGTGCTCTGGGTTTATTTCACCAGCCCGATCTTCTTGGCCTCTGTCTCGTAGATCAATAACCGCCACATCTTCACAACAAACACCTCGGCTTCTTCGTCCAGCACCTGAGTTGGTTGAAAAGGAATGCACAAGATTAATTAGAACATTTGAGAAGTGTGTGTGCAAGGAGCTTTCACAATACAAAACAAAAATAGAATGGCAAAGATGTAAAGTGGTACCACTTTACATAAGGGTCATGGACATTAAGAAAAATTAAGTCTACAGAAGGTGTGTTAGTCAGCATGCATTGATAGTTTTCAGACAGAAATATTTACCATGGCAACATCATCCAGAATGCCTTGTGGTGTGCTGTGTGCCATCACCTGCAATTGAGAGGACAGGTGGGCGTCAAAAAAAAAGCTTGACAAGAAGACTACCTCAGCCCACATTAGAGACAGCTGATCAAATACAATGAGTGCTGTTGACTGTGAACAATGTTCCTACAAGCACAGTGGTTGGCACCCACTATGAGAATTTGATCTGAGGTTGCAGTGTCACCCGAAATACCGTTCAGTGACTCACCTTCGAGCACACAAAGTCAACGAGCGTGGCCTCCTCCTCACCAATGTACTCTATGATTTTCTTGTTGATCCACGGCCGTATGCGTCTCTCCATCAGAGACTGGGCGGAACAATGAAGCACATTAGACAACTCGCATTAAAAATATTTAATATTCTTATGCACATGCATAGTTACTTTGCTTCACGAGTCAAATGTGGTTGTGGTAGTGAATACACAGCACACAGCTCGCCCCTGCCTCAACACCCTCAGTTGAAGTGTCCTTGAGCGAGGCACCTAAACTACCAACTGCCTGTTGTGCACTGCAGCAGAAGTGGCTGTCGCTGCCCGCTGTGTGTGCACATGTGCACATGTGTGTGTGTGCCGGCTATACCTGGTGTGTGGTCATGCCTCACTGCTCTCTGATGGATGACATGCAGAGACCTACTTTCCCTTTTAGATTAATTGTCCCTACTGCTACTGCTACAACAACTACTACAAAAAATGAGGATAAGAATAAACAATCATAATAAACAAAACCACTTGGGGTTCCGCAACTACTCTGCGTGGACACTTAAATGAGAATAAGAATAACAATCATAATAAACAAAACCACTTGGGGTTCCGCAACTACTCTGCGTGGACACTTAATTATATTAATAATAGTTTATTATTGTGTATTATTATTTTTGCCTATTGTGGAGCCGTAACTATAAGTTCCAGAAAACTGAAATTTACAGCATGGTCAAAAATTACTTAGGCAGCAAAACTTGTGGTGGTGCACCCATAGGTGGCTCAAAAATGCAAACACCCCTGCTAATGAATTCAGGGTGACAAAGACCCAGGTACTGATTAATGAACAATGGGGGGCACTCCTGTAAAGCTTCAAAGCAGCCGTTTGTTTCTACTCTCTGGGTATCCCACCACTATTCTGTCAAGCAGAATAGAGATGACTCACCGTGTCCACGATGGACCAGTCGAGCGGGTAGTTGAAGAGCTCGGGCTTGCCCGTGGGGATCTTCTCGATCAGGCTCTTGATGTGCTTGCGCTTCTCCTCGGTGTTGGCGCCCTTGCCGGTGCCCGTGCCTATGCCCACGCCGTCCAACCCCTGGCTCTTGTCGTCGTCGTAGTCCAGCGGCACCAGCTTCCTCTTCTTGGGGCCCTCGTCGGCCTCCTCGTCGTCGAAGCGGTTGAAGACGCTGTCCTGGAGCTTCTTGCGCTTCACCACGTTGGGCTGGCTGGGGCTGCCTGTAGGGCCTGGGAGGGTGTGAAGTGAGAGAGTGAGCAGGGGTGAAAAGTGAGGGAGAGATAGGAGAGAGGGACAGACAGGAGGATGAGGCATGTAAGGGAGTAGTATGGGGGCAGAGAAAGGGAGAAAGTAAGGCGAAGACAACAGAACACAGAAAAAATAGGTGAGTGGGAGAATTTCTTCATAGCTGCCTTTCAACATTGCATTGGTGAACAGGTTTACCAAGATCTCACAGTATCTCTTATTGTGATTCTTATGACCAAATGAATTTGGGCTGGTTGGTTCAGGTATATCAGCTAGGATGTTTCCCATGAGGCTAAGATGATGATGTGCCGAGTTTGAGGCTGAGGCCGATCTTGGGCCGGTACTCCTCATAGCTGCCTTTCAACATTACATTGGTGAACAGGTTTAAAAATGTATGTAACAAAATTGTGGTTCTACCAGGATCTCACAGGGGTTTATTGTGATTCTTATGGCCAAATGAATTTGCACTGGTTGGGTTTTGTGGTCAAAACAGCAGCGATTTGAAAATAAATAAAAAATATAATCACAAATTATGTAAAAAAATTGTCAGGTCAGATTCATCAGCTAGGATGTTTCCCATAAAGCTAAGATGATGAGGTAAGTCATAAGTCGCTTTGGATGAAAGCGTCTGCTAGATGTTACGTATTGTAATGTAACGTAATGAGGTACCGAGTTTGAGGCTCAGGCCGATCTTGGGCCGGTACTCCTCCTGGGGCGGCGCCTCGTGCGGCGAGTTCTCGTGCGGGATGATGATGCCGCAGGGCGACTCGTCCCCGGGCGTGTTGGGCGTGGCCCCCGCGCTGGCCGACGAGACGGAGGGTGCTGCCGTGATTGGCCGGAGCGTGGGCTTGAGGCAGGGCTTGGCTTCGCCCCTGTCCTCGCCGTCATCGTCCTCGTCATCAGGCTCCTCCCCTTCCTCGATGTCGTCGTCGGAGATGGGGGCGGGCGCATCTCCGGCTCCTCCTACTCCTCTGTGGCGTTCGTGACGTGCTTCACGCTCCCGCTCCCAGTCGCGCTCCCGCTCTCGTTCGCGGTCACGATCGCGGTCCCGGTCACGCTCCCTGTCCCGACCCCGGTCTCGCTCGCGTTCTCGCTCACGTTCTCGTTCTCGCTCGCGGCTGCGCTCCTGTGGCTCCTCCACCTCTAGTTTGGGCGGCGGCTGACGGAGACGTTCCGCCTCCTCCTCCATCTGACACACAACCAGAAAACATTCAGGAAACATTTAGGAAAACTCAGAAAAAACAAGACACAGAATGAGAAAACATTCACACAACATAAGACACAACCAGAAAACATTCAAAAGAAAAAAGAAAACACACAAGACAAGGCACATAAGAAAACATAGAGAACAACACACACAGATGAGATGAAACACTAGAAAACACCTCTGACCTTTGACACAGGATACTCAAGTATTTAAGTGTTACTGACACCAATAGGTGAGAGAATTTCCCCAGAATCAATAAATTGAGCAAACATACCCAAAACAACTGCCACTTTTGTGCACTGTACATTACACATTTACATTAATACACAGGCACAGGACTCCCATTTACACTACAACAGGTACGCTGAGTTCCATTGAAACTTATCAATTAGACAGTATTTCACAGGAATATTTAGAGGGGGAAACATATAGTCTTGTTCAGAAAAGATAATACCCAAATATTAATTTCATATTCATTTCACTGAAACTGCAAATTTACACTGACAAGCTTGGACAATTTACATATTTAATGAATATCTGCTAAACTATTTGTTTTATTCTGAAAGGGGAGACAGGAAAATGGACTCAAACACCAGTCAATTAAGCCTTAAATAAGCCTTAAATTATTAAGGGGAAGAGAAACGCAAATCAGACAAGATCTAAAACTGGCACACCTGCTGAATTAGACCTAGACTCAAGCAAGATATGAAATTATGACAAAAATAATATCAGACAAGCAGCAGGTCATCTGATGCATCCAAAATTGGTGTAAATCAAACACAGCACTCACACAGAATTTCAAACAAGGTGCGTGTTACAGAAAAAAGCAGTGAGCAGAGAGTGCGTGTGACAGAGAGAGAGAGAGAGTGAGCCATGCTATCAGGCCATGCAGCCCATAGACCTTGTGATAATTATACAATCTTGGATCAGGAGAGACATGCATAAAAGGCTGCTGCAAAACCATCCATCCGTTTGAAAAACATTGCCTGTAGCACTCACGCATGCACACACACACACACACACACACACACACACACATAAAAACACGCACAAGCGCATTCTCTCGCTCGCTCACCCTGCGCAGTTCGCCGTCGGGGTCTGGATGTCCCTCTGCCAGCAGTCTCTGTCTGATCTCTTCCAGCTCCTCCTTCTCCCTCTTCCTGTCTCGCTCGTCCAATTCCATCTCCTTCTCTCGGTCACGCAGACGCTTCTGCAGCGCGCTGCCCCTGCAGGAGGCGAGCGGAAGGGCACCGTATTATTGGGCACAGTCACGCTCAAGTATGGTGCTGCTGCTGCTGCAGTGTACTGCCCCCACAGGGCGGACAGAGCCACAGCACCACATTACACAGAGGTGCAGAGAGCTGAAGGGTTTGCAGAGTGCTGCCCCTAGTGGCAAGCAGCTGAACTGCACCACCTGAACTACAGTGAGTCATCAAGCCTGAGCTATTATGTCCCCCCAGTGGTAATAATGAAGTGAAATGGCTACTGGTGGTAGAAAAACATCCCTGGCATCCCCAACATCCTTGGGTAGTGAAAAATAAGTGGGTGCTACCCTTAGATAAAAATGATCAATGTAGACACTAGCAACTGCATTTACTGCAATCTGTGGTTATAGATGTCCAAGCAGGCAGTGCCTAAAATTTTATTTCTATTTTTAGTACCGGACACAAGGTCCAATATATCCTATTAGCTCACTACTGTCTCTATACTGCTATAATAAGACTGTGTGGTTCTTCCCATGATTGATACACTTTATGTGCAACATTTTAACCAATCTAATATTTTGGCTACTTTCCCATAGTGGGTCCCATCTACTTTTACTATGCACTTAACCTAGACCTTGTTGGAAACGTCACCAGGTTAAGGAGCGATCATAGACACTCAAAAACCTTACTACAAACAGTGTTGAATGGCTTTATTTGATTAGAATAAGAATAATCATTATTATTATTTACACACAGAGTTTCACCACAGTTATCCCTTTTGTGCATCATAGTTCATGTTGACCGACTGTTGACTGGTGCCTGATAAGAGGACCTATAGCACTGAGTACAAGCATGGCGTCTACTTCAGTTCTCCTCAAAGTGATACTGTAGTCTGGGCAAAGCTACTGTAGTCTGGGCTTACCTGTAGTACTTGGGGTCATCTCTGTCATCATCATAGTCTTCTAGGAATTCCTTTAACCGTTTGCCTTCTTTAGCCTGTGACACACATTCACAGAGGACAGGTGAGGACAAAACAAACATTTTATCTGGCAAGTCTGATAAGCTGTCGTGCCTACAAGCAACATATGGGGTAATAAAGACAGGCTTTTCCCTTTAAAAGGTGTACATGAGTTTGTTTAAGCAGTCAGACCATGTCGTTCTCGAGGCTGGTTAAATTGGTGCTAATCACAACAGGCAAATGACTGACCTTATGTAGACATTGCAAGTTCTGCATCCTGTCCTTTCTGGTTGTTTGGCTGCATTTGTCTTTCTTGTTTACATCTTGGCCTCTGTCAACCACTCATAAACTCACCCTGTTCCTACCAAACAGTTGTACCATGGAGCTTTAAAACTGGCCACGAAAGAATTCACGGTGCACTTACCAAGTGCCGGACAAAAGGTTTCAAAATGAAATCCAAACACTTTAAATCCTTTGTTGTGTTTTTATTGTGTGCCACAGAATGGCGTTTCAAGGAGGACCCGCCATGGTCGAAACATAATTCTGTGCCACACAATAGAAAGACAGAAAAAGAATTTCAAGTGTGTTTTGCTTTACATGTAGCAAGGTTGTGTATACAGGTCTAAACACACCCTACTGGTGTGAACACACATGAGCTATGGACCACAATGCTTCTGCAATGGCTCAATCTGCGCTCTGGTCTTAACAGAGGACTGAACCTACTCAGAATCTCAATCAGCCTCCTTGTTTAAATTCTTTACACAGCCGTGCTGCCCATGGTTGGTTGGCTGGCAGCATGGTTTCCTGTTTGGATCCAAGGCAAACACCCGGCACTGGGGCTAGCTAGGCTAGATTAATGGATGGATGGATGGATGGACTCTCACCATTTCTCTTCGGCGCTCCTCCTCCCTCTCCAGCTCCTTGGCGTAGTCTCGGCCCTTCTTACGCTCTCTGATCTCCCAGTTCTTCAGCCGCTGTCACGAGGAAAAGGGATTGAGATGTCAGATAGATGTATCGTGACAAGGCACCCACACACACTGTGTGCAGAGGTGTTTAACCAATCAGTGCATGTGTGTTGGCATGAATATATGGGTGCCTGTGTTGTTTTATGTTTGAGTATTGTTCAGTGTGTCTGAGTATATGTGTGTCTACACGTTTGAGAATTGTGTACAGGTTTGAGAATTCTTTATTGTGTATGCATATATGTGTGTGTGTGTGTGTGAGTACACATTTAAGGATTTTTTCTTGTGTGTGTGTTGATATCCTGGATAGGTACCTCCTGGTAGGCGGCCTCCTTCTCCCTGAGCTTTCTTTCCATCTTGCGACGCTCGTACGCCTCTTCCTCATCCTCCTCGCGGTGGTCTCTCTTCTTCTCCCGCTCACGGTCACGGCTCTGTTCTCTGCAAGAGCGTAACCCACAAAACTAACATGAGGCTCTAATCTGAACCACACAACCAACACGAGGCCCTAACCTCAACCACACAACTAACATGAGGCCCTAACCCCAACCACAGAACTAACATGAGGCCCTAACCTAACATGAGGCCTTAACCCCAACCACAGAACTAACATGAGGCCAATACACTAACCACACAATTAACCTGAGGTACTAACCCCAACTACACAATATGTGGCCCTAATGAAACATGAGGAATCCCTATGACGTTGCTGTGTGGCTTGGACATTTCATTTCAGTTAGTTGGGCTACTCTGCTTATGGGCTGAGATACACAATAAACAGACACTGGTTTAGTTCCTGCATTACTTAGTATTAGTAGCCAAAATCACTGTCTGTGGCCCACAGCCCCACATTGCCAACTTGGGTGAGATTCCAACAACTGAGGAAGTATTGCTGCACAGTACACACTGCTGAAAAATCTACCCTTTCCTGTCTGATAGAACCTGTTTGATAGAACCATAACAAGGGTTTTTAAAAGAATCTTTCTACAGGTTTGATTTTAAATCCAAAAGTCAGTCAAAGTTATTTAGCTGTGAAGTGGACCACACCTGCTCTCCTCCTCTCCGCCCCCCACTCACCTGGACCTGCTGCGGTCGATGCTCCGGTCTCGGCTCCTCTCCTTGTCCCAGTCTCGTTCCCTCTCGCGCTCCCGGTCACGATCACGGTCCCTGTCCCGCTCTCGGTCTCGTTCTCTGTCACGCTCCCTCTCCCTCTCTCTCTCCCTCTCCTTTTCGCGCTCCCGCTCTCGCTCCTTCTCGCGCTCTCGTTCCCAGCGCTCGCGTTCGCGCTCTCTCTCCTTCTCCCTCTCCCTCCTGTCGCGCTCCAGCTCCTGCCGCTCCTTCTCCCGTTTGCCCTTCTCCTCCTCCAGTTTCTGCAGAGAGAGAGAGGGACCAGGGCTTAGCAAAGGACCTCCAGCGGTGAGGACAGTCAGGGGGGTGCACAAGACAATGGTACAAAAATAAAAAAAATCACAGGGATGCAGAAGAGGGAAGCGGTTTCCAGACTTGGGCCTTCTAGAAGGATCTAGAACTGGTTTATAACACTACTGCAAAATCAAAAATGCACCTCTAGAAGAAGAAAGTCTGCTAAGCACAAAAGAACTAACATTTAGACATAGCACATGGTTACTGTGCACAGAGTTTACAGATAAATGGAACTTGTGTTAACTCTTGAATTCGTACTGTAAAAATACTGACCTGAGACTATTCTCTCTGAATCTGATGGTTGCTTCTCTGCACAAATATTTGAATGTTATGTCTGATCAACTGACTTTTAAATTAGTATTTTTTTTTCATGCTATCTTCAATGGCACTCTTCTGGTGCACCCACTGGGTTTGACTGGAATTCTGGAAACCACTTCCAATGGCCTATGGTCCATATATCAAATAGGTCAAGCATTCAAACTTCTGGTAAAGACGCTGCAATCTCAAAAGGTAAACTTTTCAACTTTTTTTTTTTTTCACAAAGCCAAAATAGGAAATCAAACAAAAAAACAAACAAAAAAAAAACCAACAGAAATAAAAGGAAAGAAACAAGGTAAAAACACCTGTCATTACAGTAGCAAGAGCGTCAATCCGTGTGAAACTAGTTGTTGGTGACTTACAGATGTTGAACTACGGCTTTCTGTGCCTCGCTGTAGCCCTACAGGCCTACGAGTTAGGCCTGGGAGGAAAAGCAGGTCAAACGGTTCACAGAGGATAAATATGGAGCTTTTTTGAAGTTATGTGATGCTTTGGTGTGTGTGTGTGTGTGTGTGTGTGTGTGTGTGTGTGTGTGTGTGTGTGTGTGGATGGATGGATTTTTTTGGGTGTTCAAAGCAAAAGCAAAAAGAATTCAAAGACATCCTAGAATCAAACCTAAAGCTAATAGGCATATCATTTCATTTCCAACATTACAAAACCAGCAATGCATTAAACAGCACAGTTCATATTTTTGTTGAAGGCCAGGGGGAAGGGGGGGATGAGAAGAATAAAGACAGCAATAAATGAAATGGTAGAGACTTTCTTACCCCACTGTAGTCTTCTGTGTTCTGTCCAAAGCGACTGACTCTCTCAATACAGCATGAGTGTATCGTCTTTCAGCCTACACCACTCTCATAGTCGGCCATGTTCTCTCAGGCTTAAATGGCATACTCGCCTCCCTCTGACCACCATTAGTACAGAGTGATTTACACTCATAGTGGTTTAAACTGTGCAACTGGCAACAGATGTAACTTATCTGTAGTATGTATGTAAGTATGTATGTACACATGATGACAGACAAACTGCCACTGTTTTTGCATGTATCAAAATAGATGGGGTCAAGCGTTTGGATGAGGACAAGCTGTATTAAGTGCAATTTTTTGGTGCCAAGAACACAAATGCTTGACTCTGGGAGTGATGCAGCTGAAAGAACTTCGGATGACATAATGAAAAAGGACAAAAGGAGAAAGTAGAGACGGAAGAGAAAGTGTACGCCGATAAAGGAAAAGCTTGTAAAAGAAAGATATGAAAGACCACAAAACACTACAAAACAAAGTGTGCACAGCTGTACTTAAACTCGGCAGGGGTTGGAATGACTGCTGGTTAATTATTCACTGTGCTGGCGGGAATTTTGTTAACACTTACCTCACTGGTTGATAATGGACTAGCTAAGAATAGGAATTCAGGTGCCACTTTCACTTACTTATCTTCTATACTTTTGTACAATTGCAATTCATAAACAATAACAATGTGCCATGTATGATTTTTGCAGGCATTTATAGGTTGCTTAACAAAGTTTTCAGTTTTAACGAAATTTTAATTTTAATCCTGGCCATTGCCCTTCACATACATGTACAGTTAAAATCATTCCATATGGATACCTAATAACCTAAACAATTTAATCTTGTCTTAATGACTCATCAGAATGTGTAAGTGTTTGAGCAATAACAACACAAAAACACTAAATATCTCCTCCTACACCGCTCATGAAATGCGGAGTCACACTGAGGTTATGAGGAGAAGGGTTATATGTACATGGTCACTTTACCCGTACCTTACCTTGAGACTTTTTTGTCACACAAGTGTAAACATTAATACCATATTGAGAATTGTGACTTAACTTTGCTTTAATCACAGCTGTGAACCGGAGTTTACGATCTACCTATATTTTAAGGATCAGTAATGAACTCATGACTCTCATGACTCATGACTCAAATTTACTGATTTTACTGTTTTATGTTCCTCCCTCCATATTCTAACCAATTAAACCGATATGAATTCCCTCTGTACTGTAGTCTTTCCTATAATAAAGACCCTCAGCTTTGCTGTGGGCCTTACTTACATGAGCAGTGCTTGGCTCCCAGATGAGAACCATAAGAGATGTAATAAATTATCTCCTGAGTAGCCCCAAACAAATTAGTGACCTTTTGAGCTGAAATCCTCTCACAGCTCCATAATTGTTTAGGTAAAAAAAAAAAAAAAAGGATGTTTACTGTTGATGCTATATTTTGCTATATTCACTATAGGAGCCACAAAAACTGCGTATCTTAATAGCGCACTTCAATGCCCCCCCCACCAAAAAAATACAATCCATGAGACCCCATGTCTTTGTAGACATTCCATCAGTACATGTCCGGGAGTGCCATAGCCAACATGGTATTACAAGGACTAAGAGAACTTTATCATGGACACGCAAGTGAGCTCAGTCTGGACAGTGCCAGTAACAGATGATGATGATTAGATCATGTATGAGAGCCAACATGTGCAGAGAAGAGAAAGTATGAAAAAATGGACACATCTGTGTATCCGTGTGTATGTAGAATACATACACAGCTAAGCATGTACACACGGGCAGCATGAGACTGGGAGAGGTAAGTGGGGAGAAGAGTGAGAGTGCACCAACACACTAATAACACACAAGCACACCCACTCTCTCTCTCTCTCTCACACACACACACACACATACACACACACACACACACACACACACGCTGACACTCACCTGGATAGTCTTCAGACCTTCAACGTGCTGTGGAGGGGCGCCCCCTGCTTTTTAGTGGTTTTGTTTATTCATGTTTTTTTTATGGCAGACCTTTTGGCCCACATCATTGTTGGGTTTACCATGTCTCTCTCTGTCAGTGTCATCAACATACTCCACTTTAACATCATCAACATCGTCAACACATAGGAGGACTCGCCCAGGTTCACAGAGTTCCCCCATGGCAGGAACAAAGGATGATGGGTAAGTGTCAACATTATAAACATTCTACTAGTTTTTGGGAATTTGAAGAAACTTTAGAAGATCTTATAGAACAGACAAAAAAAGACGCAAATAAAAAAATGGGATTTTTTGTTTTGATAGTTTAGTCCCCTGACTGACAGTTACTTTATTCTTACAGAATTTAGAACTTTCAAGGACGGATGGTTGAAGACTTGACCAGACTTCACCCCACTTGACCCCAGTGACAAAGTTGGCCTGGAGGGCTGGCTCAGTTGCCCCTGAGCAAGTCCTCAAGGAGGGGACGCCCAGTGAACGTAAAGTAGAAAAGGAAGCTCATACTTACATCCTATCCTTGCAACTTTTTCCAAAGCTCTGAGATTCATCTTGCTTTAGTCACCATATGATCTCTATCATAATGGTGGGGTTCAATCAATAGATTAGCTTCCAGGGAAGGTTACATTTATGTCCATGCATTTTCTTTTTTGGATTTTTTTCTTCCCCTGACAGTGTGTGTGTGTGTGTTTGTGTGTGTGTGTGCCCTGGTTTAAGCGACTACACACAGACTATGCTAATTTAATTTCTACTGACTTCTAATGACTATGTAATATATTTGTTTCAGCATTTCCCATCCAATTGGCACTACTATGTAGCATTTCAACTTTGAAAAGGTGGTGGGACAGCATCTTCATGGCAAGCACTAAGTGAATGTGAATGCAGATTGGTGGTCTAGTCCAAGACAGTGTGGAAGTAAGTCTAGGGGCTTTTTTGCTGTGTGATGTGTAATCTAACATAGTGCACAGCTACTGTTAAGATTCAGCACAGAATAGCTGGTAGAGACCGTTACCTTGTGTGTGTCGCGGAATTTGTTGATCTCCCTGGAAATCAGGTCTCTCTTTTCTTCCTCTATGTCAATAGTGTTGATGTCCTCCTGTTCATGAGTAAGGGAAGAAAATTCATTTATTTACAACTATTTGATTACCCGTACAGTGTTCATACAGACTGAAGCACCAAATCGTCAAACAAACTGACGATAAGACTTATTTTTTAATTTCAGTTACTTGGTGGTTTTAATCTAATCGAGATAAGTGGAAAACATCTACATGTGGTTTACACACGTTAAATCTCTCTCAAAAAACAAGTCCGTAACAAACCTCTTCCTTCTTCTCTTTCTTTTTCTTGCGCCGAAGAGACTCGTCGTCTCCTGACGGGGCGTTGAGCTCTTTGGCGTACTCCCGAATGAGGGCTTCGATGGCTTCCCTGACGATCTGATCGCGGCGCTTAGTTTCCTCATCCAGCACCTCCTCCTCGTCATCTCCTGTGTCGCCACTCTTGGCAGTCTGCAGGTCATCATTTATTACAGTTACATACGAGCTTGCTACAGTGTCTACAGCTAGACACTGTATTACGGTCAGTTTATTGGGATACTGGAATGTAAAGATGCCCTGGTTTATTGTAGCAAGAAAAAGCTAAAGGGTAGAACCTAGACAACATGGGATGAAAGGCATATTCAGTCAAATTATCGAATTCTTTGCTACTACTTTGGGAGTAATTACCAACCCCCCAGTCTCCATTAAGACATAAACTTTAAAAAAAAAAGTATCATCTTGGAGTAATGAAATGATTAATTTCCAACTTCTGCAAACACACCAGCAACAGCAAGTAACTCTAGGACTCATAAGTTGCTTTTGTAATAGGCGTTGATTGTAAAAACTCATGCATCCATGGAGTTGCTCCTGTCAGTCAAACAGACTCACTCACCCCATTGGTGCTCTTCTTCTTGGCCTTCCACTCGTCCAGCTGGGCCTTGGTCTTGGCGTCCACCTTCACCAGCAGCTTCTTGTCTCCAATCTGCAGGTCGTGCAGCAGCCGCAGCGCCCTGAGCGTGGACTCTGGCTCCTTGTACTCACAGAAGCCAAATGCTGCAGGACAGGGAAATGCAGAGATCAGTTAAGAACTCAAGCAGATGTACAGTACACAGCAGGCAAACAAGGAAATACAGAGATCAGTTAAGAATTCAAGCAGATAGACATTACAGAGGAGGCAAACAAAGAAATACAGAGACCAGTTGAGAATTCAAGCAGATATACAGTACATAGTATACACGAGTCCAAGACAGAGTGGAAGTAAGTCTGCACAGACAGTACACAGTATACAGTACAAATAAGAAATACAGAGACCAGTTCAGAATTCAAGCAGATATGGAGCATATAATAAGAAATACAGCGATCAGTCAAGCATTCAAGAAGATATTAGGAGCATGTAATATAAATTGTGCCAAGTAAGTGTTATTTTTGATAGCTGGTTACTGACCCTTGGCATAGCTTTATTTACTAAATTAACAAAACAACTAGTCACTTGGTTAAAGGCTCATGAAGAGACGTTTTAGTGCCATTTAATATGGTGTAAGATAACTGCTCAAAGCTATATTTCTAGGCTAAGACATTTTCTCTGTGATTTTCAGCTTTACACTTCCGTCATTTAATCACAAGGAAATGTCATTGTGTTTAAGCAGTTACACTGCACCACTTACTACTGCAGTAATGTCAGCCTCTAGGGCTCAAAGGCTTCCTTAGAACTATTACTGTAACTCTCAGCATTCCACTCAACCCATACAGGAAGAGGACCTTCCTCACCTTCACAGCCATCTCTTACAGTGGCATACTTTCATTTGAAAATAATATTTGCTCAGTACTGTTTATTTACCCAGCACTCAATGTACACGTCCTTGCTTATCTTATGTGTGTGGTGTTCACCCAAAAGTAATTCCAGCAAAAAGGTCAAAGATAATGAAAACGCAACAATCCAATATATACATGTTTGACCATGTGGCGTTTTTTTTAGTCTGAAAAACAGCAAGACCTTTCGATGTTGTATGTGGTGTATTCACAGCACAGTTCCAGCAACAAACACTATGAAGTAATTCTGTAATTCGACACCCCTTGCAATCCCTGCACTGCATGACTGCGATGATACAAAGACAGGGAATGAGGAAATGCAGATTTGCAATCTGACTCGTCATTGTTGTTCTTACCCTGAAGTTTCCCAGACGCTCCTTGTACTCTTTTCCAGCTGAGGACCAGACCGCATTTCTACAAAGAAAGGCAAAACGATGCCCATGGATGAGTGGACAAAATTACATTCATAATCTTTAGACATTTATCTGATGCTTATGGTTAACGTTTGTTCACTTGTTCACTGTATATGACAATAATGTATGTATGTGCATGTGTGTATAACAATAATAATAATTAATATTACAAACTAAACTATAATTATCACACTAATAGTACCCCACACCAATACAACAGTGATACAGAAATATTATTTTATTCTCCAAACTCACCGAGAGAAGCTGTCTAATGAGCATGTCGGAGGCCTTCTCTGAGATGTTTCCTACGAACACTGTGGTGGTGGGGCCGCCCGAGTCCTCAGGCTCTTTCGGGCGAGGCAAGGGCAAGAGCGCGTCCTTCTTAGGGACAGGAGGCTTACTGACCACGGATACGGACGTAGGCACCAGCACCTGCTTGACCATCAGAGGAAATCTCAACTAGTAGTAGCAAAAAAGGAAAACTTGATGGGGACAGTATTAATGTACTTTGTGACATTTTTTTAAAGTATCTTTTCATGTCTTCTTCCACTCCTTACAAATGTTTTACTATGTAAACCTCTCACGGGCATAACTTTAATTACAAACACACATGATAAACCTCACCATGAGACATAGCCCAAAACAGAAAATTTACACATGGTTTACTAAACACCATTTATACAAAAATGAAGCATCTCACAAAATCAGTACCAACACAAGTGTTGTCTGTTGTTGAACGAATCTATCGTATTACACAGATGTACAACAACGTAGTGAGACGATTTGGAAACAAATCTGCGATAATTAACTATATTCAAAAATAAAACCTTACACGGGCACTTACTGCAGGGCTTGGAGTCATGATGCCCATGTGCACTGGTATCATAGGTGTCACTGGAAAACAAAAACATTACATCAGATGAAACCAACTGGAGGTACATGTCAAATGTTTGTGTGCAGGTACAGTAAAATAACACTGAGGCGAACTGAATTGCAAAGGTTGGGCAAAAAGACAGAAGGTGGGTTTTGCTGAACACAAATAACTTATATTGGCCTGTGGCTTTTCTTTAATTGTTAATGATACATTCAAATACCTATTTATACACTGTGTGCTTAAACAAAGATGAATGCCTTAATGTGCAAAATTCGACATGCAAAGAGTCTGAGTGGGTGTAGTTGTAATAAAGAAATGCACATGAGGCACAAAGCACCTCTTTATCAACCATCTCTTAATCTTACCAGGGGGCACCGCTGGCGGGAAGCCAGCAAACTGTGGAGGTGGAATACCAGGAGGCAGAGGGGGGATGCCGATCTGGGGCCGATTGAGGTGTGGGGGGAAGGACATGTTGGAAGGAAGGTCCACACCTAAGAAACAAAGGTTAGAGCACAGTGTTTGAGCAAACATAAAAATCCTTAGAGCAAACATGAAAAAACAGACCATCAGATCTCTCTCAATTGCCACATCAAGAAATATTTCCTGCGTTTAGCCTTAACAGCTAACATGCAGAAAGGGTTGGCGCTACTTACACATTCTCAAGCCACACACAATATTAAAATGGACTGCTTTCGTCTGTCCATAAAGTTCCATGAAATTAGTATCATTTACCTACCCACTGAGTCACACTATGTGAGATTTTACTGCAGCACATTCCTATGCTAAAGTAATGTACCATAAATGTCATATGTGCATATTATAAATCTAACATTGAGTGCACTGGCCAGGGAAGTGTAGGAAAAGCACTTATAAGTACTTCTACACGCTTCTCTTTTTCTGTTTGTGTTGAGATTTTATTTACAACAGGACATTATAATACTTAAGATATGTGTGACTAATTGGCTGTACTGTTACAGAATATACGACAGTTCTTTCATACATGCACTGTTGGAATTCTTTTTGTTAGAATTTAATTAGCTTTTGTACTGTGACCCTCTAAACCTTAAAGGGCATCCTGGACAACCAAGCCCAAAGTAGCTAACTTAAGTGCACACAGGGATGGAAATTTACACCAGTGAAATGTGGTAAAATATTCAAGTGTAGTAGATTTCTGGCACAAAATAATAATTCAATGTTTAGTGGCTGGTGGATTTTACTATTTATTTGTCAGTGGCTGGTAAATGTCCGCACATTTTGCAAAGTTAATTCCAAGCCCAGGGTACACAACTGTTTCCACCTGCCTCCAGATGTGCAGTGATGCTGCTGGCCACTTGCTCACATCATGTGCGTACACAGCGTCTAGGTCTTGGTTATTTCAAGATTCAAGAATTTTCTCGCTAGCCTCACATTCTGTATACTGTAAACAATAAATTGGGCCCTGCACGGCGTGCGCTCCGAGGTCAATGTTGAAAGGCGAGAATCTTTGGCTAAGTAACATCCATGCAATTCCAGTGAGTACTTTCAATAGACCGTTTAAGATGCCGATGCAAAGTAAGGCGCGCAGCTATAATTTTGCTGGTGACCGTAATAACTGATGCCGAAACCTCTTGTCTTATGTATCAATTAAATACATGTAAACTTTCTACACAAAACCAACTTGTACACAAAGCCGACACGTGAATAGCAATAACCCGCTGCTTTAGCAGTCGATGTTCTATTTATCGGGATATTACAGAAATTGCATACATCTGACCCCCTAAGCAGCACAGTGCCGAAGGCTACTTGTAGAGGTACCGGGCCTTGGTCAAATGTCCTGTAACTGACGACCTAGCATGGTTACCAAAGCCCTGAAGACACATGCTTTGCTAGCTAGTTCACAAATTAGCCAGCATGCTAAATGTGACAGGACACAACTAATATCCTGTTATAGACCATTATTAGCTAAATATTTAACCACCCAATACACACTAGTCTAAATTACAACAACAAAACCCGTTTTTGCATAACGAACTACGACCCGGTCACTTCAAAAGTAGTTAGGGTAACTAATGAGCTTGTTAGCTTTAACGTTTCCTGGTTGGGTCTCTGTGTTAGCTATAGAGCTAGCTCCCACCTGATGGTTAACATTCTCGGTGGCATATTGTTTGTGTGAGCCTGGTTTAGCTAAGTATGCGGCAGCTCTGTGAATATGAACTGACATCCAAAACAACAACAACAATACACTGTGTCTCAAAACTCACCCAGACCGTTGGGAAATATATTTTTGTCACTGTTATTACGAAATTACCGGATAGTCCAAGCTCGATTCAATCAGGATATTCGTCACGTGACTGGCGCGTTGTAATCTGGGATAGATGTACCAGAACTAAATGCTTTCCAGAGCGGGCATTGGTGTTTCAATCCCTTGCATAGACTGTAAAAATCCTTTGTGGCAAAAAAAGAAAAGCATTACAAGGGGGTGTCTGTGCAGTTTCGTTGAGAAATTAGTAATCAATTTAACCTTTGTCATGCAAGTGTATAGTTTTTGTCAGACACAAACCTGCCAGAAGACTGACTTTTTTTAATTCACCACATTGTAAATGTTATTTCTCTATACATATCATTGGTATTACTTGAACTTTTTAATCTAAAGAGAAGTATATCGTGTGTATATGTCGCTGTAAGTTCAACTATTACTCGTTCAATTTTACGTTTTTTTTTTTTTTCATTTTCCTGTATTCAACATTGCAAACAAACGTCGTTTTTAAAAATCTCAACTGGACAAATCCTGATTTTATGCAACTGAGGACGTTATTTTCTCCTTCTCTGTCACCTGAAGGGCATGTGTCATTTCAGCGGTCTCAAGCTGGTTTCACAAATTCAAAGCCAATGTTTGGGAGTTACCATAGTGAATTATTCTAGAAACTGACAGAAACATTTCACTGGCGGAGCTTGCCTACGCGCATCTGTTGCCGCGAAAACTGCATTTGACAGACATGCATCGTCACTGGCATGGGCGGGGTTACGATGGAAAGTGCTGGAAAAAATCAAAGCACAACCGCTCTGACTGGATGATATTCTTCCGTGACATGAACAAGTTCCTCTGCTAGAAGAAGTTGGTGATGCTTCTAGATGTTTTTCCTTAACTCCAGTTGCTGCAAAATCCATTAGTTAAACGGCTAAAATCCACACATCTACAGGATAACTGACACAACAATAACTTTCCCTACGCAAACACAGTGCTTGAACAACATGTATCTTACTAACACGCTGATATAATTTCGGTTTGAAATCATTGTTAAGCGGCCATACCATTTGAAATATAAAAAATGCTTAGGTAAAACATACTTACATTAGCATCATTCTCTTTGTTTAAAATTAGATATGATAAAGTCAGTCTAGCTTTACACAGTTGATTTGAGACACACTTGGAGAAATTTGCTCTGATGAAGACAAGTACGTAAAAGCATAAAAAAATGTTATATCTGAATATTTTTAATACTATTAATTTATTACTTTATCAGTTAGATCACTTCCGATCTTTCTGTACGGCTATCACATGAATGCAGGTGTTATATGAGCAGCCTTTGATGCAACTGCTGCAGTACGTCACCTATTCCTCTGTGTCGCAAAGGGGATGCTTGAGAGCCGCGGATGGATACGCCCGCACTTTCAAACACTGAGGCTATATAGACATTGGTCTTTTAAAACGACTTCCCTTTCTATTTCCCTGCGTCAGAGTGCGGAGGGGGACGTATAGAATTGGTGGCATTTATTCAAGAAAAGTCAACCAAATCAGCCAAGGTATGTTTAAGCCTACTGTAGAATGTTTTTTCTCTTTATTGTTGGGGTAACGGTACAGTTTAAACTCACCCGGCCTACGTTACTGCACATTGGGCTAACGTTAACTGCTCATCCACAGGGTGGGTCATTTGGTTCAATAACCTACCTTTAGGGTAATTTCATTAATCTTCTATTTGATTATAGTGAATTTCTGGGTGTTGGTCCTATGCATTTGATTCTACATTTGAAGGGAAATCGTAGTTGATGGGTTAGTAGTTGACAAAGCCAGATTCCCATTGTGAGCAGGTGTATTTGTTTGATAAGGCTACTACTATTCCGTCGAGATGTAATGCTGTTTTTAATGGGTAATGTCCATGTGTATTGCTTGTTCGTACTGAGGGACCACTTAAGCTAAATATGGCTATTTCATCTGGATGTAGTCGATAAGGGTTGGCCATCATGCAGTCCTCTGAACATTTGAATGGAGATGAATTTAATGCTAGGTAGAAGTTAGTCGTTTAACAGAATGGTCAAGTACTTCGTTACATTGAATATGGGTGTCATTGAAGGGTTATTAGTGCCGTTAGCCCGGCTTCCAAGGTGTCTCCTAACATTGACGTGCGATGTATATAGGGGATTGTACCAAATGGTCTCATTTTGCTTGTGGTGTGGATCGCATCCATTTTGGTTGTCCGTGCCGGCTAATGAGAATCGGCCTTCATGGTATGCCAAACCCCGGTCTCTACTGTCAAACTTGTACGGAATGGATACAGTTGTATACGCTTACTATCAGATTTTTTGACTGAAATGACATTTCTTTAACCGATGGTTTGATGTATAGAGGAGACCGCGCCGTCGGACACGTGCGGCTCCCATTGTGTGCCTTGTGGCTGTCGCCATGTTGTTCTCCTGGGTTGTAACATCCGGCTGTAGTTAACAAGGAAGAAATAGACGAGTGTGGGTGATGGGTAGTGTGCAAAGTAAAAGCGAAAGTTCCACTGCATTACCATACCACTCCAACCTAACCCATCTAATTCATTATTAGCGGTTAATATCCTTATGGTCATGAAAAACTGCATTTACTTGAAGTTAATTCGTCAAAGTGATTTTTTTTTTCACCTCAAACAGTAGTTGAGTATTTGAAGTTCGTTTTGTGTTTTAACTGGTAATGCATATTGGCCTTACTACTCATCATTTCTAAATAGCTGTGTGAAAAACAAACTTGTATGGATTGATTATTTGTTGTCATACCCTGTAGATGCCTGAAGAAATGCGCCAAGAGGAGGAGGCTGAGACCTTTGCCTTCCAGGCAGAGATTGCTCAGCTGATGTCCCTGATTATCAACACTTTCTACTCCAACAAGGAGATTTTCCTCAGGGAGCTCATCTCCAACGCCTCTGATGTAAGTACTTCTGGTAGACTTCTGTTAACTTGCATGCAGCCAGTTGTAATGGCACTGTTTGGACACTTGTTCAATTGTGAATTATTAATATTAATTTGTGTTTTTTTTTTTTTCTTTGAAAGGCTCTTGACAAAATCAGATATGAAAGCTTGACAGACCCCACCAAACTGGACAGTGGGAAAGACCTGAAAATTGACCTCGTCCCAAACAAAAATGAGCGCACCCTTACCCTTACCGACTCTGGAATTGGCATGACCAAAGCTGACCTCATCAACAACCTGGGTACTATTGCCAAGTCAGGAACAAAGGCCTTCATGGAGGCTCTGCAGGTAGGCTACCATCCATATTTCAAAATGGATTCTCATTCCTCATCTCACATGTTCCCTCCAAAGTGGAGCTTACGTGGTGCCTTTTCAGTCTGCATTTCTAAGCTTTATCGGCAGTTGATTTTGTTTCGATTTGCAATAGCAAACTGCAACACGTTAGAGGGAGTATGTGGGCCAAGAAATGTCATTGTAACTCATGACACGAGTCATTTCTATTGACTGTTCTAGAAGAAGCCTATTACAGCGCCAGCATAAATCAGAGCTGACTTTAATTATTGGCATGGTGCCCTGCTGCAACCGTATCCTTTGTTTCCCCCAGGCTGGTGCAGATATCTCCATGATTGGGCAGTTCGGTGTAGGGTTCTACTCCGCCTACCTGGTGGCAGAGAAAGTGACTGTCATCACCAAACACAACGATGACGAGCAGTATGCCTGGGAGTCCTCTGCTGGCGGTTCCTTCACAGTCAAGGTGGATCATGGTGAGTGCTGGCACGAAGTTGTTGTGCATTTATTGTGCAGCAGAGTGGCTGAAGATGTGGGGAAAAAATGCAGGCTGCAAGTGTCCTCTGAACGTATCCATAACTTTGATTTTGTGAGACATTAATGTGGGGGATTTGGATCAGAATTTTTCTTCTTAAACCTCCTGGTTGGGTTACAACAATGTAATCCTAAAAGGAAGTCTTTTGTTAAAGTAACGTTGATGTATTCACAGTGGCTTTTGATTGGCACAAAGTAGGAGACCACAAGTATTGATCATCTTTGGCCGTTTTTGGCATATTTCAGGTGAGCCCCTTGGCCGTGGCACCAAGATCATCCTTCACCTGAAGGATGACCAGACAGAGTACCTTGAGGATAAGAGGGTGAAGGAGATTGTTAAGAAGCACTCTCAGTTCATCGGTTACCCCATCACTCTCTTTGTGAGTAGCATTTCGGTCAAGTTCTGTGCTGTGGGGGTTACGTTTAAACAGTCTGTGGTGTTGCTCATACATGATGAATTACAACTTTTGGATACTTCTACAACTGCTGTTTTATTGGAATAGTGTTTGTAAGATACTGAGATGAATGGTGGAACATTTTAACATTGTTGAAACGTACTGTCACTTTCAGGTTGAGAAGGAGCGTGACAAGGAGATCAGCGACGACGAGGCAGAGGAGGAGAAGGCTGACAAAGAGGAGAAGGAAGATGCCGAGGACAAGCCCAAGATTGAGGACGTGGGCTCGGACGAGGATGAGGATGACAAGGACAAAGACAAAAAGAAGAAGAAGAAGAAGATCAAGGAGAAGTACATCGACCAGGAGGAGCTGAACAAGACCAAGCCTCTCTGGACCCGCAACCCTGATGACATCACCACCGAGGAGTATGGCGAGTTCTACAAGAGCTTGACCAACGACTGGGAAGATCATCTGGCTGTTAAGGTAAGACTGAAGTCTACACTCCATGTCTTTGACAGCATTTACTGAGGATTTGACAAGTGGGTAGCAATTGCTTGTTTCCAAAATATTGGCTTTTTTTAGAAAGTTGTCCCGGACACACACAAACTTGATGGCATATGTTGAAAATCCCAGTTAGACTGTGTCGGATATTCTGGTATGACATTGAAAGGGCAATAAAAAGGTAGTTGGGGAAACGAAGTATCCAACTTTGTAATGAGTATTTGTCATTTATGGTGAGCGATCAGACCAAAGACCCTCTTCCACCAGCTGTTGAGTGCTGTGCTGGGAATCATTTACTTTGGTAGAGAATACCATCTGCTCTCCACCGTGACTGGGCCATAGCATCCCTCCTCACAACTTAAAAGCAGAGGACACTCACTCAAATGTGCAGAGCATTTCAGGGATTGTTGTAAATGTGATTCTTGATGTCAGTTTCTTCTTGGTTTTTGTTCTGCAGCACTTCTCTGTGGAGGGTCAGCTGGAGTTCCGTGCCCTGCTCTTCATTCCCCGCCGTGCCCCGTTCGACCTCTTTGAGAACAAGAAGAAGAAGAACAATATCAAGCTGTACGTCCGCAGGGTCTTCATCATGGACAACTGCGAGGAGCTCATCCCAGAGTACCTGAGTAGGTTTAAGTCTTGATTGGGCATGCATTGGAAGTTACGTTAGTGGCTTTGGTTGGCTCAAGTACTGGTTGTGCATTGACTCAATGACCATCTACTCATTTGAATGAAATTTGCTTTAAATGACCTTTGAATGAGACTGGAGTTCAGGTTGGGTAACTTGGATGTCCTTTTTTTTCCCCCCACTTTAGACTTCATCCGTGGTGTTGTGGACTCTGAGGACCTGCCCTTGAACATCTCCAGAGAGATGCTTCAGCAGAGCAAGATCCTCAAGGTTATCCGCAAGAACCTGGTCAAGAAGTGCCTGGAACTGTTCGGCGAAATGGCTGAGGACAAGGACAACTACAAGAAGTTCTACGAGCAGTTCTCCAAGAACATGAAGGTAATGCGTCTTGTAAAGAGCCCTGATGTATCCAGGCACCCTGACACTATGACTTGCAATTTTTAAAAAATGCCAGTCTTTACGCTTTACAATCCGCTATGCCAATTTAGGGAAAAAAGGCTTTATGGCCTGTGAAAATGAGACCAAAGACCCTCTTCCACCAGCTGTTGAGTGCTGTGCTGGGAATCATTTACTTTGGTAGAGAATGCGATCTGCTCTCCACCGTGACTGGGCCTCAGCATCCCTCCTCACAACTAATAAGCAGATGACATGCCCCAATAGACATGACACAAGCAGGTCTTGGCCATTGCTCAGTCGCATCAAGTTTTTTGTTGCTTACCAATTTTACGCTGGTTTTGATGCTAGACACAGTGGCGCTATGGCTGTTTGTCCTGTGCTTGTGTATAGAGCGCCCCTCCTCTCTCTGTAATCAGAGAATCCCACTGCTGTAGCTCCTCTTTACCAGTGAAGGACTTGGTTACATTACATATTGCCTCCACAGAAGAACTGAATTGTAGAATTGCAAACTGTATCAGCCACAAATTCCAAACCCCATGACTGTTTAGCATTTTGGGTAGAAAATTGCATGATTTGAATGTAGTTACAGGCCTGTGTTTCTTCTGGCTTGGGGTTCCCATGTCTATGTAGAGAATCTGCAAGGCTGTAAATAAAATTTGACCTAATTAGAGGAAAAAAAGTGAAGTAATGTGAACCAAGTCTCCAATTAATAATTTATCAAAATGACGTATTGGGCCATCTCTTTCTGTACTCCAAACTCAAAGTGCCGGTAGTACAGATTACATGTAGATGCTGTTGCTTTGACCCCTATGACGTGACTTAAGGTTTGTGTGTTTCATTTACATCTTCAGCTGGGTATCCACGAGGACTCTCAGAACCGCAAGAAGCTGTCAGAGCTGCTGCGGTACCACAGCTCTCAGTCCGGCGACGAGGTGACCTCCCTGTCAGAGTACGTCACCCGCATGAAGGAGAACCAGAAGGCCATCTATTACATCACTGGTAAGCCTACATGACTTGACATACTAGTGCACCTGATGCTTTTTGAAGGAGATTCACCTCCCCCACCTTTGTAATGACTACTTGTCATTAATGGTGAGGGATCAGACCAAAGACCCTCTTCCACCAGCTGTTGAGTGCTGTGCTGGGAATCATTTACTTTGGTAGAGAATACCATCTGCTCTCCACCGTGACTGGGCCTTAGCATCCCTCCTCACAACTTAAAAGCAGATGACATTACCTGATGGCCGAGTTGCACAACATTGCTGAGGTCCTAATAACATCTCCCTACCTTGGCTTGCCATAGCTAGGAACAGAACTTGCCCCTAGAAAAACTCATTGGTTTGTGTCGTTATCAAGACTCAACTTTGCTTCCCCTACATCTTCTACCTCTTCTCTGCAAGTACTTAAAATTTTGACGATGTAACACTTGTGTTCTCTGCAATTCAGGTGAGAGCAAGGACCAGGTTGCCAACTCTGCCTTTGTGGAGCGTGTGCGCAAGCGTGGCTTCGAGGTCATCTACATGACTGAGCCCATCGACGAGTACTGCGTCCAGCAGCTGAAGGAGTTCGACGGCAAGAACCTTGTCTCCGTCACCAAGGAGGGCCTGGAGCTTCCAGAGGATGAGGAAGAGAAGAAGAAGATGGAGGAGGACAAAGCCAAGTTTGAGAACCTCTGCAAACTCATGAAAGACATCCTGGACAAAAAAGTGGAGAAGGTAAGTTCATATTCCCTAAAAAAAATATATATCTAATGTTAGTCTCTCAGTTGTGGAAGTCTGATCCTTTTTGAAAGTGCATTCTACTTGCATTGTACAGACATTTGACACATCTCCTTTTCGGCTACAAACAGGTTCCATAAATGATTTTAGACATTGTCTTTCGGTGAGTTAAACTGTGCTAGGTTTTTTTTGTTGTACTACCTGAGGTTGTGCTCTTGCACCTTGGAAATTGTTTTTTACTTCGCATCAGAATGAAGGGGATCCCCATGTTTGGTGTCATTGTTGTGAAAACCGTGTGAACTTAACTGCTTGTTTTTGACCTAATATCCGTTGGAAATTCCCAGCAGCTTGGATTTTGCTTGTTGTGTGGTGTTAAATATGGTTGTGTAGATTTTGAAACCTAACAATATTTTTGCATGATTTAACCACAGCTTGCGTTTTATTGGGCATAGACTGCAACCAGACATTTAAATCTTTTGTCTACTGGTGTTGAGATGTTGGTAGTTTTCCCCTCCCTAACTTTGAGTTGGAAAGCTGTAGTAATGATCCTTTATCCCATTCGTGCTCTCAGGTTACAGTGTCCAACCGCCTGGTCTCTTCGCCATGCTGTATCGTGACCAGCACGTACGGCTGGACGGCCAACATGGAGAGGATCATGAAGGCCCAGGCCCTGAGGGACAACTCCACCATGGGCTACATGGCTGCCAAGAAGCACCTGGAGATCAACCCCGACCACCCCATCGTCGAGACGCTCCGGCAGAAGGCCGAGGCTGACAAGAACGACAAGGCAGTGAAGGACTTGGTCATCCTCCTCTTCGAGACCTCACTTCTGTCCTCAGGCTTTACCCTGGATGACCCTCAGACGCACTCCAACCGCATCTACAGGATGATCAAGCTCGGCCTGGGTATGCAGTCAAAACCATTCACACGCACACACTGAAACCACCAGAATAGCAACCAAGCAAGAAGAAAATGAAAACCATTTTAAGTGTACAAATGTGTTTTTAGGATATAAAGGTGAAATCTAAATCACTGCTTATGAAAACGGATTGGTTACAGACCTGGTGCAGTTAATCAGTTTGAGCCTACATTGCGTTCTGACTAGTGACTGGAGGCAACTTTTGGTTAAGGAAACGGTCATAATGACATACCTGAGGTAGCCATCAGGACCTGTTAGGGCTTGTGTGAGAATTAATTACTGCAGTAAACGTCATTTAATCCAGGTTGGCATGGTGTTTACACATGTACCTGTATGACTTGATCCTCTCCTGGCAATTTCGAGGAACCTTTATGCCATTTGTGTCGTCTTCCCCTCAGGTATCGACGACGATGACGTCACCACAGAAGAGCCCGCCGCCGCCGCCGCCCCCACCACAGACGAGATCCCTCCTCTCGAGGGTGACGATGACGCCAGCCGCATGGAGGAGGTGGATTAAACCCAACCACCCCACCTCCCCCAGAAAACAAGCTCCACCTGTGATTAACCTCACATTTTCTTCCAATTGTATCTTATTTGTCATTTTCGTCCCTCGTGTGGAGAGCCTGGTTAATGTCCTTACAATGGTTAAAGAAAAAAAAAAAACACAAACTTAAATTGTCCATTTACGCTGTACAGTGAATCAAAACATGGCTCGTTCCGGAGCTTGTAAGTTTTTCTTGTAAGGGACGCCAGTAGAGAGCGGTTATTGATGTTCGAGATGGTGTCACCCGGGCCTCCTAAACTTAAGTACCCTGTTGCACTGAGTTTTGAAGTTAAGGGCACTGTCACAATGGCAGGGGAACAGGAACATTCCATCAGACTGTAAGCAGAGGGGAAGGGAGGGGAGGAGAAGGGAGAGGAGAGGCGAGAGGAGGAAGACTGGCTCAACTGCTCATGTGTGATGTGCACGCTGCATGGAGGGTGGGCTGCAGGTTCTTCTGCCCAAGTCCAGACCTGTCTGTATAAGTCTGACATTTTGATTTTTGAAAAAATTAAAAAGTTATACTGGAAATGGGTGTCTTGTTTTAATCCTATCCTCTGCACCTCACACAGGATTGTTAATCTTTAATTCTAGGTTCCCCACTTTGGGGTGGCGATGTTTAAAAGATGTGACATGCCTTCTAATAACTTGGATATCCTACAACAGTGAGTTGCTGGCCAAAATATCAGGAACGACCTAAAATATTACTAGTTTTTGTAGTTTGAAAAAACCTAATGCAATTGTATGTTCACAAACCCTGGAGGAAATAAGGCCATGAGATTGTAATGTTTGGGGGGAACGGGGTGGGGGGCAAGATACTGCTCAACCCGATGAGGTAGTTTTCGTGTTATCACTTTCAACTGTTGAATGCAATAGCAGAGAACATGTCTCATTGATGTGTTTGCAACATATATCTAATAAAGCCGGCATAGCTTTTCTTACTAAAATGAATTCCATGGGAACAATGAAAATGTCAACTTTTTAAAAATGACACCTGAAATCCTGCTTCATTCACACCTTGAGGTCAGCATTAGAGCCATAATTCCCAGCAGAATCCTGCTGTAGTGAGTCATTTATTTTAAATGTCTTAAAGATGCAATATGTCAAGCAGCAGTGAATGTTGGGTTATTTGGGAACAGACAAAATAATCCATTATTCATCCCACATCAGGAAGACTTTGCCATGTTACAGCAGCAAAATTATAAAAGATATTATATTAATTTGATCTTAACGTGTCTGATCTAAGAATTTGATCTGAGGCATAGCACAACAGCAGCTTTCATCTCGTAATGCCCTTATCCCAAATGTGCTTCTAGTATGTGCTGAGCATGAGGGGACAAGAGTGAAAGGATGTCTGCATAATCAGGGATCTTCCACTCCCCTGGTGAAATCAAGAAAGATGAGCACATTGGCTTGCAGCCCCAGATACATATACATGTGTACAACTTTGGGTAACTATCACCATATTATAGAGGAGCCAACCTACTCCAACATGTACACTTGCCTAATACATGTATGGTACAGGGCTTGCATATTTATTACATAGTTGAATGGCATGCACAAAAGGTCATAGTCATGTGAGAATATACTTTCTCTCTGTTTCTGTATTTTAAAAAGCCAGGGATCATGTGTGCTGACAGTATCTACCATATAAAATTAACGTAAATTACATTTACAGACTTAAAGATTCCACATGACTGGGCAGGACAAGTTTTTATTTTTAAGGTTATTCCTTGAACTTTGTAAAGGTAGATGTTGTTTGATCCCAATTGGTTGTATAAAAATGAATGTGCAGAAAAAGTTGAACTTCATGACGGGGCAAGTGTGCACTAAACTGGTAATATAATGCAGCCCCATTCAAGAGTAATGAAAGGTCCTTAGACAACCAGGAAGTATTTAAAGACATAAACATGTTCATGATGTTAATATTTGAGCTGATCAACCAGTCAATCTATTCCACTATTCTCTTCCGCACTCCTGATTGGCTGGAATTGTTTATGGCTCTGTTGTGACCATGGCCTTTACAGTGTATCCCCTTAATAGCACCAGAGCTGTGTGTATAAAACACCTCAGGCTAAATAAAGAGCTAGGAGTTGGAGAGGCGCTGTGAATCTAAAAAAAGTTATATCTGTCTCCTAGCTCCATATCAGTATTCCATGTGTCGTTTCAGCTTGCCAAGGGCAGAGGATTTGAATGAGAACACCAGGCAGAGTGCTTAAATGCAAGTTCTGCAATGATGACCTGACCAGCATAGTCAATTCTTTGTACATTATGGACAGACTCTAGGGAGCTATACTTCAAAGGTGGTTAAGTGTCAAATCTGGTTTATTTAGGCTAGAGGTGGTCATAAACCGGGCAGAAAAAGAGCCTGTTGGCATTTGTTAAGAAAATAAAGCCTGGAGAGCTTCCACCAACAGGTTTACAACTACCTCTGGGTAAACTAAACCAAGTTTATCCCTTAACCACCTTTGTAGTATTCCCCCCAGACAGAAGTAGAGTCTTGATGGGTGTACTGTCCCATGCATCTACAAGTTTATGCCTAGAGCAATGGCTTAGTGACATTTCCAGCTGGAGCAGAGAAACCTAAAAGACCACAGTGAAGAGCAGATATCTGCATTTTATGTCTTGCCTTATACATATCACAGTGCAACACAAAATCACATGCCATACCATAGTTAATAAATAAATCACTGGATACCTTTATTGCAATATTTTTAAATCATAAAAACAGTCTGACGTCACACATACTGATATCATTCCATGTTGATTTTAAAGTCATTCGTACACCATGCAACAATCACAAGAGATAAAACCCTGTCTGGCAAAAAACAAACATCTTTTATACAAAATCATTCAAAAAGATAGGAAGACGATAGAAAAACAACAAAGAAATGTTTTTAGTTGTAGTTCATATTCTTTTCACAACATGCCAACAAATACCCCCCTCCCCCCATATACATCTGTCACCACTCATAGACTACATTCACCCATAAGAGCACTCATACAACCCACATACAACCTGTTAGATCAGATAAAAGCACTGGTCCACCCTTCCCAATACGAGATAATGATGATCATTAAAAATACTTGTGCAAACATGTAGGATTTTTCCTTTCTGATACATGAGTAGAGTTATGTGTTCTTCTTTAAAGGGTTTTGGGTCAAAATGCACCAGCAGACAGTCCACCACCAAAAGTTCACCACGTCCATGAGCCATCGCTTCCTGAGAATGTATTTTCAGACCAACAGCTATGTCGCAGGCACTTTTGGGAGATCTTTTTCTTTAAAGAATATAAATTGTAAATTTTTCAACAAAAGCCCAATCTGTAGCCCTATTTGGTATTTGATCATAAAGGCAAAAAGACTTGGCACTGACAAACATTTGGCTAGGGCTTCTGGGATCTCATCTATGATCCTTTGGAGATCTTGTGGTTTAAAGAACAGCTGACAATCAGTTAACACCACAGACAGAGTAATGCCTCATGAATACAAAGGCTATCTTCTCCGTATTGTTCTAAATTCCAGTGACACTAGCAACAGGCATTGCAGAGTCCTTCTAGAATGACTCCCCCAATCAGCTGTTCCAGGACTTCCTGTTCTCCCCCCGACGGGCACCCGAGGCGCCTTCCCTTTTCGCCAAGGCGGTGAGAGCTGCCAGGTTGGTGCCGGACCCAGAGAGCTTGTTAGCAGAGCCAGACAGATTTGTGGTGGAGCCTGATAGGTTGGTGCTGGACCGAGATAAGTTAGACACCGCAAGGTTGGTTGTCGACGCCGAGAGGTTGGCACTGTGGCGCTTCTTCCTTTTTCGCTTGGCCGTGCCCTCCGCTCGGGTGACCCTGTCCGGGCGTACCAGCACGCCATAGCCGGGGTTACAGTGGAAGTAGTGTTTGCCATTCACAGAGCCATCATTCTTTCCTGTAAGAAAATAGAAGATAATACAGTATAGTTGTGTTATAGTTGTGTAATACAGTATAGTTGTGTTATAGTTGTGTAATACAGTTTAGTGAAACAATAAATACAATACCCTCATTCGTTTAACGTGTTTAGGCAACCAAGCCTGCATTAGAGAGTCAAAGTCTTTAAAAGGTTTATATGACCAAGCCATAACAATAAAGGCTTTTTAACTTTTGCTATGAGAGTGCCTTGGAATTTTTTTTGGTGTTTTAAATACATTACCCTGTTTCATATGAACAAGGCGACAGTAAACATTTTTGTTATAGTCCTTAAACGTGAATTGCAGTGATTTTACAGCCAATTCAATCCTAAATTTGTTTGAAATCAATTTAAAAGTTGATAAAACTGCACACCTGCTGGGACGTCCAACTCCACACCAACCCATGTGCCCTCGGCAAACTCTGTCGGTCCTATGTAGCGCACTGTGCCATGCTTATTGGTGCCTACGGTGACATACTCGCCATCCTTCAACCAGTCTGGCAACGGGCGCTCCTGCCCCTCTGCACCTTCCTCCGAGTCAGAAATGATCTCCAACCTCTCCAGGGGCTCTGTCAGGCCCAGCAGACTACTGCTGCTTCCCCCTAGCTCACCAATGCCCTTGAAGGACTTGATGTCAGAGGTCTTGATTTTCTGAATTTTGAAAGGGTTGCTGGCGGACGCAGCTTTGGGTGGATGTGGCTTGGCTGTGGGTGCAGGCTGAGCTGCTGGTTCCTCTGTCTGGGGGATTACTGAGGACACTTGTGGGGTGCCTGAGGACGTGCTTGCATCTGCAGATGGGGGGCTTTGGGAGTCTGTTGTAGGAGAGGCATCTACAGGTGGGGCTGGAGACTGTGGTTCAGGTGGAGGTGTTGGAGGACCAGGACATGGTTCCTGTGCCATATCTATGGAGGTCTCAAGAACTAACGGAGGGTATGGTTCCTGTGCAGAGGCCTCAGGAACTAAAGGATGGCATGGTTCCTGTGCTGTATCTGAGGAAACCTCAGGAACAAAGGGAGGACATGGTTCCTGCTGTGTATCTGAGGACACTTCAGGAATTAAGGGAGGACATGGTTCATCTTCTACATCTGATAACGCCTCAAGAACTGCGAGAGGGTCCTCTGCATCCTCTGACAAGGCCTCAGGAACTAAAGGAGGGTATGGTTCCTGTGCAGCCTCTGACAATGGCTCAGGAACTGAGGGAGGGCATGTTTCCTTTGCAGGCTCTAACAAAGCCTCAGAACCTAGGGGAGGACATGGTTCTTGTTCTGTATCTAGGGTCACTTGAGGAACTAAAGGAGGGTATGGTTCCTGTGCAGCCTCTGGCAATGGCTCAGGAACTGAGGGAGGGCATGTTTCCTTTGCAGGCTCTAACAAGGCATCAGAAACTAATGGAGGACATGGTTCTTGTTCTGCATCTAAGGACACTTCAGGAACTAAGGGAGGATGTGGCTCAAGGGTACCAGTGTCAGGCGTCTTGGGTGCAGGAGTGGATGGGGAACTGGAAGGTTCTTCTAGCGGGAAACGGTCAAGGTTTTTAGTGTGCAATTCTTCTTGAGACACTGGAGAAGATGTTGAATCTATATTAGCATCAGGAGCGGGTATAGAGGGTTCAGCAGGAATGTCGGAAGGTTCCTCTAGTGTGGGTGAAGACTGGCTCAGGTTGATCTGGTCCTCTGCTGCAGGTAGAGACTCCGGCTGTTCATCCTTGTCGTCAAGGCAAACCAGAGACTCACCACCCTCATCTTTCTTCACATTATCATCCACAGTATTGGCTGGAGAGGAGAGAGGAGTGCCTGACTCCAGGCCATCCTCATTGGTTGGTGTGGTGATGATCTCTGATTCAAACTCTGGTGTAGTGGGACTGGTCTGGTCAGAGTTTGATGTGGGTGCTTCAGACAAGGTTCCCATGGAGATGCTTGTGGACATGTATCCACTGGATGCATCACTTATGGGGCTGGGGGTAGCGTCGTCCGTCTCAAGCTCTGAGGAGGGCGGGGGATGTGCCTCCTGGAAGTCACCTGCTGCTGAGATCTCTGGTGTTACCTACAGAAGTGCAAGAAGTGTATAAACAGAAGTGCGCAAACACCAGCATATATCCAAATACCTACATGTATAAAATACCAATGTGATTTGCAGAGTTACAGTCCCATCTTATTTTTGTTTTACAGTCATGTTACTTCACTATTTAAACAAATCAACAAATATATAAAAAAATGAAACACAGAAGTTTCAGGGTGGATGAAATCAAATCAGTGAGCAATGAATCTGCATTTTATATTCCAGCTCCTCACTACCTGGTATTATCCAGGCCTGGCACTTCACACAAGTCTAAATACAGTTAGCAAAAGTAGAGGGTGTCACTGACATGACATCAACATGATTTTGCAGAACCTAGGGTCTATTTCCTGAGGTTCCAGTTCAAAGCTGTTATAATGACACAAAGACAGGAACCTCAGGGAAGGCAAACAGAAACCTCAGGGAGGGCCGACAAAACAAAACAGAGCACAGAAGAACATGACAAGTGTGAGTGACATACGGCTGTCATGGCGACATCAGTGGCAGCTGCCTCAGACATGCTTGACTCCTCACTGAGTGGGCCAACAACAGTGGCGACAGCATCCATTTGTGGAGGGGAGGAGGGAGAAGCAATGGGTGCTTCATGTGGGGACTCAGAGGTGTCCTCCAAGATCTTCTCCTCCTCTGGAGTCTGGGTGACCTTAAAGGCACAGAAAACACATTGGATCTTTAAGGCACTGCATGTCCTAACCTCACATATAAAAACCCTTTACTACAGAGGATAACACTAAAAAGGTCCTAAAAGACAGATATACAACAAATACTCATCATTTACAATTTAGCATTTTGGTAACATCTTTAGAAAACAACATTTAGTCATGCACACACAGAAAAAATATCTAATTAAATGCTGGTGGTGGTTAAATGCTGAGCTATCTGACAGAAATAAACATAGAAAAGTGGAACTGTAAAATCACTGCAACAGGCAACACTCTTACTAGTTTTGCAGCATCAAGGTCCTCATCGACACTTGCAGACTGCACAATAATGCGAGGCACATTCTTTAGAGACAAAACAGACAAAACATAGGGCTTAAGTTCCAAATATCACCAAATACATTAGAGGAATACGCTGTTCATGTGATCATTTGATATGATTACATGAACATCTTATTCATTTGATACGCTGTTCATTTGATCGTTTGACATGATTTGATGGATATGATGGACATTTATTTTACTTATTTTTCAAACCCATTAGAATAAAGGCCAGAGGCGGTGTTCGAAAAATAACAACTAAAGATAATCACTCTTCCAAATCAAATGTTGTGCCAGCTGTTGTTTCGTCATTCCTTTAGGAACATTTTAGATCATGGCATCAAAATCAGGATCCAATCACCCAGCCAAAGATGCAAAATTAATGTGTGCAGCATGCCTGATCCCTGACAGAATTTCAAGGCTGTACACCTCCACACTCAGAAAGCCATTGGGGATATTTCAGGTACAGTATGTGGCTTAATGACAAGTCTGGGAATGATGGCTCCCAAATAAAAATATAGTCATCTTTTAGGAGGGTTACCCCCTGTCCTTTAAGACAACTTACTAGTTACAAGTTTGTCACTTAACCAGGCAGTTAAAACAGGGCTGTGGTCACGCTCAGCCATGTTTGCCTCCTGCATGTAGCAGCACAGCTAAGCAGGACCCAGTGTAAAGTACAGTTTGCCCCCAAAACTCTCTGGGTGTGGAGTGGCCTTAAAAGGAGAGACGTGATCTATTTTGTGTGTTACACCTACAGGCCCCCCAGTAAAGAGGTCAAACACAACTACTCGGGTATCCCCAGGGTCCCGCAGCCCCGGATTAGCAGACTCCACCTGCAACAACACCACCAGTGTCCTCATGGCTCTGTTACACATGGTTCAACACCCACGCCCCACACACCAACCCTGCCCCCGCCCGCCCACATACACACTTAACAACATATCATGAACACTGACACAGTCATGAGAATACATAAACATATACACACACACACACACACACACACACACACACACACTGAAACTTACAGGCCACTCAAACAGCATAATAAAACCAGTTTCTCTCCACGCATTACTACGTTTACACATAGCAGGTATGCAGTGCATTTACTAGCATTTGTAATATTGAGGGGTTGTGGCGAGTCACCTACCTGCTGGGAGAGAGAGGCAGGCCGAAGGTCTTTCTTTTCGTCACGGCGGGGGAAGAGGGATTTGAGCAGCTTGGGCACGGGGGGCACCAGGGCTTTGACTGGGGAGAGAAAAGAGGCAGGCGGGCCTGAGACACCTGCACAGGACGGAATGAGGATGAGGAAGAACACCACCACAAGGAAAGGTACAGAAAGGTTCCATTAGAGGAAAGAGGGGAGTCATTAAATAATAGAAGGAGGAGGAGGAGGACAAGCAGAAGGGGGAGATGGTGGGGAGGGGAGGATAGTGGAGGGGCAAGAGTCATAACGACAAGCCACCCGACACCAGATGCTAGCATCGTCATGACAACAGCACAGAACAAAGAGAGTGTATGTATGTGAGAGTATGTGGTATCATATATTATACAGAGACTATTGGGCTGGGATCACTTGACAAGCTAATTTTACTTTGTACTATTCTAATTTCAATGAAAGACACTACATATTCATAGTTTAGGAGAGATCAGCATTTCAAGATCACTCAACCACATAGGTAGGTATTACATTAAAAAATAACACATTTGAACTGGCTAAAAATTGAACCATTAGGATGACCATAAAATGATAATAATAATAGTTGTTGTTGTTATTGTTGTTGTTACTATTATTATTATTATACTAATAATCATTATCATCAACAACAACAGCAACATCTTTACCTGTATATCACATTTCATACAAAAGATGCAGCTCAAAGTGCTTCGACAAAAAACACAAGGCAGCAGAAATGCACAAGACAAGATGTGTTGTAGTCTAGTGGTGCCAGGAAAATGCATTAGGGCGCCGCTGAAAGCTCCTAGGAGCAAACACCAGGGTGATGGGAGTGAGGAAAAACTCCCTGTTTGCGTTTCTTTCGTTTTTTTTTTTTTTTTTTGTAAATAAAGGAGGAAACCTCAGCCAGAACCAAGCCCCCCCGAGGGAGCTCCATCCCCCACAGCTGAATGTGTGTCTAGGACGAACTGTTTTAGAGGAAAAGTCTCTGAGAAAACACACAATGCCCCAACATGAACTGTATTACAGCATACACTACTGCAGATAGGGGGCAGCATACGGAGACTCTGGATATGCTGCAGTTATTCAGCATACCTTTTAGTCAGAATAATGTAATCAGTAACAATAATAATAATAATAATAATAATAACAACATACTCAGTATTTCCACCACCATGTCACTAATCGATCAAACAAGCAGTCAAACACACATGAGGCATAAGCACCATTCAAGGCCCACATAAATCCATACAGGCATTTCAGAGAGGAGGAGGTTAGAAGATTAGGGAGAGGGGGAAGAGAGAGGGGGTGGTGGGAGTTTTGGGTTACCTGGGTCAGGGCTTGAGCCACTCTGAAGGCTTGTGTTTGGGGAGGAGGGGCTTCTCAGCTGAGGGGGGGAGAAGGCAGACATGTCCTGCTGGGCATCCCAAGGATTCTGGGAAATATCAGAGGAAACGCAGAGAGAGAAGACAAAAGAGAGAAAGAGAGAGAGAGAGAGGAAGGGAGGGAGAGAGATAGAGAAAGAGAAAAAGAAAGAGAGAAGGAGAGCAAAAGAGAAAGAGGGACAAGGAAAGAAAAGAGAGAAAGAGAGAGAGAAGAATACAAAACTGAAAACACTTAAACTATGGTTAGCTGGAACTATGAACTATGACTCCTATTTTTGGCTTTCAGGATCTCCGTGTTTCAGGACCTTGGCATGTTAATTAGTGCATCTGTTAGCACAGACCAAATGAATGTTCAGATTCACTATTTTCCACGTCACAACTTAAAACTGCATTAAAGTCTGTTTTTTTTAAAAGCCTGGAATGCTGACAACTGCATGTCCCCCGGCTAAGTTTATTGGTGGCTCACTTTGAAGATGTGTAGGTCGTGGTTGAGGGAAGAAAGATCCTGGCGACTTCCAGAGAGCTGTGAGGGCAGAGACGGAGAGAAAGAGGGAGAAAAGAAGGAGAGAAAGAGGGAGAGGAAAGGGAGCAGGTGTTAGTAGGGGCAAAGAGGATGGAGAACAGAATTTGTGAGGGAAGGTAGAGGGGACGGATCATTGACTCACTCACCCTGTTAACATTGGGAGAACTGAGACATCGCCTCCGGATCTTGCCTTTGGCAGCTAAGTGTTCCTTCACAGCAACTTCCTAAAGCACATGTACATACACACACAGTCACACACACACACACACACACACACACACACAGTCACAGTCACACCCATGCACACACACACACACACACCCATGCACACACACACACACACACAGATACAGATACACACACACATACACACACACACACACACACACACACACACACACACACACACACACACATATGCAGATAGCGCATTAGAGAGAAAGATGGCCTGAATATCACAAAAGCTATGAGGCTTTGTGAGGTGTGAGACCCTACATTCGTTCCAACACACCAAACACACGCAAGCTCAAAGCCATACAATCAAAAGTATTTCTTTGGGTCGTGACCTTTCCCATCTGCCCTCTGACCTGTCTGAGGCGGTCCAGGGTCAGGATGTTCTCCACGGCCAGCACGCTGCGCAGGTACTTCTCGATGGCCGCCTCGCTGTCAGAGGACTCGGGGTTGTCAGCACTGGCCGCCAGACGAACCAGCATCTCTCGGTCCTCTGGACCCTGGGTGTCCTGAACACAAGGCCACACACACACACACATGCACACACACACACACACACACACACACAATTTTAAATACAAATGTTGAAGAGGGTGTTCGTATGTGTGTGTGTGTGTGTGTGTGTGTGTGTAAGCTTTTGTGTGTGTTGTATGCACACCTTTGTGTGTGCGCGTGTGCGCATGTGTGTGTGTGTGTGTGAATAATCATCTTCTGAGACCCCAAAAGAGGTCTTACAACCTGCTCTTCTATTCAGTTTTACTGAAAGGTGCCTGTTAGGGAGGCCTATAAATGCTGCAGTTCAGTGCTTACGTCTCAAGGACATCAACATAATTGGTAGTAAACCATCTGCTAACTGCCATTTTATCCTTGGGCTGCCTCACACACATTCACACTCACACTCACACTCACTTACACTCACACACAGCTAATCACATATGACGCATTGGGTTTTGTGTTAACAGTTTTAATTCAATTCAATTTCCAATTTCCAGAAATTGTCTTTCAGCCGTCATTCTCTTACCCCTGGTACATTGGACACGATCTCGAAGGTGACGCCGCATCCTGGAATGGTGCTACGCTGAGACATCTTCTTCAGAAAGCTCTGAGCA
>CM059282.1:19579744-19634425 GCA_030347295.1 Setipinna tenuifilis
GTAACCCTCCACCCCTCCAGGCTGACTGGGCGGAGGTGGGTGGTGGTACCTGTCGGAGCTGGAAGATTCCCCCGGTGCGGACGTCTTTGGCGGGCACCACCTCCACGGGCATAAACTCCCCACCCTCATTCAGCTCCAGCACCTGCACCCAAAGCTCCAACCTACGCACCACCTCACTCCACCTAGGCACACACACACACACAAATGCGCGCACACACACACACACACACACACACACACACACACACACACACACACTTTCAACAGACATGCCTTTGCTTAAGTGCTTATATGCATGTATGTTAATGCGCTGTGTGTATGTACTTCTCCCTAAGCAATAAAAGCTGAAATGGGGGGGTGTGTGTGTGTGTGTGTTGGTGTGCAAGTTGTTCACGCGTGAATTCATCTGGCTAAGAAAAGCATAATTCAGCATGTGCGAGTGTGATTGTGCAACACTAGAACACCCCTCCCTGTCCCTGTATGTGACCTGATTATGTGAGTATATGTATGTGTGTGTGTGTGTGTGTGTGTGTGTGTAGCTTGGTACACCTCTCCAGTGTGTTTTGGCCTAGATGCATGAATGCACGTTTGCAGGTATAGGTATGCATGTGTGAATGTGTGCGTTGTGTTGCTCCATGAGTTCTATGAGAATGTGCTCTATGAGAATACACTACCTCTCTCTAAGTGAGCGTGTCTTGGCCTTGATGACTATATGTAGGTTTTGTTTGCAAGTATGGGCACAAGTGTGTGTGTGTGTGCTGTGGTGAGTGTTGTGAGATGATAGGGTACCTCTGTCTGAGAGTGTGTGTTTTGGCCTAGCTGCATTAATGTAGGTTTGCGGGTACGTGCAGGTGTGTGTTTGCACGCACTGTATTGCTTTCTGGGGTAATGGTAGTGTGTAGGCCTAAAGCACGCACATCTTCCTCAAATAGTCTGGGTGCTGGACTACAAAACACAGTCAAAGAACAAAACAAAGTCTACAACACCAGTACATGCTCCGACACCAAAGTTTTAGTCAATGTCACGTCTGGTGAAGGTCCCATGCCTGGAATGTCACATTGATTAAAGCTTCTGTGTGGAAGCATACTGGTGTCACAGACTAGGTAATGATAGTGTGCCTCTCCATAAATAAGTATGGATGAGAGAATGCAGGTTTGCATCTAAGTGTGTGCATGTGTGAGTTGTGGACACTATGATGCTCTGTAAGGTAATGCTGTATCTCTAGCTGAGAGAATGTGTTTTTGCCTTGAATTTAGGTTTGCTTCCAGGTATTTGTGCTGCACTGAGTATTGTGAAACAATCGTGTAGCTCTCCCTGAGCGAGCGTGTTTTGGCATGGATGCATGAATGCAGGTTTGCTTGCGAGTATGTGTGAGGTACTGAGGATAGGTTTGCAGGTATAGCTACAGTATGTGTGTGTTTGTGCTCACTGTGGTGCTCTGTGAGCCAATGTTAAAGAGTACCTCTCCCTGAGTGACCGTGTTTTGGCATGGATGCCATGGAGGTTTGCTTGCGTATGTGTATGAGTATGTGTGTAGGTAGGTTTGCAGATACAGGTAAAATATGTATGTGTTTGTGCACACTGTGGTGCTCTGTGAGGCAATGGTAAAGTGTACCACTCCCTGAGTGAGCGTGTCTTGGCCTGGATGGCATGGAGATTTGCTTGTGTATGAGTATGTGTGTAGTTATGAGTATGTGTGTAGGTAGGTTTGCAGATATAGGTACAATATGTATGTGTTTGTGCACACTGTGGTGCTCTGTGAGGCAGTGGCAATGTTAAAGTGTACCTCTCCCTGAGTGAGCGTGTCTTGGCCTGGATGGCATGGAGGTTTGCTTGTGTATGTGTATGAGTATGTGTGTAGTTATGAGTATGTGTGTAGGTAGGTTTGCAGATATAGGTACAGTATGTGTGTGTGTGTGTGTGTTTGTTTATGCACACACTGTGGTGCTCTGTGAGGCAGTAGCAATGTTAAAGTGTACCTCTCCCTGAGTGAGCGTGTCTTGGCCTGGATTACGCCCAGATCCCAGAGTGCCAGGTTCCTGCGGGGGTGCGCCAGCTTGTGGCCGTACACCTCGATGGCCACCGCCCCCTCAGACAGGAACTCCACAAAGTCCTCGCTCACCGCAACCTCAAACTCCTGAGAAAAATACACATCACACCACATAAAAAATATACACATCACATCATCGCATTATACACACACAGACACACATATGGATGCACGCACACACATTCAAACACACAAACACACACACGGCAAATCAACTCTGATCCACTTGAGAATACAAATCGAAACAAAATACATGCCATTAATCACACAATCACAATCCAATACACATTACATATACAGGAGCAGAAAGTTCATCTCACACATAGACACCCATACACATATATTAATTGCTAGTACAGACAAAAACTCAGACACAACAACAATGCAACAAACAATACAACACAACCCCCCATACACATCACTTATTACAAACAAATTCACTAACACATTCATAACCTCTCTCTCTCTCTGTCTCTCTCTCTCACACACACACACATACACACACACACACACACAGGCATGCGCTCACACACACTCACACACTCACACTCACACTCACACTCTCTCACACTCTCTCACACTCTCTCACACTCTCTCACACTCTCTCACACTCTCTCACACTCTCTCACACTCTCTCACACACACACACACACACACACACACACACACACACACACACACGCTTCTTTAGCAGGGTGGTCTCACTGACCTTGCTGCTGTCGAACACCACCAGGCACTGGGGCTCCTTGGAGCTGGGCGTGTGGGGGGTGGAGGGGTCCACCTCTGGGGCGATGAACACAGGCTCCTCCTGCTCCCAGAAGTGGTACTGGCAGAACACAAAGTTGGACAGGTGCTGGGGCAGCCCAGTGGCCTGCATGACCCTTACCTGGAGAGTGGGGGGAGGTCAGATGATAAAGATAGAGTTAATTATGCTGTGTGGTATGTCCATCTAAAGCCCCCTTCAGGTCCAGCACTGTCAGTTCACGGGCAGGGGCAGGGCTGGGCCTTGGTAGCCTGGTAAACCAGCCCCTCTAATAGAGAACCAAGGCCATATCCTGGTAAACCAGCCCCTCATTTTACTGCGTTTTGTACAGATGGTCTGGCTGTGCTGTATTGAGAAATGTTTTTCTTCCTGCAGGTGTGGACTCTGCTGAAATTTTAAAAGATTGGATCTGCCTTTACCCAAACATTAACATGAAGGAAGTTATGAAGCTTTTTTCGGATACATTCGGACGAACAACGGATGCTCACGAACACTCGCTTTGTGCACCGATTTGGCTAAAAAGGATTCTGCCTACAACCAGCCATTTCAATGACACCTGCGCCAGACCCTCTGTACAAAACGAAGTAAAGCTCGAGGAGCTGGTTTACCAGGCTACGGCCTTGGTTCTCTGTTAGATAAGCCTTTATAATGGCTTCTCACTCTCTTTCAATAGGCACTTCTCTTCTGTTCATGCAGCCTCTACTTTGGTTTCCTCTTCTCTCCCTTGTTTTCTCCCTTCTCTTTCCTCACTCTCTTATATTCTTTAACACATCTAACATACTGACACATTCATTACATCCACACAGGCTCAACCTTATAAACAGCACTTCAGCTCTGGGCGTTTGTTTGGTTAACTTGTTTTGATTTAACAAAATTTGTATTGTTTAGTATCTACTTTTGTTGTCGAGGCCCTCATTATGTAATGGTGTACGAACCCACTGTTACATGACTAATATTTACATAATACTATACATAGTACATATTGTGTTACTTAGAATGTGCTATAACAACAAAAAACTAGAACGAATTATTGTGACTAATCAGTGATCATAATGGTTATGGTGACCATTATGGTGACTCAGAGGAAATCTATTAACTATTTAACTGAATCTATGAAATATATATATATATATGAATAAATCACATAACATTTCAGAAATCAATGTAAAATTAGTCAAAAAATCTAATATACTGATAGTACTTAAAACTAATAATGTTAAGATTCATAACTGACGCTTACTGTACTTACATGAGAATGCACATTTAGAAGAACCTGCCAGCTACAGAGATGCCTAACAGCTGTCCAATTTAGAACACATATTACTTACATACTTATCTATTATTAATGGCTTTTTTGTCGGCCTCGGGCTGAAGAGTTATCAAATATCTGCAACATCATGAGGATGTGTCGCATTCCCTACCCCCCCACCTCCCCCACCCCGCCTCAGCCCCCACCCTGCCCAAACCCTCCTGGAGACCTTTGGCGTGTCTCACCGTGCAGACCAGCTGTCTCTCCTGCCCCTCCCCCTGGGGCCCTCTGCCGGGCTCCTCCGCACCGACCTCGCTCTCCTCCACGTCTCCGCTCACGCGCTCCACCTCCACATGTAGACGCCCTGCCACCTGACACACACACACACACACACAAACACATATACATGCACAAACACAGATACATGCATTAGCACAAATACATACACACACGCAAACACACACACACACATACATACAAATACACACATACAAATATACACATGTACAATCAAACACATAATGCACACCACAATAAAATATGCATGCATACAGACACACACACCACACAAATACACATGAATACACACACACACAAACATACACACACAATCTTTAATCAAAGTGCAATGTTCTTTAACACACACACACACACATGTATACTCACACATACCCACACCCACACACACATACACACACACACACCTCTTAGTCACTGAGGTTGAGCTATGCTTTGGGACAACTATGAGTCATTCAAACTGACCAAAACATACATATGTCAACCTGCTCTGTGTCCTTGTCACGAGACGAGTGCGATAGTGACACTCCGAGAGACCTCCGAGAGACCTCAGATAAAACCCAGAATTATGTCACCATGACTTACCACCCCCCCCCAGCCTAATCTGACCTTGGGAAGCAGCACACAGCCAGTGCGTCTCTGTAAAAGTGCCCCATATCTACCCTCTATCTAATGTCTCGGCGTCTTTACAGTAATGCAGACAACCACCACTGCAAACCAGGGTACTGTCAGTGTGACAAAGCAAAAAAAAAAAAAAATACACTGCTGATCCACAGACATGTGAAGTCAGGCTGATATTTTCTCAATCCCTAACGTCATGACTATCAAAACAATGTGAGGTAGGTCTAGCAGATAGACAATAGACAATGCATGTTGAGCAACACAACACTAAAACACTGAAACACTACCATGCTGAGAAGGGATGCATTTTTTTTTTTCAAACAACAGCTTCTGCTAATGTCTGCTAATGCTACCGACAGCTCTGGGGAGTCACTCTGTAAAAACAACCCCAGCAAGGTCAGTTGGAGAAAAACAAGCAAGGACAGTAGCGGCTGGCCAGTGAGTGGACACACACCTCCCCCTTCTGGTTGATGATGGGTACTGCGTACTGCAGCTTGACGTCGTGGAAGAGGCAGGAGAGGAAGATGTTGGCCACGCCAATCAGGCTGTGGTTCTCCTGCTCGTCAAAGAAGGGGTCGGCTCGCTTGAAGTAGCTACGCATGACCTGGAGGGGGGGGGGGGGGGGGGTCATTTGGAAACAGCTGCATTTAACTGTCTTCTGTGGGTTCTCTGAATATTTAATGCCTTAACTTAATGCCTTTGATAATTTACTTAAAATTACGCAAAAAAAGTTATACCTAAAGTTGGAATTAAAGACTTGAACTAATTTCCACGTATTTATTTGTAATGTATGTTACGTATATACATTGTTGTATATATGTCTATGTGTGTGTGTGTGTGTGTGTGTGTGTGTCAAAACAGATACATTCCACAATACATTTGTGAAACATCTATGGACAGCAGATACAGTGTGGCACAGTGTGGTACAGTGTGTGTGTGTGTGTGTGTGTGTGTGTGTGTGTGTGTGTGTGTGTATATGCCTGTGTGTGTGTGTATGTACTCACGGGGTCATCCTCATCGTAGTCCTTCCACTCCTGGTAGAGCTCGCGCATGTCCACCAGGCGGTTCTCCATCTTCTCCATGGCCCAGATCTGCTTGCCCTTCCCCTTCCTCCGCACCTGCACCGCCGGCTCACTCAGCACCGCGTCACGCTGATACACACACACACACACACACACACACATATTACACACACACACATTACACACACATATGCACATTACACACACATTACACACAGATATGCACATTACTCACACACACATACATTACCCACACATATGTACATTACACACACACACATATGCACATTACTCACATACACATTACACACACATTACACACACATTATACACACACATTACACACACACAAGAGAGAGAAATAAGTGTGAGGAAGAAAGGAAGAATAAGTGACCATGGGTTAACTTACTGAGTAAATGACAGACTGGGAGTAAGTAAGTAAGAAATTGAGCGAGTGAGTGTGTGTGAATGAATAACTGACTAGCAGTAAAAGTGAGTGAATGAGTGAGTGAGTGAGTGAGTGGCTGAGTGAGTGAGTTTGAGTGAATGTGAGTAAATGATTGACTGAAAGTTAGAGTGAGTGAGTGAGTGAGTGAATGAGTAAGAGAGAGTGAATAAGTTAGTGAGTGGAAGGTTATAATTGAAGAGCTGAATGAGTAGGCAAAATGTTATTCTCAAAAACATTTACCAAAGCACTTTTTTTTACCCAGTTTAAACCACTAAAGTCAACAAGAGAGTAGAGTTTGCCAGCTAAGCTCCTACTACAGATGCTGCGAGTGTGGATGTGGATTGTTGGCTTAGGGAGAGGCTCAGAGGGACTGAGCACACACACAAACACACTCAAGACACACACATGCACGCGCGCGCACACACACACACACACACACACGCACACACTCAAGACGCACACACTCAAGACGCACACACACGGTCACACACACACGGTCACACACCTTCTTGTTTGCGTTGAGGTTAGGTGCGGGGATCTGCAGGGTAACTCTGTACTCGGTGCGCTTGTTGAGCTCCTCGGCGATGAAGCCGGCCTCCTGCACCAGCAGGTTGGCCCGGACGATCTGCTCTCTCAGCCTCCTCAGGCTGCGCGTCATCACTGCCTCCCTGTAGGGGGCGCCACAGAGACAGACAGAGGGTCGGACACGTCAGAGTGAGATATCAACAATGACACAGCACAAATACCCTACACACTGCTTTTTAATACTCCAATGTGATTTTAAAAATATGTTATGTTCAACTGTTTATGTTTTTTGGCAGCACTATGCTTTAATAGCTATACTAATAAAGCATCTTTGAATTGAACTGAGATCGGTATGTCAGTGCAAGACATAAACAACAACACAGCAAAATTAAAGCGGTCATTGCTTATATCCTACAACATCATTGTAGGATAAAAACAATGACACAGCAAAATCAATGTCAATCTACGATATAAATAAAGGCACAAAACAATTAGAGGCGCCGCAAGCATCTCCAGACTTGGAGGCGAAGAAATGAAACAACATAAAACACAGGGCTGAACAATTTGAGAAAAACAAATACTATAATTGGGATTTGATTTGCGGTATAATTTGCAAGTCAAGGGTCAGTACAATATTCCACATTTGACTGTTGAGCATACCTACTGCAGTAGAAACAAAACAATACTAATAGAAAAAAGGTTGTCACTGTCTGTCACACAACCAAAGGAACAGGGTTGCAAGTTCCATGATTAAACACAACCTTTATGAACAGCTAACTGCATGAATTCTAATTGCAATTTTGACTAACTCTCACCTATAATAAGACATACTGTCACACACATAGTGTGTCTGAGTGAGTCTGGTCAGGGAAAAATGCCTAATTTTTATACTTTATTTTAACACTGCTTGATATAAAAATGGTCAATAAACTAAAGACTAATAAATGTAAATATATGCTATGGCGATAGATTTTTTTTACGTGTGCCATCTCTGGTGGGCCATCTCCTCCACCCAGTAGTCTCACACAGCTGTGTGTGGGGGGTGTGGCTGTTTAGGTGGATGTAAGTCAAATGTAATTAATGTTATTTCTGTAATAACACTCTCATTACCCAAAACAAATTTCTCTATGCAGAGACCATAAAGGCTCATCTGAAAGGTGATGTGGAATGGTGGAACAACCTACCAGTTGCTACAAGAACAGCAACATCCCTTTCTACCTTTAAAAAGCTTGTAAAAACCTCTCTCTTCAAAGACTGCTTCCCTTCCTAACAAAACTAACAATCACTAAACCAACACTCTCTTACTCTGTCCCCATGTGGGGAGTGTGTGTGTCTGTAGTGCCCCTGCTCTGGGAAACTTACTTGGGCACATGCTCCTTCTTGTATGTATAAAGGTAGTCGGCTTACTCTGTGTTACTCTACACCTCTGTCAGCTTATGTCGCTTTGGATAAAAGCATCTGCTAAATGTAATGCAATGTAATGTAATGTAATGAAAGAATTACCTTTCCTCGCTCCATTGCCGCAGACGATTTTGGGCTCCAGCAGGCCCAGAACCAGACACAGACCCAGACGGGCCGCTCAGGTGCTCGGTGCTGCGGTGGTGCGCTGGCTGGACGGGGGTGGATGTGGTTGTGGTGGTCGGCTGCTTCTCGGGGGTGAGGCGTCTGCGCAGCTGCTGCAGCTCCTGCTCGTACATCTGCCGCTGGCGCTCCAGCGCAGAACGCTTCTCCTCCTCGTGACGACGCTCCAGAGTCTGCAGCACCGCCTGCATGGGGTCTGAGAGAGAGAAAGAAACAGATGTAGGGGAGAGAGAGAGAAAGAGAGAGAGAGAGAGAGAGAGAGAGCGCAAAGAAAAGAGAGTAAGAAAAACAGATATAGAGTGAGGGAGCAAAGGAGAGAGAATGGGAACAAGAGAGAGACAGACAGAGATGGAGAAAGAGACAGATATAGGGGGGAGAGAGAGAGAGAGAGAGAGAGAGAAATAGAGAGAGTCAGAGGCATTAGAATCGTCTCTGTGACACCCTGTTCTCTAACATACCATGAAAAAAACAGCAACAGTATCTTCCAGATGAACAGGTGGATAGATTCTGGAAAAGTGTGGACGTAACAGTGAAATCAAAACAGAAAGTGAACTCTGAACTTGAGTTCTACATTTACACGCAGTACAAAGAAATCTAGGTAATTTCCAGACATGAAGGCAGCTTCAGGGCTAGTTCTGGGTTCCTATTTTGGCACCAGTTTTGTTGCATTAAGATGGCCAAAGAACTATCTCTGGGCCAGGAAAACAATTATTCTTTTCCAGTCTAGAACTAAAAACCAGTTTATGTCCAGGGGGCTGGGTCAGCATTACAGTGACCCAACAAGACTGAGTACAGGCAACACCAGGTGCTGATCAGTGGAAAAGTGATACAAGTCATCTACAAAGGATCACCCAACAGGATTTATCAGTCCTCAGAATGTACTGGGGGCACTTAGATATTGCCCTTGCTAATGCCAATCTAAAAAGCCATGTATGATTGACATTTTAATCTGATACCACCCTCATCTTTCCACCACCACCACCAGCACCAGCACCAGCACCATCACCCACCCCTCCTCCTCTCAGGCTTACCGTTGTTGCCCAGGGCCTTCATCATGACCTCGGTCTGGGCGTACTCGTAGTTAAAGCTGACGTCACTGGACCCTTGGCTCACAGTGTCCATGTCCACCTCCAGCTGCTCCGTGCTCAGGCTGCTCTTCATCGTCCCACCATCCTCTTCCTCTGTGCTGCGGGACAGCAGCTTGGGCATGTTGATCCTGCACAATAATAAAAGGCAAAGTGTAGAGAAGAGGAGAGATGCGTAAACAGAATTTTGTTTATCTGTCCATATCTGTTTTTTTCACAGTCTTCAGCACTGCAGTGCTTGTGACTCACACACTCACATTATGTACTTAGAGACAACACGAAACTAACACAGAGACACAAACAGGAAGTGGCGTCATCATCTACGGAAGGTGTGTTTGTGTTCTGACCTGAAGAAGTGATTGTTGCCCCAGAGGATGCGGTCTCCATGGTGAAGCTGAATCGGGGCGGTCACTGGAGATCCATTCACAAGCGTCCTTTAAAAACACACACACACACACACACACACACAAAGAAGAGATGAGAGAGACTCTAAAAACACCCACACACAAGAGAGGCTAAAACACTACATTATCACTACCCCACACAGAAAACAGAGAATAACAATAATGCTGTCCTCACCAACAGCAATTACTTTCTTACACACTTAACCACTATTAACTCATAGATGAGTCGTAAAAAAGCACACTTGTGTTGTGCGAGAACGAGTGTCTTTAGAGACTAGAAATGGCTTGTTCAGCATCTGAGGAGGAGGAGGAAGTACTACCGGGCGTTCTTGTGAGGAGTGAGGACCACCCCCGAGTCGCTGGTGATGTTGATGACGCAGTGCTCCGCCTGGATGGCCATCCCACACAGCTGGATGTCCTGGGAGTTAGCGGAGCCCACACGTGTGTGGTCCTGCACACACACAGATACACACACACACACACACACACACAGACAGGCACACACAGGTACACACACACAGACACACAGAGACGCACAGAGACACACAGAGACACACGCACATGCACACGCACACACACAGATACACACACAGACACACACACAGACACACACACAGACACACACACAGACACACACACACACACAGACAAACACACAGACACACACACAGACACACACACACACACACAGACAGATACAGACACAGATACAGACACAGATACAGACACAGACACAGACAGGCACACAGGCATGCACGCACACACGCAAAACAACAAAATAATTACATTTAAAAGATCTAGAGACTAGAGCCTGACTATTCATTGGAGGTTGTGGCTTCTCTTGTGGTACCTTCAAATAGTAAACCAACAACTCATTGAGGGCAGGGTCAGCATTCAGGTTGACCAGGAAGCATTTGTCCTCCATAACCCTGATGCCAGAGGACTGGAGAGAGATGCCCAGACTCTCCAGCTGCTTCTGTCGCTCCTGTGAACACATGAACACCCTCACATCTATTCAGATTTGTCTGTCAGTGTCTATCTGTCTGTCTCTCTTGTGTCTGTGTCATGCCTGTGATGGTGGCACTATCCAAGAAACTACATACTGTTGAGTCCACATTGTGCCTATGCTGGTCAGACTATCCATCAACAAAAGCTACTTCGAATTCAAAGCTATACATATCTGCAGTATGTAAAATAATATTCATTTTTCATGCTTTGCTGATCCTGCTCCATGTGTATTACATGTTCTGTACATTACTGTAATACAAACGAGAGTGAGTTTTGATGCAGCTAGTTTAGGACATGAATGTGGCGAAAGGTAGTTTTGACTCTGAGTGAAACTCGTAGCTTAATTTAAACAAATCTGCAGCTTAATTTGTGTTCTCTATTATAAGTCACTTTGGATAAAAGCTTATGTAATGAAACAACTATGACATTAGGATTGCAAACAATAATGTCCTGCTTGGAAGATAAAAAAGCTGACACTAGCTCAGTTAGAAAGAACTTGGTGAAACAGAGAGTGTGTTTTGATGGGTGTGGTGTGTAAGTACCTGTGCTATGGCCTCGGTCTTCCTCAGTTTGTCCTCCCAGGTGACGGTCATCTCCTGAATCAGCTTTTCAGACTCCTCCAGCCTTTCCTTGAGCTCTGGAGCCTTCATGGACTAAACACACATATACACACACACACATAAATGTATACACATACACACACTCACGCAGGCAGGCACGCACGCACATGCAAACAGAGACACAAACACATTTCTGTGGCTGAGGGGCAATTCTGAGCTGAATAACATATCTCCTTAGCCACAGTTCAACAGTGCAATGTATAACGGTAATTATCTCTACAGACACTGATGGATGAATGAAATCTGTAAAGCATTTAGGTCTGCAGCTCTGGTCATGTGTCTTCCATTTAACACACACTGCCACATGTACGACTGTCACTGCGTCAGAGTAATCTATTTCTGATCTACTAGTAGGGTGTATGTGTGTGTGTGTGTGTGTGTGTGTGTGTGTGTGTGGGTGTGTGTGTGTGTGGGTGAATGTGTGTGTATGTGTTAATGCAATGAGTTTGAATAAATAAACCAATGCTAAAACATCCAGTGGTTTATTTGGCTATATTGTAATATTTTGTATATATTTCTCAGCCCTAGTGTGTGTGTGTGTGTGTATGTGTGTGTGTGTGTGTGTGTATGTGTGTGTGTATGAGCATGCATCTCTACCTCAGCCTCGGTCAGCTGGTCTCTGAGCTTCTCCACCTCCTCCCGCAGTTCTCTGATGATGCGAGCGTTGGGGTCCTCGTTGACCACGGCGTGGTTGACGATGCTCTTGGCGCGGTCAGCGTAGCGAAGGGTGGACAGTGTCTCCTCGTAGTTGTCGGCGGCAGGGCTCACTGTGGCAACCATCGCCGTGCGACTGTTACCACCGAGACTGTCCTGTCAGGTGGACAACACAGAGAAAACACGGTTAGATCCAGCAGATATGAGCCATCCTATCAGTATATCCACATTTGAGGTTTTCGAGTGAAATTCTCTAAGCAGGTAGCAGCCCAGCAAACTATGTACTATGTGGCTTCCTGTAACTGTAACCTACCACTAACCACAAGCACCACATCACATCTTTGAACATGAAAGGACATAGACAGCTAAAAAAAAATCAGCTTGCTGCAAACCCAAAGAGATCTAGAACATGTAAGCAGTCCCAATACAAGACTTTGTTTTTCCTACTCTGCAAATGTACCATAAGGACTCAGGTATGAACAGAGTCTTGGAAGAAAGATCTAGAACATTTAAAGGTTCCTCTAAAGAAAGTTTGTAAATGTACCTTAAGGAGCCAGGTAAGGACGGAGTCTCTGTAGGGAACAAACTTGCTCTTGTTCTTCCCGGCACCCTGGTCTGCCAGTGCGGAGATCACCAGGCCGAGTGTGGTCAGGGACCTCGAGACACAAACACCACAGTCAAGGCTTACATCAGACATGGCATCACAACACATCTCTGGAGAACAGAATCAACAATGGAGAGAGCCGAGAGAACTGGACAAGGGCAGCAAGGATGAGACCTGGACACTTGTAACATTGTCAAGAACTATGCAACAGAATGACTAGAAGAGAGTGAGCAAATGAGAGTTGAAGAATGAGACAGAAAGAAAAAAAGAAAGAAGGAAAGAAAGAAGGAAAGAAAGAAGAAAAAGAAAGAAAGAAGTGTACAACTACACAACTAGGAGTGAGTGAGAGCATGAGAGAAAGAATGAGAGAAAGAAAGGAAGGAAGAAAGAGAGAGATAAAGAATTATACAACTAAATGAATAGAAATAAGAAAAGGAGACAGAAAGAATGAAAAAATGAGAGAAAGAAAACAAGAAAGCATATAAGCAAGCAAGCAAGAAAGAAAGAAAGAAAGAAAGAAAGAAAGCAACAAAGCAACAAAGTTTCAGCTGAGGGAGCGGGCACAGGCTGGATGCTCACTTGTTGATGTTGCTGCCCTCTTTGAGCCTCTCCCCAGCGGCCCCAGTCTTAGCCGCCCGCTCACTTCCAGCCAGGTCCACCAGACTCAGCTTACTGACCTTCTCCCCGCTCGTCTAAAGAGGAGCACACACACACCAGCAAAACCACACACTTCACACACCACTCATTTCAGCAACGCCACACCGCAGACTAAATAGGCTGTTTGTGCCACACTGGGCAAGAGCCTGTACACAGGTGACGGAAGTCTGTAATGTTTGTGAGCATGGTTAAGAAATGCATGATGCATGATCTGTGCATGTGCAGGTGTGTGTCTGTGAGTGCGTGTGTGTGTGTGTGTGTGTGTGTGTTTGTGTGTGTGTTTTTCTGTGTGTGTGTGTGCGTGTGTGTGTTTTTCTGTGTGTGTGTGTGTGTGTGTGTGTGTGTGTGTGTGTGTTTTTCTGTGTGTGTGTGTGTGTGTGTGTGTGTTTTGTTGTTACATTGTGACCGATGAAATCACAGGCAATTCATAGCCTAGGCAAATAATGCATCTGCTATGTTTGTGTCCTAATATGCCCTTATAAACTGAACCGAAGGAAAATGTTACTTCTTACAACAGCTTTAGCTTTGTCTCTTAGAAATAAATAAGATCTTACCTAAAAAAAACCCTTAGGAGAATAAGAACAGTAAGCAACTATTTTAAGATCTTAACTTGAGCTTAGGTTGGACTCAAATTTGGCTTCACTGTACACGCTTTCTCAGAAGTTTAATTTAAGAGGCATGCGACAAAGGCAGGATCTTACTCAATTCTGAACTGAATCACCTAAAACCCCCTTAGGAGGAAGAGAAAAATGTCAGGTTAATGTAAGAACTGATTTGTTTCTGAGAGACAAAAACAAGATAATTCTAGGAAACAATATTGCCTCTGAGATGGACTAAAAAATAGCTAATATGTAAAATATGCTGAGAGAGAGAGAAAGCGAGAGAGAGGGAGAGGGAGAGGGAGAGAGAGGGAGAGAGAGAGAGAGAGGAGAGAAAGAGAGAGAGACAGAGAGATAGATAGAAGGAGAGAGAGAGTGTGTGTGCGTGTGTGTGTGTGTGTGTGTGTGTGTGTGTGTGTGTGTGTGTGTGTGTGTGTGTGTGTGTATGTGTGTGTGTATGTGTGTGTGTGTGTGTGTGTGTGTGTGTGTAAACCTCTACCCCAGATTGGAGGTCCTGGAGCGTGTGTGTGAGGATGATGTTGAAGACTGCGTGGGAGCGGCTGCTCTCCTCATTCATGTTGGTGGCCGCTACTGTGCGAGACTTGTTGCCCTCAGACATCAGAGACTCAATGTCCTACACAAAAGAAGAGCCTTTATTTAATATTATTTCAGGGTATATACTTATATTAAATGTATATATTGTATATTAAATAATAATAATATATTATAAAATATTTATTGTGATATATATTTATAAGTGTGTGGAAATAAATACAGTCTACCCACAATGTCACAACAGCACCACTTTCAAATGATAGCATCACATTCAAACGACAGCCACTTGAATCTTTTAACTTCCAGTCTAAAATATCCACTGATGTACACTATAGAACGACACTACACCAAGATCACCCAGAGTAAGGCTGTGGCACCTTGCAGCTGGTGACGGCGAGGCGGGAGAGGCCGTCCACATACGGCCCCAGGACACTGTGCTCCCTGACCCTCAACGCCTGACGACTCCTGGACAGAAGACAGAGGAACCGTACATTACGTTACGTTACATTGTGTGAGGGCGCCATCAATGCCATGGCAGACATACGTGTCAACAAAACTGAGGTAGACTGTAATTGGGTAGATCGGACCCCTGTTCAAAGTGTCAACAGCTGCTTGCCGTTTTGTTCCTTTGTGACGTCACCTGTAAACTTTTTCAAAATGAGTGCAGGCCTTGGTTCCATGAAAATCCTAAAGATGATAATTGCTGATTGGTAACACACATTGCATTATCTTTGTGATGTAAATAGACTTGACTTGCCCATCTTTGAGGACGACACTGGAGCAAAATGGTTTCATTTTAGCAGATTCCAACCTACAAGTTAGAAACTCACAATTCCCCATATGTACACTACCCCAACACCTGCTAAAATGCTTTATTTGCCACCTCTCTCATAATACCTGATGTTATTTTCAAGCTCCAGTGAAGTTCCTAATGTGTGGACAGGCTTTTGTGTAGAGAAGGGTAAACAGTATTTATGGGATCTAACAATAGAAACGGTAAACGAACATGACAGGTGTTAGTGCCCTGTGGCGGGAACGCACAGTATGGGCGACAAACAAAAGCAAATAGGGGAGACAAACTGCAGACTGATGCTATTATACAGCAGTTATTAGAGAGATGGATTATGCTAGGATTCACCCAGGTGGATCTCATAAGCAACCGCTATGCAGATACAAAGGAGTGTTTTGTGAATGTTAGTGTGTATGCGTGTGTGTGCATGTATTTAACTGTATGTGAACTTCAGCTGGTGGCCATAAATGTCGGGAAACAGACAGGGGCGATGAATGTGTGTGTGTGTGTGTGTGAGTGTGTGTGTGTGTGTGTGCATATGTACTGTATGTCTTACAACAAAATATGTGTCTGTGCATGCGTGTGTGTGTGTGTGTGTTTGTTGACACAAACAACAACACGTGATTTTACTAAGAGGCAAGGGGTGCCTGTCTTATCTCTCTCAGTCCTGACCACACCCCGAATCAGTTCTTCATACTCCTCCCATCCAGCCACAGACAGAGGCTTAGACTGGCAAAAAAGCCCACTTCAGTTATCAGTGCACAAACTCATGCATCACTGCACCAACTCTTCTGACAGTCCCTGTCCATTCCACTTTTTACAAAGCTACCTGCATAACCATGCGTGATATGCCTTCCTGTTTTTTGGGGGAGGTGTGTAGTGTGAAACAATGGTGTATATGAGTGGGAGGGATGTAGATTGTGTGTTATGTGTAAGGCTGTGTATGTAGGGACTGGGAAGTTATCTGTGGAGTTACGTCATGCTTGTGATATCATGCTATTGTTGGGGTGCTTGTGTTGGAATACTGAGTGATGTGTCAAAAAAACTGTGTCCCAATTACAAAAAAAAAAAAATTATCCCTATTAGAGACATTAAGAATCTAATGTCATTTAATCTAATCTCTCTCAGGATCTCACCCTTTCGGATCCAGCAGATCCCGGACCTTCTCGTTGTAGATCTCCATGTAGGACACCTCCACAGTGAAGCTCTCCCCCTCCCGCTGCTCCTGGGCCGCACGCTCAAACAGGGAGCTGCACAGGCGGGGGATCAGGCCAGGGCGGTCCACTGAGCCCATCATGGTGTAGGACTTCCCCGAGCCTGAGACACAACCAATCACGTTACGGCAATCTCTACATTGTCCAATCAGAGTAAAATGAACTATAATAAAATAAAATAAAGCAATATTTACTAGATAGTCAACTTGGTTTATTTATTTATGACTATATTTCCCATTGTCTCCCATTTCCAGGTACCTTCGTCAACCTAGTGTTGTTTTACACTGTGCTATAAAAATAAACTGACTATGATTCTTGTTGATGCATATTTTTAAAAATGCTATTTATGGTGCATTGTGATTACTATTTTCTCTGAATGTGGTGAAAAACAGTAAAACAACAAGCAGTCAGTTGTGTGGTGTGAGGAGCCTACCTGTTTGTCCATAGGCAAAGATGCAGGCATTGTAGCCCTGGAAAGCATTGTCCAAAAGGCTCTCCCCCAGGCATTGAAACACTACATCCTGACCTGAAAAGACACAGACACACACACACACACACACACACACACACACACAAGCCCCAGGCTGATGACAAAACAGAACTTGTTTACAAGATAGCATTTCTTGACAGTTGCATGACTAATGGTTTGTTTCATCCAGCGAATTCTTAATTATCTCAGACAACCTCATTCTTCCTGATTAAAATGTTTACCATGTGTAACATGAATAGGACAGGATGTGTCACTACGCTAATCTTGTCAAATAGGTCTGACCTTTCTGGATAATTGTAACACGAAGTGTTATTATGGAATTTTAACAGTGTGTTGTCACCATCCTTGTAACACTCAACCTACCTGCAAACTTTTCTGTGTCTGTTTCATCCATGGACCAGAAACAGTAGTCATACGCAAAAACCTACAAGGGAAATGAGGACATATCAGCAACACAGGAAATACAGCTTCCTATCCTTAAACACACACACACATACATAAACACACACACACACACACACACACACACACACATAAACACACAAACACACAAACACAGATATCTGCTGTAACATCAAATGTGAAGCAAGTGTAAATACAGCTACACATTCAATTTAAAAATGGAAAATGAACTACTCATAAGAGTCATCTACTGGTGAATGGTGTCATCCACAGACAAACAAGAGATTTAACCAGGAAAGGGGAAGCTTACCTTTGGCTGACTCCTGGACAGGAAAAACAGAAAATGAACATCATGAGATGAGCACTGAGGAACCTTCTCAGCAGCTTCATTACACCCATTTAGATCAAATGAAGGACTAACTGATTACATTTACGCAGAACTTCTCTCAGTTTTGTTTTGAAACAGACATCAAAGGGGAACACATTTTACCAGCAAGTGAGCATGTCATGAACTAGCCATTTTAACTACAACATTTGGTGAACATTAGGCCATGTATGAGCAAGCTGGTGCTATGCTAGCAATAACTTATGATTTACCACCTCTGTCCTTTACATTAGGACGAGTACCATGTGAGGTTTGGAAAGCATACGACCATTTCAAAGTTACAGGTGGTTACATTTGTCCAAGGTTTTTTTTATTTATGACATCTTTAATCTGCAGTATTATAGCTGCATGTGTCTTGACATGACTATTGTCTTTAACAAAGAGGTATATGTCGAGTCTTTCTGGTTTGGTAACAATCAGTGAACAACTCCTTACACCTAAATCAACAGAGACTTTTCTGTCCTTATGCCTCATTGATAATGTATTTGCCAAAGAGGATACACTTGGGCCAGACGCTGTGTTTTGGACCCAATCATTAGCTTAGGAGAGGGCCAGAGCACTTATCTCAGGGCCCTATCCATAAGCAGTCTCTTGGGGGGCCCTTGCATATGTGTAATGCATCTCGGTTGCTATGGCCCAATACTGCCACGGGGGCCCTTGATAATCAGTCCCCCTTGGCTTGGTACAAATGTATATATCTATGCCATGAATAGATACAACATATATGCATCATTTTGCAGTTCATTCTAAAAACCATCATCTAAAAACCACTAAATGTAAAAGTAAATATGTTCAAATCTCTGCCTCTCATGGCACAGCATTTGGGAATGTGGATGAAGACATTCCGCATGTGCCGTAGCGTGGATGCTGGGTTGGGTTTCCCTACTGACAGACGAGCACCATGAGTGCACTCTAATGAGAAATAGATGAGAGCGGGCCAGCCCAGCCCAGCAGAAGCCTGCCTGACCTGTTCCGACAGAACCTAGAGGCAACCGTAGCTGCATGCTGTGACTCATCTTTAAAGAAAAAAAAAGAGGGAAAAAATCTTTAAAAAAAAAAACAAAAAAAAAACAAGACAGTTGGTTACATAGACACCCTGGCGATTGGAATCACTTGAGAATGAGCCAGGGGAGGAAATCACTGGGGCTTTTGTAAAGAGAATACCTGGACTAGCAGTCAACTGGGAAGAAGCCAATGGGAGAACAGTCCCACCCTTTGTAAAGAGAGTAAACAGTGTGTGTGCGTGTGTGTGTATGTGTGTGTGTGTGTGTGTGTGTGTGTAAGAGAGGAAGAGAGAGAGAGAGTGAGCGAGTAAGAGAGCATGCACTTATGTAATTATGTGAGCAAGTGTAAACATAAGAGTGTGTATGAGTGTGCATACATGGTATGGGGTTTATGAGGGAGGGACAGGCATGGGCTGTTCTACAACCCACCCACACACATGCAGAAACATACACACATACACACATACACACACACACACACACACACACACACACCTCTCAGACCGGTTCAGCCTTGCCTTCCTTCTAAACAGGCTACTGCCTGCAGAGTTATTACTCCACTATTGACAGACAGACAGACAGACAGACAGACAGACAGACAGGGCCCATGGGATACAGAGGGGGGACACAAACAACTGCAACAGCAGTGCAACAGGGGAGAGAGAGAAAGAGACAGAGAGGGAGGGGGAGAGAGAGAGAGACAGACAGACAGACAGACAGGCAGGCAGACAGCCAGGCAGGCAGACAAAGAGAGAGAGAGAGACAGAGAGACAGAGAGAGAGAGAGAGAGAGAGACAGACAGACAGACAGACAGACAGAGGCAGAGACAGACAGGCAGGCAGGCAGGCAGACAGAGAGAGACAGAGACAGAGAGAGAAAGGGAGGGAAGTGGAAGACATTGAGAGAGAGAGGAGGGAGAATGATGAAAGGCAAAAAGTTCTGCCCCATGACTTCCCCTCTCTGCTCTTTCACATGAGTAGACCACCCCACATCAAACTTATTTTCTCTCTCTCTCTCTGCTTTTTTCGCAAAATGGTACTTTTTACAACCACCATAACAGGACACAAAATAAAAATAAACAAAAAAATATGCACCGAGTTCTGTTTGGCACTTTTCCGTCATCGATGCGTTAGCCAACAATGTGAGGTGCCAAGTGATCATGGGAACATGACGACAAACGCAAACAGCTGGTCGACTGGAAAAGTTGGGCAAGCAAAAGGGAGGCAAAGCACAGCGTAGGTACAGCGGGCCTATAAAAAGAGGACTGTTTTGAATGTGTGGGGATGCAAGATAAGGGCACTGCATATCTGGTTCCTGAAGAGCAACACATCCTGTGAGAGTTTCCCTTTTCTGCTCACAGAGTCCCAGTGACTCAAAGAAAAAAAAAGAGAAAAAATGTGAAAACACAGCATCTGAGCATTTAGGCGGATAATGTCAACTCCTCTGGCTCTGCCAGACCACTAAAAACCATAAACTTGGGATGTGGCAAGGGGAGATAGGAGTAATTAAGAACTGTGACTTCCCACAGAGTAAATTGAATTAAATGAACTCCAAAAATGTACAAACCAAAACTATGCCAGAGTGTACTTTTCACACTTTGTCAAAACAACTGACATGACTTTTTAACGTTCCAATTCCGTAGAGTTATTTACATATTTGGCAAACATATTCCGTCCTGATCGAAACAATTTGGAATCATGGACAGGAGCAAGGAGCAAAGTATACCTGCTCGGCCAATTCCCTGTATACACCATAATGGCTGATAGGAGAATCAGCCGATACACACACACAAGACACATACAGAAGGATGGAGAGAAGGAGTGAGGAGTGATAAGAGAGAGAAGAGAGAGACAGAGGGGAGTGAACACCCCCACACACACACACCCCTCCACAACACACGCACACACGCACACACACACGCATACACGCGCACACACACGCATACACGCGCACACACACACATACACGCGCACACACACACACACACACACACACACACACACACACACAGAGGGTCACATTGTTTCCTTGGGCACTTAGAGAATCCAAGGTTACACTCCACCAGCTCTATACTGGTTGCTATGATAACCGGACGGCCAAAAGTAGCTGAGGAATTTAGATTGGTGGGAGTCGTAACCCGGCCCATGCGAGATTATAAAACAGAGGCGGAGACCAAAGAGAAAAAGAGAGAATCAAGAAAGAAAAGTCAAACTTCTCTACAGAAGTCAGGCCCCCCAGACCAGGACCCTGGTTATCAGTCAAGGGTTCCATTGTATCACCCTTCAGTAGTTAGATAACCATGCCAGACTGCAATGTCTGTTCTGTTTTGTCCTTCTTTAAAAACATTACATCACCGTGCCTTTGCCAATGTGTCAGGGTCCTTAGCGTACCTTCAGCCTATAAGTCACAGCTGTTAAAGTGATGTGTTAGTGTAAAGTCTCCTGATATACCACTGTGTGTCCCAAAATTGGTGCTGTATTCACAGAAGTGTATATTAATAGTTACTCTACTGCAAGGGTTCTACAGTATGCCATACGTGTTTTGTTGGTGAGACCAAAAATATTTTTTATGCTGGACATGACAAAGTCTATTCTTTTCTGTTTTATTCTATTCTATTTATTCCATTCAAGCCTACCTAGTGTCCCCTTTACCCATATTCCCAACAGCAGGGTTGAGAATGGTCTGGTTGCCTTCCATTTCCACAACACATTTTGTCTTCAGGTCCTTTTCTGTGGAGTTGGTACAGAGGAAAAGAGGGGGAGAGGGAGAGTACAAAAACATCCATGTCATAGTTCATCAGCAACTGCACAGAAAAGAGGACAACCGCTCAAAAAAACATTACAAATATTTGGAAGAGGGGAGGCAATGTGTGAGGCAACAGTGACTTAGACCTGAACAGACTCGGTCTGTGACTGCACAACACATTCTAAAGTTAAACATCACATTTTCCATAAGAGAAAAAAACATGGATCGAAGGAGCATTGGTTTCCTTCAATCAAATATGAGGTTTGCAAGTCTGTAGTTCAAGAGTAAAACTAGGCTACTACATGCCTCTAGGACAAACACATATGGCAACCAAGGGAAATGAGATATGGCCGACTCTGAGCTCCTGATGTTTGTCTTTCATACGGAAAATTTAATTTAAACTGCCATGAATGAGAAGAGCATGCACTATTTCCGTGCATAGGGCTCAACAGATATGAGCTGTCTCAGTCAGAAAAGTCAGTTGCTGAATTGAGGAGCATTACTTAATGGAAACGCAATGACTGTCACAAGGTTTCGTGTATGTCTCACCTCTCCTGTTCATTGGTCGGACCCGTACAGCCACCTTCACGTTTGAGTCATTCAAACTTGTTTCGTCCATGGCGCTGAGGTAGTCTAGTTGTCTAAAATGCAAAAAAAAAAGTTTAGTGAAGGCTGGCATCTCTTGCCGATTATTTCCATTTTACAAGATATGCTGTTCAAACTCGGTAAAAATTCCTACATCGATAGCCTGGTCGGTCAACATCTGATCTGAACCGTGTCCTAGACTTGGCTACTGTCGCCCAATGTCGAGCTTAGTAATGCACACACCCTTCATACGATGTAGTTGGGTTATTTGATAGACATTTTTACACGACGCAATGTAGTAACTGTTAGCCTACGTGTAACATTCAAATAAAACAAGTAGTTCAGCTGAAGTAACTTGTTCGGCAAAACATAAGGCACACGTACCTGAGTCAACTGCAGGTTGAAGAAAATCTATAGTCTGACAATATAACTAGTTTATTTGACAAGCCAGTGTCAACTTACAAGGACTCTTTATATTTCTCAGTCTGTCATATAAAAGAAAAAGTAACCCTTACCACCAATCTTACAGAAAGCTTCAATGAGAATTGACATTAGCTTGTTATTAGCCTGCGATGTTATAGCCTGCTGGCTTTATTCCAATCGTAAAACATTCCAAATACATTTCATCTTGCGAAGTACTTTCTTCAGTCGCATTCGTTCCAATTGGCTCCAGTGAAAACTCCAGCGTTCCGAGTCGATGACAGTTCCAGAACAGGCTGACACATTTCCACCTGCTTCATTTCCTGATACTCCCGAGAGGGACCATTGAAGCCATTTTAACCTGAGACTTCGTACAGGTTCTACTCTATGGTTACTGTGGGGGCACGCATAAGCAACAGGTTGAGCGGCAGAGATTTGTACTGAGACGGATTTGCTCCGACACACAGTGGCAGCCCAAGAGGCCTGGAGGAAAGACTAACTGGATAAATGCTGGTATTACTTTGGCCAGCGTTCAACACAGTTACCTGTAACTGTATAATGGTTATGTTTATCCAATTTTAAAGTGCTTCTCCTTATGCTGGCAGAAAGTATGCATCTGTCTCACTGGAATGTTTCAACAAAACACGCTGCATTTAACAGCATCAAAAAGCATATATTTGAAATCTTAAAATAGATTATACCTAAACCTACACCACAGGTATTTGATAAATAGGCCTAATCTGTTCAGGTACAATGTGGAGTTGTACTATTATAGCCTACACAATTGACAAACTGGGTTAAAACTTTGCTTTACGATTTTAAAAGTGGCCCTTATAAGCTATTATTCCAAAAAATTATAGATACATATTATACACAATGCATAGCTGCATTTTGCACAGGTTACTGCCATAATTTCTTTTTATCACTGAACTGTCAATCAATGATGTCAAGGATGGGACAAGGAACTAATATGCGGTCCTGTTTTCCTCCGAGCGAAAAATGTTGTTACACCAGTTCTGACTTGTTTTCGACAGTTCTGAACAAAATACGGCAATAAGCATGTTGACAGGTCTGGTGCCTTCGTGTTGATAATCAGGGATGTCTATGTACTTACTGGAAATAACATTTTAGGTTGAGTCGGCGTTTAATTCTGGTGTTTTGGTAAACCAGTTTGACCATTGCCATGGGAAAGCCAAAGAAGAAAAGTAAGTGTTGCTCACATAAGTCCCATAAGTAGTGTCAGCTAGGTGCGTACTGCGTAGGCGCTCATGTAGCAAAGCTAGCAAGGCATTTAACACATAACACATGCGGTGTTAACAGGTAGTTAGATTGGCGTACTTACAATATGTCAGACGTTCTTTATTATAAAACGTGTGATCTGTAAAAAATGTGTAGTCGCTGGCACTTACATTGACTATTAAGCTTAACATAATACAACATTAGGCTACATTACCCTGCTGCTCACTGCCAACTCTTTCAAGCCTTTACGTCAGATTATGTCCATTGCCCAACATGCATTTAAAGATTTATACTGATTTTATATTCAGAGAAAATGATTAGGGAGAGCACAACCACGCTTGTTGGCTAGAGTGACCAGTCCGGTAGATTTTTTTTAATGACTAGTGCATATTAAGATTTGCTAAATGCCACAATTTTAATAGTAAATATTTGCACTCCATTCACTCAGGTGACCTCAGCCGTGCGGAGCTGATGATGATGACTATAGCCGATGTCATTAAACAGTTAGTTGAGGCCCATGAAGAGGGGAAAGACATCAACCTCAACAAGTAAGTTAATAGCACATTGCATAAGCACCTGTCTTGGTCTCATCAGTTCACTGCCATGACATCCATGTACAACATGCTTCCACCTATCTGTTGTTCAAGATCAATAAGAAAGTCATTCATTCCATTGGTCACTCGTTCATTCATTCACTCTATAAAACCTTTTTCCACATTATGTATAGCATAATAACTAGTTATGTCTTTAGGAAACAATATTATCAACAAGCCCAGAGCATGACGTGGTAAGATGGTGGACCGGATTGGATGGCTAACCGTGCCTTCCTGCCGGTGTCCGCCACACACACTTGGCTTGCTGACTACTGACCTGTTACTTTATCTCCCAGGGTCAAGACGAAGACTTCGGCTAAGTATGGCCTCTCTGCACAGCCGCGGCTGGTGGACATTATTGCCGCTGTTCCCCCACAGTACCGGCGTGCTCTGGTGCCCAAACTGAAAGCCAAGCCCATTCGCACAGCCAGTGGGGTCAGTAGATCCATAACTAGTCATATACAAATGACTTTATGTGAACTGTGTGGTGGTGTGCTTTGTGTATTGAAGGATGAAAATATAGTATATTTATTCATTTGAGCAAGGCTACACTGCTGATACATTTCAAGTCATCATGAAAAAGTAACGCAACCTACATAAATGGTAATGTTAGCATTAAAATAAGCATAGATGTGTACAATCAAAATTGTCATGTCTACTGTTAGGATTAAACATTATGATGACAACTCACAGACAGTTGTCCTGGAAGTAACTGCTAACAACTGATAAGTCTGAGCTCTGCATCTTTGTTCTTTCTTTGCAGATCGCTGTCGTTGCGGTCATGTGCAAGCCACACAGATGTCCTCACATCAGTTTTACAGGCAACATCTGCGTGTGAGTGAGAAGACACATGGGGATGGGCTGCAAATCTCAGGGCTTTGTATTTCTCAAGTAGTCTGAAATGAATATTCAGAGTTTAAAAAATTGCCATTTGTTCATAAACTCATATGGGTTTTCAATCATTTATAGTACTGTGCAAACGATTTGGCACCCCTGCTAAAAATTATTCTTTCAATTAGTGCAAAAAGCACTGTACATGAGGCTATTCTAACTAATTATCATTTACAATGTTTATAAATGTTGTTGATGAATGTTTTTTCTTCTTTCTGGCAGATATTGTCCAGGAGGTCCTGACTCAGATTTTGAGTACTCTACCCAGTCCTACACTGGATATGAGGTATCGTCTTTTCATCTTCTCAGCAATATGAATATGAAGTATGGCCAAGAACATGTTTATTAAAGTTATACAAACATATTAAAACATTGGATTGGATTTTGTGTGTGTGTGTGTGTGTGTGTGTGTGTGTGTGTGTGTGTGTGTGTGTGTGTGTGTGTGTGTGTGTGTGTGTGTGTGTGTGTGTGTGTGTCTATCCTTGTCATTGTCATTGTCAGCCTACTTCAATGAGGGCCATCCGGGCACGATATGACCCCTACCTGCAGACACGACACAGAGTGGAACAGGTGAGCCACTACTCTTACTTCCAACAGTCAGTTTCTTTCCTGCTCTCAGAACACTTCACCAAAAGCCAGCGATGGCACAGACTACCTTAAAAAAAGTCTGGTTGTTTATTTATATAAATACTTGGTTGGCACATACAGATTGGTCTGAACTCAGTGGCAGTGTGTGATCCTAATTTCAGACGATCTTAAAAAGTGATGATTGGAAAAGTCTGGCTGGATTTTTAGATGTGCATTACACAGACAAATAGCTTTGAACTCAGTGGCTGTGTGTGTGTGTGTGTGTGTGTGTGTGTGATTCTAGTTTCACTGTCAGACTCAGAGAGTGTGTTTATTGCATTTGATGAGAGCATTTGCCACCCAGACATCAAGGTTCTTTCACACTCAGTGGCCATGTTAAAGTGCTCTTAGCAAATAATGTACTCTCCCCCCCCCACATCATATCATTCTCAGTGCCTGAATGATCAGGTCGTTATACTAGGGGCCTCTGTGCAAAGAGCCAGTATAATCACGAGGTGTGTGACGAGCTTTTGTGTTATCTGCATAATGTCTGCACTGTGTAGGGCTTGCAGCAGCACAATGCAAAGTAGCTTGTTATCTTCTAACGCTTCTTAAATGACCCTTTTTATTGAAAGAGGCCTTGAACCTGTAAGAGACTTGGATGCCTGTCTACAATGCTGTACATGCTGACGGTTGTACAGGGAAAGACGGGTTTCTCCATTAGGTTTCTTACAGAAATGTAAACTGTATTGTTAATTAAACAAAGAAAACATAACCCAAACATAATCAGTGTACTGTGTAACGTATTCTTATTCTCTGTTAGCAATTCTTGATCAACATATCTTCAGTGGTTCTCTGTTTGTCTCTCTCTCTCTCTGTCTCTCTGTCTCTCTCTCTCGCACGCACACATACGCACGCACGCTGTCAACAACAGTGTTGTTTTTGGTCAAGCGACACTCTTTGCCTGTGCTATAAATTGGCGTTCATTATTTTAATCCTCTAACGCCCCTCTCCCCTGCCGCAGCTAAAGCAGCTGGGCCACAGTGTGGACAAGGTGGAGTTCATCGTGATGGGCGGCACCTTCATGGCCCTGGCGGAGGACTACCGCGACTACTTCATCAGGAACCTGCACGACGCCCTCTCGGGACACACCTCCAATAGCGTGGCAGAGGCAGTCAAGTACGCATTCACTGTCTAATACACACACACACACACACACACACACACACACACACACACACACACACACACACACACACACACACACACACACACATAGAACAGCAAATACCTGTAGACAATCAAACATGCGTGTTCATTCTATGTCTTTTTTTCACACAGACACTTTAAATTACCTGTAAACACTTGACGTGAAGTCCTGCTTATTTTATTTTAGAAAAGCCCTCATTGACCACTAGAGGGGGATGTGCTTTCAATGTGTTGTTTCTGCATGGGTTGTACTGCTGTAAACCTCTCCTAATGCATAGGCCTTGTGGTCACAGATGACTGTATGAGACTGACAACATAGTTCTCATCCTCTGGCAGGAGAAATTTACTTTTTCACAATCTCCTGTAAAACCCCTGGTGCGAGACTATTAGTGTCAGTAGTAAATTGAACACTTTCACGATATCGAACTTTGGGTTAGATCTCTCACCCTTCTTATGGTCTTAAGTATCTTACACCCTGGACTTTTCACCTTCCAGAGAAAGGATTCCTACAAAGGATCACTTTTCACTAAAATTGCGGCACAAGAAAAAATCTTACTGCTACATTATTACATTACAACAACATTTTTTATTTACTAATACTGAATAATTACTTTGGTATAACATTTTGGAAAAACACCATTGCGATGGGAGTAGTTTTTTCAACCTTAAAAATGTTTTTAGTGGCTTATTAATTTGTAACTGGGTGAAAGGCACTTCTGAATTTGCTTTGCTGCCCTCCATTGACTATAATCGCACTAAGTGAGTTTGGAGTCTCTCTGTGGTTTTCTATGAGAGACACTTCTGCTTCCAACCTGTAGGGCGACCAAAGATAAAAAACTACTTAGTGTTGCTTTAAGGAAAACATGATTGTTGCATGTCCACAGAATAGCCACCAGCTTCACATATAACAGTGTGGAGCCAACATCTGTGTGTGAAAAGCACTGGAAGAAACCAGCCACAAGGGCTGGGTGGCTAATTATTTGCAATCGTGATAAACGATCGTGATAAAATTCAAGTCAATCATGGTGATAAGCCTTGGGCAATTTGTTCGATCACATGGCAGAAATGACACAACAACTGGCACCATAATTTGTGAGTTGCTGGGGAGGTGCGTTTACAAATAAGTAGAATGAGTTAAAATGGGGTGGGAGCTAGAAAAACTGGTGATGCTAGACATGATTTGGAGTTATCCCCAAAGCTGATATCACTGTTGATTAAAAAAAAAGGTTACACAGTGTAAGTTGTGTGGTTTCGATGGTTTGGTTTGGTTTGGTTACAGCCGAAGTGACATGGAGCAAATAAAGGATGTTGGGGTCTTCAAAGACAGGCTTCAATCAAGATGCTCTCAAACTGTCAGTATCAGGAGAAAAAATCGTGATAGAAATCGATATTGGGGGATATAGGGGAATTATGGCGTGATCATTTTTTTTTTGCCATATCACCCAGCCCTATCACCCAGCCACCAAGAAACACTTCATTTATTTTGCATAGTGGGTTATTTTACCCAAAGTCACATTCTTGACCGTGTGTGTGTGTGTGTCCTCAAGGTGTGTCCTTGCAGGTGTTGACGTTTTGTTGGACAAGTTGAGCTACAGGAGAACTTTATGATGGTGAAGGGTATAGTAGCACCAGATGAATTTCCCATCAGCACTGTGACGCAACACACAGTGACGAGATGTTATTCATGTCACGGGCGCACACACACACAGTCACTCAGAACACACACACACACACACACACACACACACACACACACTCACACACACACACACACACACACACACACACACACACACACAGCCTCTGTCCTGCAAGGGGTGACGGCTGTTTTTCAGTCAGCGGAATCAAATCCTGGACCAATTAGTTCTCAATTAGACATCTGACGAGCCGTTTTGACGGCCAGCCGGAGGGCCCTTGTTCCCGTTTTGGGTGGCGGAGAGAGAACGCCGGCATGACCGCGTGTGTCGCGTTTGATTGGCGCCCTCGCTCTCACAGGAGCCATCTTGTCAGCGCTGACAGGGCGTAAATGAGATGCCACTTGGCCGCCTGACTTGGCAGCATGACTGGCAGGGTAGGAGCCCCAGACTTTGGCAAGGACAGACTGTGTGTGTGTGTGTGTGTGTGTGTGTGTGTGTGTGTGTGTGTGTGTGTGTGTGTGTGTGTCTGTGTGTGTGTGTGTGTGGTGGGAGGTGTGTATGGGCGTGTTGATGGGGAAATAGGAAAGGGGGGTTGAGGGAGTGTGTGTGTGTGGGGGGGGGGGGAGTAGATGTTAAGTTGCAAATGGCAAGAGAAGGGTGGCAAGAGTTTGAAGGAGACTTGAGTTGAGGTTGAGATGTGCAAGAGGAGGGAGATAATGGAAGATTGAAAACCTTTCTGAGGGCCCCTCCAGGCCCAATCGCCTGTTTATTTGTTTGTTTGTTTTGTGCCTCAGCTGTTCCACGTCCAAAATGCTGATAAGTTGTGTTTGTGTATTTGAGTGTGTGTCTATGTCTGTGTGTGAGTGTGTGTGTGTGTGTGTGTGTGTGTGTGTGTGTGTGTGTGTGGGTGGGTGAACATGCACAGAGCCACACAGACCTATATGAATGTTTATGTGTTCAAGGCCATCTCCTGGATAACCGACCTCCCAGAGAGTGTGTGGTGTTTGTGTGTGTTTGTGTGTGTGTGTGTGTGTGTTTGTGTGTGAGTGTGTGTGCGTGTGTGTGTGTGATGGAGTTTGTTAAGATGACATGATAGTTGTAATTGTTCAGGCTGCTAATCAGCTGAAGACGTCAGAGTTCGATTTCAGACCCTTATCTCCGCTGCCGGCTGTGTGTGTGTGTCTGTCTGTCTGTGCGTGCATGCGTGTGTGTATTTGCCCATGTGCCTGACAATGAGTGTGAGTGTCTACAAGCACATGTGCAAGTGTGTGTGTGTGTATGTTTGTGTGCCTAAGTGTCTGTGTATGAGCAAGGAAAAAGAGATAAAAAGAAGAAAAAATGGCCGCTGTCTCCTATCTTTAGGTGCAGGCTGGCTGAGCAAGCGAACGGCTGTAGTTCATGCAGCTGAATTAAACAAACGACTTATTCCAGAAGCCATTAAAATGGCCGACTTAAGATGGTCCCCAGGGAGCACACATTCATTCTTTTATTTTTATTTTTCTGTTCTTTAAGAGGAATTACAGTGGAAAAACTAGAAAAGCACTCAGAGTGCAGACCTCCACCATGCAGTTCCAGACCTCAATCCCCAATTGGGATTTTCCATTTGAACCAATGGTAACCAATGAACCGATTTTTGCCCGAAAAAAATAATCACCTCGAGGCAGTACCAACATTTTCAGAACAATACATTCATGACTTTTTAAGTTATTTTTCAGATTCAGTGTTCATTTGTCTGTCCCCAAGGGGAAATTTGTTTCCATAAATTGATACTCACAAAACATTTAAATGAACATGTCAGCATTCATCAGACAAAATTTCAAGCAAAACACCCTTTCTAGACATAAGGATTAAAATGAAACAACACAAGACAAAAATGAATACAGGTTCTAGCCCCCACTAGTCCAAATTTAGGAGAAAACTTTAAACATGTTTTAACCTGTTAGATGATTATGTAGGAGATATTTGATGCAGAAATCAGTATCCCAAATCCAAAAAGAAAGAATTTGATTATTTATTTTATTGATGATTTATTTTATAGGATTAAATGTGACTAAATGTGTGATGTTAAATGTTGTAATATTACAACACGGGGCTAGTGGGTGCTAGCTATGTGTAGCTCTTGACCCAGTTGTGTCTCCCTGCTCTGTCGGTACTCTGAGCAGAGCAACACCAAGTGTGTGGGCATCACCATAGAGACGTCAACATTCATCAGACAAAATTTCAAGCAAAACACCCTTTCCGGACATAAGGATTAGAATAACACAACACAGGTTATAGCTATGAATGCAGGTTCTAGCTATGGGTCTTGACCTGACCAGTCTCCACCCTGCTCTGTAGGTACTCTGAGCGGAGCAACACCAAGTGTGTGGGCATCACCATAGAGACGCGGCCGGACTACTGCCTGAAGCGCCACCTGAGCGACATGCTGGGATACGGCTGCACCCGGCTGGAGATCGGCGTCCAGAGCGTCTACGAAGACGTCGCTCGAGACACCAACAGGTGAGCCGGGGAGGGAGGTGGGAGGTGGTGAAAATAAGCATTTGTGTTATAAACACTTTGGTTCTCGCATTAGATAACCTGTTTACACAGTGTTTTTATGTATTTCTGTTGTATTTGCCTCTGTGAAGAAAGAAATAAAAAGAAAGAAAGAAAGAAGGAAGGGAGAAAGAAAGAAAGTAAGAAATGAAGAAAGGAAGAAAAGAAAAAAAAAAGATAAAGGAAAACAAGAAAGACCTCACAGGCAGCATATAGTCGCTACACAGTTGTAATGGATAAAGAACAGTTAGAAAGCTGCCACTTAGTGAACATACTTGAGACACAGAAGATGGACATGGAGGTGTTCGGTGATGATTGGTCAAGGGTATAATCATGCACAGGTCAGTGTGACCTGAACACCAGATGTTTTTAGGTGGAGGTCAATATAGGGTCATACAGATTCTCCGGTCAAGGTTGGTGCATGCTAGTAGACAGTAACTGATCCAAGGCCAGGCTTAGAGATGGAGCAGGTGAAGAGGTTTTGCTGCACTGCTATTGTACCTCACACTGAAATGAGTCACTGACCATTTCACACTGGGTGTTTGTGTGTGTGTGTGTGTGTGTGTGTGTGTGTGTGTGTGTGTGTGTGTGTGTGTGTGTGTGTGTGTGTCTGTCTTTTCCCCAGGGGTCACACTGTGCGGGCTGTATGTGAGTCCTTCCATCTGGCCAAAGATGCCGGGTTTAAGGTGGTGTCACACATGATGCCGGATCTGCCCAACGTCGGGATGGAGCGGGACATAGAGCAGTTTATAGTGAGTAACACACACATACACACGCACACACACACAGGCGCAAATTCAGTTTCACAATTAGTGTTTGGATAAGGATCAGAAACCCCCCGTAATGACGACCGAAGTTGGCGACCGAGGTTGAAATCTAGCCAGGGTCATATCCCGATCTTACTGTCTATCTTCATTCTGCTTATTTTTTTACGCTAAAAGCGTAAAAAAAAAAACTTGACAAGCACATAAAAACAACATGTCTATGACATGTAGGGGGAGTAGGTTTAATTGGATCATCATGGCATCTACAGCAGTTGTAGGACTGTCCATTGCACTGCTTGCAGCATGGAACTGTGATGCGAGTTGTGTTGATGCAGGGGCCATTTGCTCCTTGGTGTGAAGCCTGGGAAGAGACAGGAGAGATGGTGAAGTTGATGTTCGACCTTGTCTCAAAGTTCTGGAAAATTCCAGTCTCTAAGGCTGCTATAAAAAGCAGCTGATTGGCAAGACAGCAATGTGATGATGATTGAATGGGGGAATCAGACTGAGTGGTGTGTCTGTGTGTCTGTGAGTGGTGTGTCTGTGTGTGCCGTCAGTGGGTGTTCTGTGTGTGCTGTGTGTGTGTGTGTTCTGTGAGATGATTGGGGATTGGGGGTGTGATTGTGAGTGATCCAATGGTGTATTGCAGTAATGTGTGTTGCTGTGGTTGGTGTACGTGTGTGTGTGTGTGTGTGTGTGTGTGTGTGTGTGTGTGTGTGTGTGTGTGTGTGTGCACGCATGCATTTACTTGGGTGGTTTCCAAGGTAGTTGCATCCTGTGGTTGTATTTGTGTGTGTGTGTGTGTGTGTGTGTGTGTGTGTGTGTGTGTGTGTGTGTGTGTGTGTGTGTGTGTGTGTGTGTGTGCACGCATGCATGCATTTACTTGGGTGGTTTCCAAGGTAGTTGCATCCTGTGTGTGTGTGTGTGTGTGTGTGTGTGTGTGTGTGTGTGTGTGTGTGTGTGTGTGTGTGTGTGTGTGTGTGTGTGTAGGGGGTCTTGAGTGTGTTGCCTTATGTAGTGTATTTGCGTGTGTGAATATGTGTGTATGCGCCATGGATCCACGCAATTTTTTTTTTCATACAGTGATGCCGGAGGACACCCCCCCACACACACCCCCACCCCCACCCCCTTTTAACCTCCCCTCACCCCCCAGCCCCCAGCCCCCACCCCTGCACATCACAGCACAGTCTCCATTATCAGGGATTGAATTGTCCCTTTATTACCGAGGGGGCCTTTAATACAGAGAGCTCCATTAACGTGGAGAGGCAATCCCAATCAGGGGGTGTCTCCGCATGGGTGGGCCCATTCAGCCTGTCACCCCGCTACCCCGCTCTGCTCGCGCCCAGCGAGGAAGCCCTTTGTGTCGCCGACGCCGCTGCTAGAGTGGCTCGGCTTTTGTGTCGGGCTTCACGGACTTGTCACGGCAATCGAGGAAGTGTGAGGCAGTGTGGCGAGGAGAACATCTGTAGAACAGTTGGTTTTTTGGTGGAAATGGTAGTTTACAACATTTGTTACAATTTTTATTTTTTTATTTTTTTAGTCATGAATATTGCGAATGATTTCCTTCACCAAGGCACTTGTGCCTACATGTTTCTGATAGAAATTCTCACTCGTGTAGCTTGGTGCTTGTGGGTTTTTTTTTGTGCAGGCTGCTACATTTTTAATTATTTAAAGTATTTTAGTTATTAGCGGTATGTGCTTATGGTATTGGCCAAGGCCCAGGTGGTCTAAGATAAGGATTAAGCTCATCATATATTTAAATTAATGCTTGTCCATCAAACTGTAATCCTTTTTTCCCTTTTGCTAATTCTTGTCTGGAGTTAAAATAAAATTTAAAAAGTGCTAGACATAGATATCTGTGATATAAGAGATTAATATATGAAAAAGCAATAGTGTTGGTATGTTGTGAAAAAATGACAAAAATGTCAGATAGGAAGACAACTTGCAGATATTTACCAGGGTTAAATATTTTTTAATTTGTCACCCTGATATGGGATTACAAGAGTTGAACTGTGAGACACTTATTGAGTGTCAGTACTTTTCCAACACCCCTAATATTTAATGATTGTGAAAGTTTGTTTTATGAAAAGCTTTTGGAATGCATTCATTTTCGCTATATTTCCACAGCCAAAGGTGTACTTCATTATAAGGTACCTGTCCCCATCAGCCCCCTCCTCCTCCTCCTCCTCTCACTTTGGCTAATCTGTTTGCCATCTGGAAGTGGAGGAGTTTGCTTGCGGCTGGGCTGCGGTGGGCTGCCTGCTCTGCAGGAGATGGGGCCGATAGCGGCTCCTTTGGGGTTCGGGGCTCAGAGAGGGTGAGATTAATGTTCGCGCCGACTGGGGCTAGCCGCAGTGCTGGTTGCTAATGTGACTGAGTGGCGCGTTATCGCTCTGAGACTCGGTACCCTAAGAGCCCACCTGCGTCACTGGCTCTTCTCTTGCGCACCCCTTCCGCCCTCCCTCCCTCCACTGTGTTAGTTTTCATGTTTTTTTTTCTTATTTTAGTTCTCATACTTTTTTTTTCTTTTTTTTTACATAATCGCCTTTCTTGCTCTCTCCTTTTGTCAGCGTCTGTTTCGTGCATTTGCTTAATCCCTGCTTACTTTCTCAACTCTTTTTCTTTCTTCCACTTGTCTGTTTGTTGTTGCTCCCTGCTCCAGTAATAGCCCTGCTCCACCCCCTCTTTATCGTTCTTACCTTTTCTCTCTCTTCCCCTTTCAGGTCTCTTTCTCTCCCTCTCTGTCTTTCTCTCATTCCCCCCTTGTTTCTTTCTGTCTCTGTTTCTCTCTGTCTCTGTCTCTCTCCCTCAATCTCTCCCTCACTCTCTCCCTCATTCTCTCTCTCTCTCTCTCTCTCTCTCCCCGTCTTGCTCTCTCGTGTTCCTCATCCCCCTGTCTGTTGAGCGGTGCGGGGTCCCTGTCGCCGTATCAGGGGGGGAGATGGGGGGTGGGGGTGGGGGTGGGGGTGGGGGTTGGGGTTGGGGTTGGCCGTCGGTGTGGGAGCGAGGAAAGGAAGGCCGATAGCAGAAACCCATTAAAGAGCGTCTCCAGCCCCAACTCCCACTTATCTGCCCCCACACAGACACCTTGCCGACCCACACACACTCCCATCAAGACACACACACTCCCATCAAGACACACACACTCCCATCAAGACACACACACACACACACACACAGATGCTGGAACACTTGGATACACAGGACTGCAAGTTACCACACATGCACAAACACATGCTCACTCTCACTCACTAGCACACAGAAACTATTGCCCTCACCCTGGTATATTTATATATATACACACACACACACACACACACACACACACACACACACACAATGCACACACTTTTACACACAGTCACACTTGTACAGCAAAAAGTCACACTGACATTGGCGCACACACACACTTGCCTGCCTTAGTGACATCTTGAAGTGCTGCCTGTCACAGGACATACACCCCAAGCACACACACACACACACACACGCCTCAGCAAACACGATAGTCAGGACTGCCTGTTGTCATGGGTGCACACACATTCATATTACATCACACATGCACTTATACATACAGTAATGTCAGAGGAAGTCCTTCATTGACACACTGACCGTTGCTTGGGATATTATATTTTTATGAATTTGTTTTATTTATTAAGGACCATGAACAATTTTAATCAGAAATGTCACCATTTGATGTGTTATACCAGATTTAGCATTGAGCTAATTTGTGACTGCATCGTTTCCCTACCCTTTCCCTTCCCTTAATGTAGGCAGCCACACCCACAGAACTCTAGAACTTTCTAAAATGTTCCGTGTTATCGTCAGCACATAAAGCCCCCTATGATTGGCGCAGTCGCCAGGAATGATTCGCTAGCATGTCAGCGCACTCACTAGGATGTCCTGAGACGTCGCGCTGTCACTGCGATTGTAACGGCTCTCGCTGCCGAACTGCGTGTGATGCTACCACGGTGATGGCAGAGGGGAAGTCGGTCTCCGTGGTAACCGTGGCAACACGGTGGGTGCAGGGTTTATTGCACGAGAAGCAGCAGCAGTTGTGGGGTTTATTAGCCAGCAGATGTTTGGGACGCCCCCAAAAGTAAATCCTCACATGAAACCACACTGGCATGTAGCTACCACACATAATGGCATGTAGCTACCACACATAATCACACGTATGCTGATATCTGTCAAAGTGCCAGATGTCACAATGTTTTTCTGAACATAAACTTGTTCTTCATGATTTTTTTTGTATTTTTTAAGAAACTATAGCCTAGCTTTGTCATTTTCTCTATATTTCACTTTACCAATTGTTTTTGTAAGCTTTTATATCCCAAGTCTGTTTTGAGTTCTGTGAATTTCTGTTTTTTGGAAGAAACCACAGCCTTGTGTTTGTTTTGATTCCCTCTTGTTAACGGGTTCTTTGTGTGTCTAGATTGTTTTTCTTTTGGAAAGCAACTAAAGCCTAGTTTAATAGTCTTTTTTTTTACACCAGTATCTACTATCACTTTTCCATTAGTTTTGTAAGTCTTCATGTCCCAAGTTCCTCATGTTTGTTTGGATTCCCTGTTTTATTTTTTTTTAATTCAGGAGTTCTTTGAGAACCCTGCCTTCCGTCCCGATGGGCTGAAGCTGTACCCGACGCTGGTGATCCGTGGGACGGGTCTGTACGAGCTGTGGAAGACGGGCCGCTACAAGAGCTACTCGCCCAGCGCCCTGGTGGACCTGGTGGCCCGCATTCTGGCCCTGGTGCCGCCCTGGACCCGCGTGTACCGCGTGCAGAGGTGAGGGACTACTACTATTGGGGGGGGGGGGGGCACACATAACCACATGGGTCACAAGAGTCCATTTGCAGCAGGGTCTGAAACTTGGTGTACAGCTGAACCTGTAGATTATGTCAGTACAAGGGATGACTTTAGGTCATCAACTCCTTTTGCAGTAACCATCTTTAGTTGTCATTGTTTGCTGCCTTAGAGTTGTAGACTCATCAAAACAGATGTCGTTTTACTTACATCACAGTGCTCACATCATTCCAAACCATTCACTGTCTCTGTTCCAAACATACACTTGGCATGTCATTGGTTCCTTTAACCAAAACAATGCATCTGATTGGTTCCCTGTCTTCTGTTGCAGGGATATCCCCATGCCATTGGTGAGCTCTGGGGTGGAGCATGGCAACCTGAGGGAGTTGGCCCTGGCCCGCATGAAGGACATGGGCACTGAGGTGGGGTCATTAACATGTACACTAGGGTTAGCAACCTTGTAATAATGCTTTTGTCCAATTTATAAGTGAAGAGCAAGCAATATAGTTTTTAGGCATCAAATATACAAGGGTTGCAAAATATGTATTATAATATATGTATTAAATAGTGCAACATAGCAATATTAACATGGGTAATAGGCATTTCCTAAAACTGCAGTTTTTGGTATATTTTAGCATTTTAGCTTAGCTAACAGCACAGCATTTTTTACAGCTTCACAATTTGCATATCAAAACATTTGGCCAATCAGATGGAGATCTAAGTATGCCCCCCTGTAGCATTGGCTGCTCACTGTCTGGGGTGTTACAGTAAACACAAACCTGAAGACATTATCGTTGTATACGTACATAAATGTTTAGCGCAAGTTACATAATCATTGGAAAACTCTGCAATGTTGCTGCACATTACACATTTTCCAATGTTATGCAACCCTAAAAATTCATATTGACACTTGACGGACAATGTCTTATTGTATAACTATGTCTTACTATCACGTTACACCAAAGTGTGAGATTTTGTGACATTGAGTGTAAATGACATTAAGTGAACCACCCCCATTGTACTACAGTGTCGGGACGTGAGAACCAGAGAAGTGGGCATTCAGGAGATCCATCACAAAGTGCGACCCTATCAGGTACAGCCCCTGCCTGTATTTCTTATTATTATATACAGTGCAGCCCATGAGATGATACCATCTCAAGGCTTATAGAGTAGTCATCCTCTTACACAGCTGTTTGGTTGACGTCACTCGCCATCGTAAGGCTTGGAATCAATCTCAGTACTGATACTGACCACCCTATTTATCATAACAACATAGGCTTGAAACATTGTGTGGAGTGTAACTGTGTTACTGTGTGTGTGCGTGTGTGCACTCGTACGTGTGTGTGCGTGTGTGTGTGCGTGTGCGCACGCGTGTGTGTGCATGTGCGCGCGCTCGTACGTGTGTGTGTGCGCTCGTACGTGTGTGTGTGTGTGTGCGTGTGTGCGTGTGTGTGTCCGTCCATCCGTCCGTCCTGCAGGTGGAGCTGATTCGTCGCGACTATGTGGCCAACGGCGGCTGGGAGACCTTCCTGTCGTACGAGGACCCTGAGCAGGACATCCTGATTGGTCTGCTGCGTCTGCGCCGCTGCTCCGCCCAGTCCTTCCGGCCCGAGCTCAAGGGGGGCGTGTCCATCGTGCGCGAGCTCCACGTCTACGGCAGCGTGGTGCCCGTCAGCAGCAGAGACCCCAGCAAGTTCCAGCACCAGGTAACACACACACACGCACACATACACATACACATATAAACACACATATATACATACACACATATATACATACACACATATATACACACACACACAACTATACACATATACACACATGCACAGACACACACGCACAGACACACACATACGCATACACATATAAACACACATGTATACATACACACATATATACACACACACACACACACAACTATACACATATACATACACATATACACATACACACTCACTCACACACACACACACACACACACACACACACACACACACACCAGGGATGGACATTTTCACCAACCACCAACCAAATGCTGGTAAAATATGAAAGTGGCTGCTAGATTTCTGACACAAAAGAATAATTTCCTGTTGAGTGGCTGGTGAATTTTACCATGTATTTGGCAGTGGCTGTTAAAGGTCCACATTTTGCGAAGGTAATTTCCACCTCTGACACACACACACACACTTGGATATATTCACACACACACACACACACACACACACACGCACACACACACACACACACCTTTCTTTCTATCTTCCTCTGGCCTCAAGGTATTTTTATTCTGATTCATAGTCCTTTCATACACACACACACACACACACACACACACACACACATACCCTGATAGAAACTCTGACTCACGCTTTAGGTCACAAACACACGGACACAGTCTCTCTGTTTGTCCTCTCACTGGCTCTCTCTCTCCTTTACTCAAACACACAGTCACAGTCATAAAGTCACTCTCTAACAGTGTGAACTCAGCAAGGTCCAGTGGCAGGGATCGCCATTACTCTGTGCCCCCAATGCTATTTACGATAGCAGTTGACACCCACAGAGTATGATGCTGAATCATAAACACACTGGAGGATCCCAATCCCATTTTATTTTCACTAAAACATGACACACACACTCACACACACACATGCACAAACAGACGCACGCACACTCACAGTCATAACTGGACTCACACAGTCGTGCTGTCAGAAGCTTTATCTGCGTCTCCCTTCAAATCTCTTGCGTTCTTGTTGAACAAGTTTTATAGCTGTTGTTATCTGACGAATCTCAACATCCACCCCCCCCCCCCCCCCCACCCCCCAAACACCACCACCTCCAAATCTCTCTCCACCCTCATCCTCTATCTCTCTCTATCCCCCCCCACCCCCAATCTCTCTCTACCACCAACCTCTCTCCATCTGCCCCTACCCCACCGCACCCCCATCCCAATCTCTCTCCATCTCCCAGGGCTTTGGAATGCTTCTGATGGAGGAGGCGGAAAGGATCGCCCGAGAGGAGCACGGCTCCAGTAAGCTGGCTGTCATCTCAGGTGAACAAAAAAAAAAAAAAACCCCACATTTTTTTTTTTTAACAAAAATACACTCTTGCTCACCGCTGCATGCTTCTGATCCCAAACCGTGTCTCCACCTCTCTCTCTCTCTCTCTCTCTCTCTCTCTCTCTCTCTCTCTCTGTATCCTGCTTATCTCCTCTTGTTGTGGAGATTGTTGTGCCAATAATGTGTGACGTGCCAGAAAAAGAACGGGGAGTCTGACAATAATTGGAGTCTGGGGGGTGGGGGGGTGGCTGTGGGGTTGGTGTCCATTCCATCTCTGAACTGGGAAAAGATAGTATGGTGGGTGGGGTGTCCATTCCATCTTTGAACTGGGAAAAGATAGCCAAGGGAATCTTCCTAACAGGCAGATGCAGCCTGAGTTAGCAACCAGGCAGCAGCTCATTGTGGAGCAGACACGTGAAATTCCGTGTGAAAGCCCTTTGAAATCTATAACAGTCAAATCTTGAATGAAGCCAGTTAGTGTATGCTCATTGTCTGGCATCGGTGACTACATATCGGTGATAAACAAGTCACCTTGGGGTTTTGTTTTGTTTTGTTTTTTTGCCTGTTACCCTCTGACTCTTAGTCATAGCCTGTGGTCACTGTTGTTAGATGGATCCAGGCCCTCAATTGTTGTGTACAGAGCTGCATCTGTCTACTTCCTTCTTGTAATCCCCCCTTCTTTGTTTTGCAGGGGTAGGAACCAGGAACTACTACAGGAAGATGGGCTATGAGCTGGAGGGGCCGTATATGGTGAAGCACCTTGACTGATGACTTCAGGACATGGACTGGACACAATACCCAGAATGCATTTTGCCCTTGAGATACAGAAGCAAAGGGAAATGGCTTTTTGAGGATACAGCGGACATTTTAGTTCAATCTCACGCCTCTATACAGTGGCCATGGTCATGTCTGTGGATGGAGTTTTAATGACTGAGAAGGACATGTCAGTGCACTCGTAAGGACATTTTCAGTGCTACACCAAACCTTTTTTTTGCTGCCCTTTACCAATTTGTGCATTATCCTCATTTAATACTTTTGTATTTGGAATGTGTATCTATGAGCGTACAGACTTGCAGACCAATTGACTTTAGCTATGTAACTTTCTGTGGGAGGGTGGTGAAGACTACTAGTTTTGTCATCAGTTGTTTACAAAGGGAGAGACGGTATAGGGGTGTAAGTCCTCTCAGCTGTTTTATAAACGCACAATTTTTTGTTTTTGAGCACAAGAGGCACCAGTTGCATGAGAGAGTCTTTGCTAGTCTTCGCCCAGTTCCTTTCTGAAATTACATTTCCGTGTAACCTATCCTTTTAAAATATAGGGTGGGCCGCCTAATTATGTTGTGCGCAGACGCTTGGAAAGAAATGAATTTTGGGCGGTCCCGCCCCGGAGTATTTGGAATGGGATGTCGATTTTTGTCTGGAATAAAGTCTTTTAATCTAATATGTCCTCGCTGTGTTGTGTGCATGGGTGCTGTTGGTATCTGACAGCCGAGACCGAAATGGAGCAAACTCATTCAGCCCCTTGTCAGGAGTGTAGATGATCTGTCACTGAATCCATAATGGGCCCTTTTTTCACTCTCTCTCTCTCTCTGTCTTTCTCTCTCTCTATCTTTCTGTCTGTCTCCCCCACACGCACAAACACACACCAAATTCTTGGTTACACTGAGCTACAAAGCATCGTCTGGAGTCAGATCCACCCCTCTCCAGCAACCTGGGGCTCAATAGTGACTTTGAAAGGCTTTCCCTGCTTCATTTAACGCCTAGGTATTGCGTTTACGGCTCTATCTCAGATTCAGTGTAGAGTGAATAATGACCTAATGCTTTTAAAACTTGATCCATGATTAACTTTGTCACGACTGGTGCGTCTGGAGGTGTGTGTCACCTGAAAATCGCTCTCTGTAGGCCGATGAAATCGCTCTTCCATACAGCGCACATCCTCGGCGCTCTATATATGGCTCCGCGCATCTACCCCCCACCCCCCTCACCGGTTCTCCCGCTTACAATTTCCCGGCAAAGGCGATCTCGTCGTGACTGGGTGTAAGCCATAATTAACTAGGGGAAGCCCCCGATGAAAAAAGCACAGCTTTATAAGTCAGTTTGCCCTATAGTCATCAACAGACCTAATGCCAACATCATCATGGTGTCCTCGATTCACAAAGTCATTCCTCACCTTTCCGGTATGGCTGAGCCTGATGCTAAGCCTCAAAGTGAAGATTAACTTCGCGAGCGAAAGAGCAAGGTGCGTGATGAAGTGCAGGCAAACTAGCGGATCGCCGGGAACCCCGTCTGGCCATTTCATTTGGGAGCCGCCGAAGCATGAAGAAAAGGGCAGGATGCGCCCTGCGAAGGAAATGTCATCAATGTGATCTACTTACAACATTCACCGATGCATCATATCGTGCCGAGACAGAAGCCACCAGGTCATTCACCCTTTGCAGACCTTTCTTGCACTCTGTGCTCCTTTGCTGTCAGCTGTCTACACCAAACTCTTGGTTATACTGAGCTACAAAGCATCGCCTGGAGTCAAATCCACCCATCTCCAGCAACCTGGGGCCCAATAGTGACTAGCTTTCAATAGTGAAAAGCTTTCCCTGCTTCATTTAACGTCTAGGTATTGCATTTACGGCCCTATCTCAAACGCAGTGTAGAGTGTACATTTTCTTCCCCCCACCAGAATAGTCAAACATACCAGCTGTCCTACATATGACTGGTCTGTGCTCACTTTCTGTATACCACACAATATGTAACAGTGACCCGTGTTGTAAAAAATATGCAACATGTGAATATACATTCAATAGTAATGATGCTTCCTGCATTAACTGGGGTATTTGTCCAACATATGGATCACTAAGTCTAGGTTATTCTGTTCCACGGATCACGCCATGTGTTGGGCTAAACCAGATTTAGGGAGTGGCTCTGAAATAAAGCTGTGAGAATTATTTCCTTGTTTAGAACACAAACACGAGTAAATCGAGCATATCTGATGTGTAGAGGCGACTCCAGATGTGGTACACAAACATTCGTACCACCTACTGGTGTTCTACTAATGAGACCACCAATCACAGCTTTTAAAAGCAGCAGCAGACTCAGGGTAGTGAGATTAGGCTAGAATCTGCTGGAAGAAGTCTCCTGACTAAACAACCATTCAGCATGACGCCAGAATGACAGATGAGAAAATGAAGTGGTTGTTTTTTTTTTATTATTATTTTTATGTGAGGCAGTCCCTGTGTTTATTGTGAGCTGCACATTTAATATCCTGAGGGAAATGGGGTTGTCTTTAAAGGTTGTTCCACTGGCTGCTCTGTACAACAAAAAAATAAATAAAAATCAAAGAACGGGGGACATATCTTCATACACACATACAGACTTAAAGTGGGGTGGGGTGGGGAATGACTGGGGATAGATGCAAACTGTGTGTTTATATGCCCAAAATACAAACAGCATATCTTCCTTTGTCATCACAAACACATCATTATCCCTCAGGAGGCAGAAGTATTTGCTTGACAAATGCAGTTGGATATGCCAAGTCTACGGAGGAACTTCAAAGACCTCACAGGAGAGAAGAGGCAATGGCACGATTGTCGAGATGAACACAAAAAGGGTCTGCGTGCAAAGTGTTGGTGTGTGTGACTGGACAGAATTGATCCATTTCTCATATCTTGTTGCTGAAATTACGTCACAGACTGGTGCAGACAACACTTGAACAGAAACAGAAATAATTTTAGCACAAAACATCCGTCTTTGGATAGACATAACAGTGGAAGAGAATGTGGTCATGAATGAAGTCTAGAAATTAGAAGCCAAGTAAGTCTTTACACATAGACATTTTATGTTAATTCCTCAATAAATACATACAAATACATTTACACACAAATGAAAATACATGTGGTTCTTCAAAATCCAGCAGGACCACCATGATCACTGAAATGACATACAATGTAGATCAACACTTTACCCGCAATTTTCAGTTTACGCTTTCATATGCCACAAAAAAAAAAAAATCAAGTATACTGCAACCTCAAATACATCACTCAACATATTTGAATTTTGCACATCAAGTAGGCGGAAATCCCTTTACTGAATCTCTTAAATGCAGCCACTCTCATAATGCTCACTGTTGGTCAGGTCTGAGTGAGGAGAGTGTGTTGGAGACTAAATCATGAAAAAACATCACGAGTCCTCATTCCTCCAGCGTCATCCATGTTCATCAACCACCTCTATTTATCCCCCTCCAGTGTCAGCGCTGCCTGAGGGCACGGCGTAGGCACCCCTCCAGCTCCTGAGCGCTGGGCCGGGCATCCGGGTCGGAGGCCAGCATGTGGACCAGCAGCTCACAGAGTGCAGGGCTGGGCGGAGGCGGGAGTGGGGGGGCGCGGCGGCCCTTCATGGGGATCACCAGCTGCAGGCCGGGGTTCTGGCACAGCGCCTCGCCCAGGGGGGTCAGCCAGCGGCCCCGCACATAGTACGCCCCTAAGCACACAAACACATTTCAATACTTTGGATCTTAACATAGGAAAATGGTTCCAGACCCAAACATTGGTGGAAGTATGGTACAGGCATAGTTATACATATATAACAGTTCGGTCTGGTCAAACTACTTTCTCACTGGACAAGGCATATTCTAAGTGTCACTAGGAGTGAGGATATCCTACGGTATGCCATGGGTGACTCTTCACGGTTGATAATCACTCCGCCGAAGATACAACGTAACTGTTAAATCGAGTGCATTTATAAACTGCGGCAGACTTTAACAAGACACCCAAGGCTGCAGAATAGCAGCTGTGCATTAGGCCTACTTTGGACTGTGCTGCATAATACAGGGCCCAAATGCCCAATGTCCAAACGTGTAGGACACTTGTTGCATAGCAACCACAGATGCCGTTAACTCAAACTGGAACTATTTTGTGGAGCAGAGATTGGAGTGAACTGAAATACAATGAAATAAAACTTAAAAATGAATGTTAAAATTATGTCTATACACTAATTGTGCAATGGAACTGTTGTATAAAAGCAATATAACACTCATGTTTGTGAGGGTGTCTGTGGATATCCTCACAGGTGTGGATCGGCCCTAGGACATCCGTGAACACCCTTACTCCCACTTGTGTTATATTGCTTAATTAGACCTGATCAATCACAAATCGCCTTGTGCGATACATCCTACTGCACTGGTGAAGGGTAGACATGGCTTCTCTTTCTCCAGATTGATATACTGCCTAGAGGCAGAGATTAAGCAGTACACACGTGTGCGTGCAGACACAGAGACACACATGCAGACAGGCGCACACACAGACAGGCGCACGCACAGACAGGCGCACGCACAGACAGGCGCACGCACAGACACGACAGACAGGCACGCACACAGACAGGCACGCACACACACACACACACACACACACACAGGCACGCACAGGCACGCACAGGCACACACAGGCACACACAGGCACACACAGGCACACACAGGCACACACAGGCACGCACAGGCACGCACACACACACACAGGCAGGCACACACACAGACAGGCAGGCACACACACAGACAGGCACAGACGCAGGTTCACCTGTTAGATATAGGTTAATAATTGAATTGAATGCGACTCCTCAGAGACTGGAAGTAAGGGCAACCAACTTGCCCAGAAAACAATACTCCATCCTCCGCTCTCACACAATGACTCTGTGAGTGATGACTGCAGCAGGACAAACTGATTTTAAGTGGCTCTAACAGAACTCTGACCTTTCTGTGATCTTACACTGACAGACTGACTGAAAAGCCTTTTCTTTCAACCCATCCCCCCAAACAAACACACACACATTTTTGTTTGCTTTACACTGCCAGTGCCTTAAGAAAACAGCATCCTCAGCTACCCTCCAGCCATCTCCCCGTTAATGGCGGCAACGTTTTAATGTAACTGACATTATAATTGGGTCCAATTATAAGCCGTTTATCCTAAGTGACAATGCAGCAGAGGTATGCACTCAACTAAAGGTTTAATTATCTTCGCTTTAATTAGCCTGGTTAATTACAACAAATAGTGGGCACAATTAAATTCTAAATTCCACCATTTTTTGTTAGCACACCATACTCACAAAATGTCTATTTAACATGCAGAGAATTCCTTACGCACCAAGCTGTTCGTGTGTGCACCCGTCCTCCAGGAAGGTGATCCTTTCCAGGACAGCCCAGAAGAGCACCCCCAGGGAGAAGATGTCTGCCTGGGCCGTGTAGTTGCGTCCGGCCCACACCTCTGGGGCCATGTAGAAGTCCGAGCCACATGTGGAGGAGAACGCTAGCCGTGTCTGGTCTCCTTCTGACAGACGCTCAGTCATCTTACTGAGACCGAAGTCCGCCACCTGACATGAGAGAGACAGAGAGAGAGAGAGAAAGAGAAAGATAGATATAGAGAGAGATAGATAGATAGATAGATAGATAGATAGATAGATAGATAGATAGATAGATAGATAGATAGATAGATAGATAGATAGATAGATAGATAGATAGATAGATAGATAGATATGAGGTTTACAGTCACTGATATGTATAAAATATTAAAAAAAAAAAAAAACAGAGGAGGAATAAAAATGTAGACACACAACACATAATTTCCCTGCTAGGCCACTGGTACTTCAACGGGAGGTCTCCTTTTCTTTGTGTACAGTCAGAACCAAGTTTATTGATTTATAAGTACAAGAAATCTGTGGTGAGCTGAACCCATATCACAATAGTATGCATTCCATTCTTGGTCACTAATCTTGCTCACTCTTTAGGGGAAGGACTGAAGGTGAACTTTTAGTGAATGGCTGCCAAACTGAGTCAACAGAGTGCAGCAGGCTAAGTGAGCTACTCCCCCCATCCCTGGTGTGACTCCCTCTCGTGATCGCGTCACATACATCGTCATTTTACGATCAGCACCATTGCTCATTCCCATCACAGCTCTATGAAGGTCAATTAAAAAAGGTGCAGTTTGCCCATCCTAATCAAATACACTATTTGTCAAACTCAGCAAAACTGCCACTCACTGACCTCCAGATGGCTTTTCAGTATGTGCACTGTGTAACAGGAAAAAAAAAAGCCCTGTGGTGGATTGGGAAGCAACTGCCATATTGAGCCCAAATAATTGCAGCCAATAGACATGTCGCTCTAGGGGCAGTGAACGAAGAGGTGTGATTTGTTTGCCATTTACCCACAATCCATAGACAGCATCCTTCAGCATACATCAAACTAACCCAAGTCTACCTTTAGGTGATTTTAGTTATGGGCTTAAATCACAGAGAGAACAGGTGGCGATGGAATGGGCATCTCCACTGCCCATTGAGCTACAGCTTGGCTATCTGAGGACCATTAACACACTTTTGCTTCTACCACGTTCTAGAATAAAAAAATAAGATACGGTAGGCGGGGCAAGGCCAGAGGTGGTATGGCAAAGGTCAAATTCGTGACCGTGTTTTTTTTTCGTCAGTCGCGCCTAACTGTGATTTATTCATGGAGTTGTGCATCGATGCATGATCGCTCTTTTCATTGATATCACAGTTCTGTGACACAGAAAGGGATCAATACCCTCTCAACTGAATGGAGCAAGTGGGTGCCTGTGACAACCATCCAGTCTACTCGTATAAAACACAAAGAAAGTAATCATCACTTTTCGACAGGCAGAAAAAGTCTGCGGCCATTTCTTTATGCAGAGGTTTACCGTCGGCTACACAGACAGAGCCTCTGAGAAAATGAAAACACTGGGAATTATTTCCAGCAGACTGGAAAAGATCGGTAGACATATCTGCCGAAGGAGATAATGCCCCCTTACTACAGCTTGTTGCCAGAGGTTTGCTCTTAACCATGAACCCACACTTTTATGTGCTAAAAAGTAATTAACTGAAGAAGGGCTGGATTTTACATATTGTTTAAGAGGGGAAAAAATTTAGACATAACCAATTTTCCTCCATTATGTGGTGTTTTGCCTCCTGCCAACTGAACAGAAACTTATCAGAGTTAATGAAGTGCTACATGAATTATAAAAGGTAGCCGGCCCAATACCACCTGGCAATACAATATGTGCCAGTTATGTGAGCATAATGAGGGAAATAAAAAGGTACAAAAGCATTAAAAAAGACAATGAATATATCTCGCATACTAAATGCCTTTGCCAGTATAATATCCCAATAATACCAAAAATTGTCTTAAAGTAGGGCCTAACTATTTTTGTGTCGACTTGAATATGTCCCACAATACATCCATGATAGTTTTAGTACATTTAATTTACACAAACAGGCCCCCTTAAGTCATCATTACCTATTCAGTACCATTACACTGTAAGTGGGGATAATCTGCAATTACACAGGTGGTCATTGTATTAATACAGCATGCTGCAGGGGACTGATTGCTTTTTACGCTGAAACGTTTTGTGACATTATTGTACTCATGATTCTTTTTACTGCCCTTGATTTATCATTCTGCTGTGGGCTACCCCCGACTGTCAGAGAATCCCTGATGTCTTAAAATTCTTCTGTGGTGCCTTTTCCTTGTGTACTTCCCATCCCACCTAGTTTCACTTTTCTTGGGGTACTTGTCATCCGACCCAGTTTCACTTTACCTTAATGACAGGTCCTTTTTTGGTGAGCTGCACCAATACATTGTCCGGCTTGAGGTCGCGGTGCACAATACCAAGTCTGTGCAAGAATGCCATTGCACTGCTGAGTTGTTTGATTACGCTATGGTTGCGTTCCTCGTCCGGCGGTTGTGATAGAATGTACTGGTTCAAGTCGCCCCCTTCACAGTATTCCATGACCAGCCACAAGGCGGAGCATCGCCTGGGAACGGGCTTGATTGTCCCCCCCAATGGCCGCTTGCGGGAACGGGGCAGACTAGAGTTTGTGACTTTGCTGTTGTGTTTTTGACCGGGACCCACTGTCCCCTTCAGTGCGCTCTCCACCAAATCCAGAGGCAGTCTGCCGGGTTTGAGTAGCTGAAGTGTATTAGGTCCTGTCTGTGCTAGGCAGCTGTGTAAGGCAATTACGTTGGGGTGGCTTTGGGACGTTGCTCTCATCACCCACAGCTCCTGCAAGTATAGCTGTATGCATTCAGGGCTATTGCACGGCAGACGTTTGATAGCCACCCTGTCTCCTTGGGCTCCTTTCTCGCGACCCTCAAACACCACGCCGTAGCTTCCTCGGCCCACTTCCCGTTGTAAAATATACAGCTCCTCCATCTCTGTAAAAGCCTTTGGTCCGTTAGCGCGAGTGGTTTGAAGTTGCAACGTGCACTAATAAATGCAAGAACAAACACACGTAAGATACAACGTTAGACTGTACGGAAAAAATAAAATTAGTAGTGTAACCTTGATTCATGCGCTTGTATGACAATTCAGAGCACTGAAATGCAATGGTAACTTAAAAAGTTTTGTTATATTAGCCTACAAGTGCCAGAAGTCAATGCTAGGTCTCAACTTTTGAGAGGGTAACTGGCTAGCAGGTTAGCCAACAGGCCAGTTTGCAAGCAGTGTTCTAAGGTCTGGGTGACCGTTCATTAATCAGGATAATACGCCTCGGGCGCTAGTAACAGCAGGAACTAACTGAAAACTTTAAACTAATGATATGGGCGCGATGTCATTTGTAACTTTAAAGAATAAATTACCTTTAACGACACAAAAACATTGAACTATGTGAGAAACGTATACGTCGGTTACCAAAGTATGACGTCCAAGCTTAAAATTTAACAGGTTTCATAAAGTTAGCTTATTATGATAGCTAACTAGTTTGTAGTCATAACGTCCGCTTGATGTTATCCGTATTACTATTTAGTATACTGTTACTATTTGTAAGCAGAAACGCCATTTACTTACCCATGTACCACTGTATAGATCTGTTGCACGGTAGCAAAAACAGTTTTCTATAAACAATGTTTCAAATTAAATATAAACACTGTTGCATTGACACCCTTCCGTAGTTCAGATATTCCCGCTCCGTGCACGTAGAAATCAACGTGCTTCCCCATTGGTCAAGGTGCACTGAATTGACCAATCAATGATGGTTACAATAGCAGCCGGTTTAAAATGTCCTATCAGTTTAAAAACCACGGGGAGACATGTTCTCACTGCGTTTACAACCAAAACACTCGAGCTAAAGGAAGACTATTCCTTGTATGGTACTTCCTTATTCAGGGCTACGTTCCTGTTGGTCTAGGATAGCCTACGTTAAAATTTGATTGCAACATGTCACCAACCACTTTTGAAATCATACGTTTTATCAAATATTTGAAAAGAGAGAAAGCTTCACAAAACAATAATGAGTTTTCTTTCTATTAATCTCTTGCGGCAGACATAAGGCCTTGTCCAGCCAGAAAATAAATATCCCAGTTGTCACTTGCTGAAAGGAATTGACAACCATCTTATGAAATTCCTCAGCCATTTCATGAGACCTCTGGCCTGTATTTAGATGAAATGCCAAGATGAGTAATGTGGGACCAAATGTTCACATAGACTTGTCACACTACATTTCAGCAGCCCTTTACTCATGGTAGCAGGCATCTGGACCTTTGTAAGTGGTGTTTTTTAGCAAATAAATTCCTACATTTAGAAAGGAGCTTATACTGATCTACAAATGGGAATGTTAAGGTCAATTCTGCAACCTAGAAATTGCCTTTGCAATGTCATTATAGGGTATAATAGTTTAAAGTGGTTTGTATAGATTCTTCTTATTAATCTATTGATTAAGACCATATTACAACTTTAAACATTATCCCGAGGCTGTTTCTTGCACAACAAAAAATGCTTAGACACACTAATATGCATGTTCCCCCGGGGTGATCCTTTTGCGTAATTACTTAGTTACTTAAATGGCGTATCAGGAGCACAATACGTCAATAAAGGCATTTAGTGACGCTCTTCATTTCCAGCAATATGTTGTGCCACACTTTGCATCCTTTGCTGTGACCGCGCGGACCCCGTGAGTCAGTCATTTTACGGAGTTTGAAATTAGCCTCTCTGTCTTTCCATCCAGATTCCATCAGTCTGGTCCCCTTATTCTTCATTATCTGAAGTTGATGAAGTCAGTCACGCTCCATGTCCTCTCCCCAACAGGACATACCTCCTCTGTTCCATAATCATATATCAACCCCATCTGCTGTTTGTGCCTGCTGTCCATATTTACACAGAAATCACACCTCTATATATATTATTTAATTTTCTGGTTTGTTTTCATCTTGTTTTTGCCACACGGCTGCGAGTAAAGTAGGTAAGCAAATAAAATATGTCATTATTTCTGTCTTCAAATTCAGATTCATATTTGTATCATGTTGGGTTAGAGGTTCTCTTTTCCACAGGCATTCTAAATCTCTGAGAATTTATGTCATTTCATCACAAGGTTAATTAGCTGACCAACGAAAGAGCACTTTTAATTTGCACTTAGATTGAGGTCACAGTATCACTTTTATTTCTCTGTAGTATTGTGTGTGTGTGTGTGTGTGTGTGTGTGTGTGTGTGTGTGTGTGTCTGTGTGTGTATGTGTTTGTGTGTGTGTGTTTGGGAGGAGGGCGCAAGTGTTTGTCCATAAACAAGAACATAAAGAAAACTGATATCAAAAGCATTTCGGTTCATCTCTCTGCAGGTGAAAGATTGTTAAAAAAAAAAAAAAAAATTAATTAGATCAGCAAGTTTATAATGCAGTTCAGGATAGGTTATCATACAGTTCTGCTATCTCAGTATGTTTTTATCCATCAGAATATTTGTGTAGAATTCATAGTCATTCTTTTCTCTAAGGCCATTGTATTTTCAGTCAATTTATTTTCTTTGTAAACATGTTTCTCTGTTGGCACCAGTTGTAGTATGGTGGTCATGAGAGAAGACTCTGTTGATCATGGCGATGAGTGAACAGTGCACTATATACAGTTTAGTTTCCTTCAGTCTTTCAGGTTTGCTTTAGTGCACTTGGAATCGGGTAATGTGTGGAATAAAACTCAGACAAGAGTGAGATATTTTTTTAATCATAGCCACATACGACACCCATCCTAGCCCTGTCACTTTGGCGCTTTGTCCTGTGGCTCATATGAAATAGCCCTGCTAAATATTCAACACATTCTGTGCAGCCCATGAGTTGTTGCAATTGGCAACTTAATCAAGCACTAAGGAAAGATGATTTAGTCACAGAAAGGATAAGGATCTTCGTTTAAGCAAGATGTCTCAGTTGAACCAGAAGCAACATGTTCATTTTATATGAGCAGTGCAGAACTGTCCTGCTCCCGACAGAACATCAATTGTTGCCCCAGGAAATGACAGGTCAATGAGAGCAGATCTCTATGAGTAGCTAAGGTTCTCCACTGACATGACCACCACCACCCCACACAGAAGCCTGACCTTGTCTCATGATCAGCAAGCGAGAAGCTGGGCTTGATAGTTGAGCTGATGGTTCCGTGGGAAGAGCGGATCCAGAAAGAAAATAAAAGGAAAAAAGTTACAATGTGCTGCACCTTTTACAGAACATTAAGCCTGCTGTGGTTTTGTGAGCCTTTCAACCACAGCTCTTGAGAGACATCAGTGTCACATCAGTTAATGCCAATCCTCAAAAAAACTCACTGAAAAGGGAGAAGTGCTCACACTTTGGCTCTGACTGTGAGGAAGGGACAAAAGCTGGAGTTGAAAAATCATCTGATTATGCAGCCTCTATTATGAAACTAGAGGCAGGGAGCAGCAGGAAGACCTCTCTGACTGCTGCAACACCTGAGATAGTGCTCTGGTTATACGGGAGTGCTGCAGAGATGTTGTCAGGAAGTTAAGACATTCAGGGTGTAGCAAAACCAACCCGGGCCCCGCCCAAACAGTGCACACAGTACATTCTTGCAGGCAGATATTGCTATATATTCTAACCCCCTAATGGTGCCGTTTTCACTTCCTTTGTGTCTTGTGTAACTCAATTACACAAGACACTTCCTTTGTATCTTGGAAAAAGTTCATTTCTATCCCTGGGCACACACACACACACACACACACACATACATACAGACACACACACACACACACACACACACACACACACACAAACACACACACGCTACTCATGCACCAGTGGAGGCACGACAAGCAGAAATGTCTGACACATTTCCACATTAGTCGCCAAACTAGTCATCTTCTGCATAGTCATGCTGGTTTTACTGATGTAAATTAGTGGTGCAGTGCAATTATGTGCTATAAATGACAGTAAGATGCGTAGACATCGTAAAACTAGTTTGAAGAAAATATGTATGTCCAGTAAATCTATCCCTAGAGGGGTAATAATCATTGAGAAAGTACAAAAGATAATAAATTGTGCAACACTCGAATTAGCTGTATTTTTAGAAAAGGTAACCCAATTGGTATTTGTGTAAACATTGGTTTTTAAATGATGTATCCTGATTAAAAAACTAATTTGGAAAATGAACATGATTTTGTCTCTAATCCGTTTATTATGTATAAAAATAAGAGTGCATGGTTTTAAAGATCAAAGCTTGGTAAGAAATATAAGCTTATCTAAAAATACCTTTCCATTTTTTCCCTCCCCATTCTGAGCCATGAGAGGAAAAATGGAGTCCAGCTGTTTTTTTTATAAAAGAAAAATAAAACAAGCACAGTCTGATTTAAATTTCCTTGCATATTTTCCTGCATCAATGTTTCTCTCTCCCTCTCTCCCTCTCTCTCTCTCTCTGTGCTTGTGTGTGTGTGTGTGTGTGTGTGTGTGTGTGTGTGTGTGCTCGTGTGTGTGTGTGATTTTGTTCTCCTTCGGATGTTCGTTCACCCAGGGTCACACAATCTGTGGTGGCTTTGCAAAGCAGTAACAACATAAAATAGTAAGTAAGCTTCACTTTGGCCAGGTCTGCCTCTTCGTGAGCCAGAAAAATAACAGTACAATGTTACAGCACAAAAAATGTCTCCCTTCAGATTTGCATGTATTATACATGTCATGGACCATGAATCATGCCTCTCAACTGTATGTTTTAGCCCTAGTCTGTATGTGACTGTACTGTGTCAGTTCTCATATCTTTTGCCTGTGCTCATGTTGGTCAAGACCACAAAGTCTGTTCCACCTGAGGGAGCTTTTGTGCTTTTCCTGATACAGCAAAGGATCTGAGAGATATGCTATAACTACTATCTGTGTTTTCATGAAACCCCAGTTACCCCCAAACACCCCACCCCCTACTTCAACACAGCCTTGGGGTAGGCTAATCACACATAAAACCTGGAAAATGTGGAGTGCTTTGTTTCCGTGCCTTATCAGCTCATTGCATTTAATTGGTCTTTAATTGGCCTTTAATTTAGCCGATTTTCGTCTTCTCGTGTCATGTTTGCCTCGCTTTCCTGAATATGAAGCATCATGGTTTTTCATTAAGGTATGAATTACTACATGAAATACATACACACACACACACACACACACACACACACACACACACACACACACACATAAACATACACACACGCACACGCACACACACACATAGCCCTGAGGTGCATCGGATAGTTAGAGGATGCTTATATATTTAGCTATGGTCGGTGACTTCTTGGGGGGGGGGGGGGGGGGGGGGGGGGGGCGGTTGGGGGGGGGGGGGGGGGGGGGGGGGGGGGGGGGGGGGGGGGGGGGGGGGGGGGGGGGGGGGGGG
>CM059282.1:19634525-19652025 GCA_030347295.1 Setipinna tenuifilis
CCCTCCCCACTTCTGAAAATCACCCCTCCATCCCTTATGCAGCATAGTCAAGTGTGGGTAGGGGTTTGGGGAGCGGGGGGTGGGGGGGGTGGGGGGCCGGGTTTGCACCAGAGGAAGGGGTGTGTCGTTATAAGGAGCCAGGAGGGGCCTCAACTACATCAGTCGCCCAAACCCAGAGGAGAGAGAGGATAGCCACCACTGCCACAACAGAAGTCAAGGGAGAGACAACGCAACACACAAGACATACACACAGGGAGTGCTTATCTCGGCTGCAGTCACAGGTAAGTCGGGTCTGCTTTATATCTCTAGTGCCTAGATCTGTGTGTGTGTGTGTGTGTGTGTGTGTGTGTGTGTGTGTGGTGTGTGTGTGTGCGCGTGTGTGGGTGTGCGTGTGTGGGTGTGCGAGTGCGTGGGTGAGGAACAGATGTTCTCTAACCTCATGTTGAATTGTCAGAAGTTGTTTCGATGTGTATGAACACGATGCTTTTACATTTTTTGTTAAGTGTGATGATACTGCAAGTGTTGCACTTTTTGCCTGTTTTTTTTTTTACCTTGCTGGGGCATACAAAGAAACACAAACACACACACACACACACACACACACACACACACACACACACACACACACACACACACAGGGAGCTCTCCTGTGGTTATAAACTAGTCCTCTGTGAACAAAGTTAATGACCTCACTGGCGTTAATTAACCCCTGTTTTCCATTAGGCATTGTTTTTTTCCCATTGTCATCACCTACGTGGCCTCACCTCACCTCGTCTCCCCTCGTCACACCGTTCTTCTTTCTCTTTCTTTTCCCTGCTCTGGCCATCTTTCATGCTATGGTGGTTTAAGTGGCTTGCTAATGTACAACATGCAGTATTAATAGTGTTGTGAAAGGTAAGGATTTGTTCAATTTACTAAACGTTTTGAGAGAGCTGTGCTGGGGTTGGCTAATGAATGCTGCTGGATTTACATCAGAAGACAGGAGATATTTTTGATGTTTTTAATCTTTTTTTCATACATTGATTTCGAAATCATCTCCATTCTCTGCTGACAGTTTGTAGGACTAGAGTTGGCATCTCCCCTTTGCTTAAAACTAGTGAAGGATGTAACCAAACAATGCAAGATTTAGTCTTAAAAAGAAAAAAAAACTTGGTCAGTCATCTAGCCAGCAGCTCTCACTGTCTCCATAGGCATGCTTATACGTAACAGCCACTTTTAAGCTGCCAAAGCCTATTAGGATGCTTTTGTTACTAATCGGTGAAGGATGCTGCTTGGTCAATCAGTATTCAAATGGCTTTTAATTTCATGGATAGATTTATCAGGAAGTGATTTGCTGCTGTGATGATTAGTGCTGTGAAAATCTAATCCTTAAGGTCTGGTGGGACTGGGAGAGCCTAATCAATTCCTATTAAAGAGGGATTTTTGGCAGGTTAGTTTGCACCTGAACCTGTAGCTCACTGCTGGAGATTTTACATATGGGGGGCAGGAGGGTGAAGGGGGTGGGGTGGGGTGGGGTGAAGAAGTCCCTTTTTTTCTTTAGTGCTTTGAGTGTTAAAAATAATGTTTTTTTTTTTTTTTAATTCCTAAAGGTTTGCCTTTAATTGCCGTGATAATATTTGTTTTTCACACTTTTTGTATGAGATTTTTTTTTTTTCAGTTTTAGGTTATATTGAAATGCTCCACATGATAGGAATTTAGTTTTGTAGGGACCACATTGATGGCCTTTCCGACATTTTGACGATGGTTAGTGGCCCACCCTCAGGCCCTAATATGTAATTCCTGATAAAATAGTTTATATGATGCATATAGAGTAGACCATTGTCATGAGTTTCTTGCTGGTAAAATTCCTAAACTCAACAGCTAAAGCCCATTAGATTCGAAGTATATCTTTACCTGTTTGATTCAGAGAAAAAGGGCTAAATTACTTATCATTGAACACTGTCATTTAAAAAAAAACTCTAAAAGAACTTCATGTGGCGTTCATGTGGGTTCATTTCGCACTGTTGCGCATGTTTACTGCCCCTGTGATTTCTATTTATCACCTGTCTCACTGACAGCAGACAGCACGAGTGCACCGTGCCTATTTGCCAAAGCCCCGGCATATCCCCTCTTGTCAGCTTTTAATGTAGACACTGTCACAGGCACCAATTTCCATAATTGTGCACACTTTTGGCTTTTTCCCTCTAGCATGCAATTTCCTCCATGCATTCCGTTCTGAGTAGGCCATTGTGGCAATGAATTATTCATATTTACACTTAAATGGTATTTCTACAAATGGTTCCCTCTGATAAACTTGCTGTGGACATAGTCACAAAGTCCACTGAAGTGTCTTTGAAATTATTCTAGGTTGGCACTAAATGCAAATTAGGGCGAAGGTTTCTCTTAAGGAAAAAAATAAAAATAGAAAATGGATTGTGTTTTTTGAGCTATTGGTCTTCTACAAGGAGGTAGTAGCCTACTGATTTGCTTGACTTTACTTTAAAATGCCCTGGCCACCAAAGTGTATTTAAACTTATTCGGTTGGTTCCAGTCCTTTCAACAACCACGACACCATAATTGCCTTGTTGAAATGAAATGAATATATTCATGTCATCTTATTAGTTCATCCGTTTGGCAATTTGTGTTTTAATGTTTTGAGCTATAACACTTCGCAGCAAAGTCAAATGTCAGATATTTCTGGGACATTGTGGCGTTTCAGTTAAAGACAATATGACGCATTTTATGAGTAGCATAATCACGTGAAAATGCCTACTTTTGAGAGATCAATCACTAGAATTGATGTCTGAATATGTATTGTCCACGTGTCCCTATGAAAGGAGCCTCGTGGCCTGATAAGCCTCGTGGAGTCTCGTTGCCTCTTTAGCCGCCTGCGTTCCATCATTTGATCACACTAGGGAATGATGGAGAGCTGCGTGTAACGGCAGTGCGAAGTAAATGTCAAAGCCACAGATCACTCCGCCAGCCATCGACTCCTTCATTAGCACCAAATATTATGACATCGCTCTTCGTTCGGACTCTCGGTCGTGAGGCTCAAGATGATTGCAGTCGTCAGAGCTAATGGAAAATCAAGACGCGAAAGGAAGCGATAATCCTTCTAAATATGATTGCGAAATATAAGCACGGTGCCATACAACTAGGGTCCCTGGGGCGATCAATATGTTTTCAATTAAAGTAACTACGTGAATCGGCCCTTGTATGAGTGAAAACAATTCTGACAATGACGACAAGCTCGATTAATTCAATATGACGACTGAACGGTGGCTGAGCTTAATTGCTTGATGTATTAGAACAAGGGGGAGTGCAGGGCCTCTTCTTTGCGGTGTGTCTGTTTTGAAAACCATTTGTATTCAGGTTGCGAGGTCGTCTGCTGGGATAATGCTGTGGCGGTAAAAGTTTTTCGCCTGAAAAATAAGACTTTTTCTCTGCGGGTGTTTGGCAGCTCATGGGGGTTTGAAATTATGTCTCCTCATTTTTAATTTAGCAGTGATAAACAACTGCATTTGCATTGCTAACCTACCAGACAGACGTACTCACTCCCACGTACCACCTTTCTGAGGTTTTTGGCTAACACTTGTGTATAGGCCCACTTCCAGCAATTCCATTTGGAACGCGCACAAAACAATTCTAGCTGTGGGGGGTGTCTCAAGACCAATCACCAAATGTTGTTTGACCTGTTAAAACTTCCTGACATGTTCAAATTTGACTGACATCGGAATAAATTTACACTCACAAATCCTATCACAGTCCGAGAACCTTTTCAATTAGCTTGCCAAGGGAATCAGCACCTGTGTAACCACAGATATGGAAGAACCTTTCAGAAAGTGTTTGATTATCGTGGGTCTTTGTAGACCCCCCCAGCCCCTTCCTCATGGCCACTGTGAATCATGTTTGTCTAAACATGTAGGTACGGATGGGAAATGAGAATGGGGGCTGGGGTTGTTTACCAGGGAGGTGATACCATCAAGTGGCTCCATACGTTGTTGGAAAGGAGGGTGGGGGGGTGTCGGTCAGACACCACTAATCGGATTAAGGCACATTCCCCCAGTTTTAGCCATTTCACATTTCGTTCCACAGAAACCTCCTTCTGCATCCAGAGGAGGCTTTGCAATCAGTACATCTCAGGCCCAACACAACACCTGCCACCACCTGCTTTTACAGGTGAAATTAGTCTGATAGGTCGGATGTGAGTGACCTACCTAAGTTTAAGGTGAGATTTACGGACACAAAAAAGCAAATGTTTGCATATCATTATAAGAATGGTTTCAATAGTAGCAGCTTTCTCTCCTTTAACATTTGAGGCTGAAGAACTGATCAAAATAGTAGTTGTCTTTCAGAGTTCAGGAGACGTAGTATCTTCAGAGCTTGCATGCTGTATGACCATAGATGATTTAAGCTGCAAGAAAAGTGTAGAATAAATGTATCTTAACATGAACAGCATTATTTTTTCCAAGGCTGTAGAGAAATATAGAATAAATATCTTGATTCAAATAGGGAACTTATTCATTTTTGCTATTACTGATGGCTGTAAAAGATGGAGATGATTACTATAGGCTCTGCACTTTGGTGCTCACACAAAACACATTTCTGTAAAGCACAGAAGCTCAAGGTTAAAACGGTTCATTTCATACCCATCAGCCCATCATAACCACCCCCCACCCACCATGTGAATATTGCATCCTGCCACTATCCAAATCAAACACATTAAATGGAACTATAGAGTGAGAAATGATAATAAAAACTTCCTTATCGTGGAAGTCGAGTAAAATTAATCAAGTATTATTAATGGTGCATGATGGGCTTGCCGCTTGGAGGCCATTTTCAATCATCTTCCCCCATCAAAGCTATACACCATTTCTTTAGGCTCATCCCGGCACAGTAATTGCAGCCCTTTTGCGCACAGACGTCCTTATGTGGCTGTGTTGCTCCATGTCCCATGGCAAAGGAAACGACGGGCTCGGCTCGGCTCGGCTCGGCTCAGCACAACACAAAGCAGTACAACTCGGTGGCTCTTATCGGCAATGGGTCTTCATCTGCAACATAAAAGCCCCCCCACCCCATCCCATAATATCCCATCCCATCCCATCCCCCCCCAGTCTAATCTAATATGACTAATGCACTGCGTTAGCTAGAGGTATGAGTCAGTGATTCGGTTGTGTAGCCCCCCCATGTCACAGTCCTGCTGTTGTGCCCCCCCTCCCCCCTAAGCCCCTAACTCCTCCACCTCCTCCTACTCCTCCTCCTACTCTTCTTCCTCCCCATTTTCCTCCTCATACTTTTTTTCCCTCTCATTTCCTCCTGATTATGCCAGAAGCTTTTATTCTTCCTCCAATTAAGGGCAGATGATGAGTTTGGCTGATGAATTTCAGGCGGGGGCACACAAAAAAAAAAAAAAGAAAAAAAAAAAGCACTCTCCACACCAGATGGTGCGTGCCCTCAGTTATAAACTACCAGCATTTCAAACCCATGAGACATGCCCAGGGCCAGAGAAAGAGATGCAAACCTATCTTGAGTGACATGCCTTCAAGTAAACACCCCCCCTCGCCCCCCTCTGCGACTGACTTCTGTAGAACAGTTGTCTTGAAGAAAGAAAATGTCTCCTCTTGGTGGAAAATTCCATAGCTGGAGGTGATGCACCTGTCTTTAGACATCCGGACATCCGATTGTGAGGCAGATGCTTAGAATAAAAGAAACATTTCCCGTTTCTGAATGCAGTAAAAAATCCTCATAGGCTTTAAATTAACCGCATGAGGAATATGTGTTGTTGTCCTGAAGCTATTTGTCATATTTACAAAGTTTTTTTTATATACCCAAACACAGCTACAATTTCCCTTCTGACATCAGTGCAAAACTAGCCATGAATGACTGCAGGGGACCATTCTCTCCAGTGTTGGTTCTTTTGCAATAAAAGCCTGGTAATAAAAGGTCTTTTTTGTTTAATTTTACAGGCTCTTTTAGCTGATGTATGATTGGGAAAAAAAAAGAAAAAAAGAAAAACAAGCCCAGACATACACAAGGACAACAGTGCAGTCAAGTCTAAGCATTAGTGTCCTTTAAAATAGGCCGTCCGCTTGAGATAGGCTGGACTTATTTTGCCCACACACCAATTGCTGTGCTCTTTCACCCAAGGATTTAAGATGCTTTCCCTGATAGTGCTGTCTTATCTTCGCTTGTCAGAAATCAATGGCTGCCTTCCTCACTACCTTGGGCTCATGCTGATATGTGTGTTTAAAATTGGCTTCACGGTCGCGCCATTGAATGTGTGGAGAGGGGCTCAGTGTAAAGTGATTTACGCAGGATGTTAATCCTTTTCCTCCAACCTTTTTGTCCTCTTCTGCTGCTCTCATCTCCTCCTGTATCATGTCTGCTCTCTCTCTCTCTGTCTCTCTCTCTCTCTCTTCTCTCTCTCTCTCTCCCTGTCATTCTGTCACTTCCCCCACTCCCCCTCTTGATTCTTCATGCTCAATCTCCTCTTTCTGTTACCCCTGTTCCCTTTTACTTTACATCTGTCACTCTCTTCCTTTCTTTCTGTCTGTCTCTCTCTCTCTCTGTATATATAATTCTATATATAATTTTCGGTTTCTCCTCCATTTTTCTCCGCACATTCTTTATTATCGTATTATCTCATCTTTATTACTTATAACCATCCTACCATCTTTTCTGCTCCTATCATCTTTTTGCTTATTTTTTCCTCAATCTTCCTCCTTTCTCCTCCACCCCTCCTTCTTTCCCTCCCCCTCTCCCTCCCTCCCTCCCACCACCTCCTCTTTTCCTATTTTCACCCCCTCCTCCACCCTCCACCCTCCACCCTTGCTCTTCTCCACCTTACCTGCCTGTCTGTCCTTCTTCTTCCACAGACGGTTCTTCCCCTCCAACCCTTTGTGCGTGCCACTGTCGCCATCTCCCGTCTCCCTTCCTGCTGCGTCACTGAGGCCCGTGAGTCCCGCCATGAACGCCCCTCTCTGGACCCTGTTGCTGCTGAGCCTGAGTGCCTCTGTTCGGGGCGACTGCCAGAGGGACTGCCTCTCCTGTGGCCTCCTTCTCCCCGAGCACCAGGCCTTTAACACACTGGTGAGGACTCCAGCACAGCACATAACACATGCACACACACACACACACACACACACACACACACGTGCACACACACACACACACACACACACACACACACACACACACACACACACACGCACACACACACACACACCAACCACAGCACAAGGAGACCTTGTATCAGATGTTTTTAGCAATCCATTTATTGGCATGATGGGATTTTTTGTTAACTCTCAAGAGCATTGAACAATATTATAACCTTCAAAACTCTGGAGTGTACTTGATGTGTGTAGTTACTGATCGAACTTGGTGCCGCGGGCTTTCAGTATACTCCAATGCGGCACACACCCACTTTTGCATGCTTCATGTGGAACAAAAGTGGTCACATTAGACCAAATGTATTCAAAACAGGAGACTTTGTTGAAATCAAGCTTGTTATCCAATTTTATGGCCAGACAAAAGATTACTGTCACTGACTATTGGCCTGCGGAACTGCCTAAAAAAGAAAGCATAGGCAAACCATAATCTGAAGTTCCATGAACTTACAAATACAACCTGACAAAAAAAAGAGAGAGAGCACAAGAGAGAGAGAGAAACAGAGACAGAGAGCATGAGAGAGAGAGACAGACAGAAAGACAGAGAGAGGGCAAGAGAGAGAGTAAGAGAGAGAGAGAGAGAGAAAGAAATTTAATTTGTGAGATAAGATAATGTGTTTATAAGAGGGTAGTAATGTCCTGTTAGATAATGAAGGACAGCATGAGCTTTCATTGATTAACTACTAAATGATTGAGTGGCAAGATTGGATTTGTTGATTACCAAGATCGACGACTTGCTAATAAAGGCATTCACAAGTAATCAATAGGCTGTTGTTTGTATGAATATGGTCATTAAGAGACACCATGTTTCATCAGTATGTAGTTTATTTTCAGATGTTAAGGCGTCAGCTATGGTTCCTCAAACAAACTCGAAAGTATTGAGTGTACTCCAGCAAGTTTTCTTCTGAAATAAAAAACCAAACCTCTCATTCTGATCTACTCCAGCGACTTTTTAATCTCCCAAACAAACATCAGACAAATATTGCCATGTAAACAAGAGTCTGTCCTCTGCGCAATGGGACACTTGCTGAATGGTCTTGAAGTCATGCTAGATTTTTATTTTTTATTTTTTGCTTTAGAAAGGGGGCCACTGATCGCAATAGTTGCACCATTTCGCCTAATGACAGCGTAGGCTCAACGCAGCTGTGCTGTGTGGGGACGGCGTGGGTAATATCTGTGGGTAATTGGCTGCAGAGCCGTTATCAGCTGGCGGAGAGACTGGTGGCAGAGATTGACACTTAACATGGGGGGGGGGGGGGGGGACCTCTGATGGGCCCAGATGTAGCCCCGCAGGCGAATTTCGTTGTTTTTTTTGTTTTTTTTCAACCACACAAATTGAAGAGCATGAACCCCATTCAGGAGTAGTGTGCTCAATGAACACAATCACACACACACACAGGCACACACACACACAAACACACACTTATATATAAATACATAAACAAGGCACACATGCGAACATGCCACACACACACAATCAATGTACTTACACACACACATACATACACATATGGGCACACGTACACATTGGAAACACACACACACACACTTACACTCACACACACACACACACACACACACACACACACACACACACACACACACACACACACACACACACACACACTCACTCACACACACGCACACACACTTATTACTCTCTATTAATGTCTCTTAAAGTCGTGACTCGAGAGTCCCCTGCTGTCCCCATTATATCTGTAATGGCTAATAAATTCCCACAGCTGCCTGCTGCTTCCTCATCTGTCTGTAATCGCAATACCAGGCTGGATCGTACACTCTCTCGCTGTCCATCATTCTGCGTTGGATGTTCTTCTGTCTTTCCATTTCAGCTGGGCGCTGTTCAATTGCAAATAGTGGCGTAATCTGCATAGGCAAAGCAGATATATGTAGCAGATAGATGTACACAATTGTAATACAAAACATGAAATCATACAAAATGTAACTCAAAATAAATCTACCCTCATACACAAACATCCCTTTACACAAAAAGAGTTGTCTGATATGCTATTCTAACGAATAGTGTTATCAATTCACAATCTTAAATGTGCTATTAAAACCTATTAAATACTTCATTACAGACATGATGTACACACACAGAGATGTGCTTCTATGCCCACCACACAGACATGAACCTGGCGCTCCCTTCACATTACCATTCTGTGCACAGCTTTGTCCCTACTGCCTTTTGTGTGCCACTGACATGCCCCCTTTCACACCAGTGCCAGTGACCCCCCCTAACCCTCGCCTCCTCTCTGACCCCCTGTCAGGTGTGTCTGCTGGAATGTGAGGCCCAGATGTCACCTGCACTGACCTGGGATCTGTGTCACGCCTCCGTGAGCCAGGTCACCACTACCCTACAAGAAGGGTCTATGGCCAAGAGAGACGACTACGGCGACCCGGCAGGCTTGGAGGAGAGTGAGGAAGTGGAGATCAATGAAGATGAAGATCAGCAACAGCAGCAGCAGCAGCAGCAGCAGCCGGCGGCGGTGGTAGAGAACCAGGCTGCAGAGTGGTTCAGGGCCGCACTTAAGGCCGAGCAGGTTAGGGATGCTCAGATGGACGAGGATGATGATGAGGAGCTAGGTCAGGACCGCAAGGAAGAGGAAGAGCAGGAGCAGGACCGGCAGCAGGGAGAGGTGGGCTCGGACGTGGAGGCGGCCAGTCTGCGGCTGGCCAAGCGCTTTGGCGGGTTCATGAGGGGTCGCCATAGCTACCGCAAGCTCGTGGGCCGGGCGGTGCCGGACGCGGAGGGCGCGGAGAGCAGGCGGCTGCAGAAGAGGTACGGCGGCTTCATTGGCATACGCAAGTCGGCGCGCAAGTGGAACAGCCAGAAGCGCGTCAGCCAGCTACTGCGCCAGTACCTGACCTTGACGGGCCGCCCAGGCCGGTTCAACAACCTCTCCGGACCCAGCCTGCGCCGGCCAATCGACCTGTAGGCCTCCCAAAGGCCGCCCTTCTCTACCAAACCTCAACATGACCCTTCTCACTTGCTGTACCTCAGTTCCACGCTGTTCTGGCAGCAGCCATGCTATGATAACCATTGCTCCCCCACCCCACATAGCCTACGAACACATGAGGGAAGAACACACGGATATGACAAAAAAAGGCCTGACCATTATAATGTTTAAGATAACCAAGGAATGTTCTCTTTTGGTTTCTACACTGATGACATTTTTATCATGTTAGTGTTTTCGGTGTTTTGGAAAACCCAGGAGTAAGAATCTAAGCATGCACGTCTTGTTTTATTGATAACGTTGAAAATACTTTATTTTCCATCTCCCCACCTTCACCCCTGAGGTAAAGAGTTTTTTTTTTTTTGTGAAGACCTTCAAAGAGTAACGAGCTGGTGTATCAGACTTCGCACTTTAATCTTTGGTTGTAGTTAAGTCTGCACGTAATCGTTTGCATTCTGATGGATTTCGTTTGCACAGTGTGTCATTCCTGTCAATTCGAAGCACTTTGGCTGAGTTACTGTCAGCCAGAAACGATTTTTCTGTGTGCGTATGTGTGTGTGCGTTTGTCTGAGTGGTCCTGTGAGTAAATATGTTGTAAGTACCTGTGTTCACATGCGTTTACACGGCAGTGACAGCAAGAGCTAACTGACGAGCTCTCCTCCAATAATTCTTGGCTTCCTTGGATAATACTGCCCTCTAGAGCTCATCTACCACACTACATCCTAGTTTCTGCAGTAGGCTGATGACGAAATGTCTGAACTGGCAAACTGTAATGAAAACACTGAATTATTGGATCTTTGCATGCGAGCAGTCAGTCTGAGATATGTGCACACTCACAAATGTTGTGCTTTTAACGTCATACTGTGCTATCAGAGTGAAGAGTGTCGTAAACCCACCTGCCCTCATACTTTACAGCACCTGTCACACCTGGGCAGTATTCTGCAATGAGGATCTTTTTTTGTTTTGTTTTTTTTGGTCAAATTGTCTTGGTTTTGCATTTTAGAACTGTGAATACAATTGTATTTCATACACATATTTTTTTTATTTCTTTCTAATGTATATTTCTTTTTTGGTCATTTTAAATTTTGTACATAGCAAAAAAAACTTAAAACAAAAAAACAAAACAAAACAAAAAATGGAGTGCACAAGAAATTACAATAAAATAGTTTACTATTTCTCTGGTGGATTGTCATGCAGAGACGATCAGCATGTCATTTTCTTTCTTCCTCTTCATCTCTCTCTCTCTCTCTTTCTCTCTCTCGCTCTCTGGCATACTTGTTTAATCGTCTTTCTTCTAAACACCAAAAACACTCATACAAATGTCAGATCCTTTTCAGCACCTCTGTTCCCAGGGAGTAATGGTCCGATTTACAAATAAGACTAACACTGCTCTGTGGAAGATTGTAGGATGGGAAGAACTAGTGAACTAGCCTGGCCATAAACTAAACTAATCCTTAGCTAAATTTTAAACACAACCATCATATAAACATTTCAACAAAAAAAACTGAAAACAAGAAATAAACAAAATGGCAGTCCAACAATGAAATCATATAATGACAATACGTAAAATACACTGTTAAATGTTTTTTTTTTTTAAAAAAAACAACATAAGAAAGGGGATGAAATGAAAAACACTGTACACAATATATATATCAATATATTTATATGTGTATATATATTTAGCTACTGATACTAAAGTAACACAACTCTGTATAAGGATCTGAGGGCCTGGAGTAGAACGACAACACTTCTTGTGTTTTTTGTTTTCTTCTTAATTGTGTGAGGAAAATGACACTGAAATTCTTTGTGCAAAGGGTATACATGGTCCTCTAGGCGAGGAGTAGAGGGACACAGTCAGGGAAGGGAGGGGAGGGGAGGGGAGGGGAGGGGAGGAAGGTCAGGAGAGTCTACCACACACACACTCCACCTAGCACCAGCTCTCCACTCAGGGCATGTAGAAAAGACCCAGAAAAGGAGGTGGGACAAGGAACGAAAGAAAGAAAAAAAAACAAAACAAAAACAAAAATCATCTTATAGCTTTTGTAGGAAAAATACATCACCACAAAAAAAAACGAGAGAAGTACAAGTACAAAAGTGGAAGGATTCTGATCCCGTGTCCTCTGTAGTGCTATGCTGCAAGTCTTTTCTTTCCTCTTTCTCTCCATCCGTCTGTCACTCTCTCACTCTCACTCTCGCTCTCTTTGTCTTTCTCTCTCTCTCCCAAGAGTCTCTCTCTTTTAGTCCGTGCGAGTGCATTTAGTCAGGAAAACGCTGGCAGGCTTTCTTCCAGCGGCAGGCTGTGCACCACTGGTCGCGCCGCTCGACGCCATAGACCTTGCGGCACTTCTTAGCCTCGCCCCGCCCCTTCCTGTTAGGGTGACAGCAGACCAGACAAACACATATGACTAAACACACATTTGACTTCAACGCATGAATTGGTGCGGCGTCACACGCCTGGTTGAAGAATGGTAAAATATGTGTAGATGTCGTTTAATAGGCATTGGGTATAGCATAGGTAGCTTAATACATGTTTGAAAATGACATTGCGTGCATAACACAACTGCTCGGGACCACACTTTGACAAACACTGCTGTATGTAATACAACTAGCCCAAAGCAGCAGCAGCGTATGTTTTGATATTGCTATTTGATATATTTGATAATGACTATATGTCTTGCCGCCTGAAACTTCAGTCCTGTCCCCACCACTCACTTAAACCACTGGACTGTGGTTTTTGCATTATGAACAATTACCTCTGTCCGCAAGTACCATGCGGAAACACTCAGATATGTTTGATAAACAGTTGCAATAATACATTTATTATCCAGAGGTCATGTCTGAGAACAGCTTAAGAGGCCTGTGAGGCATCACCAGGGGGGTGTAGTACAAAGGTGGTTAAGTGATCCCAAAATGATGTATAAGCACTTTACTTATTCATAAGCACACTTATCTTTACATATGGTTTTGTCCAACTGCCAACCAAAAATGTGGTAGTTGTTGACAGTTGTTGCTGCTTGGTAGCAATAAGCAAGAAAGCAGGGGGTGTAAAACAAAGGATGGTTAAGTGATAAACCTGTTTTAGTTAAGCTAGAGGTACTTACAAGGCTGTTAGTAGAAGAGCCCAGGGCTTCATTCTCTCAACTAAGCAAATGTCTGCTACCTCTGGGGTAACTAAACCAGGTTTGCCACTTTTATAGTATACCTTCCTGCTTGCCACTACTAAGCAACTACCTACCGACTACCTGCTTTCAGTTGGAAGTTGGACATAAGTGTAAAAATTGGTGTGCTCATTAATAAATACGTTCTTTGTAAATCCATTTGTACATGAACCTTGCACTATAGATTTATACAGAATTTCCAAGCAAAAATGGGATCATACAAGTGAACGATAATACACACACATGACTCAAGAATATTCACATTAGACAGTAGATACCTTTCTTATGAAGAAGTGCGAAATTGATATATTTTCTACTCAGTAAATATGAACAGAAGACTAAAACAAAGAAGTGCAAGGGAGAGACAGAAAAGATAACTGAAAAGTGGAGGATGAGACAGGATAGAGTGAAATAGTAGTACAAGAGAATGATAATGAGGACAAAAAGAACAAAAAAGATGGACAGCTGCTCACCTGAATGTGCAATGGTTGCGCGAGGGAGATGCACTGATTGTGTGTGACCGGGTGGGGGCGCTGTTTCGCTGCAGCCACTGCTCTCCCACACTGACCGATCGACTTCGAGATGACAGCCCCTGCAGAGATAGAAATCAGAAATCTTTTCTTTAATTCACTACATTTACCTTTAGTTTCACTATATCGCCCAACCACTCTGCCTTCTCACTCGCGCGGACGCACACACATACACACACAAACTTACAACTTGGCTAATAGCAATGCCACAAGCAATACAAAAACCCTTTTTGATTTCACATGGTTTTTGTTTGCACATGATTCCATTTTAAAATGTTCCAAGCAAAGGGACACAGGCAACTACAACAACAATGCTTGAATGCAGCAAAGGCACAGACCCTTACAAAACAGAAACAGGAACTAAAAGAGTTTTCACTTCCTCCTTTATAATTTGCTCATACTGGCAACCTAGGTATATTTCTAACTGAAACACAATTATAAGACATGCATTTTTAATACTCAGTAGGTACATGTTTCAGATTACACAAATTTGGTACATGTCACCTGCAATTTTATCTGCAATTCAAATGTACAATTCGTCTTTATCTTTTAAATATGAGTGGCAAAAAAACAGACAGAATACAGCCAAAATGCCAAACTCAAAAATACCAGTGGCATCTCACACACACAAAAACACACACACACGCACACACGCACACACACACACACGCGCACACACACACACGCGCACACGCACACACACACACACACACACACACACACACACGAGTGCTCAAGAGCTCCTCCATCATGCCGAGACAGGCCGTTTTATCTGGCTTTAATGTGGTGGCCACTAAAAGGCAGCGGCGGACAGACTGACAGGCCCACCTGGGGTTTGTGCTGGGCTTCACCAGGGGGGGTCCAGCAGCACAGGGTGGACGATCCCGAGGACACCGTCACCTGGATGGGCGCGCAGGCCTACAGACATGGAGGGAAGAAGAGAAGGCAGAGATGTAGCTGGTCAGAAGACAACGCAGGCAACTTCTTGGCACCACCAAGGGCTGAAAAGCCTTATACTGTAGTCGTGGTAGGCACAATTTTCAATGTCAGTTTTTTTCAGATTTCTTGTATTTTGCTATTTTCCCCATTGCTGATTTTTTTTTCAGAGCAAAGTTTTGCAAATGCATACATAAGGCGGCAAATGCTAACACAAGGTGGCACATAACAACCTAGTCTGGTAGGCTGGCAGACCTTGTTGTAGTGAAAAAGGGTAATGGTTGTTATGAATGACAGGCAGATTGTAACTGCACCAAATACAATTGACCAATTGGGTGGGCAAAAGAGGCATTGCCCACCCCTGCCGAACTTCTAGATAATGATACAATCAATGATAATACAATTTACAACCCAAGTTGTGGATTTTTTTTTTTGCTTGGGGCCCCAACAGACACTAGAATTGCCTCTGGAAAAAGGTTTTTGTTTTGTTCAACAACAAAATACTGCATTTATATAGCGCCCCCAAGACTCCCAAAGCAATTTACAGAGCAGGGGGATCTCACAGACCACCACCAGTGTGCAGCATGTAGGACCCACCTCAGTGATGCATGGCAACCTTTATGCACGATGGCTCACCACACACCAGCTTGAGGTGTAGAGTGAGGGAATGTATGAATAAGCCAATTACAATCTGCACTGGGGTGGCTGTCCAATAAATGATGTGTAAACATCATTAATACAATCTGTAAATAATCATTAAGTGGTTGAGCTTGTAAAATCAGTCTCTGGTGAAGATCATGTAATGGGGTACTCATAGCCAAATTGGCTGATTAACTGTAGAGATGAGCAGTTGTCTGTTCATTTTCAGGAAATCAACTCAGTTCAGATCAGTTCAAATGAGTCCAGCTATTTAAAGACACACGGACTAAAAATCTGGGTCTTTTTTAGACTCTGTTTTTAGAGTCAGGAGAGATGGGTTCAGTTTGGGTCTCAGTTCAGTGAGCAAATCATGAATTATGTAAAACAGTATTCAAGTGCCTCTCTAGAAAATGCCCCAAAGACCTGAACAACAGTTTTTTTACTGTTCTCTCCCTGGTTACAAAATCATTTGACTCATTTTTAGTCATTCATTGAATGTGTCACTTCTACATATACTTTTAGTTAACAACAACAATTTATTACTTGTTTATTACATGTTTTTATATACCTTAAAATATGATATAATACAATATACACAATGTGTTTTGATGTAAAGTAATATGGTATAATATGATGATGGGATACGAATAATAGAATAATAAAATATAAATAAATTATGCAACTAATTTTTAAAAATACAGTTGGACAAAAGGTTCATTAGGAGGGTTAGTATTTAGATTCACTAACTATCTGAGCCTAATATATCTCAGTAAAATATAGATATTTAGGCTAATCAGTTGTCATTTAAACACTTGCTTTGCTTCACAACACAGAAACTGATGTTTGTAGACAGTACACTTTCACGCATTTAGTATTTTTCTGGTTTCTGCAACACTGTTCAACACAAGTATACCACATTTGGTTAAGTTAACAGCAGCCTACCTGGTAGAGGTGCTCGGTGTGAATCTGCCACACGCTACTGGGTGCTGATTGGCTGAGAGGGCTGGAGTAGGCCGAGGCCAAGGCCTGGGGCCCCGGTGTGCTGGCCCCCGACGGGGAGCTACAGGAGGTCCAGGCCCCGCTGGACGAGGTGGGGACCAGAGACGATGGAGATGGAGGCGCGTGCTCCTCCTCCGAGGAGACCTCCGTGTAGTAGAAGTCCTCCTCCCGCTGGGAATGTTCCGATTCCCCTCTGGGTCAGGAAACAAAGACAGAGAGACAGGTAAGTAGGAGACATGTAAGAGACATGGATGACACCAGAGGACACCAGAGACACAGATATGGAGGAGGACACAGAGAGAGAGTTAAGGACGAGAGCAGAGAGAGAAAAAATTAAGGAAGAGAGCACACAGAGAGAAGAGTGAGGGGAAGAATGAGAGAAAAGAGAGAGAGAGAGAGAGAGAGAGAGACAGGTGAGGAGGAGACAACTAAGTAGGAGACCAGACATGTAAGAGACACGAATGAGGAGGACACCAGAGACACAGATATGGAGGAGGACACAGAGAGAGAAAGTTAAGGAAGAGAGCAGAGAGAGAGAGAAGTGGGGAGAAGAATGAGAGAGAGAGAGAGAGAGAGAGAGAGAGAGAGAGAGAGAGAGAGAGAGAGAGAGAGAGAGAGAGAGAGAGAGAAGTAAGTAGGAGACCAGACATGTAAGATACAGATGAGGAGGAGACCAAAGACACAGATAAGGAGGAGAACAGAGAGAGAGAGAGAGAGAGAGAGAGAGAGAGAGAGAGAGAGAGAGAGAGAGAGGGAGAAATAGAGAGAGAGAGACAAAGAGAGAGAGAGGCAGAGAGAAATATATAGAGAGAGACAAAGAGAGAGAGACAGAGAGAGACAGACAGAAAGAAATGAAAAGAAGAACAGATATATAGGAGACAGTTAAGGAGAACAGACTTGTTTGAAGACAGTCCTACAGGGACTGTATTTTTGTTTGCCAAAGTACATAAAGAGTCTATATATGAACTCAAAATCATGCAAAATCATGCTACCCACAAAGGAAAATCACAGCAGCAACTGAAACAGCAACAACAACAAAAACAACAACAAAACAAACAGTACTAATACTTATACTACAACAACAACAACAACTACAACAACAACAAGAGCTACTATTA
>CM059282.1:19657025-19744525 GCA_030347295.1 Setipinna tenuifilis
TTATGAAGTTCAAGAACAGCACAAGAAATGCAAATAACAGATAACTCGTTGTCAAAATACCTTATGCTGATCTCTCCAGAGGAGCAGGAGAACCCGACCGTCTCCAGCCGATGTGCCGTGCCGCTAGTGAAAAAGGGGGTTGGTCCTTACGTAAGCTACGTGCGTTCGTATACCCAGGCTATGTCGAATGACAGCTGGGCTCTGTGATAGCCTACCCGCGATCACTACGGCAATGACTTACTGCGTAGTGCACTAATACAAAAGATGATTTGGGTATGAAATTACCAGTGGAATAGAATTATCCCGAATAGATACCAGAGAGCTGGAATAGCCGAATAGATACCTGGTGATAGAGCTTGTAAAATGTCTCATAGCTCCTCAGACGTTTTAAACAAGGTTACAAACAAAACAAATGTCTATTCTCTGTTGTGTGCATTGTGTCAGTTGACGTCGAATTGACTTGTGTACACACTAGAATTGCAACGTGTATGCAAACAAAGCTAGTGTTAATATATGGAGAAATGCGTTTCATTATTCAGCATCTTATAGGCTACGCTGCACAAAGACTCTTCGCAAGTCAGGAATCTCCTCGCTTGCTGCCACGGCAGGCAGTCACCTTTCACCTAGATAGAGTGCCCACAGCGCCAAATATAGAAGGGCGGACTTGATTTTTCAGCGCCGTGTTTGTTTGCCAACAGACTTATATAAAGAATGTTAGGCATGTAATACAGCAAGAGATTATAACTGCCCCTCTGTCGACCATGTAGCAGCTCAAACACAAGGCACTCTCATCGCAGCGTTGATCATTTTAATCAGGACAACCGTCGTACAAAGAATCGCCGATGCCGTTCGAACCTTTCCCTGCTCTTTGTGTCATGTGACTTCTTCTGGCCGGCAACAGCCCAGATTATGTTTGTCCGGACAACAAAGGTGGCTATGAGAGGATTTTAATTTACGCGATGAGTCAAATTATGTAATTCCTTCTTTTTTCGTTTTCTTTCTTTTTGTGTTGGCTATATTATAATAGTAGCCTATGCCTAAGTCAGGACATCGCATGCGCAGAGGATAAGGGATCAAAATGTATTTCCATTACAGCTCATAATCTTTGTTGTCAAAGCAGAAACTGAATCACTAAGACATGCCATCCAGGACAGACGCACTAGGCTTTTATAAATATAAACAAAATAGGAGATTGCTTTTTTAATATAACAGTTATGGGTTACAACACTAGTGTCATAGGTGCAGTGCAGCAAAGAGAGGAGAAGCACACACACCACAGACTGTCCAGTTGCATTCGTTGATACATATTAGTTTGCAATTAAGCACTCTCTGAGGTATACACAGTTCTAGCAAACAATCAAAGCGATGGCAAACTTTGTCCCTGCCAGGTTTCAGAAACTATAAACAACATGTTCAACAAAAGGACCTCCAGAGAGGAGGTCTACTCAGTAAAATGTTTCTCAGGGACTGGAGGTGGTGAATCTGAGTCTGCCTCCTCCTCATCCTCCTCTTCCTCCTGCAGGACACTGGAGCCCACAGCAGAGGAGGGGGGAGGCTCTGTCTTGTAGCGGCTTTTGTTTCTCCAGTTAATGGATGCATACGCAGCAGCAGCAGCAGCAGCAACGGTCGTCCCTGTGCCAGTCGAACCTGGCCCTTTGGTGTCAGACGGAGTGGGTGGGAGCAGCGGCTGCCTCCCCGATTGGTTGACGGCAGGCTCAGCTGTGTTGCCTGCCTCCTGGAACAGCTCGTGGACTGTGTGGTCCAGACACTCCCCTCTTCTCTCAGACTCTCTGGTCTGGGCGCTGGAACGCGAGCGTCGCGGTTCAGTGACATTTGCCGCCCTAATGCACTCATAAGGGTGTTCTTCCTCCCCCTCTCCCTCCCCCTCCTCTTCCTCCTCTTCCTCCTCCTCATAGTCGTGGCCTGTTTCAGAGGCCTCCTCAGACTCCTGGGAAGGTTCTGCCATACTTGGGTTTGAGGTGTCTGTCTCCCTGATGCATGCATACAGATGGTCGGAGGAGTCGTCATCCTCCTCTCCTGGCTCTGAGTAGATGTGGGCTGCGGAGTCGGTATGAGCGGCCGACAGTTCATACCCTGCGCTCTGACACACCATGTCATCGGTGATCTCAAAACCACGTCCATGGTGTGCTGTTTGGTTTGGAAGAGGTGGGAGAAAATCGGAGGCTACTCTTTCTCGGGATTGGTAGTGCGGAAATTCCAGACTTTTCGGAAAGATCTGGGAAAAGGTGTGAGAACTGGGTATGGTCACGTCTTGGCTGAAATAGCCATGAGATAGGCCTGGAGGGTAGAGAGGGAGGATGAACACAGGATGAGTGAATGGTGGGATTGTAGTGAGTGAAGGGAAAAAATCTATTTACCACCACCACCACCACCAGATTTATCAAATCTGCGACCTGACCTCGAGTGTGTATTGGGGTCTTAGTCTTCTGGTTATGGACCATGGTCAGGCTTCTTGTAGGATGGTTGTGTTTTGATGTGGGGGCTTCCCAAGTACACATAGGTTTCTTAGCATTCACACCTGCATAAAACAACAGCGATCAGGTTTAAAGATCGATATCCTTACAAGCCATGAAGAAGGCCATAATGCACTGGCCCATGTGCTTTAAACTTAGTCATGCTTTATTTAAGGCTATGATATACTGTTTTTTCCCTGAACAGAGTGTGTTTATTAACATTTTCCTCCCAAATTCAACAAGTTCCTCCCAAATACTTTAGTGTCAATGGAGATTGTTGTTACTTAACAGAAAAAAAACTCAATAGGGCAAATAAAAGAAATAAAATCACATAAAATGGGTTTGTCTGAGCACAGCATCAACTTTTTGTTAGTAACAGTGAAAATATGCTTACTGTATTCATTTGTGACTGAGACAGTGGATGTGTTTCTCTCTGGAGGTCTCTCCACCTGCTGTGTTGAAACCTAAAACAAAGATATGTATTTAAGTCTGTTCTCTACCCATGTTACATATATGTTTGACACCATTAAGGCCACAATATGACCACTTCTCTTCAAGAGACCATTTCAGTCTTCAAAATCTGCGTTCAAAATAACCTAAATGCTGTCTGACTGCTGATGCCAGATGTAGTCAGTGTTGCCATGGTGATTAATTGGCAATTTAGTACCTGAGCTGATTTTAATGTGCTTTGAGAAAAAAACAGTACACGAGAGGGATAGGTGGACAGTAATAGAACAAATCCAACAGAGTGTTTTAGGTAACACTTCACATACACCCTCCCTACGACCTTGTCATAGGTCATGAGAGATGTTTGATCTTGTCAGTCACTGTGACAGATAATGCTTTGTGTCATTACAAAGTCATGTTACCATCGTGTGAAAATGTCTATACAGAAACATAATCTGTCACCAAACTGAACAACAAATGCTTTTAAAGCTGCCGTGACTGAAATAGGACACAATGCTGTTACATAACCAGACACTGAATGACATGAAATTCATCTGTTATTACATGTCAATAACATGTCAGTTTAATGACAGAAACTTCAAATGTTGGCCTTACCATGTGTAAACATAATGTGAAGCAGCATAAAGAGGGCAGCAAACCTTGTCTTCAGGGGATACTTTGTGATGGATACACATATGAATGGGTCATTGGACCTTTTTAAACTATTCTAGTTAAATTTCCCAACTCATGTAAGTAAATGGAAGTGAAAGCTGTTCAATAATAGCCATGAAGAAATGTTCCCACTGGCCTATTTGATTTGTATACATAGAATGGCGTTGATGTTGACTGTGAGAAGCAAGTGTGGACATTGAGCCCTCTGGTGGCCAAATACCCTCAACCTCGTCTTTATGTGTAAACAGCATTAAGTTCATTTTGCACCTTCTGTGTTGTGTATGATGAACATGGTTGAGCAGCCTTTGCCGTCGAATGTCTGTAAAAGAGAGAAAGACAAGGACAGAAGGAAAGGGATACACAGGGAAAGGTCAATCCATTGTGAATTTTCATGACATTAAGTTAATGATTTAAAAAAAAAAAAAAGTTTTATCCTTAGCTTCTATTCCTGAGTGTCTTCTCCCCCCCCCCCCCCCCCCCCCCCCCGAAAACATGTTGTGTGCCATATCATGTATGCCTAATGACTTTTGTTGACTTGGGTTTTTAAAAAAACCCACCCAATTTTCAAAATTGAAGCAACCAAACCAGATCCACAAGACACAGGAAATACCTAACATGAATGTTCAGCCAAATAGATGGGTGTAGCAGACAAGCTGCCAAAATACATTGGTTTACACACCTTTTAGAGACAACAACCTGTTTATCAACTTGTGTGTAAGATGTTGTGACAGTTCATCCATCTTTTCAGCACTACACCACCAAACTGCTGTTTATGCTCTTAAAGTGTCAGGTCCCTTAAGTCATTTGAACATCAACTTCAAGTTAAATCATATTCCATAAACCATTCTGTATGTGTCCCACTGTTTGCTCATATTTATTTTTATTTATTTATTTATTTTTAACCAACTCCCCACATTTTTGTTTAATTATTTGTTATTGCATTAGTGAAACTGAACTTAATCATCACTGATACAGTGTAAAAAGGAAGTGCATTAGTGTCTGCAAAAGATATTTATTTTTGTATAATCGGCTACCTGTTAGATAGTAATTAGAATAATCTTATTAGGTATTATCCTTTACCGTATTTATACATTCACCATTCACTGATTTTTTTAATATTATACCACAAGGCAATCAGTCATCACACCATGATTAGGAAGAATCTCCTCTCCTGACCATACAATGACTGAATTCATGTGACCAAATGATGTAAGTCTAAGTCAATCAGTGTATTGTAATCTCATCATACAGAAGAGGCCTGTGGGTGATGGACCTACCCATGAGATGACCATATTAATAACCTACCCATGACATGACCATGCCCAATAACCTACCCATGATATGACCATGCCCAATAACCTACCCATGAGATGGCCATACCTAATAACCTACCCATGAGATGACTATACACAACAACCTACCCATTAGTTGACCATGCCCAATAACATCATATCAACATACCCATGAGATGACCATACCAACAACATACCTATGAGATGAGCATACCAGTAATATACCTATGAGATGAGCATACCAACAACATACCCATCAGATGAGCTTACCAATAATATACCCATGAGATGACCATACCCAATGTCCTACCCTTAACATGACCATAGCAATGACCTACCAATGAGATGACCATATCAATAACCTACCCATGACATGGCCATACCTAATACCATCATACCAATAACCTACCCATTAGGTGACCATGCCCAATAACATCATACCAATAACATACCCATGAGGTGACCATACCAATAATACCATAAGCCTTAAGACCATAACCAGTAAGACCAGTAAGACCATACCCATGAGATGACCATACTAGTAATATACCCATTAGATCAGCATGCCAATAATATACCCTTAACATGACCATACCCAGTGACCTACCCTTAACATGAGCATAGCAATGACCTACCCATGACATGACCATACCCAATAACCTACCCATGAGTTGACCATATATGACCTACCCTTAACATGACCATAGCAATGACCTACCCATGACATGACCATACCCAATAACCTACCCATGAGGTGACCATATATGACCTACCCTTAACATGACCATAGCAATGACCTACCCATGACAGGAGGTGCAGACCGTGAGGAGCAGGATGCAGAGCAGGAGGGTGAGCAGGGACAGGCTGAGGCCAGGGGAGGATGTGTAGGCAGCCGCCCACCCTATGACATCAGCCACAGGAGCCATATCTGAGGTGATGGCACATTAAAAATGAGAATAGAAGGATGGACACTGGTAAAAGGGTGTTTGTTATGAAAAGCTGTGCCTGATCTAATCAGTTTTAATTCAGGTAAAAGTGTTTTGTGTGCTTTGAGAAGAGAAATGTCATTTCAGTGTACAGCCATCGAAAATGACATGGACACAGACACAAACAGACAGACAGACAGACAGACAGACACACACACACACACACAGTACTGTTACTGTTGACATAGTCAAGCTTGAAGCAAGTAGAAAAAAAAATCATATTTTGCTCTATGAAAACCATAGTGGCACTACAGAAGCTTGAATCAATGTAAGTTGCACTCAAACTTCGCCTAAAGTTGATCAAGTGCGATATTAACATTGTGTATGTTTGTGTGTGTTGTATCAGTGTGCTCAGTGTATATATGTATGTATGTGTGCATGTGTGCATGTGTGTGTGTGTGTGTGTGTGTGTGTGTGTGTGTGTGGGTGGGTGTGTGTGTGTGTGTGTGCATGTGTGTGTATGTGTTCAGCGTTGTGTGTTTCTCTCAGGCACCACTGTTCACCTCGGTTGCTCAACACCTTATCTGGGAAGCACCCGTCAGTTGAAATACGCCACAATACCGTGTGTGTGCACTAAACAATGAAATTAATAATAAATATAATGTCAAGAGTACTTACTTGTGACCAGTAGTTGTGAGGCAGTGTAGTTGTCGTTATTGCTGTCCTTACACCTGTGTGACTACATGTTGTGTGTGTGTGTGAACTGAAACTCTTCAGCAGCTCAAAGTATGAGGCAGTGGCATGCACCATCACACGTGTGACACTCATGAATGCAGCCCCATTATCACGATGGCCAAACCTCTCACAAATCCAGGTGTTCACAGGGTTCAGAAGTAAGAAGCCTTTTTTAATAGTCTATAGTGTCTTACGGTACAAAAATATTCTAGACAGATATATCTGTTCCCACTCTTGGGTTGCATGCTGTAGTTAAGTGTGGGAAGGTGTAGTAAACAAACATTAGTATTATTCTCCATTTGTTTAATCTCTTTCTGTGAGTTATCGACTATCTGAGTGTCGCGACGCCAAGCCTTCATTCCATTCTTGTCCCTGTCATGTGCAAAGAATGCACCTAGAGTGTAAAGCTCCAGTCACAATACCTCAGTGTTAGCATCTGCACCACTCCCAATGGCTGTTTAGTGGCATTAGCGGGTTACACTGTCAACATGGTTTCATGTGTGTCGTCCATTTTGTGTGTTTACTGGACTAGTACTTGAATGTTGTACAGCACTGATTGCCAAACTGCAGTACGAGTACCCCTAGGGGTACCTGGATCAACTCTAGGGGGTACATAAAATAAATCTGTGAATGAGTTCTCAGTTTCTACTAATAAAGTTGAAGTGTACCGGAAAAAGATCTTACATTCAGGCTATCCCCTATACAACCCAATTGGGATTGCATTTTTATGCACAATTATTATGCAGAAAAATACTCATAGCACGCTGGGGATACTTGGTAGGACAGAGTGTCTCAGGGGGTACAAAGCAGTTAAAAGTTTGGGAACCACTCTTGTACGGTATTGTCATATGCCTTATGAATTTTGATATATTTATCTTACCATTACACGTTAACAGTTTTTTTGTATTTGTGACAACTCTGGTGTGGTGTTTTCAAAATTAACTAGTCTAGTAAAACCAACCACATCCTAATTTGTGTTAAAGTTAGAACCAGATTGAGCCCTTATTTGCTCACAATGGTCAATATCTCAGGCTGTTGTATTACTATACATACTGTAGCAGAGGAGCTCAGCTCTGGCTGGCTGTATTGCCAAGATGAGGAGGGGAAGAGGGTGGCACCCCAAATAAAATCTGTATATAACCTTAAATGACCTTGTTCCAAACAACTGGGCTCATTTCTATTGTTAAAAAGAATGAAAGAAAAGAAACTGAGGAATGAAAAACAGTGGAGAATTCTAATGTCACACTAACTGAAGGAAATGACATTGTTACACATCTATATTTCTAGAATTGCACATCTAGAATATATCTAGAATTGCACTTGTCTTTGGTATTGGGGTCAGTGAAATGCAGTAAACCCGGTCACTTTAGCACATTAAAAATCCCTTGTATATGGCAGCAGAACGTTTTTAATAATTCACCTCTCCATGTGGGATAAGGGGGCTGGGGCTGCCTTTGTAAACTGCAAGAGGATAATCTACACTTCTGAGGTTAAACCTTTACAAGAAAGTGATTGTGCCCATCAAAAAAAATCCATCTTTCTGTTGGTGAGAGGGATTTGACATTTGGCCAAAGCTGACAGTATTTGTAAAGCTCGTTGCTGATTCAAGAGAATTTAAACAATGCAGTTCTGCTGGACTAACTAAAACTGTATATGTGATGCCAAGGACTTTGACTACTTGGCTGCAGGCATGATATGAATGTAACTAGCTAATTTTGCCAGTGGATTTAAACTACAATTTAACTACAATGAAAGGATAACGACTGCTGTATAGCATATTCTAATAATAAATGAAAATGGTTTCATACTTGATATTTTTATTGCATATGATATGTCATCAAAGACACCAATGTGTTACAGTGTTACAGATGAGAATCACACACAGGCATTTTCAAGTCATGTACACGTTATTTCAAAGCTAAATTTAGTTACACCCAGCTTGTAACAGTAATGTAAATATTTAAAACACATTTAGGCTACAACACATTCAAAGTGGTGGTTTGCATGGTGGTTTGGTTTTATAGAATTTCTGAGGTAATGGTTCAGAGGTTATACTACAAGTTTCTGTAGTGTGTAGTTACTTTTCAACATATTGATAAAACAATACTCAGCACTCCTGGAGACAAACAGACAGACAGAAAACAAGTCAGCGAGAGACAGAGAGAGAAACAGAGAGAGAGAGAGAGAGAGAGAGAGAGAGAGACAGAGACAGAGACAGAGACAGAGACAGAGACAGAGACAGAGACAGAGATTCCCACATTCTTGGTAAAGCTACATGTGAGGAGCATTAAGGCGGAGTAGCCTATACATAATAGCATGTCAGGACACAAACACTGAGTTAGATAAGCCAGAATGTGTTTAACATGACACCTAAGCACCAGGCTCCGAGCATCACGTACATTTGCATTCATATTTGATGCTCTGCCAGACCGATAACAGTAACAATGTATGAGAAACCCATTTTGCCAGCTTTGACTTTCACTGGAAGGTCTCTCAGTGTATGATGCATTGTGTAATTGATATGGCAAACTGCCTACAAATATTGTTTTATTTCTCTAAGATATGAATCAAAACATGGTAAATACATACATGTTCCAGGTCAGATCTATTTGATAGTTTTTTTTTGCCAAAATGTCAGTATTAAAAAATGCTGTGTACAGTAGGTTTTGATGGCATAGGAAAGCTTCTTTTCTGTGTTTCTGCAGTTTGTGCATATTATCTGTGGGACAAGTTTTTTTTTCCAAGTCTTCGTTTCTAGTACAGCTTTCTAAATTTGGTAACAGCATGGCCAAATTACTTCCTGGTCTGTCTAAAAACAGATTCCCTTATCACATCTGTCACAACCAAATTATTTTTGACCAAAAGACAGACATGTTTTTGCGATACACTGTATATATGTTTCTTCAGTCCCCACTTTCAACACACCTTTGTGTTAGGTGAGTGGACTTTTACTGGTGCTCCAAAAAGACACTAATCCAGCTTTGCTCCTTCATTCAGTCTTTTTAGTGGATAACTGCTGACTAGACTCCAAAGCTGTAAAGCTTTCAAGTAGGCCAGGGGAACCTGTTGTTAACAGAGGAATGTTGTCTGAGCTATAGACTAAAACACAGTGGTGAACATGGTGTTCATCAGGGTTTCCACTGTACATTCACAAATGCTGACCTTTATTTTATGAGGGGCTGTCGCACTAAGGAACGTACTTGTGTATGCACAAACAACAGATCCCGAATGCAAAAAATCCTCTTGCACATGGTTTAAAATGCTTTCTGGTAGCACTAGAAAACATTGGCGGTATTTCGGTTATGATTTAAAAGTGCACACATGACAAAGTTGTTTTATAAAAGCCAGTGTCCATAGAATGACCATTATGTGCATAGTTAATGACTTTTTAATCAAATATACATACATTAATTCATAAATAATCGGTGGGAGGTTCTACTGTTGTTTGTTCTTTAGCTGCTTTTGGACAGTCCTACGCATCCAAACCGCTGTGGCCAGACAGCATAGCACCAGAGCAAAGAACGACACTCCTGCTCCCATGACAAGGTCTTTCCCGTGAACGTTTAAGATGGCGTCCCTCTGTGCCATGAAATCCCTGAACAGCGCCTCCAACTGGCACACGGTGCACAACGCCAGGAAGAAGTGAAATACCTGGTGGCCGTGGCCGATGATGTCACAATGACCTGGGAGGTAGCATTCCGGGAATGGGTATGAGAAGAAGAACGCTGCCAGCAGGAAAAAGGCCACCTGTCCGGCGTGGAATGGCATCGCCGCGTCCCGTTCCCAGTCGCCCGTGACAAGCCGGTGTGCCACGGGGCTGATGTCCAGGACGTAGGCTAGGCTGGTGGGGATAAGCTGGCACACCTTGCGCCGCAGCGGGTACGGCCGGCGGTAGTGGGCCTTGGCGAAGCAGCAGCAGAAGCACGACAGCCAGGCCAACAGGGCGGCACCGGGGAGAAAAACGGCGCCCATGATGCCCATGTTGCGCCAGCGCGCTTCTGAGGAGTAGAAGTAGTGTCCCAGGGCGCAGCCGTACTGGTACACAGCCACCCCAATGTAGTCAACGAAGAACAGAGAGTAGTGCGCCAGCTCAGAGTGAGACTGCAGCAGGTGTGCGGCCACGCTGCAGGTGAGGTACGTCAGGGAGGAGAGCACGTACAGAGCCAGGGGCAGCGCTGAAACGTCCAGCAGGGACACGCCGGCTCCCCCTAGCAGAGCCCAGCAGCGCAGGAGGAGCAGGGGGGCCGCCAGCAGGTGTGTCCACACGTTCATCGACTCGTTGTGCCACTGGAAGGCGCTGAGGAGGTAGCACTTCCAGGACTGGCCTATGGGCCGGTAGCCAGACAGAATAAAGGGCTCGCGGAACAAGCTGGGGACATCGGTGGCCGAAACGGTGGGTTTCGGGGTGGGGAGGGCGGGGAGGGAGGTAGACAGGCGGGGCAGGCTGCCCAATTGCTTCACAGTCAAGGACAGGGTGCTCAGGCGCTGCAGAGCTTCTGTCGACATGCTGATGAAGGGAGTGGTTGGGATGAATGAAAAACAAATGAAAAACAAGTTAAAGAAAAGGAGAAAAGAAAAAAAGGATGATTATAAGAACAAAACAAAAAAAAAACAGAACAAAAAGAAAAGAAATTAAAGGAGCCCAGACAAGGATCCCCCGAGGTGTCCTGTGGATGGAAAGAGTATGGTTAAATCCAGCTATACACATATACAAAACACCGCCGTGAGCATAAACTCTGAAAGACCCTCTCACTGAACTGGTAAGTTCAGTAATAGTTGTCAGACAAGTCCTTTAAAGTGATTTTCACCACCCACACACTGCACACAAGCATGACTGGTAATATTTTAAACTGTTTTTTTTTCTCTCTCTCTCTTTTTCAAAAGGTGACCTGCACCGCACCTGAGAGGTTCTCCAACTGGTGATTTCATTCTGCTGATAAAGCCCTACAAACACCTGGTATGTTTGCACCAGGTCATTATCGCAATTTTTTCATGTGAGTCAGCCAGGGAAGATGCTGGCGTTCCAAATGACTGTCACACCCTTCTAGAAGTTTGCATTACTGGGAACGACTGTGTAGGCCTTTTATCATTACTGTTGTTATTTCTGAACAACTGTTACTGGACAAGCCTAGAGTAGGCGGTAACAGCACACAAACTCCCACAGGCAGGCAGAGTGGAGATGAAGCAACAGCAAGCAAAACTTTTACAGTCACTGCATCATGGTAATGTTGATGATCTCATATAGGCTATACAAGGTAGTGCACTGTGTTCATGACAGTTTCACTGTACAACTATTAAACAGTTTTACAGATTACCTGAATATGTGTGTCTATTTAAGTATCTCCAGTTATTTCCTATACATTTGCTGCTGGCTGCCATTTGAGGAAAAACATAAGCTGAGAAACTTCAGTTGGGTCCAGATAAAAAAAAAATGCATTTTTAAACACGACACATCCTTTTCTCGACATGACAATGTCACTTTGCCCAGTGTTTACAGCTATACATGTAGCATTTAATCCTTTACAATAGGCTCACAGGTAGCTACAATCAGCATGAAATATCACCACTCATTGCTGCTGTATTTTCACAAATAACCTAGCAACTCACCTGCGTATTACTCTCGCTCCGAGAGCACCTGTTGCTTGTTTGCGCCTTCTGTCTCCTAGGCTTCCATAATAAAAGGGCGTCAGAACTGCTTTCACACCCCTGAGCTAGCCCAGCTCTTGAATCACATTGACAAGCCTGTGACTTTTAGTTTTGCAAGCGTAGCTCAGTCTGTCGCGGGTCAGTCAGTATGTGATTGTTGACATTTTCGAGTAAACTCAAATCACGAGATTTGAGCAGCGCATATGTGCGCTCTGGGGATAGGGCGGAGTTGGGTTGGATGCCATTCAATTTGAAACACACCCACAATGCCACATGAGTTCACAGGCTGTATTTCTTTAATAAAAACCCAAGTAACTTTACAACATGTAAACGGTCTGTTAAACCAGCAGTACCATTGACTACATTAAAGACTGCACTAGGCCTATAAAAAATAAAACAGGACAATTGAACCTATGGGTGTAAATCATATCATAATTTATCACCTCCATCAGTCCTCGGAAAAAATGGGCGTGATTTCTCAACCATGCACACAAAAGCTATGCTGTCAAACCACCGCCTAGCACTACGCCTAAAACCTGTATGATTTTAGCTGCAAGGAGGTGACTATCGTCTGAAAGACTTTTTGTAACCCTATGGATCCCTCGCCTTTAGTATGCTAATTAAATTAGCACAATTACAGGGAAGGCTAGGGTGCGGTCGCTCTATTGCTGGCGCCTAGGTTAAACAAATCTTTAGCCATGAATGTCCAGTGTCTATACAGAATAATAATCATGTTGATCATAAACTGAACATTAGCTATTACTTGTCTATGTAAAAAAGATGAAAAAGTCCATCAATGTGTTCATTCAAGATTTGGTCGGTAGATGGCACAATACCATTTCGGCTAGGTTGTGTGGGTTTGGCCATAGCCATGCCATTTTAAATTGCTTGTTATTTTTCATCATTATTGATAAAAAAAAAAAAACAAGCTAAACATGTTTAACTGCTTTGCTATGGTATCCTTTTGATGCCCTTTTAATTCACTGGCAAGTCTTTATTTATGTGTTTTATTATGAAGATCAAAGTAGGAACTGATGTGAAATAGACCTTCACCTTGACGGACTTTTAGAGAAGACGGACAACAGCATATCAACATGGACGTGTAACTAGCTTCACTACCATTTATTGAATTAAAATTGTTTAATCGTTTATAATTTTATATGAATACATGCTCGTTGGAAAATATACTTTCATTTGTCTGGTCTCGTGATGTGATGCTGATGAATATTTCCTTTTTCTTAGGAGAGATGCCAACTCTGCGATGTTAAGTAACTATGAGGTGAGGTTGCACATTGCATTCTTGTTTTTGTTTGTATGCATTTTCTTTGGATCGGATTACTCAGAGTCTAACCTGACGTTTTTTATTCCAAATACATTTGAGATGGCCGGTGTGTCCTTTCTTAAAAATAAAATGCTGAATATTGAGTTGCTGTTTTCAAACAGGTGTATCAGCTCCTCACAGACCTCAAAGAGAAGAGGAAAGAAAGTGGTAAAAAACACAGCTCGGGTCAGCAGAATCTGAACACCATCATGTATGAGGTCAGTTTGATGTCCCACAATCATTTGTTGCTTCTGACATGTATCCGGCAAATACGGATACCTCAGACACCCTTGACACGCTGGCATTGTGTTCATTTTGTTATTTTACGGTTATCTATTCTCATAGACTTTGAAGTACCTTTCCAAAACGGCATGCTCGCGACAGAGTCCAGAGATTGTGAAGGACTTTCTCACCGCGATGCAAGACCACAAACTCACCAAGTTAGTGTCTCACCAAGAGCACATAACCCTTGCCTTGCTTAAATACATTGGTCAGATGAGGTTATTAGACATGTCTTTTCATTTCATTAATGTCAAATATCCAATATTTCATGAAGTATGCAATTACACTGCTATTACAACATACATAGAAATGTAATTATCTTCTTAAAAATGTTTTGTGACTGTCTTATCTCAGTGCATGGACCATGTTCCTCTTTTTTGTGATATGTGTTTTACATGTACCACTGTCTTACAGAGCTGAGAAGCTTCAGCTTTTAAACCATAGGCCCCAAACTGCTGTGGAGATCCAGCTGGTAAGATACTTGGCTCTTCTACCACTTCAAGCATGTGTATGGCCCAGTGCTTTGACAATAATGTGTGTAGAACAAGTAATCAGTAGTGTTTTTTTCATGATTTCACCTGATGTGATTACATAAAGATTAGCTGTTTACACCTTGCTGTATGCTGTGTTTTATTATGTTTTCTTAAATCGTTTTTAAGTGTACTGTCCAAAAGCTGATAATAGCACATCCAAACATTATTCATTATAAAGGTATACTCAGAGGCTGGTAGTTATAGTACTTTTATTGAAAGCCAAAAATGTATATTTTCATGTTTTGTTGGTTTACGCACTAGGCAAAACATTTTGATAGAGGATTTGATCCAAGGTGCGGACGCTGCCTTTTCTTTGTCATAAAGATATCCTGCCACCTGTTAACGAATGTCACACATCATCTGTCTTTTGTATTGACAGCTCGCAGAATGGTGTGTTGACATGTTGGTATTATGTCTTATATAACCTTGTCCCTTTGAACCGCAGATGGTGGAAGAGAGTGAGGAGAGGCTGTCGGAGGAGCAGATTGAGGAACTCATCCAGAAGGTGACAGACATCCTCCCAGGAGACCCGGAGCAGGAAGGGGAGGAGGACATGCAAGCTTCAGCAGACCAGTAGCGCTTTCTCTCTTAGAGGCACTCTCTAGCATGTTGAGTAATACAAGTAAAGTGTAGGTGGCTTTGGAAGAAGTGAATGTGTGCGTGTGTGCGTGCGTGTGTGTGTGCGTGTGTGTGTGCGCATGTTACTGAAAACAAGTTATTTTGGAAGAACACTGATAACATTCACACTGTGTAGTATCAATATTGACAAAAGAAAATATTTATTTTGAATTTCATGTTTACAACAAAATTAAAAATAGAATGTACGCAGTTCCACATTTAAAGACCCTGTGTCGTGTATTTTTAAATCAAATTTTGTTTAACGTGTATGTATTTAACTATGAAAAGGAAACCCCTAGTATGTACCACTACTTTCTAGTCAGAGTAGTGGACAACAGTGGGAGATTACTTTGAGAAAGAGAGAAAAAAAACCTGATTAGGAATAAAAACACTACAATGCAAATAAAAACATATATAGAGAAAGTAGTTATATAGAAACCTACTCATTTTGTCCAGTTTTTCTAATTAGCACAACTCTTCAGCCAGGCACGTGGAACGTAATTGGTGAAATCACCTGGGTTATGTGCACAGGTGGGACCAGTATCTGGGAGGATCTTTACCCTGAGAAGCTTCATAAATTAGTGTGCAAGTAAAACAAAAAAACTGTGAAAAACTAATACAATGGGAGTGCCATAAACCAGCTGCAAGCTTACACACACACACACACACACACACCTCTCTCTCTGAAGTGTAGAAATGGAAATCACTGCTGTAAAGATTCTAGGCCTTGGGCAAACAGCATTCCAACCCTATGTTTTCAGCTAAGGTTTGCAGGTTAGCAGACAGTAATATCTAACGGACAGGAGGACTTCTGTGTCTGGAGATGTCACTCCCATTGCCTTCAGCAACCTGGACACAAGAGTATAAAAAAGAGCAATGAGGGGCCACAGCAAATTAGATACAGCAGATCCAGTCAAATGGTCAAATCATTTTAGGAGACTTGTTAACAAAGTTTTCAAAATAATTATTTTAATAACAGAATAAATCATGTTCTGGTTTATTCTAAGTTGTGAATAAAACTGACACTAATGAAAATGCATTCTATCCTCACCTCGCTGTAATGTCCTGGGAAAGTTGTTTTGCCTTCTCTGGGTCTTGACGCAGCATGGCTTGATAGTTGGAGAATGATTCCATCATTCCAATAAAGCTGGACAGGGGAAGAGTCTTTCTCACCCACAGGTTTTCATGCCTATGAAGACAAATGAGACTATTGTTACCACTATTTACCTTACAAGACCTTTAATATTGACAAGGAGATCATATGGCAAGAACAACCATGTGGCAAAATGAGATAAAATTAGGGCAATTTGTTTCTGAGCAGACAGTGAGTGGAGTAACTGAGTCGGCTGCCTTTAAAAAAAAAAAAAAACATCCACAACAGCATGTGCAATTGCGAATGAAGGACCTATTAGTGGAATTGATGTCAGAACAGAAGGAAGTGCCCTCAGAGTCTTAGGCTACTTAATTTGGATGATCAAGAAATCGTACCATTCCTTGACAGGGTATTCAAGTGTGTCGTAGGCTTTCTTGTAAAGGTCACAGGAACTGGCACCCAGGTAAGGGTTCCGGTATGGCATAAGGGCCGCATACAGCTGTTGGGATTTAAATGAAATCGGTCAGGTGAGGTCTTGGAAGTTAATATTTACCCAAAATGTACCCAGTTAATGATGATAGATTAATTTTGTAAGAGGGTGATCTACCGTCATTTATGTTTTTTTTTTATTAAAAAAGCTGTCCTCATTTTGTCTTAGAATAATAATAAGTTCCTATTGGCATAGGAATGGTACAATGGCATATGCTACATTTTGGAAGCAACTCTGGCAATCACTGAGTAGAGGTAAATACTGACAGACTCCAGCTTATCCGACCTCCTTGCAGATTTGATTGAGAGTCTCAGAGCAGTCTCCATAGCTCAGCTCCATGTCCATGGTGTAGTTGAGCAAAGCAAGGCATCCTTGCGGCTTCAATACTCTGTCTGCCTCCTTGAGGAAGCGTGGATGGTCAAACCAGTGGAATGCAGACATGGTCGTCACAAGGTCCACTGTTGCATTTTCCAGAGGGAGCTGTTCAGCAGGGCATTCTCTGTGTATGTGACGAGGAGAAAACCAGCAGGTGAATGCACCTGACAAGCCATTATAATCAGGATCTTAGTATATTAATATGTTGTTGGATGAAGAAAATTACACTAGTCAGAGGACAACAGGAAACAATAAACAGCCCTTACAATAGGCAACCCTGAAGGGCCATGACAGCTTTATGAAGCCTTTCCAGGTGTTTTGAGTTAATTAGATAATTAGAGGGTGGCACCAGGTGTCTGCAATATTGAACCTTTCCACAATATACTAATTTCCTGAGATACTTAATTTGGGGTTTTCATTAGTTGTCAGTTATAGTCATCAGTATTAAAAACATAAGCACTTGAAATATGTCAGTCTGTGTGAAATGAATGTATACATCATAGAAGTTTTACTTTTTGAATGGAACAATTGAACTACATCAACTTTGTCATGATATTCTAATTATATGACCAGCACCTGTGTATATATATGTATATGTTTCTTAAGCTCCCTATGCTATGCACAGTGTGTTTAAACGACATGTATGTCATCTTAATGACATTCCCTAGTTGAGACTGTGATGCTTCACTAATTCATGCATTTACATAGCCTTGTTAGCCTCAGATGGTTGAGATTGGTCCTTAGTCAGAAAAACTTTGACAAACACTTCATACAGTAATGTATGAAAACAAAACTGCATTCTCAGTACAGCTGCATCAGTCCCTGTCCTTCCTTTTTTGAAAATAACAAACTGCTGACGTTGGCTAAGACTCCTTCCATCACCCATCAAGTAACTCTCTGGTGCTTTATAAGTAACAGATCTGGCATATGGGCCAAACAGGAGTACTTCATGTTGAACTGCCACTCACTCATGTTCACTCAGGTCTGTGAATAACTAACTTATACTCACCGTTTTTGAATTAACAGCATTACTATCACTAGATGTTATGCAATCTTTTTATTTTATCAACCCTGACCCTGACCCTAACCCTATTTATCAACTTTTTGTACCTTCTCTGCCTGTACTCGCATGGAGCATTACTATAATACCCAAGGTGTGATAAAGGGTAAAGATTTGTCCCAAAGTTTGGATGTTGCAGTTTGATTAGTAATTTCTGATGTTGCATGAATGTGTGTACATTTTTTTCTGGTCAAGAAAATGTAAACAACTGCACTACACCCAGTTTTGGATTGAGCATAGGTATCATTGCATTGCATTGTTTTAAGTCTAGATGCATTTATATTTATGGATAAAAGAAATATACTGTTAGACTCAACCCATATTATGGATGAAAAAGATTTGCAGGGGACATCTTTAGCTCACTTTTAAGTAAACACATGTCTTTGCGGCTACTCCCACCCGGTTTGCTTTCCATTTTAACACATAATTATACAGTGCATAACACCCTATGTACTTTGTCAAACAGTAATTATAGCATTATGCAGCGTTTACAGTGTAAGTCATTTTAAGTGAAAACACAACCAACTTTCAGATTTCAGTTCCCATGGACTTGGGCTGACCTGTAGGTGATGTTGTGTGCTGTGGAATGCTGCATGGCCATCTCCAGCTGTGCTGGACTCACGTCAGTCCCCATCACTTTAGGGAAATGGGGGCCAAGCAGCACTGTGCCCTGCCCCGACCCACATCCTACATCCAAGGCCAGCTCAAAGGGGGGACTTTTCTGGGGAGACATGCGCCACAAGTGAGGGGTTATGCAGCATGTGTGGGAATTATATGCATATCACTTCTAAGTGGCATATTTGAGATAGCTGAGGTCATTTACACCTACACTTACAGGTGTAAATGTTTAAACGTCAGACATAACTGAGGCAGAACTGCTGTGCCATATAGTCTGTATATTTCCATTGCTATGACGTAACCTACAGTATATTATGTTATTACGTAGTAACATGTCGGCATTCTTTTTTCCTGGAATTAACCATGTCATGTTAAATGGATCACAAAAAAATCACACTAATTGCGAATGCTTTAATGTAAGAATAAATGTTCGAATGTACTGCTACTCACATGTTTTTGCAGGAAGTTTAAAACCTTGTTGATGATGTCGTGTGATGGGGAGATCCTGTACTTCCAGTAGTAGAGCGCATGCTCTTTCCCTTCAAACAGACGGACGCTCATATCTATCCACAATTCCAATCCAGAATACAAGATAAACAACGAATAAAAACAATAGAAAGATACCGGAGCAGCTCACGTTCGTGTAGTGATTAAACGAACGTGGGTTTTGAAGGGAGAGAAGATGGAGGGAGGGATAACGCTCCAGTCAAGTGACCAGGAGTAAGTCCAAGGGTGAATGTCCAAACCCGCCTACTTCACACCAGCATTCAAAATGTGCTTCAGCATGGTACAGCTTGTGTTTTACAGAACGGGAGTTCTAAATCTCTCCTTAGTAGAAGAGAGAGAAGAATCAAGAGGGCCTCCCAGGGTCAAAAAAGTAGGCTAGCTCAAGAATGAATGAGCTTTGAGTCGGTGCCCCACATTCCCTGCTAGCTCATGCATGTGTGATCAGTATGTTAATGAGCTGTTTTGGGGAACACCAGTTCGATTGGACAGAACCGGATAGAATATTCTTCGGTGGACCAATCAGTGAGTAGTGTGTAATTAAAGAGAATGTGGAGTGCAACTAGCCATCCACAAACTGTTAGAGTAGATCATTGAATTAGTGACTGTCAAAGGGGTATACACAAAATAAATCTGTCCTCTATAGGCTACATCCCAGTTCGTACTACATTGGTATGTACCATATAATATGCCCATTTATTATGTGGAAAAAATACTCATAGCACGCTGGGGATACTTGGTACAGAGTGTCTCAGAGGCAGAGGTGGACATCCGGGGTTCGGAAAGTAAAAGTCCTCCCATATATTACTTCCAGCCAATTCAGTCATCCAGCTGATCTTAGGTAGACAAACCTATTATTGAAATCACCTGTGTTGAGAGCACAGACAGAAGCAATACATGGCAGGACTTTTACTTTCTCAATCGACTATGCTCAGGGGGTACAACACAGTTAAAAGTTTGGGAACCACTGATGTAGATCTTTTTTTTTGATGGATAGACTAAAGTATTGCTGTCTCATAATGGTCAAAATGGTAGCTGTACATCTCAAGCTTCATTAGCTAAGATGGAAGGGTTCCCAGGGATGTACAGCCAACTACACTTACAGGTTAATATAAATGTTGTGGTTTACTGAAATGATTCACCTGTGTAGTCTGATTCTGTTCTATTACTTTTTTATGTGGGAGTTTTATCTGGAATATGATGATCTAACAGCAGGTGTTTCTTTCAAGTCACACATGTTGCCAGAAGTGAGTGCACCTACAGTAATTTTGCACCCTGTACTGGCATCTGAATAGATCCCTACAGTGCTAAAGATGGTAGTTTTTTAATTATTTTATTTGCAGATTATTTGTATTTAATATGTATAATGTTCTCGATTCAATATCACATATACTAATGTACCAGAATAAAGTAATTGTCCCACTTCTATGCCTATGACATAATTTTAATGTATTATATACAATAAGTGTTGATTCTGATATACTATACTGTATTTCTTTACAATTACAAGTGATTTGCTTATGTCCTCCATTTCTTGTGTAAAGCAGGTTTGTGTATGCAGTGCATTGACACACCTGCTGTAAGCACATTTTCTCAATCTTCACTCTCACTATTATCATCTATTCAGTGAAATGAAAGCCTGCGTAAGTTCTGCCAGGAAGACTCTAATATCATGGAAGCGCACTTTGCATTCGGCCAATCAGCCAATCAATCTTTATAATGGCTTATCTAACTCACCTTTTCTGCTGCTTCAGGTACTGGCGTTATCGAAGTCCCCTGCTCCATCCCCACCACCACCAGTTTGGTCCTATTCTACCTGTTCGCCCGGGGGGTGTCTCTGGTTCCTGCTATACGCCGCGGCAGGATCTGTCGGACCCCTTGACGTTAGACCCAGGCTGATGACTGGACCTCCGCCAAAGAATATTTGCTTCCTGCTAATCATTGTCAAACCTATCATTAAATCCCTTAAAATCATTTGCCTTTCTCTGAGTCTTTCTGGCTGAAATACTGTATTTTGACCTGACAGAAATAAAAGTACATTTCCACTGTATTACCAGCAGCTAGTGAAACTGAACACATACAGTATGTTCAAAAATAAAATAAAGAGAAAGGCTTCACATGTGATCACATTTACAAGTGTGTTAGTGCTGTACGTCACTTTTTAGGAAAGTGTTTGCTAAATACTATAATACTATAAATGTAACTGTAAATCACCCAGAACTCAAGGATTCTGTTTTAAAGGGTACATAGAATGGTTGAATGGAGTATTGATTGTAAACATAACCATTTCTTTCTAATTGCTTTATTTATATAGTTAGGCAAATTAAAAAAGATAACTGTACACTTCAAACGTCTCAACATGTATTTAGATCAGATGTATTGTGGGCATTGTGGACTGTTAATGGTAAGTCATAAATCAAAAGCTAAGAGTTTTACTGCAGTAACATACATTTGTGTGCCAATGAAACGTTTGCATGCTGACAAAAACATAGTGTAAAACAGCCATGCAAAAATAATAATCTAATAATAGTAATAATGATCTTTACCTGTATAGCACAATTCATACATACAAGATGCAGCTCAAAGTGCTTTACAGTTTGGCAAGGTCACAACAACACAACATTTCTTGCAATCCAGTGGCACCGGAGCAGTTGAACACAATAACGAAATGGCGTAATGACGCAATGCCCTGTTAATGTGCATACAAAAAATGTAGTGGAAGTGGGTGTAGTGGAAATAACAGGTACCTACAACAACCAAACTCACACCCTCCAGAAGCGTAGCTAGCCAACAAGTGACAGCCAACTGCCAAGAGCTCCAAGGCCACTACAGGCCAGAGCCGGACTGAGAAGGTAAAAGTCCTGCCATGTATTGCTTCTTGCCTGTGCTCTCAACACAGGTGAGATTGCTAAGTACCACATCCATCCAGGACCAGCTAGATGAGTGAATTGGCTGAAAGAAATATGTGGCAGGACTTTTACTTTCTGAACCCGGGATGTCCACCTCTGCTAAAGGCCTTCGGAGGGCTGACAATCTTTAAACTACAGCAGTGGCGAGGCAGTTTTCAATAAGAGTGGTGGGTTTTTTGCTTGGGCCCCCAACAGAGTGTAGAATTGCCTCTGCTTCTCTTATTTCAGGAGCAACAGAACTTAAGTCCCATCTGTAGAGGTTTTAGGTCTTCGGTGAAAGTAGGTGCCAGCAGTAGCAGTTTTAGGCACGGGCAAACAGGGCAGCCGCCCGGGGCGCCATTTCATGGGGGGCACCATGAGCGCTGGGGAAAAAAAAACTAGCTTTGTGTATCATATTGCTGCAATCAGCACATTGGCGCCCCTTAACTTCGGGCACCCTTGCTTGCTGAGAAGGTGCCACACAAGCAGTGTGTCTGTCTGCCAGGGGGGTGGGGGGAGAGCGGTGCTGAGAGGTGGTCTTGCCCGGGCAGTAAAACACCATAGAACCGCCACTGGGTGCCAGCTAAGGTTTGCAGGCCATCAGACCATAGTACCTAACAGACAGAAGGACTTCTGTGTCTGAAGATGCCACCCCCATTGCCTTCACCAACCTGCAGATAGTCAATATCAAAAGAGTTAAATAAATGTCAAACCTGGAACACAACTGATTGAGTGAAATCATTCATTCTTTAGACACAAGTCAGCCAGCAGCTTACCAAAACTCCCCACTGAACATTCTTTATTTACATTGGTCCTCAGAACACAATACTTATGATAGGGTATGCTCTGTGGGTTATTGTTTTCAATTCTTGCCTTTCAAGGATCCCATTGGTACAAACATCTTTCATTTATTTTCATTTGAATAAAGAGGTCAATGTCTTTTTTCTGTTCTTACTTGTTCACATTTACGAGATGTTGACCTCACCTCTCTGTAGTGTCCTGTGAAAGTTGTCTGGCCTTCTCTGGGTCTTCGCGTAGCATAGCTTGGTAGTTGGATAACGATTCTATCATTCCAATATAGTGGGACAGGGGAACAGTCTTTCTGACCCACAGGTTTTCATGCCTGTTATAGGCAAAATAGGCACATTACCATTTCTATTTAGTCCACTGGGCCATCATTACAAGTATGAAGATAGAATTTTCAAAAAGGGCATGTGAAATGAATTTAACTCAATGTAATTTTTAATGGGTAAGGGTGATGAGGAAGCTTAAGTGATTAAGTCATCTATTGCAAAGAAACTGATCACAACAGAATGTGAAGCCTATCCATTTAAAATGTCTCATGAATTAAAGTCATTTTAATGTCACAAGTCACAAGCCATTGTCAGCAAAAGTGACTATCACACTACTTTATTATAATGGTCGAGAAATCTTACCATTCCTTGACAGGGTATTCAAGTGTGTCGTAGGTCATCTTGTAAAGGTCAAGTGAGCTATCTCCCAGGTAGGGGTTCCGGTATGGCATCAGGGCAGCATACAGCTAATGGCAAATAAATACACTCTGTCAGATAACCTGCTCAGTCTTTAACTTTATTATTTACCAGAGGTGTCAATCCCAGGTTCAGAAGGTAAAAACCCTGTTTTCCTTCTAACACAGGTGACTTCACTGGGTAGCTGATCTACCTGTCTTAAGCGCTCATTACGATCAGCTGATTCAGAGCTGGTTGGATCAAATTTCTGGCACGGTTTTTACTTTCTGAACCTGGAATTGACACCTCTGTTATTTACCCAAAACTTCTCAGATGGATACCTTTGGGTTATATAAGGATGGACTCCTGTCAGTCATATTTTTGTGTAAACTATTAGCAGTTATCAATAGCCACAGTTTAACTCTGGGGTTTGTTGTCATGTCTTTGTCTTGTGTATATGTTCCTTTTAAAAATAATATTTTAAGTGTATTTCTTACTTGAACTCCTATTGTCTGTACTAAAAGACAAAAATACACCTGAGTCAGCACTTTTCCCTCTGTTCTCCATGTTTGAAATAAATTGTTTTTAATATTTTTGTAAAATCCTTGACTCGAAGGGGAGTGCTTGAAGTATTAATCTTGGATTCTAAGATGCCTTAATGGAATACCTCCAAAGACTTTTAGAGCACTCGATAAACATTCTCTTTAAACCTGAGTCAAATTCCTTATTCACTCAAACATGATTCTGATTCTGATTCTGATGGTATGAATGCATATGCTACATTTCGGCAGTGGCCTTGGCAATCATTCTTATTGAGTAAAGATGATTACTGACAGACTCCAGCTTATCTGACCTCCTTGCAGATGTGATTGAGAGCCTCAGAGCAATCTCCATAGCTCAGCTCCATGATGATGCTGTAGTCCAGCAAAACAAGGCATCCTTGCGGCTTTAATATCCTGTCCACTTCCTTAAGGAATCGTGGATGGTCAAACCAGTGAAATGCAGCTATGGTCGTCACAAGGTCCACTGTGGCATCTTCCATAGGAAGCTTTTCAGCAGGGCATTCTCTGTGTACAGACAAGGGCATCTTTGATATGCATTGAACAAAGTTATAATGATCATGATCTCAATATCTTGTTGGATGCACAAAATCGTTGAAATATTGAAATAAATAAAAAACAAACAATAAATAAAAAGTAGCTTTCACAGTAAAAAGCAAACTTAAATATCTATAATGTTATCACTTGTATTTACATACAATGTTTTCATCAGTTGCATACATTTCAATGGTTAACAATAAAAATACAGTTGTACATAGTGATGCATTGTGGAGTGTTTAATAAGACACAACAGATTAACGATCTTTTTTCCCCAGTTACCGACCTGTAGGTGATGTTGTGTGCTGTGGAATGCTGCATGGCCATCTCCAGCTGTGCTGGACTCACGTCAGTCCCCATCACTTTAGGGAAATGGGGGCCAAGCAGCACTGTGCCCTGCCCCGACCCACATCCTACATCCACTGCCAGCTCAAAGGGGGGACTTTTCTGGGAGACATGCACCACAAGTAAGGGGTTATGCAGCATGTCACTTTTGAATAGGACATTTAAAAACTTTACAGTCTCTTACTGACACACTTAACACTTACTGCATTTACAGGTAACTGAGACAGGGCTGCTTTACGATATAATGTATTTGTTGTTGTTGGTGTGCGATGTTGTTATGAGATACTGACATTCTGGTTTTCACAGCATAAGTGGTTCATCTTTATGTTAAAGGGCCAATTTCAAAACAAGCTTTATGCCAAGAGTCATAACTTTAAACTATGAAAAACGTTTTCATTTCAATGAGAGACAGACAGACAGAGTGAGGGAGAGACAGAGAAAAAAAGAGAGAAAGAGAGAGAGACAGAGACGCAGAAAACACTACAACTCACATGTTTTTGCAGGAAGTTTAAAACTTTGTTGATGATGTCGTGTGATGGGGAAATCCTGTACTTCCAGTAGTAGAGCGCATGCTCTTTCCCTTCAAACAGACGGACGCTCATACCTACCTTCAATTCCAATCCAGAATACAAGTTAGCAAAAAGAAACGCACAACAGAAAGATCACCAGGGCAGATGAACTTCCTTCGAAAGCGAATTCTGAAGGGAATGAAGAAGGATGAAGGAAGAAAACCCTCTGGTCAAGTGACCGGGGCTGAGTCCAAGGGTGAATGTCTAAGCCACTAGTAACATGCTTCAGCTTCGTGCAACATGTTTTTAAAAAAAAAAACCAAAAGATTCAAACCTTCCCTTCACCCCAGGAGAGCACTGGGTAGCAGGAAGCCCAGTGTCTAAAATGTAGCTCAAGTAGGAATGAGCTTTGATCTGGTGCCTCGCATTCCTCACCGGCTCATGGGCGCATGTGATTGGTGTGTTAAAATGAACTGCTTTTGGCAGAGGCAGCTGGATTGGACAGAAGCAGACCGAGTTTCCTCGAAAGGGCCAATCATCAAGAATGCTGACATGGAGGAGGACATAGAGTGAAAACCACCACCCTCAGGATTGTTGTGGCATCATTAAACAGTTGTACATACTGTAATTGGCATTTTTGATTAAAGTAGGTATTTGTGTATCAAAATGGCAATGGTCAAACTCCAGTGACAAAACAAATCATACAAATGCAGAGGTCTAGACAGCCATTAAGTCATGAAAATTCATGTACTTATTTGATTACCTGTCAATTTACAGGTTTTTAAACACACACAAACCACCATTGTACCCTTTTATATATATTTTATTGTTTTTTTATATACTCTTTATGTTGCTTTTTTATATATTCACAAAGCATACTCAGCACTTAACATTTTGCTGCGATACAGAGAGCTGCTAAACTGTGTCTCATTGTTCAGTGCCAATAAAAATTCTTATCTTATTTGTCAGTCATATACGTTAAAAAGTAGGGATAGGAGAGATGGAGATAAAGTCTAATATAAAGTCTAATCTAAACCGTCCCCTGTTTTGCAGAGTGATAACCATCTAAGGCAAAGTGATGAGAAAGAGGAATATGGAAGTGTACCAAAGACTGGACAGCCCACCACATTTACAACTTGATATTGTTGAATGTTTTTTGCTTTCCTGGAATTAGAATATCTTCTCACCGTTGTAGCTTTCTGTTTGTTGTATTATCTCTACAGCTCTGTTGTGTGAGAGGGCATGGCTTATGTTTAACTTTCATCTGGAACGTGATTATCCAATAACAGATCGTCCCTTTTATCTGGGTCAAAAAAACTGACCAGATTCGTCTTGTGACCAGTGTGACTTAACCGGTTTAAAGTAATCCAGATGTTAACAAAATCCAGCAAGAATTTATAAGAATAAAGCTATTCTCACTCTGCCGTAATATTGATCAGCTGATACTGAATGACTGGTCTTAAAAAAAAAACAGTTACTTGTCAAGTTGTCTGGTTTGTTGTGCTTTCAATATTTGTGTCTGCACTAACTAATAGATCCCAATTCATTAAATACCGGTCCTTAAAGTGTATTAGGAAATAATCAGCCCTGCTTGCAGATTTGAATGGCAGCCTCTAAGCAGTTGGCAGAGGTTAGCTGTATGACCACCAGGTGTCAGTGTTTGAAATGGCAGCTCAGTATTGTACTATGGTAGGCTATCACGTCATACAACTTCTTTCGTCGTAGTTTGGGCACGCTGGTATACAGAAGGGTGTTACATACAACTAACACAGTACGCATTTATGGTAAGAATATTATGTTGTGATAAATCAAAGCAATGCACACCAACTGAGCTGTTTACACAGACTACGTTGGTACATAAAGAGAGAATGGGGAGGGGGCTAGCAGCGGTGGTCATCAATCGTTGTGAAGGCAACCCTGAAAGTAGAACCTTGAACATATTTAATTATTTAAGCGGTGGTTGTAGGTGGCTATCTACAAGCATTACATAGATTGCCACTATACAGATAGAATAGATTACAGTCCTCAATCATCCTTTGTTATGTCGTCATCAGTCTGGACAGTTATTGTTTTTTTTAACATTATTTACATTTAAAAGATACAGATTTTAAAGATGCTGTTTTAAGCATGTGCTTAGAGCAACAGTTATGATTCCTTTGACAGAGTGTTGGACAGAGCAAGAGCTTCAGTATGTATTTCCAAGGGTATCACATTTGTTGTTCATAGACCCAATGGATAACAGTTTTGTGTAGGTGTGAAACCAAGTCAACCACTTGTAAACATTTTTCTTTTATCATATTCATCAAAAAGCAACTTTTTTCTATGTAATGGATATTCTTCCAAGTCAGAAGGGGGTTTCCATGAGATCATTGCGCAGTTACTCATGTTGGCTTATACGAGCTGTGGTAGTTGTTAACTTTGTGGCTTACTGTGACCCTTCCATTGGTGACAAACTTGATTGTGTCAGTTGTGTTTTGCTGTTGAGTTTTGCTTCCTGTAAAATAATACAGAGCTGTGTTAAGTCTAAGGCTATGGTAATGTGTCCTTTCGGTCCACCCTGTGGTTTCAAGATTATGTTACCTCGGAGAAAGACTGCACCTGACTCACTAATGGCCCATTGGGTCACAAAGTAGTCTTGGTAAGGGTGTGGGAAGTCACTGCCATCACCACACTTTTAGTATTTCTTACAAGAAATAGTTTCAAGAATTATTCTGTGTGACATTTGGGACAAATGCAAATAATTAGAAAATTATACTCCTTGAAATCAGCCCTTCCAACATCTGAAATCAGCTAAAGCAGTTGCCTGTTTCAAATGACAGAAGCCACAACTATATGTTCATGTTCAGTTTGCCCTTTTGGTGAGATGCACAGGACAGGATGCTGTGGGCCTGCCCTGGTCATCTGCCAGCATGACATAGTAGAGCTGTTAGCCTATTGACCCCGAGCTGAATGCTGTAGCGTAGCATTTATCCTTGGATCTAAGTAAGCTTGCCCATCTCTGACACGGCTCTGCTCCACACCACACACACACTAACACACAAGCACAAAAGAGCCATTGTGTCTATACTGCCACCGAAGTTCCCCTTCACCGCGACTCTCGCCGCCGGTCACTGGGATTCGTTTACTGTAGCTCGGCTACTGTACTTTGGTTACTGTAGCTTGGCAACCGTTTGTGTTGTTTAGGTGTGAAACTATAAGGACAGGGAAAGAGCCCCATGTGAGGAAGGGATTAGTGGGAAAGAGGGCTTTAGGAGGAGGAAAGGGAAAAGGGAGGAGAGACAGAGAGAGTGTGAGAGCACCAGAGGAGGAGGAGGAGCTGGATACAGAGAGAGAGGGAGAGAGAAAGAGAGAGAGAGAGACAGAGAGAGAGAGAGAGAGAAAACCAGCTGATTCACTGGAGTTCCCTCTCTCGCTTCCCGCTATTTCACCGCTGACCCCCGACCCCTCTGCTCTCATTCGTCCACTCGTCTGTTCGTTGGAGTGAGCTGTGAGTGGGTTAACCAGGAGGGACTGACTGCTGGGACTGCTTCCATCATGGCCTCGGAGACGGGGTCCCACCCCAGGGTGGTGTTCCAGACCCCGGGGAAGGAGGAGGGGGGGGACGAGGAGCCCCCCGGGAGGCGTTTGGGAAAGCTCACGGTCAAGTACGACCGCAAGGACCTGCAGCGTCGCCTGGACATCGAGGAGTGGATTGAAGGCCAGCTGCACCTGCTGTTCGACTGCGAGGTGAGAGAGAGAGAGAGAGAGAGAGAGAAAGAGAGAGTGAGAGAGGGAGAGAGAAAGACAGAGAGAGTGAGAGAGAGAGAGAGAAAGAGAGAGAGAAAGGGAGAGAGAGAGAGAGTATGTGCTTCTGATTGAGCATCATGACTTTTAAAGCTTTGAACTTGTATCTGGTTTCCCTAAGTGACAGAAAGAGCATCAAAATGTCAAAAATTCATGATATCAACTTTTTTTGTAACATACTATTTAAATATATGGTATTTTCTATTTCTTCATAGCAATTTTGTAAGCATGTAAAAGTAACAGATTCAGTTGCAATATGAAATATATTTCAAAGCCAATATAAAAGAAATATCAGGGAGCAGGATGAGGAAAGTTAACCCAGGAAAAGGACCTATAAACATAACTAATTCACGGTCATCCAGCTGGTGCATAGCTTGTGTACAAATGAAACCTGATAATCAAGACAACATTAGAGTGGAGCAGAGAGTATGTGAGACTGATAGAGACTATAATGTAAGAATGTGACCCATGTGTAGAGGAGATCAACATTATGTTTACCTACCACACATGCTGAGCTTCTAACTCTCTCTTTCTCTCTTTCTCCCTTTGCCTCTCTCTCTCTGTCTCTCTCTGTCTCTCTCTCTCTGTCTCTCTCTCTCTCTCTCTCTCTCTCTCTCTCTCTCTCTCAGATAGCCATAGGCTCAGGCAGGCATGCTTAGCCTCTTTGAGTAGGTGACCTATTTAACTATAAACCGTGGACAATATGTGTGTGTGTGTGTGTGTGTGTGTGTGTGTGTGTGTGTGTGTGTGTGTGTGTGTCTGTGTGTCTGTGTGTGTATGTCCGTGTGTGTGTGTGTGTGTGTGTGTGTGTGTGTGTGTGTGTGTGTGTGTGTGTGTGTGTGTGTGCATTTCTCTGCAGCCCTGGTGAATTAACCTACCTCATTTGCCTGTAGTGATACCATTTCTGAGCGTTGTGATCCTAGATAAGGATATTATATGATATATATATAGTGTCCAGTTTTACCCATATTGGTTCTACACCATGTTTTTTCCTCCAGTTTTCTGGAGGAAATAGTGCCAAAGTCTATTATTTATATGACCATGTTTTAACATGAATAATAGATGTACAGTTGCACTTTTTTATAGATTTCATATCCTCCCCTTAGGTGTAACTTTCTCTCAGACACTGTGGTGCTTTTGAATTTTATTTCATAGATCACCATTACATTAAATACTGGAATTACGTAAATGTTTTAATGAAGATCATGGCTGGCATTGTCCTACACCTGTGTCAAAGCCAAATGTGACCAATCATGGTAAATGAAAGCAATTATTTGTTTTTCCATTTGAAATAGGGCTTATATTGTGTGTGGTGTGCTTATATTGTATTGAGGTGTGCCATCCGTTGTCTCTTGACTTTTTAATGGGGCTGTCAAGAAGTGATTAACAGAGGTGCTAATCCTTCAAGTGGTCGAACAAAACCATCAGCAGACATCCGCACACTGTCTCATTATAGTATCTGTTCCCTACCGACAATGCTTTTGCCAGCGCCGGCACCACTCCCAGGTTAATGTGGCTTTGCCAAAGTAAGCACGGTACTCCCCAGTCCCGATGTACCAGAGGTCGCCATTATTTCCAGTGTTATTTTGTTCCATATAATCACAATCCTCTCTCAGCTGGATCTCAGTCATCACTGGGAAAGTTGTCACCTGTTAAAAAAGGCTTTGTCATTTAATATACAGTAAGAGGACAGTTTAAAGGACCAACACATGGTAGTCAACTGTATCCTTTTGTACATATCAAACATCACACATTTAGTAGTACAGACATACTCATTGCCACTCAAGCATTTTAAATGGATGCAGTACCTATTGTCTGTAATCAACACTTAAAGGACTTGGAGGTACTAGCACTTTCTCACAATCAGTAGAGTGACCCAAAGTTTTTCACAGTAGAAGGAATGCCGAGGGCTGCCATGCAGAGTGCCAACCAGTACATTTAAACCAGTATGGGCTTTAGTGTCTTGCTCAAGGACACTTCAACCTAGCCAGGAGGAGCTAGATTCGACCCTTTGACCCTTGCCATTGGGGTTGTCCACAGTGCACTCACTGCGAGCTTGTCTACTGCACTCTCTGACTGCTTTTAGGTACATTTACTCTGTATTCAACCTGTCAATCACTTCCAGATAACTTGATTTGCTAATAATAATCTAATCCTTAACTTGAAGCACACTGTGTAAGCATGATGGAGGGTAGAATGATGGTCTGATGAAGACAATGTTAAAACACAGTTCCAAGTATCTAGCAGTTCATAAAGGTTCATTATCCTAGGACAGGAGTGCCTCAAAGTCCTTTTGATGGTGGAATAGGCTTTTGAGGCCATGAGCACACATGAGATATTTACAGTTTAAAGATCTTTAGCAATCTTATCTCATGACCACAGACCTACAGAATCAAAGCGTCCAATCTGAAATCAGGCTTTTAATCAGGTTTAGCTTTTAATCAAGCATGGCTGTTTTGTTTCACACACTGTTTCTCTGTCCTGTTGGTGAGCATGTGTGAGGGCGATTGAGTGTTTTTTAATGTGCATGATGTTCCCTTGTCTTGGCGGTGAGCATGTGTGGTATTGACACAGATAGAAAAACAGGCATCATAAATCCCATAGATACCTGCTGGCACATTGATCTATTCTAGAGAACACGATGTGCCTGCCTGCCTGCACCACAGAGATCACTGGGGCTAAGAGGTGAGAGTGTGAAAGAGTAAAGTGCATAATCTAGCTGCAAATATCAGTAGCCATTTTTCCTCTGTCTCTGTCTCTGTCTCTGTCTCTCTCTCTCTCCCCTCCTGTCCAGCCCAGAGAGGTCTTTTGTATGGCTGTCTGGCATACGGGCCCCTTTGTCTTCTAATGAATAAAAATGCCAGACTGGTGAACTGAAGACTGAGTGTGGGTTCATGTCAGGATCTAGGCATGTGGCCTGCTTTCCTTTGCTCTCCATGAGACAGCAGAAAGACACAACCCCAAAGGAGGAACACCCATCAGAGGTCATGGTTTTCGAAAGCAATGAGCAGTAGAGAGTGGAGTTTTTTAAGTATAAAGCAGCAGGCCATGATATTGTGTTACTGTAGTTTGTATGACAATGGAAAGTTTACCTTTCACAAAATTGCCTACTTCCATGCTTTTTACTGAAGATTTTGACAGCTAAAATAAAAAAGATACCCTGTTGGACACTTTTGTGACAGTTACAAACACAAACACACAAGTTCCTTTGCCATTTGTATGTCCTTCTTCATCCAATAACTATGCCTTTGCTGCTCATATTTCAATGACAAGCTCTGAATCCAAGGGAACAAATTACATTAACATTAAATGACCAATGACTATGTTACTTTAAGACTACCTTACTTCATGACTAGTGACTATGTTACTTCATGACTCTGTTGTCTGGGCCTCTAGGTATTTTTACTCTTGATTGAGAGAACTGGTCCTTTGCAGGACTTTAAATGTCAGTGTCAGTGTTATTTTGTTGTGTAAGACTTTCTTTCAGGGTAGGCAGTCTTATCATTCACAGATATCTCTGAGGACTAACTGTTCTTCATAAAGATAGCTCCAGCAATAAGCCAAGGTGATTAACCCACGATATTCCACTTAATTACTCTTATCTCAAAAACAGCTGAAGCACAAGCAGACAAAACTAACTTAAGTAAAATGCACCGGGACTGCCATTTTGTTTGAGCATTTGGATTGCTGTGTGGCATCATTTCTGCCCTTTTTCTGCTACTCGACAGAACAGTGCATGACTGGCATGAATGACCCAAAATTGTAGCTAGTCATACAATCTGAGTAAGTTAGCTCTATCAGGGGCACGGTGACATTGGCATGAAGTCACCTGAAGTGATATCTTATGTTGTTATACGAGGATACAGAGCAGAAGGTGTGCTTGGTGAGTGGTACTCCATAAACAAGACCTGTGCTTCAACAAGTCAAGTAGAGAAAAAAGAAGGTCACAGCTATACAACATCTGCATTGCTTGTGAATACAAAATGAATACAAAATGTGTCCCCATTATATGTGTCTTTCACATGGTAAGCTATATGTGGTTCCACTCGTAACACTTAAAATGTTGTATGTACTATGTTTTACACAATACAAGAGCACCTTTTTAAAAAAACAAAATGTAGCCTATGATTTGGCTGAAATGTATCACTTCAGCCATCTTTCCATTAAAATGAAAGTCTTGGAATTCGCTGTAGTCATGCAAAAAAAAAATTATCATGGAAAAATATGCATCTCAAATATGAAGATGTTTAATGTGGAAATGTTAACATTAAAAACCCTGCAGGGTAAAACATTCAGCGTGTGAACAAAATGTAAATGAAATGTTTTATTATCTCCGAGTTACTTCCCACCAGCATTCCACATGGTATAATGTCTCCTTTGAAGTCATGACCTCTAGTTGAGCAGACAACACTCCGTTACACCACAAAACTTGGCCGGTTGCATATTTTAGAAATGCCTTTCCTCCCAACACAGGAAGTGGCTGTACCACAGAATGAAATGGCACTGACAGAGAGCGCCCATCAACACCGGAAGTGTGATTAATACGCACAGACATTAACAAGTCCTTTATCTTTAGTAAGCAGACACCCAGCAGTGTGGGCGCTGCAACCACCACTCTTTGTGCTCCTACCATGGAGATATTATAGAAACTAGAGAGAGTGACGAAGACTTGCTCCCACTGATTTGTAACTCATTTCACTGGCCCATGCTAGGCTGGAGAAAATTGAATGCATTTTTCTCATTTCTAAAATTGAGTTTTATGGGACGCATTTCTGTCACCTTTTTTCATGGCCTCACCATGAGTGCGTGGGTGAGGTACACAGCAGAAATTGGAGTGTTACATTTTCGAAAAGTTGATTTTAATTCCTGAAGTGTAATTTTAACATTTTTGTATTTAAATAGTGTTCAGAGTCAGGGTTATTTCACATTTTAAATGTGTTAATTTAGCTTTGGAGAGTGTGGAGCTATATAAAGCCTAAAAAAATATTTAAAATCAACTCTGTGGGAGTCAATTCAACACTGGTCTTTTTGCTGTGCAGCTCGTGCTCAACACTAAACCCAAACACGAGCTGAAAAGGGAACACCCACCAATCAGCATGGGGGAAATGGTGGCAGAAACTATGCAATTTTTAAAAATATATCAACAAGGAAATACCTTGCTAATTGGCCAAAGCCAACCATCCCAGTCCTGACCCCCCGGCTTCCACTGTCCTCTCCTCACCAGAGACAGGGGTGGCCAGAGGCACACATAAGCAGGAGAAAATTACATAACTCCAAGGGTCTTGCCCTCATAGCTCTCATAAAACATACAAGGCCAGGCTTTTATACGTGCATTAAGCCTAGTCCCAGACAAAAAGTTTTTTTTCCTCAGTGGAGATTTATGTTAATGTAGTGGATGACAATATATGTTTTAGTTCATAGGGCCCAAATGTTTCACAGCCCATCTCTGGTACGCATTTTAAAAGTCTGCTGCACTGTTGTTTTTCTGAATGTATGGAGCGGTAACTAACACCTGGCCTTGATATGTTATGTTATGTTATGTTATGTTATGTTATGTTATGTTATGTTATGTTATGTTATGGGCCCTGATATCCTATGAGCCTTCATATTGCATGGATCTATATGAAGTTGATTAGCACACTCAGTGCACTGGGCTGCTGCTACTGCTGCTACTGCTACTGCTACTGCTACCGCTGCATGGCTAATTGAGCTGAAAATAGGTCAGTGTTGACTCAGACTCCTGTAATTACTGGTGTCCTGTCTTTGGGGAGAGCATTAGGTGCAGGCCTGCTTGTTTGTCTTCCACCCACCCACAGTTTTTCCCATCCATCAGCAGACAAGGTTTTGGCTGTCGTGCCGATTTCCCTTCCGTTTGGTCGAGCTGAAAGATGCTGGCCCTATTAATCACTTCTCGAAGGACAAAGCTGCCATGGGGGCTGCCAGTCACCCTCTTTGTTGCGTAATGTGTTGCACCCAAACCTTAACTTTCAAGTTCAGTAAAGTTAGCCAGATAATAAAATAGAACCTCATACACTTGAAAAAAACAGCAAGTTGCCACAGACATGACAGCACTGACTGTCTTTGTTTTTGCATATTTTGTTGAATTCAGTATTTGAAGCAGATTTCAAGTCTGCTTCATCCATCATGTCCAGACCAAATTTTTGTCTTCTTTTTGCTCTTGTATTGAGCTGTTGCGGTGACAGCCAGTTTGACCAATCCTGCAGGCTGCTGGGATCATAAAATAATCATCATAAACCAGCTTGAGAGGCTCTTAGCTCACGGAGAATTAGCCAGAGCCCACAGAAAACCATCGCCCCAGGAGCCCATATTCACAGGAAGTGGCCTGGAGCTTGATTCGCCACACACACACACACACACACACACACATACACACACACACACACACACACACACACACACACACACACACACACACACACACACACACACAAACGCTATCTTCCAATTACATCTTCACTTTGTTGAATAATAGATCACTGTAAATAAATGGCCACAAGCAAGGCCCAGCCTTATCACTGCCTAGGCTTGGAGACGTGCTGGTCAGTGGTGTGTCTTTGTTCTGTAATTGATTAACTCCCAAGGACACCTGCAAAATGTCATTACAGAGTTGTTGAAAATGGCAGACATTTTGTCCAACTGAGTTACAGTTGTGGCTACCTTAAAATCATTTATCTGATTATTTCTATTGATCCACGTTGCCTTGGAAAGTCAGTGTTCATGAATACCCACCTTCCAGTGGCACTGTTGCGTCTCCAATTAATTCTGTATACTACAGCCAAACCTATTAGTGTACAGAGGAACACAAGATGAGTTGCTCCCAACAAAACTTGCTTCTGTTTGTGGTTCATTTTACAAAACATTACATGCCACACCCAATGGATTCACTGCTGTCTAAGTTACTATCGTCAGTATGGGTCCAGTCCCAGTAGTGATTTGTATGCAAGGCAGTATATACACACTGAAGAAAATGGATGATGCATGAAGCTTATAAAGTATAAAGAACCTCTACCCCCCCCCATACAGGGAATTTCTTAGCTCCTTACCCCCCCCCCCACACACACCCACCCCCATATCTGCACCTACTGATCCTGAAACCCTACTTATGGCCCTGCTTGCACATATTGTAGGTTCCACATGAAATCCACGCAGGAAAGAGGTAGAAAAGTGTTCAAAAACAGCTTAATCACCCAGTGTGATGTGTATTTTTTTTCAGTCACATGTAACTCTCAGCTGTGTGTAAATATCAACCCCTCCCACAGAAGTGGCTTAGGGGTAGACTCACTGAACCCAGATAGGCTGCTTTTCATTTTCAATTTCTTTTCCTTTTTTTTTGTTTTGTTTTTCTGCATCCATTAGCATTGGCACGGGGTGGGGGACTGGGGCCTCTGAGTACCTCTGAGAATTCTGGCTAGTCTTTCAGACGTGCAACTACAGGGCCATTTGGACACAAAGCTGTGACTGTGTCCTGAAATATGTGTTTGCGTACGTGCGTGGGTCTCTGTCTGAGAGACAAAGCACCTCCTTCTGAGCGGAAACACACTCAGCTCACCCACACAGTCCTCACGGTTCTCTCTCTGTGTGACGCCCTGTGCCTCCCGGTAATGAGATGCTCGTCTTTTTGCGGTACACGAGAGTGACCTACTGCTACACCATTTTTTTGTTTTCTTTATCACTTGACTCTAAAAAAATACTTTTTATGTGTTGTTATTCAAGGAGGATGATATCCCTGAATTGGAAATTGACATTGATGAGCTCTTGGACTTGCCAGATGAAGAGCAAAGATCAAAATTGCGGGTGAGTATGGTAAAACAAACAAAAAAACAACTGTTGAGCCTAAAATGACTGTGAAATAATACCAAATGGTGGCTGAGCCAAACAAGGTATTTGCACATCTATGAATAATGTCACACAGGTTTTTTCTGTACTACAAAGGATTTAAGGGCCTAGTAGGATATATTAGTTATTCATAGTGGGTTACATGCAAAGTGTGTTTGTTCACCGCTTTTTTTCTAGACAAAAAAAGCAACTAGGGATTTCGGTCATACTTAAATTGAATTAAATTGAATTAAATCTCTTTCTCTCCCTTCAAAGGCAGTCCTTCATGAGTGTGGCAAGCCAAAAGAGGTAAGAAGCCACAATATTAAAGCCAACAAAAATGTCAGACAGAGTCCAACAAAAACTCCCCTTTTGTGTGAGAGAATTCATGAATGTAATAAGAAATGTAATGAGAGACACTTAGACAAAGCGGTGCTCACAATAAACAGAAGAAAATGTTCCGCATGACCCATCCCTCATCACTTTTTGTTTTTTAATAGGACTTCATCAATGGTTTACTGTATCGCATCAAGGGACTGCGGAAGATGTCTGGCTGCATGAAGAAATGAACAGGTCAGGGGAGAAGAGACAGCAAGGCTGGGAAAGGCCACAAATGGTGACTGGAGAAGCTACCAGACATCTACACATCCACAAGCCCTACTTAGAACCCAGTAGGATCTGTCAAGCAACCAGTAGCCAAGATTTTGGAAGGCAACAACCCATCCGCACCAGGCGGACGTTTTGTTCCATGTAGCACCTGTAGTCAGGAATATGTACTCTCTCTCTCTCTGTGTTCATGTACTGTGCTTGTTCCACCTCACACGGGCACACATCTGAACTTTGCATGTACATATCATGACAGTGAACCGAAGGTCCACAATGCTGCTCTTGTGATGAAACTTAACTGCAGTTGTTTGAAACAAACAGTGGCAGTTTCTTAGTCTCTAGAAACAATTGTAAGAACCTACAGCCAGCGTACATTTATTTTATTTGCAAAATAAAACTAGGTCATTTATTTTAACTGGCTACATTAACAATGCTGAATTTTTGTGTTGCTCTTATTTTGTGTCCTTATTATATGCAACCATATTGTAGACTACAAATGTAATTATGTAAAATGGATAATAAACAAAATACATTGACTAGTGGCTAGAGCTATAGCCATTCCACATCTCCCAATTATTTATTATTAACTTCTCTGTAGCCTGTTTCAAAATCCAAATAATGACACGATTAGCCAGTATGAGTTATTAAAGCCAGACAAGGCTATTTAATCTTCCTTCATATTGGTATTACTAGGCACCCTTAGAGGGCATTCAAGGGCCGTTCACACTGCTATGATGTTTTAATTATTTATTTATTTTTACCCTCAAGCACTTGAATTCAAATGTGGCTGAGAAGCAGTTGGACCGTTGCATCGCACCTCACATCTGGCTTTTCAGTGGCTCAAAAAAGAAGCATGGCAGTGTGAGCGTCTCCTTATGATGTTAAGTGTAGGGCTGCAGAAAAAGCATAGTTTACTGAGGTCATAAATGTTGTAATCATTTCTTGAGGATGGCCTATTGTAGTTCTGGCCATACAGACTCCTTGCTATACCATCAGCCCATGTGAGTAGTTTGATTGTGGTAATTCTACTGTGTGAAACAGCAAAACTTTCCCCTTGTGGACTAACATGTAGTTCACAAACAAAAGAATATGATGTTAAGGACATGAGTACAGTGTATACAGTATTTTGCTGTTGTGTTTTTGTATTTAAATTCATGTATTGTGATTGTGTGTTGTCCCATAGCCTACCTGTGTAGAGCAAATACTCCTATCACTTTGAGCTCTTCCTCCATTTTCCTTATATGAGTTATTCAAGGAATCATCTTGTTTTTTTTTTTTTTGCTGACTCAAGCACCAACTTTATTAAAGGGGAACTTCCATAGTTATTTTTATTCATATTTCTGTGTCGCCACTATGGTTGAATGCATTGTGCGTCATTTCTGTGAAAAATTATGTCCTAGATCTCTTGTTTGACGCTGTTTTCTGTAAGCTATAACAGGTCTAGTGGTTGAACGACTGGTTTTTCCGGTGTCCCTCGTGAATATCCATGACGTGTCAATAAGGCACCTCTGATTGGGCAAATTCCCTGTCTTTCGCTCACCTAGCTTCTGTCCGCCAATCCTTTGGGATGTGTGCTTGCCATACATGGCTCTGGGCGGGGCTTACGACCTAGTGATGTAGATAGGTTTAGCATGCTCTGATCCGCTCGTTTTGGTTAGCTCGACCCTTCAATGACCAGTAAAACCATGAGGGTCGGATTTCACATCTTGGAATGCTGCGTGCATATACTGCTTGTTGTGACCCACCACATTGTAAATAGAGCTACTCAAAGTGGTTTTTGACGGAAGGACTCCTTTAAAGGAAAAGGTAAACTGTGAGTGTTTTTTGGTAAATAACATCTGCTTCTATACACAATACAACACTGTTTTGCACATGTACTTGTTCATGATATTCCATGTACTTCGGTTCATTGCCTTCCTCTCTTTGCCTGGTGGCCCCGCCCATACTGCCTGTGACGCCGCATAGAATTTCACATTCAAGTCAGTCTGGCCAGCCTACCTATTCTCGGCTGTTCTTTTGCCCTAGAAATCGGGCACCAATGAAAAACGAATTCTACGCATACATCATTGGAGTCAGTGGTCTGATTGGTTGTTATCTGGTAGTATAGAGAGGCAATTAATAGACGCCTGTTGACCCCACCTCTAAGAACTGCCTTTCTATGGGATCTTTGCCAGACCAAGCTCCATCTACGAGCTTGGTGTGACAGCCAGGCTATTTCTCTCTTTCTTTGTTTCTTCCTCACTTACTCAGCCGCCTAACTAACCTAAACTTGCCTGAGGATGATGTGATTTAACCACTAGAGGGAGTTTAGAATAAATGGTTGAGCACTACATTATAGGCAAGGCTTACACAAAGACCCAGCTGAAATTACAATTGTCTCTCCCGCCCCAGTAATTATTTATTTCTTATGCTCTTACTGGGGATGAATAACAAAACCAAAACCTTATGTTGTGTCTTAGCACTGGAAGAGAGTTTACTTTTTTCTTTTTACAAGTTGATTGAACCTGAGAAAATGAGGTACAAATCATAAAACCAAACAGCAGCACAATCAGCGTTATAAATCACACAACTGACCATGACAGATAAGTATTATCACCAAGTGAAATGAGGTCAGTATTCATACATGTTGTTTTCCACCATACATTGACACTTTCTGAAGCAGTCACAATAAGCTCCCCTATCAACAATATGATCTAACAGTAAATCAGTCATTTAACTTTGTGTCTTACTGTGTCGTTTATGTTTTTGCTTAACATGACATGAAGAAAGAAAGGAAGACAGAAATAAAAGAAGACTCAAAGAAGGAAGGAAAGAAAAAAAAAAACGATACTGGAGCTTCATTTATCTTATTGTTCTTAAAATAAACAATAAATTGATTCAAAAGGATGACGTGCATTAGACTGTTATGTCAAAGTAACCTCTCACCTCCGATGACAAAAGCATTGGCATTACAAGTCAGTAAATTCGCACTTTGTGTCATTAAAATGTGTAAAAAGGAAGTAAAAAAAGGAATATGTTTTCCTTTATTCCCTTAATGTCAGCTTGATGTTTGTTTGTATAGTCTGAGGAGGATTCAGGAGGATTTGTACTCCAGTAGGAACTCCTGATCAAATACTTTAATCAGGGGAGGTGACTGGACTTCCCTCTTCTCTGCTCAATGCGATCAGAGGAAATTAACCTCAGGCCTATTCCTGTCTGGCCTGTTGAGCAAAGGTCAAGGCACTGATACAGCTACTCATTGCTCCCCAATATACATCAGAATGCTTCCTTGTCTCCACAAAATACATTTGTTTCAAACTAAATCATCTCCAGAGTTTTTGACAAAATAAAATGAAGCTAATGAAAAACATTATGAGAAAGTATAAGATAGTTGATGTGTTCTGATTAATGCCAACCTTTGGTCATCCGGAATATTCTTTTTTTTTTTTTGGTACAAATTATATTTCTGATTGTTGAGGAACTTCTTCTTTCTCACTTTAGGATCTAAGAAAAAGATCATTGTTCACATAAGAATCTGTTTTGGCTACTGTCACAATACAGTTTAGCACAAAATAGTTAAGCATGATTTTGATGTGATGTGATTTTGATTCTTTTCCCTCACAGTGGCGGTTCTTCAGTGTTTTACTCCCCGGGCGAGACCACCTCTGAGCACCAGAAGCGCTGTTGCATCAAGTGACACTTTTTCATGTGATAATGCGTTGTTAATAAGCTCAAGCAACATATAATATAAAAAACATATAAAAATCCTGAGCACAGACATATAGATCAGCTCAATTCTACCGCACATTTGAAGACAATTTTATTGACTTATTAGTAATAATTATTAATTATTAAGACAGTTTTAATGCAGTATTAATCTGTGAGACATTCTGCTCCTTGACCAACACTGCTAAGTAAGGGCTCCGGTCCGGCACATGACACTTGTTTCAGGAGATAATGCGTTGATAATAAGCTCATCAGTCATGGTGGCTTGCCTCAGCTTGTCTTATGCAACATGAGCGAATGATCCTGTGCCCCAAACTTATCTGCTGTGTGCGTCCTCACACGGCTGAGGGGAAGAGCAAACTCTTTTGTAAGACAATTTGTGATTTTTTTCCCCCAGATGCTTGTTTTTTACTGTAGGTAAAAGGTTACAGTGGCATCATAACCTTTACCTTACATATGTTTTTCTTGTTCAGTAGATGTCATTTTTACAAGGCATTTTCTGAGTTTTATTGCATATAATTAGACACTGCAATCTGGTAATTACAGGTACGTTACAGACATGCATGTCTGTGTGGGTGACTCATCAGTGTCATAAACTTTGTCCCTCTCTTTTTAGCATTTATGAAAAAAAAAACAGTTTAGTAGCTATGAACATAAAATAAACAAAGAATGTCATTCATGTAATTTAGAGCAAATGAATACACCTCTTAAAATGGAGTGAAGTAAAAGGCACTGCCATTGAAATAAGGGACAGGAAGAGGACCTATGTCATGTCTTTGCTGTTATATCACGGCTTATGGAGCACATGTTATGTAATTCTTGTCCATTTATTTCAAATTTGTAACTGTAACCATGCAGTTATGCTTAAACAAGCTTTTAACCTTTTTAAAAATAATAATAAAAAACATTTTATGTGTTGCAAATCAGCTTCATGGATAGTTATATTCCTGTACTAACATCAAAGGACGAAATCTCTAGACAACTTCCATAACGTGCTAAATATTGTAATTTTATGAACGACTAACATATCGTTCTAGAACATGATGATGTGATGTACTTTCAGATTCGCTCCGGTATCGGTATCGTTTCCCCCTGTTGCTCCCTCTCTAGAGATAAACCCTGGGTGGCCAGGTTCAAGTGTCTCTCAGCATAATCACCCAGGTGCTTATGACTCACATTCAATTTATCTGTTCCTTGGCAATGTTTTGTGGGTCGATGGTTTCTAGAATATGCTATGCTGTTATGTGATTGTGATTGTACTTTGTAGTATAATACTACCTTCTAACGAAATATATAGTATACTAATACTAATACTAATCCTGAGTGATTCATGAGAAAATGGATTTCAATGAATACTATTTTATACAGGAAATCATTTCACTGAATAGATTTAGTGACTCGTATACCTTGTATTTATATTCATGGAATCAAAGGTTCTTACGGATCCTATGGAGTTTAAAATGTATATTGAAATCATTTCCAACAATTCAAAACCAGTACCTTGTCTAACTCTACCATTGTCTTATTGCTAGGTCATCTAAGTTCATGTTACCAAACCAAATGTAGCAAAAACAAATCAATACAGTGATTAGGTGCAGAAAATACAAAAAGGCAAAAAAACAACCAGGTTTCTTAAAAAAATTCTTCCTAATCCAGGAATGGTAGTAAAAAAGGTGCATGACATATAACCTGGAAATAAAAGAAAAACATGTTCGAACTTTTTAAACATTTCTCTGACATGTCCTGTACTATGCATGATGTTGGCAATCACGAATGACAGTTCAGAAGCTGAGAACCTTTGGCCAGGGGGTCTCCATGTAACAGAGACCCAAAAACAGACTTGGGCCCTTAGAAGACAGGGCTGATATCCTGATGCAATCAGTACCGCTCTCATCATGCACCGATTGTACCGATGGACTGGACAGATCCTGGGTGGTGTTTATGGTCCAGGCTCGCCTTTGGCCTGCCACAGCGACTCTGTGAACTTTGGAATCACTGCTGAACTGCTGCAATCGCTGACTGACACTCTCTTACCCCCCCCCTCCCTTACTCCATCCAACCCCTACTTCACCTCACCCACACTTACCTTGCTCCTACCATTCCTCCCTGTCTGCTAGGTAAGCAGTATAAAAGCTGTCAAGACGTCGGGAAGAACTCAGTCTTCGTTTGAGAGGGGACTCGCTTCACAGGCCACTAGAGCTTCTGTACGATCCAAGATGGGTCACACTAAGCTCTGCCTTTTGCTGCTGCTGAGCACCTATGCTTTAGCCCGTGAGTACCACACCAGCTCAGGAACAACACTGCTGACAAACCTTAAGCTTATCCTGTTTGACATATGAGAGACTTAATGGCAAAGTGTGTTACTGTGTATATTGTTAAAAATTGTGTGCCTCTGTGCTGTAAAAAAGAACTGTCTTTTCTATGTTATTACTGTAACTGTAGGGCAAACAGATGTTTTTTGTAAACTTTCTCTAGTGGCATAATTACAAAAATACAAAAAAAAATTAATAATATAATATATACATACTGTACATTCACTGGATACAGTGACACATACATGAATGAACGAGACTAATAATCACTTTTTCTATTTTTACCAGAACAAGATGCAGGGAGTGCTGATGAACCAACTCCCACATGCCTCTGTAAGTCTACTCAAAGTTTATAATTTACAGCATGTTAGAATTTATAGCAGCTGCATTTTTGTAAGCTAGAAAAAATGTGAACGAAGATCGTATGTATACAAGGCTCTGTAAATATTTTAAAATGTTACATAAATCTCTATCGAACCAGTTTACTTTAAAAAAAAATTGAAAGAATTGGCTCAGTGGATGCTAATCAGATAGGTAAAATAGGGCTCAACATCTTCATGAAGTGTTGCGCAAGTTCACCTATTGAACCCATTCTGCTTCCAACAAAGCAAGTGACTTTGAACCCTGATGTTGTTGATGATGATGAGATCACCATAGCTGTTTAGGGCACACTGTTCCCTTGCTCAATGCTATCAGTTTTATCATGTGCCACAGTCCACCTCTGCTATCAACATTATCAGGGTTTGTTTTTCAGATTGCATCAGTTTCAGCAACATTGAATCATCTTAATGTTACCTTTGACACTAATTACCCCAGCTGCTGCTTGTCATCTTAACAGATGTTCAGAAATATGTTGACTTTTTTTTATTACCTTTCTTTTTTCCAGTGGCAAAACGCTACAAGAACTTCAGGAACTATGTATACCTGTATGAAGCTGAGACCCACAACACTGTGAATGGAGCCTCTGACATCAAGAATGGACCCAAGGCCAGCTGTAAGGTGAGTCTGACACCACAAAACAACCCCACAATGTCCCTTCCACTGGACCATAAAACCATTCACTAACCCTTGTTATCTGTTGATGATTCAATTATTGAAGATAACTGTTACTTCCCAGACACAATTTGTTCTGGGCAAATAAAACTGTTTTGATGGTAATGGCAAGGCTTAATAATTACACAACAATAAATACACAATTTTTAGCAGTTGCCATGACATTAGAACTCTTATACACCATTTTAAAACAATGTTGCTATCTATTTTAAGTGCCTTCTATAAACAGCTCTGTGCCCTTCTCTTAAGTATCTAGTGGCTTCTAGGCCTCCTGGTTCTTGTTTTGTTCTGTTCCTCCTGTGTGTAAACATGTGTTTACCTCTTTCTCTCAGGTGGAGATTGACGTCCCTCAGACATGCAGCTTCATCCTGCGCACCAGCGAGTGCTCACTCAGCGAGGTGGTGGACGTCGACGCCGAAGGCGCTCCCGTCTACGGACCCGCCGCCGAGGCCGACACCTTCCGTGCTGCCATGGAGAAGTACGTCCAGAACATTCACAGAACACCAGTGCATTGCTTAGCAATAAGATAGATAGATAGATAGATGGATGGATAGATAGATAGATAGATAGATAGATAGATAGATAGATAGATAGATAGATAGATAGATAGATAGATAGATAGATAGATAGATAGACAGAAGTGAATAAATAAATAAATAAATAAATACGCAATAAAATGAAAACAGGGGGAAAATAACAGACATGACAGAAGGAGATCCTAAAGACACAGACAGAAATAACAGAACACTTCAAAGACAGGGGTAGAGATGGTGACTGATCTGGGTAAAATTAAAGCTATAAAATGTAAGTTATAACATGCTGTGACTTATGCAATAATTTTCTTCTTTCCCTGTTTTGATCAGGAACCCCCTCAAAATCATCGTTGAAGGTGCAACGGAGGTCAAACTGTTCCCTGAACAGGACGAGCCAACTGACATCCTGAACATCAAAAGGGGTATCATCTCTGCCCTGATGGTGCCTGTGCTCGAGGAGGGAAAGAACAACAGAATGGTAAGACATGACCTTTTCCCATTTACTTCCTGTAAGTCACTCTAGGACATCCTGAGTTATCATTCTGTATTTTAATCAGGGCAATCTGATTTCAGATCTGCTTAACAGCAAATGCAGCATTTATAACCACAGCGATAAGATTAGCCTGCTATCGGTGGCAATAAATTCTTAAGCAGTACACAGTATTCAACCAATGACAGGACTAGGAAGAGATGAAGGTCATTATAGGTGTGAGCAGTCAAACCCACCTTTAACTTGACCTTTGTCTTGTTTTTCCCAAGAAAAAGTATTTTTTCCTCATGTAGGTTGTTGCAATACTACACTAATGCAAACCAAACTAAAATCTGAAAAAAAAAAACATATTAAACACTAATATATATGACACAAAATAGTGGATTTCATGGTCATCATTGTCATGGATTCCTATATTTCTCCTTCTGTTAAACCCTCCAGGCCACCGTCCACGGCATCTGTGACACTGACTTCAAAGTCAATATCAGGGAAGACATTGCCACTGATGTGACCGTGACCCGAGATCTGTCTGGCTGTGACAGCTTCCACGCCCACAGGGACACCAACAACCCCCTGGCCATCATCACCGGCATGGTGAGGAGTCTTTCACTGTTGGAACATATGAAGCAGATATCCCTGACTTGTCTGGAAACATTGAAAAATACACACACACTCACACACACACACACACACAGTACTAGGTGTGACATGAAAGAGAACTCTGAACTGCGGCTCTTAATTAATTTTAATGTATACAAACATGAATGATCATGTAGGTATTGTCCAACGCTCCTGTTGTTTCACTTGCTGATGCTAGATTTTTGTGCTGTCATTTGACAGCAGTTTGTAATCAGCATCATCATCACGCTTCTCCAGTTTCAAGCATAAGCAGGAAAAAGGGTTTCACTTTATTTTACAGTCCCTGTTACAGTGTATCTACATTACAAAGCACAGTGTAACAAAGTTTGTAGCAACTGCAACATTATGTACTTACGCTGTACCTTAGGGTTAGGGTTAGGGTAACAGTTAGGATTAGGGTAATTGTTAGGTATGTACAGTGTGAGCGCATAACATTACATATTGTTTTATTTACATACACTGTAAAAGGACCCATAAAATAAAGCGTTACAAAAAAAAAGTAAAAGTGAACATGAGTCGTGCAGGTCAGTGATGCTGACTTCTGCTCTGTCTCTATCTGCAGCACCTCCCTCTGTCCATGCTGATTGAGAGCACACAGACCTGCAACTATCACTTTGACAACCAGAAGAAGCACATGACCTCCGCCACCTGCACTGAGAAGCATCTCCTCCTGCCTTTCTCCCACAAGTGAGTTCCTCTATCATCTACTCTCACTCCCCTTTTCTGCCACACAAACACACCTGCGTGAGCTCAACTTTAATATGGATTGTGCAAACACTTTTCTGTTTTAAGTCTATGGATGGGGCACTGTCGTTTATGCACTTTTCTTTGTGTCTTTTGTATAGAAATTTACATACATTTATATTTGTTAAAGTTTCTGTTAGAGATTTCTCAATTGTTTTGGCTTTAAAAACATGTAATTAAAAATATACAGCTTACTTTACATACATTCTCACTTCCATACACTAACATAATCTCATCCTCTTGCTTGATTTAGTGATGAGCATGGAGTCTCCTCCCTGGTGAAACAGACACTGACTCTGCAGGGAACAAACAAGATCAACGACAGAATCTTTGAATATGGTAAGTGGTTCATTTTTTCACTGACAACAGGCAGCTGCCACAATCTTGTAATCACACTCTTCTGTGAAATCAGTGGCGTGCCCCAATGACCATTCATGAAACTGCTCTAGAGTAAGAGTCCCAACCACACAAGCGCTTCATAGAACAACCCACTCCTCCATCCGAGGACACAAGACAGAGCTGGGAAGTTTTCAAATGGGCATAGAACATTCTTTCGTAGCAGAACATTTGGTTAAAATTGTTTTCATCCATTTTTAACCCATAAAGATTTGTTTCAAAATGTGTTATAACAACAACAAAGACAACAACAACAACAACAACAATAACAATTATAATACTAATAATAAACACACCTTAGTAACTCATCTCTCTGCTTTAACAGAGGAGGCCAACCTGTTCACCCTTCCTATGGAGGCAACTGAGTACAAGAGTCCCATCCAGACCACTGAGGCCATGATGGCCTCCTTCAAGGAGCTGGTCAACCTCCCTGACAACGGAGGCCACCAGAGGGCGAGCACTTTCCAGAAGCTTGTGTCTGAACTCCGCGGCTTGACCTATGAGACCATGAGGCCTGTCCTCCAGGAAATGCTAGACACCCACCTGCAGCTGACCTTCCAGGCCCTGGTCCAGTGTGGAACCCCTGACTGCATGAGCGCCACGCTGCAGACCATGAGATACTTTGAGCCTGGCAACCTGGAGATTGATGCTTTGACCTACGCCCTGGGACTGCTGGCCCACCCTTCTAGCCGTCTGACCACGGACATGCTGGAGACGGCCAAGTACAAGCAGAGCAGACCCATCATGTTCGCCCTGAGCAACATGGTCAGAAAGTGAGTATACACCAACAGCTGAGCATTAGTGACAAACACATCCTCAAACACAGCTAATAATTGCCCACAAGCACCTTCTCTGTATGGGGACTTGATGTCATGAAATGGCAATGTGACAGTTATGGTAAATGCGAAGGGCTGTAAGAGTTGTGGTTCTAAAGACGTCTTTCTAACCATTGCTAGGCTCTACCAGGCCGAGGGCAAGGTTACCCCTGAGATCACCGCTGTCTATGAGTACTTGTCCTCCATCCTTGGTGCCGACTGTGGTGGTGATAAGGAACTGACCCTCCTCACCCTGAGAGTACGTATCACTGCACACCTCATTGCCTTTCTCACTTTTTTTAAAGAGTAATTACTGGATTCTTCTGAGCTCTATACCAATGTAACCGTTAAAATTTGTCTGCCACAGGTTATTGGAAACATGGGAGAGGCGATGGAAGCTGCAGATCCCTCCCTGAAGGGCACTCTGCTGAAATGCATGAGACAGCCTGCCACCACCCTGTCCGTCCAGATGGCAGCCATCAATGCCTTCAGACGCATGTCCATCACCGATGAGGTAAGTCAAAGGCTGTCTGAATGCCTTAATAGAGAGTGAGAGAGTACATTTGGATAACTAATCCTATGGATTAAATTTATCCCAAACTAAAGTGAGACTAAACTAAACTGTAAACTGAATGCTGTAAGAGGACCATAAACAGCAAAATATATAAGAGTCCATTGAGTTGCCTCTACAAAAACGCATATGATAATGTTATAATAACCCATTAGGCCCATTTTAAACTTGACTGCCACTACACCCTTACTTGTCCTTTAATGTGAATGTGTCATTCTCTCTCTCTGCCACAGGTGCGCTCCAACATCCAGCGTGTAGCTCAGTATGGTAAGGGTGCAGTTCAGAAGAGACTGGCTGCTTACCTCACTCTGATGAGGCACCCCGAGCCATCAGACTTTGAGATGCTGAAGAAGATACTCAGTCAGGACCAGAATTCGCAGGTCAAGGCCTTCGTCGCTTCCCATGTCAACAACATCATCAACTCCAACGACCCTGAAACCCAGAAGTAAGTGCCTCTAAGGATAAACACTGGGCAATGTGCTCCAAAGCATTCATACAGTCACCACAATTCTGATACTGATTTGAGTGATTTGTGAAAGCTTACGTGTGTGTATTTTTGGCTTTCATAGGATTGGCCAGGAGATTGCTGAGGCCCTCCAGGGCATTGAGATTGACACCTCTGGAGAAATCACAGAGTATTCTCGCAACTTCAAGATGGATGCCGCCACTCAGGCAGTCCAGGGCAACATCATCTTTGACCCAAGCAGCCAGCTCCCAAGGGAGATCATGCTGGAAACTACCCTGAGTGCCTTTGGACAAAAGTTTGACATCTTTGAGGTACATACTGGGGAATTCATAACCAAAAACATGTATGGCAGACAATACTGCATGTGACATTTTCAATGCATATACCCCGTACTTCTGGATTTCTGTGAATTTTTCATTCAATATTGTCTTACTCTGCTTCTAGTTTGGAATGGAGGGCAAGGGCTTTGAGCCAGCCATTGAGGCTTTGTTTGGAAAGAATGGATTCTTCCCTGACACCATGTCAAAGGCTATGTACTGGACTGGGGACAAGATGCCAGAAAAGATGGTTGAGGTTCTGGAGGGCTGGGGTATGTCCTTGAAGTCTGACAAACAGGTGAGGAAAGCCTCTTAACTAAACTTACCTCAGATGGCCAACATGAAGTGTGCTTATGTACCATTTCACTACAATTATGTACCATTTCACCATTTTTTGTTGGAATTTCTCCTGAAGGTGCCAGAGAATTTCATGAGGGAAATTGTACGCAACTTTAACAAGCTGGCTAAGAATCTGAAAAGCCAGGAGGCCCCAGAGGCCATGGCTTACCTGAGAATTATGGGCATTGAGCTTGGATACATCAAGGCTAATGAGCTTGAAGATTTGAGCTATCTTGCTGTCATGTACAGCGAAATCTTCTCAATGCTTCTGCCCAAAGACGTGAGTACATATGAACAATCCGTTAAAATATTCATACACCAAAATAACTATGTAATGTTAAATAACGTGTGGTATTTTGTGCATCTGTTCTGATTCAGTTCCTGAAGCAATGGAGCACTGGCATGGATAACTCCATGACTGCCTACTACATGTTTATGGACAATGAGTTCTCCCTGCCCACTGCTTCTGGCTTCCCACTCAAAGCTGCTCTGTCCGGTACCTTTGTACCCAGAATTAAGGGAGGACTGAACATTGCAAGAAGACAGGCTGTGGTAAATACACATCTACAACTAATAAACACATACTTAAGGTTTAGTTGAGATGCTCGTTTTTTGGTCTGCAATGTTTATGTTTTATATTACTTTGTTTTTTTAATAATGTTTCTCCTGATGTTGTCTTACAGCAAGAGCTGTCCTTCCTGCCCTCCATGGGACTGGAGTTTGTGACAAAGATGGGCATCCACATCCCCAAATTCATTGATTCTGGTCTTGAAATGCACACCAACTTGTACCATGAGAGCCACCTCCATGCCAAGATCACCATGACCAACAACCAGGTCAAGCTGAGCATCCCTGCCCCTGAGGGACCCACCCAGCTCTTCCGAGTCAGGTAGTTATGACCACTTGACCCTTTACCTCTTTTTTCCCGTCCGTGTGTTTCAGGGTGTTACCTTTCTGTAGACAGCAACATAATAATATTTGAGATTATAATACTTTATAATGCAAAGTAGCAAATCAGAAAGAAAAAAATATAGATAATGTTACTAGCGTGGGAAAACATGACTAGCTCAACGCCTTCACAGTCACTGAATATTTGACATTTTATATTTCGTATCATCTTTTTTCCTGAAAACAGCAACAGACTCCTGTCTGTGAGCGCTGGCCAGGCCCACCTGATCCCCTCTGTGTCTGAGGGCAGAACCAACGTCCAGCAGTGCAACCCCCTGTTCAATGGCATTAAGTACTGCACCACAGCGCGCTACTCCATGGCTCTCTCTGAGGATGCACCCTATTTCCCCCTCAACGGAGAGACAAAGTATGTGCACTACACTTTAAAATGGTCCAATGACTTCATGGATGAATGAATTTGCTTGAGTTTGCTCAACGCAGGTACGCAGCAAAAGTTGGTAAAATAGTGCTCCCTCTTCCAGGTTTGCTGTTGACATTCAGCCCACTGGGGACGTCACTGAGTACACTGCCACCGTCACCTACGACCTCCTTGCTGAGGGCAAAGAGGGTCGTCAGAAGGTTGATTCTATCAAGGTGGCTCTGAAGGCAGAAGGTAGGAGGATTTTGACCTGCCCAGTTCCTTTGACTACCCTTATGCCATAACAGGAAATAAAAACCTTAGATTCACACAGTATTACCACAGGAAAAAGAAAGGCAAATTACAAGCCCTCCTTACTGTTCCATTCCAGGTGCACAGCCCACAGAGGCCACTGCTTCCATCAAGTACAACAGGAACAGGAACGTTCTGACCACCAGCATTCAGATCCCTGACTATGATGTGGAGGCTGGCATCAAGGTTGGCATGACCGACAATAAGGCCAGAGGCAAGCAGATCACCATTGACGTCAGCGACCACTCCATTCCTAAGATGTCCCTCATTGGACGTGCCAAGTAAGTGCAACAATGATATTTACCCCATCAGTGACAGTGTGGTCAATACTAAAGGTTATTTCACTGGTACTTTGCTTCGGGTGCTCTTTCATCCAAGGTATCTTTTTTAAAATGCCCAAAATGTTCAGGGCATTCTAAGTAGGTTTGACCTAAGCTGAAAAGAATGTTCCTCATTTCCACAGGATGGAGGCCATGAGGGAAGGTCTGTTGCAGCTGCAGCTGATTGTGCCTTCACTGAACTCTGACGCAACACTGACTGCCTCTCTGAGAAATGAGGCCGACCTCATCCTGGAAGTTGAGAGTGACATCAAGCTCCCAGAGACCTCCTCCTCTCAGAAGGTTACCTTCATTTACGGTAAGAAGTGCACAGTCATAGGTTTATTGCACACACACTGGTACACTGCAAGAAGATTTTCAGGACTGACTTTGTGCGTTTGTCCCCTGACTGTGAAACAGGAGATGATAACATGGAGGTGCAGGTTAAATCTGACATGAACACCGAAATCCAGAAGATGCTGCCCAACACAGAGGCTGTTCAGAACTGGCTGCATCAGTTCAGCCAGGACATCCTGGACCAGAGAGTGGTGAAGACTGATATGAAACTGCGTCACATCTACAACAAAGCTATTGAGGTACAAAAGAAAAACAAAACATCCTCATGACACAAGAATCGCTTTGCTGTTTCACTTGCCTAAGTAAACCATACTCTATTAGTCGGATGAGATCAACTAATTAAAGTATCATGTTACAGGCTTCACAGATCTGGATGAACAAGGTCACCACTGATGTGCCAGTCCTTGCACAGCTGAGAGAGAACATGCCAGAACTAGCTGTTCCCACCATGCCAGAGAGGCTATACCTGCAGACGTGAGTTTAAATATAAAAAGCCGTCTTCAGTGACTTAATAGAAATTACAACTTCTATACTTCTATACTTCTATACCAAATATTACGTATTATTAATTGACAAATGTAACCAATATAGTATAAAACGGAAAACTGAAGTATTGTTGTCTATCACAGGGAGGGTGCATTCAAGTACCAGTTCAACCACAATACCATCACTGTGACTATTCCCCTTCCATTGGGTGGAAAGTCCTCCGAGGATCTAAGGATCCCTCCTGTTCTGTCCACCCCTGAGCTGAATGTCCGCCAGATTGGCCTCATGCTTCCTTCCCAGCAGTTCACCATCCCAGCCTTCTCCATCCCATCTGAGTATGACCTCATCCTGCCACTCTTCGGAATGGCTGAGGTTTCTGGCAAGGTCAACAGCAACATTTACAACTGGGAGGCTGTCATCTCTGCCGGCAATGACTCTGTGGAAGCTCCAGCTTACGTTGCCAAGTACAGGATTACAGCTGACAGTCCAGTTGAAATCCTGTCCTTCACCACTGAGGGTAACCTTTCTTGTGAAATTATAACAATTAATACAAAACATACAGGTTGCACACCAATCATGAGAAAACAGATAATTTCTCAATTGTTAATGAATAAATTCCCATTTTTGTAATACAGGTACTGCAAGAATTGCTGATGCACCCCTGGAAACTCTGAAGTATACCGCAACTGCCTCACTGAACCACAAGTATCTTGACACTCGTTTCAGCCTTGTGGACTCCTACGTTATGCAAGACACTGTCAAGGCAACAGGCCAGTATGAAATTGAGGCATTCAGCTCTCTGGGCATGCAGACATCCCTTAAGTGCACTGTTCAGCAGTCCCTGGGCTCTGAGGTAAATGGAGACATAAACATGGATGGAACATTCACCCTCGGCTCCATGTCAGGCAGTACCAGCCTCACCTACACCTTCTTCGCCAACCCCAGCATCAACGAGGCAACAGCAGAGTCTACTTTCAGAGTTACCTCTCCCATCGCCCAAATTCGAAACAAAATGAAGATGTCCGCCAACCTTGCACAGAGAACCTTTGAGAACTCCCTCAACCTCAACCATGAGTCTATCAAGCACACCACCAAGCTGAATGTTGAGCACAAGGATGGTCAGTTCACCGTGAAAACTGACTGTGTGACCAAGGCTGCCGAGAGGATGCTGCGACACCAGTTCGACCTTTTCGCCACCATGGAGAAAGTCAGCGTGAGGTTTGACTCCCAGGCAGATGACAAGACAAACCGTGCTGCGGCAGCCATTACAGCTTCCCTGGACCACAGTGGCCTCGAAATGAATGCTGATGCTTCAGTAAACTATGAAGAAAACCGTAGTGCCCATAAGGGTGTCCTGCTGCTGAACGGCAATGGCCTGACCACAAGCTGCACCACCAACCTGCAGATCCTTGCTCTGAACCTGGATAATGCTGTCCAGGGTAACATCGACTCAACTGGTGCCACCATGTCTGTTTCTGGCAAGGCCACCCTTCAGGAGAACAGTGCTGAACTGAAGATTGATGGCAAGGCTGGCATCTCAGAGGTACATCTTAATGGCTTGTTCAAGGGGGATCTCTTCAATGCCAACACCAGGAACCTGGTGAATTTCCGTCTGGACAAAGATGGCCTGGTCATCTCCAACAGCATGGCCACATCCTACCATGAAATCCACACTGATACCACTCAGTCCCTGACGATCAACCTTGATTTACTAAAGCTTACCTCAGTGTCTGACAATGTCATCAGTGAGAGCAACTCCTACAAACATGAAATGTCTATTAATTTGCAGAAATTTATTTTGGCTATAGTCATGAACAATGATCTCAAGGTCCTGGGTGCCAACTTTATCAGTGAAGCTAAGTTCAATGCAGAGCCTTTCAACATGGCGGCCAGAGGCTTGCTGAAGGGAACCTATGGAGAGGAGGAGCTGAGACACACATATGAGATCACCTATGCCAACAGGATTGCCTCGGCCAAGTCCACCAGCAATGGTAAACTTCTAGGTGCTCAGATGACCCACAGCTCCGAATTGGAGATTGACGGCCTGTCTGCCAAGTACAATGGAGAGGCTCGTTTCAACTCCCCAGTCTTGCGTCTCTCAGGCACACTGGCCACCAATGTGATTCCCTTCGTTGTTACTGTTGACGGTATCATCAACTCTGATGGGGAGCTAAACCTGTATGGAAAACAGACAGGGGAACTCTACAGCAAGTTCCTTCTCAAGGCTGAGCCACTTCACCTCACACATTCACTCGAATGCCGGGCTTCCTCCTCCCACCAGATGGAAAGTGGTGTCTCTGTTGAAACCAGCTTCAAGAACAAGATTGATGGCCTTGTCGTTCCCGAGCAGCAAAGCATCTCTGTGAAGCTGGAATCCAAGGTTAACAACCACGCACTTAACCAGGAGCTCACTGCCTACAACAATGATTTGAGAATGGGCATGGAGCTTTCAGGCGCAGTCTCTACCAATCTCCTCAACAAGGATGGCGACAACAACCAAGACTTTGCTATCTCTGGTTTCCTGAAGTATGACAAAAACAGCGACAGCCACTTCTTTGAGATTCCTTTCATTCAGAACCTTCCAGAAATTATGGAACAGCTGACCTTGACCCTTCAGACGTTGACAAGTAACACCATGGTGATGCTGGAAGAGGTTGATGCCAAGTACAGAATCAGGGCCACTTTTGAGGAGAAGACAAGGGAGCTGAAAGAGGTCATTGAGAGCTTTGACATGGACATGTTTATCCGAGACTTGACTGACTTCATCAACTCCATCAACATTGACAAGTATGTGCAACGTGTGCTTGAGGTTATTCCCACTGAAGAAGTTACCAGGGTCCTGAAATCCATCTGGAATGCAATTGTCACCTGGGTTAAGCAAAACAAAATTGTTGAAAAGGTAAATACACTTTACACAAGGGTTGAAGAGATTGTGGCCCAGTATGAAATTGATAACATGGTTGAGGAAGCCATGAACAATGCTGTGGAGATGATGAAACAATACAAGGTGAAGGAGAACATGCAAGCAGCTATTTCCACTGTGGCAGCTGTGGACTACACACCACTGCTGGACAAATACACAGAAATGCAGAGCAAACTTGCCGCAGAATTGCAAGCATTTGACTTCCAGCAGATGATGGATGACCTCAGGGAATATGTGACCAGAATCCTTGAAAAGATCAAGTCTATTGACTTGACAGAGGCCAAACAGAGGTTTGTTGAGATGAGCCGTGTGCCTTGCTTCGGTAAGCTGTATGGTGAGTTTAAAATCACATCCCCAGAGCATAACCTGGCAGCCACAGCTGAGTTCCTGAACTCCACAACCCAATCTCATTTGCCACAGTTCAGCGCCACCCTCAGCTCTGAGCTGACATCTGCCTTTGACCTCCTGGCATACAAACTGGATGCCACTGCCCACATTGCTGCTCCTAAGAGAAACAGCTTGTCTCTGACCGAGTCCATCAAGATGAACCACATGTCCTTCTCTGTGGACCATCAGGCCTCAGTACTCCTCAGATCCACAGCTTCAGGAGAGCTTCAGGCCTCTGCCAAGACAACTGCCAAGGCTACTACCGAGCCCTACACTGCTGAGTTTGTGAACAATGCCTTCCTTGCAGTGGAGAGTGGATTTTCCACCACTTTGGAAACCTCCTACAACCACAAAGTGAACATGCCAGTGGCCGACATCTTTAGTGAGACCACAATGACCCAGAAGACTGTTGCACAGCTTGAGGCTGGAACCATCACCTTCACACTGGGCAATGAGGCAAGTGGAAAATACGCCATTTTTGAGGTCTCTGATGACGGCACCCACAAAAGCGACCTGGAGATTGTGCTGAACACTGAGATGGCCAAGATGACGTTCACTGGTGCGACTAACAGCGACCTTCTCAAGCTGAAGCAAAACTTGAACGCTGAGGCCACACCTTTCTCTCGTGTCACCATTGATGCCCGTTCTGAGACAGAGACCCCCTTCATCAAGAGCAGCATTGTGGAAGTGAAGGGTGAGGCTCAAGTGGAGGAGCCAAGGCTTCAGCTGACTGCCACCCACAACACGATGATGACTGGCAGAATTGAAGGAGACATCACCAACTCAGTTGACTTTGAGATCACACCCTTTGAGGTGCGTTTCGACTGCAAGAACAAGGAGAATGGAAAGCTCTCTCTCCCCATGCAGATTTCTGGAAAGGTTGACCTCCAGAATGACTTTGCTGTCACCATCAACCCTGCCGAGCAGAAAGCCAGCTGGACAGGCCTTGCTCGTTTCAATCAGTACAAATATTCTCAGGTCTTATCCTTGGGCAATGGTGAGAAGGACATGCACTTCTCTGCAAACCTCAATGGCGAAGCTGCACTCGACATGCTGATGGTTCCTATTGAAATCCCTGAAATGACAGTGCCTTTCATTGGAATCACCACACCATCTGTGGATGGACTGTCCATCTGGGACGCTGCAGGTCTTCAAAACATCCTTATCACACCTCAGCAGACTTTCAGCCTGGAGTCCAAGTGGACATACACCAAAAACCCTGAGATGATGACAGTTGAGATAGACATGGAGCCTGTGTTCAATGTCATCAACAACAACATCGATGTTCTGCGCAAACTCTTGGAGCAGGGCAAAGACGGGGCTACTGACATTCTCTCCACCTCTTACAACCAGGCCAAACAGCATTATGAGAAGCTTAACATTGAAGTGCCTAAGACCATCACTGTGCCTGGATTCACAATTCCAGTGGCAAATGTAGAGGTCTCCCCCAACACCATCCCTGTGCCTGACTTCAGTGGCATTCCCATGCCAACTCTGCGTGTGCCAGCTGTTCTTCGCAAGATCAACCTGCCAAAGGTTCCGATGCAGCAGACCCTTCTGATCCCCACCTTGGGTGAACTGAACTATGTGTTCTCTCTGAAGACCGCCATGCTCACTCTGAATGCCAATGCTGAACTCCTAAACCAGGACAACATAATTGCACGTTTCAATGGCCAGTCTGCCTCTGACCTCCCCTCCATTGACCTTAATGTGAAGACCTCCGGCACCTCAACCCTTAGCATTGCTGACGGTATTAGCCTGGGCACCACACTCTCCCTGCAGCATGCTGTTATCGAGGGTAGCCACACCAGTACCATTACTCTGAACAAGGAGGTCACAGAGGCATCCATTGCAAATGTTGGGAAAATCAGGCTTCCTTCAATGGCTGTTGAGATCCACCAGGAGCTCACTGGAAACCCCGTGGAGGGTCTGAACATCTTCATGTCCTCCCCATCTGTTGGTCTCCTTGGAGTGCAGATGCAGACAAAGAGTGCAACCAACCTGAATGGCAGACTTTACAGCAGATATCCCGTAAGACCTAAAACATATTAATCCTACTTTAGTATATAGTACACATATTTCACATATTTCAACAAATTATTTAAACATTGGTCTAGTTTGCCATTGTCTGTTTACCTCATGTGCTAACAATATGTTTGCTTTTTTTCCCAGTCTGAGCCACAAGCTGATGTGGACATTCTCGGCATTGAGATGAATGTTGTTGACTCCAACCAGCTGCACATCCAGACAAGCTGGAACATGGAGGTGCCACGTGAGATGCTTCTTGGTGTTAAGGAGAGGGTGCCAGAAATCACCTCCGCATTCAACATCAAGGATATGCTGAGTGAACAAGCTGATGCTGCCTATGAAATGATCAACAACATCCAGGTTTACCTTCAGCGTGCTGTTGTATACCTCCAAGAGCAGGGAAAGGTCGTGTATGACAGAGCAGCAGAGAAAATCGCAGCTGCTGACCTTACTGAATTCAACAGCAAGATCTCAGAAGGCACCATGATCCTCCTGCAGAAATATGAGACCCTTGTCCAGTCCCTGCTGGATGCTGTTGTCACCTTCCTGAGGGAGACCGAAGTCCAAGTCCCTGGTTATGATGAGAAGCTGTCCATCTTCGAGATCTACAGAGAGGTCAGCACCTTCATCGGTGACTTTACCGAAGATGCCATCACCAGAATTCCAGAGATGCTGGCTTCCTACAGTGAGGCTGTTATTGAGTACATCAGAAATGTTGAGTTCACAATGCCTGGTTCAACCCACATCGTCAATGGAGGAGAAATCCTGGACGACCTGGCAAAGGCTTTTAGCAAAATCCAGAGCCAAATCATCACCACTGTGAAGGATCTCAGCAACATCAGGCTGGAGACCATTGTGGAGAAGTTCACCGAGTTTATGCATGTCAGTGTTCAGAAGGCAAGAGAATTCATCACCACTCTCACATCACAAGATCTCCACCGTGTGTCTGCTTGGGCCAAAGATGTGTACGCCGATTTCCTCAACTCCGAAATCTTCCGTGACATCACTCACAAGGCCACTGAAGCGATGAATGTTGCTGAGCAATACTACACCCAGCTGAAATCTCGATTTGACGAGATCTTTGTTGACTTTACCCTTGAGCAGCTGAATGCAGACATCCAGGCCTGGATCCAGTCCATCATCGAGCGCCTCAACGAATTCCAGAACAACATCACTGAGTTCCTGATGGAGGTTTCACAGAAAGTGAAGGCTCACATGACAGTGAGTGAAGACAGGATGGACATTACCATTCCTCTTCCCCTCCAACTTGCATAAATCTAAAGACTGCCATTATGCTTGAAACACCAAGTTAAAATCTACTGAAGTCTACTGAATGTGGTGAAAACTGTAAACTACCTGCCTGAGGAGGCTTGAGAGAACAATGCTGTATTAAACAACCAATTTTACAAGCAATAACAATATACTTCCACCTAATGTTATTGATGCTTTGTTTGTTCTTTTTCTTTTGTGAGTGGTTAATTAGCTGTGTTATTGTCTTGGATAGGTACCTTAGCCAACAATTCCCCTTTCAATGTCTATCTTGTTATTCTATTTAAAAACAACCCCTGAGGGTAAAGTATTAATAAAGACCATTTGTACAGCATTGGACATTTGTATTCTTTTCCTACAACTTCTTTTTGACAGTACACCCCCGCACTTTCATCACAAAGGAAAAAAACTAATGAGAAATATATTTTTAAATGATGCTCTGAAATACAGAAATAAAACACGATCTCAAGAGAACCTCTTTACAAAAATGGCATACCATAATTTACTGTTAGAGGTATTATTAGTAATGAGTGAAATTCGCAATTTCTTTATGGCATAAATATATAAAACAACGTCATGACACAGAAAACCTACTGTAGGCATATATTAAGCAAAAAAGCATGCAACATATCAATTGCAGAATAAAAATAAACCTGTCTGAACCTAGCTCATACAAGGGGTGAGCACTTTAGGGTCAGTTCTGATGAACAATACATACATAATTAATTCTTATTCTTCTCCAAAACATACACAGGCCTGTGTATAACAAATAATATATATATCAGCAGTTTCTTGTCTTGGTATGTAGCTGTAGGTTTATTGTAAGTACTTGAATGGTATTGCCCTAATCATCTGTAGCATACACTTTCATAATGGTTTAGATAACTTCTTTTTGTATCTGTGTCAATAAAGAGCCACAGATCAACAAACAAAACAAAACCAAACCAAAAAACAAAATTGAACAGCTCAACAGTTTTTTCATATGTTGTTACATTATAATTAAACAACTGAACACACTGTTAACACTGTTATTTACTACTTGTGGTATGACTTTAAGACGAGTAAGAGATTCAAATGAGCTCATGATCACCATCAACAATAAAAGTATAATGTATAAAAAACACTAAACCACATAAACCACATTGTCTCTGAAGTGTCCCTGCTCATGGAAACTTACTGAAGGCCTTGTGTCATCTCCTTGTGTTTTCCCTCTTCCACTGTCTCCCCTCTTCCACTGGGACACTAAAAATCATTAAATGTATATGTGTATATGTGATATACGTATATGATGTGTAGGCTATATGATTATGATACTGGGCACCTTAATTTCCTTTGGGATAAATGAAGTATCTACTAATACATAAATTAAAACATTGCAGTTAAAGAAAAATGCAGTGTAGTCACATATAATCCATGCAGGTTCTTTAAATAATTTGATCTTTCTCATTTTTAGCATTACACAGGTGCAGGGGCAAAAGAAAAAGGATTACAGTACAAGCAGATTTTTACATTTTGTCACAGAAACCAACCATGACTGACTGACTGTTACACAAGTAATTGTCAGGAACCAACTCTGGGCAAAGAAAAACTGATATCGACCGCTTGATGTCGCTGTTTGGACAGTTTAGACGAAACATTAAGACGTACTCTTTGAGTGCTTAACGATCAGATAAGTAATCATGTTTTAATTGGTGGTGAAAAATGTCGAGGAGTTATTTTCCACACTCTTAATCGTCTTTTATTCGCCACCCTGTCCGCCTCTGAGTCCAGACGAAAATGTAAAAAGGACAGATGACCTCATACCCAGAGTCCCCCATCAGGGCGTGAAGAGGAAGCTAAAACGCTGACTCGAACAACAACAAAAAATTGGTCCGCTGACAGAGTATTTTGAATGAAGACATTTCAGTGTAAAATGAGAACGGCAAACGAATGACTCATATGGTAGCCTACTCATATGGGAAAATTCTGTTGACAATAGGCCACTGGTGGTATCCTAAGTAAATATTTCAACAATAGCATTAAAACAGCTACTAAAACACATTCGACTGATTGAAAATACATGCAAGAAAGTTTTTGTGCTTGAATTTATCTCATGCTTGTGGGTAGCATGTTTTCCAAACAAACATTGGCCTGCTGCAGAGAGTAGTAATTGCTAGGTCTGTTAAGTTACCTTACAACACCCAACTTGTAAGAAATGATCGTGGACTTAGTAGACTTAGACATTTTACTGTCTGTGCAACTGTTCACTGTATTTGAATAAATTCATTATGGATGGACATGTTTTCCTTATGGAAAAGCAGTAGCTGGGTCCTGTCTGGATCATGTCTCCTTAACTGTGTGACCAGTAACATTGACAGGCTGTAAGTATAAGCAGGAATTTATGCTTATTAGGTGCACAATGGAAACCTAACGATTAATTAACTTTTTCAGCAGAACATTTGGTCCCAGACATGTCAACAGGCAATCACACCTGAAAGTCCTGAAGTATCTGCAGTCACCAGACTTGCATCATATCAAAAGTCTTTAGATGGATTAAAGGTGAATACTGGTAGCAAGGAAATCACACAGACAGTGGGCTTTGTGGAATTGGACAGAATTTAAACTGATTTTTCATTTCAACTGTTTGTGAATGTGAACTCACCTCTATCTTGGCTAATGTTGTAGCCTACTCACTCTCTCTCTTTGGCAGTTTGTTGGGGTGTTAGTTATGGATAGGCTATCTTTTCGTCATAGGATGTCTGAGAGATTAAATATATTTGAGTTCAGCTAAAGGTGAAGTAAAGGACATACATACATACATACATACATACATACATACATACATACATACATACATACATACATACTCCCTCTCACTTGCTCTCTCTCTCTCTCTCTCTCTCTCTCTGGAGGAAAGGGAAGCCTTCCTGTTTTTGTCCTGTTCGTCTCAGTCTGCTAAGCCATGGTTAGTCACCACTGATTGTCAACATTACGTGCTCAACACACTACCAGACACAAGTCTGCAATTGACAGTAATTGCTTCAACAAATGTAGACCGTACATCAGTGCAGGCTGTACTTTTGTAAAATGTTACATCAGACCAATTTCATGAAATGGAATTGAATAGCACACCTCTGTTTTTGCTGGAGCTCTCCATGGCTATCGTTAAAAGGAAAATTGCACTTGTTTGTATTGATCACAAAAAAAGATTCGACCTCACAGAGTGAACCACAAATCCATATCTCTTTATAGCCCCCCTGATCAGGATTTCCACAGAGAAGTGAAGGACTAAATGCTATTGGGATTGGCCTTGCTATGACAGTTGTTTTTCAGTAAAAATCCACATATACTGTTAAATGATTATTTGGCATGTATTTATATTTTACTTGTTGTAGAGAGCTTTCATATACAGAAGTGTTTTTTTATGTCACAGAACAGAATACACCCCCCCCCCCCCCCCCACACACACACACACACATACAGAAGGAGGAAGACAGAGACAGAGAGACAAAGAGAGACAGAGACCACGAGAGAGAGAGAGAGAAAGAGAAAGAGAGAGCAAGAGAGATACAGAGAGAGACAGAGAGGTAGGGAGAGACGGAGAGAGAGAAACAGATAGAGAGAGAGAGAGAGAAAGAGAGAGAGAGAGAGACAGAGATGAGGCGGGCTGGGGGGGTGGGGGGCATCAATAATCCCCATCAGTGTTCCCTTAAAAGGCTTCTGCACACAGTGAGATAAACCATGCTCGCAAGAAGTCTCCTAAACAAAATGTTCAAAACAAAGGAAGTGAACAGTTGTCTGTGGTGGATGGGTCAGCTGGGTTGAAAGTTTACAGTTTGTCTTGGTCAAGTAACAGCCGGCACTGAAAAAAATTACCCACAGCCAAACTGTGTGGAGACAGAAAGATTTCATCTTGTTGCATCTCCATGCAGTGTTGCGAAAATGCATTTGCACCAGACTAAATAGCGGTTATTGCTAAAAGCATATATTGCATGTCACTGCATAAAAAGAATGTCTAGTATTTAAGACACTCTGCCATCACTTGGGTTTTTGTCTGTCTGGTATGTAAAAGTGTCAGCACTAAAGAGGACATTGCTTTGACCATACACCATATGACTATTAATTTTGCTGCATTCTTTAGATGTGATTAATGCCATTCCAGCCTGCTCAAAGTCCACACGAAGAGATCAAAGCAAGATAGCGTGAAAGTTCATTGGACACTGTGTTCTTTTTCTAAATGTAAACAAAGGGGTCAAGGGCAACCGTGTCATGTTGGGAAAGAATGTGACTTTTAAGTCAATGGCCATGAAGCCCTCCCTGTTGACCACCCCCCCTCCCCCCTCCCAAACCTCAAGACCCCCCAGTAAATGGGAGAGGCACATAGAGGATTTCATGGGGAGGTGGACAGTGCATTGCACAAGCAGTGACCTCCTGCTACGTTTGCGGGGGACCAGAAAGGGGAGAAGAATAGGAGGATGTTGCCATAATGTCTACTGCTTGAATGTCTCCATGTCTGTGCAGCGCTGTCAGTCGCTGACTCGCTCACCCTGCCCACCCCTTCCAAGCCTCTCAGCTGATCTGGGTTATGTAATCATCCGAGCACCATGAGCAAATCCCATGCAGGGACAAAAAAATGACAGGTTCACCTAAAGCATGAATTCTCTGCAAGAGGGTTGAGTTTTGGACATGTCCCTTACTAAACCAAATTTCACTTGACTGATTGTTTATGCAACTGTTTGAGACTGTATATGGGACAAGTGATGTAAGCAACAATGCCTTTTATAAAATTATATAAATGATGATCTCATTCATCTTTTATGGTGTAATTGTGGTTATTTTGGCACCGTATTTCAAAGAAATCACTGTCTCGATCTGCTCACTAAATTAAGCGTATTATAGTGTTTGTGTGTGCTCATTTATTCTAATAGACAAGAAGTAGTGGGGGAAGGTTCTCATCTTCTTGATAAGCACTTCCTTATTAGTTACCATAAGGGGGCCTGTAATATCCTCCTTCCTTATTATCTAAATTAACTAGAGAGAGATTGGATTTCTCGTTTGCTTCTGTACAATGTAATTGCATCACATTGTTTGTGAAATGTCCTAGACTATGAAAGAAAAGGGACATTGGCATGTGGTCCATGTGGTTCAGGATTGTGTGATTGGTTTGTTACATATTCTGTTCTAATAAAATATTTATATTCATAAAATATTTATCTTACTACACTATATATTCAGTATATAAACCCTACTACAACCACAGTCGTTTGTTCTGCATACTATGGCTCTACATATCAGAATCAAGCCCACGTTTAGGACCTGAAAAGGAAGAGAATTGTATCCCAGCCCAGTGCACACATCCCCCCCACACACACACTCACACGTACCACAGGAAATGTTTTCATTTCCTCACAAAAGTCTCTATAACTTGGAACAAAATGACTCAGCAATCCCAAAAAATAGCTCCTTTCCTTGGTTTTCCACCCTTTAATGCAGTGTCAAAGGACCACACCTCCTACATTTGGAAGACACATTCATGATTTCCAGCAGCACCTTTAACACCATGAAGTACCAGTACTTTTCAAAAAATACAAGCCTACTGAACTAACAGGCTCCACAGTGATTAAATCCTCCATGTGTAAATGCAGCCCCAGGTCTTAGTCCAGACTTGTCCATGCCAGCGAGCCTCATGATAAGCTGCTAAGGGCGGTGGAACATGTGGACACAGCGTTCCTTACCACATGTCCACAGCCTACCATATCCTTCGGAAGAGCCTTAAGTCTTGGTTACATGCAGTAGTAACATAACCTAGGAACCCTATGTTCACGAAAAGGCTCCTGTAATTAGGCTATGTTGATGTACAGGGAATGGTAAAATGTGCAGGTATAGCGTACTGATTATTGTATAAAAAGTTACAGTACAGGAAAAACTGATCCTTTTGGGCATTGTTATGTTTTTGTTCATGGTCTGAACAGCAATCTGTCACTTTGTGATTCATTAAAAGTGCATTCATGCTTAAAAATACCATCTGCTTTAGACATATCTACATTCAGACCATATGAAGTCGTTCTTCTCCAATTCAAGTTCATTTAAATGGGGAAAACTCATCTGAGGAATCCCCTTAACGATTTAGGAGAGATCTGAAGGCACTAAGAAATATAAAATACCTGCTTCTGGCCAGTCAGGAGTGGAACATTTCTAATCGTGTCATGTCCAGAATATAAACAAAGCCTTCCAACAATATCTGCACTAACATAGTTTCATTAAAATAATTATTTACACTAAAGGCTACAATTAAACGGTGCTTGTTAAAAAGCGTTTTTTAAACGATAGCGGTGGCAGATGTCAGGTTACACGACAATTTGCTTCAATTAACATTAATCCAGTCCTTTTAAAGTCTGGAATGGTGCAGTTTGCCGTTAAATACAACTGGTGAGTTATGCTACATAAACTTATACCAAAGCGCCAACATGAGACACATTGGGAAAGCTAAGATATAAGGTTTAATCCAAAACTAAATTTTTTCAGCTACCCCAACACTTCAGCCCAATTGACAAGCATGTCGGGTACATCTCCTTCACCTAAACATGTACCTCTCGACTGGATTGGAAGAGATGAGAACAGATTTATGAAAATGGTTATTAGTTAAAATTGAGACCTGCCCAGAATTACAATATACAATTACAGTACGCTTGTCACCCAGACCCAGTTATTATGTAAGGGTCCTGTCAGACTGGGAAATGTGGTTTATTTATAGTATGCCAGTCAGAAAGGTTGAGTATGGTAGAGCTGCACATGAAGAGATAAGAGTGTCCTGGGAGATCAGTCAGAGTTTAAAATAAAAACCCCTGCCATTCAGGTTTCCGGTTTATCCAGACAACATCTCCAGACTCAGACTGTGTATTGTCTATTTAGGTTCTTATTTCCTGTACGTATACCATGTTGCTATTTCCAGGGTTTTGTCAAAATCAAAGGAATGGAGTTTATGCAACAGTTGGTAAAATGTAGTTTCGGTGGTAATTTTTTCTGGATGTAAACAACTTCCCCTCGATATAGTCAGACATGCATCTGTGTTCTTGAAGTTTTGTTTACATTTAATCACCCTAGAGTAGACCATATTATAGGCCACGGTTAAGTCCACAGCTGTAAGATTTCATTAAATCTGCCTCTTAAATTTTACATGTCTTTGTCAGAGAACCATGCTCTCTAAATATTGCCCAATATACCGTTAGAAGGCCCAATCACACTTTTGGTAGTACAAGTGGTCTTTATTCAGGCAATTTAAATTAAGGACATTTCAGAATTTCTTCAAAACGTCCATATTGATACATCCACAGAGGATACAAAAATATTGCACTATAAAAGTGTTCTTAGTTGTGGCACATAGCAGACAATGGGTGACAAGTTGCAGTCAGTCTTCCAGCAGGCTTTTGCTATGCTAGAACTTGGCCAAGGCTGATGTGATCATAAAACATGAATGCCTATTAAGCAGCTTAAAAACAACAGCTCAGTGAAATAAAGTAGTGAATGGTTTTGCTGAATTCAGAAATCCACTAACATTACGCTTCATATTACTTAAAGTAGGCTAGGCCTATTGGCAGCATAATTGTCGCAGACAATATTTTATTTTAACACAATTGGCTGTAAACAAAAAGGGTTGTTCAACACATGTGCATCCACCCATCTGACTGTAGACTGTTTATATCTACAACACCAGCGCTACGAAAACCACGAAATGGTTCAGTAGAGTGCACTTTTAGGCAACTGATTCGTTCCCTTTTCGGATTTAGGCTAACACTGGTCCATACATCATGCACCTCACTTTCTTGGCACATAAAACAAAGGTTTAACGAAAAAGAGTCCCAGTCTTGACTCGAAGTAAGCCCAGTCATGTTGTAAAACTATTTAGCCCCTGACATCATTAGTCGGGACACAAGGACCCTTGTGTATAGGCGGGCACCAGTCAGGACGTGGCAATAATTGTCTGAATCGTTCAGGCAACAAGCTTTCACTGTATGCTTATTTGGCTATTTGGTAAAGTCCTCACAATAGCAGGCAACAATTTGTGCAACTACCAGGTGGACTTGGTCTTTGTAGAGCGGCGCGTGTAGCGGTCTCGAACACTTCACGAACCCCGTCTTTGGTTTTGGCTGAACATTCCAAATAATCGTAAGCCCCGATGCGCACGGCCATGGCTCTTCCGTCCTCCGTTTTCACGGGCTCTTGTTTCATCATTGATAGCTCGTTCCTTACGTTTTCGTCATTCCGTAAGTCTTTTTTATTGGCCACTAGTATTATAGGTACATTAGGGCAAAAGTGTTTCACCTCCGGTACCCACTTTTCAGGAATGTTTTCAAGGGAGTCAGGACTATCCACAGAAAAACACATCAGTATGACGTCTGTGTCCGGATAGGACAACGGCCGGAGCCTGTCGTAGTCCTCTTGTCCAGCAGTATCCCAAAGCGCCAGCTGCACTTGTTTGGAATCTACCTCGATGTCGGCGACATAATTCTCAAATACAGTTGGGACGTAGACCTCAGGGAACTCGTCTTTGCTGAACACTATCAGGAGGCAAGTTTTCCCACACGCCCCGTCCCCTACCACGACCAATTTCTTGCGAATGTCTGCCATGACTAAAGAGTCGCATTCAACTGAGAAACGCTGACTTTATACAACAACGACAACAGTAGGTGAGGCTGATTCGACGCTTCTCTGGTTTTCTGTTGCTTCGTCCCTGATAGACCCAAAACGCAGACAGCTGCACACATTCCCTGTCTAGATCCACCCGCTCCCTTTATAACGGATCACAGCTTTCTTAATATAGCAATCCAATCGGAACTATGGAAGTGATGTCACCCTGTACAAAAGCAACACTGATTGGTCCTTTTTTTCTCAGAGGCAGGGTTACCACTGTGACAACCATCTGAACTCTGGGATATGTGTGCCTGAAGTAGGCCCAGGCTATAGGGCCATGAGTAGGCCGTGCCTTCAGGAAGACAGTCTAGAATCATAGTAAAGAAGCTAGAAAGACTGTAATGCAATAGAATATATCATTCAAATATTAAGTTAGTTATTTTGCACGTTTGTATATTGACATTAACCTACCGTATCTTTCAGCATTTAAGTCTGCTAACAACATTGACTGCATTAGCCTACCCGAGAATAATAGACCAGACCCAATTATTATCAGCGTATAGCTTTTATTAACAATAAACAGTGCTATTAAATAGGCCAAGATGAAATAATGGTGGTGATTTAGAATCTTGCTATGAAGGCCTGAACAAAAACTCAGGGTGTAAACTTACAATAGGCTAATTGCCTATTTATGCTGATATGGTTTAGTAGACCAGCACCAACAAATGATTAAACATCAAACGTAACCACAAACAAAAAAAAATCTTTTTCCTAATCATGACAATATACACTGGGCCAAGGCCTTCTAAAAGTTGTTAAGTATCTACATAATTTGGATATATTTTGGTAAAATGGGGGAAATATGTCGTATCTGTAGGCCCATATAACGTCAAGTAATGAAGAAGAGCATATTTCATCATCTTTTGATATAACTGTTGAACTGGCTGTGCCACAGAGCAGGGCACGACCGAAAACAAAAAAAAATCTGTTGATATGTAGATGCGCCAAAGTTCACATGCTCAAGAACGGGCCCTTTTGTTCTTCCTGGTGCCGATCGAAGCCCACGTTGGCGGAAAGTGCATCTGATCTATATTCTTTAGGTTAATTGATAATGTTTAAAGCGAAACTGTCAGTTTAGTGCGCAGGTCTAGCGTACAATATGCATTCAGTCTGTGGGGTGGGCACTAGCGTGGTACTTCAAACTCCTACATAGCTAGCACGTTCAAACCTAAATCATTAAAACACGGATCTCCACGGAAACAAAACAAAATAGCTGGATTGTCGACAACAGGGTCTGTTTAAACATCGGTCTTCAGCGAAAAATACCGCGTGTAAGTACTAGAGACTTGTCTAATTGGTGTCGTATTGTCCATATTCTGTAGATATAACGTGGATTATTGCTTTGGTCTCCGAGTATTTCCCCCTTTTGTTTAGCGGGTAAGGCCCCTCTGTTTAGAACTTGGAGGGGGGCCATGTTGTTAGTGAGTGGTGTAGTTACCCAGCAGCGATGGTGTTTTGTTAATGCTCTCCAGACGGCATTTGGGTGATGCTCTATATTTCAACGCTGTACATACGCCCTAAAGATATGCTCCAATAGCATGTGAATAGCTTTTAACTGGATACATTTTAATACAACATTTTCACTGTTTTACTTAACAAGGTAAGTGGCTTCGTTGTTTTATTAACAAAGCTTGCTGTATCTGCCCGACATAATTTAGCCACGGAGCTAACGTTAGCCAGTGCTGTGTTGTTGGTAAGCTAATGTTATAGAGCTAAACTGGATCTGCCTGTTGACCAGCTTGATTTCTTACAGTAGGCATTCTTTTAAGAAGCTAGCTTACATTTGTCACTCATTCTAGTTAGTTCGTCTTTGAATTAGGCCAACCACTTTTGCTAAAATATTGTATGTTAATTAAAATATATTGTGCTCATATTGTAGCTTGTTAGCTTTAGCTGTTGCTAGGGCAAATAAACCAGTTAGCCAGGTAACGCTAGCCTCTGCTTGCTGCCTAGCGTTAATTAGGTTTTTAGCGGTGGTAGCTGGTAGCTATCTAGCTGCCGTGTAAGTGGATAGTCTGTGCAATATCATGGCTGAAGCCACCTAGCGAACATATTAAGTTAGCCATCCTAGGTGGGTTCGCAAGTAGATAACGTTAGCTACGCACATTGTCTTGTTTCTTGTCACAACCTGAGCCCGATAGCTATCTAGCTGTTTGTGTAATGCTGTTGGCTAGCTGACGTACGCTAATCTAATGTCAGCTTCGCAAAGGTACTTGGAAAGCATTTTGGCTTTTTATCGGAAATGCGATTCTTCTCATTTATGCCCAGTTGTAGTAATCAAACATAGTCTGTAATTTTGTTGGATCGTTGGCTAGCTACCTGGAGTAACATTAGCCATTTGAGTTTTTTTTCCTTTAACGCGGCAGAGATGTGTCTTTATTTGCTTTTTGCAACTTGGTTAGGTAGTTTGCCTGCTTATATAAACATTACTCGGCTGTAAAACAAGCACCTCCAGCTAGCTGGCTAGGAGGCTTATTTCTGTCTTGTGTGTGAATCTGTAACTCGCTAGCCAGCCAGCAAGCTAGCTAGCTAATTGTTATCTGCAGAGATCCTACTCGCCATTTTATTTTGAACCATCTCTCCCGATTTGCTCATTGATTCCTATCCAGTTAAATTGACACCTATCTAGGAGAACAACGACAGACCTTTACCTAACTTTCACAATTAACCAGCTGACGATTTTATTTTATTGTATGAGCTTGTGATCTATTGATGAATCTGTAGCCCAACAATGCCTTGATGAACTGGCCTAGCTAACGTTAGCTACTATTGTATACTGGCTAACGTGAAGTTACTTATTTAGCTGCAGGGTATTCACCAAGATATTTTGTCCTTAGCTGTACGGGTTATATCATAGCAATGTAATCTCGACGTGTCTCAACGGTTTTAATGATGCCCAGTGAGTACTCTGTCTGAAAATAAGTCTAGTTACACTCATGTCAAAACTTTGTAACAGTTAGAGAAGCTAATGTATTTGCAACTTTGTCATCTTGACAGCATGTCTTGTGCGAAAGCACGTTATCCCCTTGTTGATTACACATCCTTGCTAATTAAGCTACCAGCAAACATTCGGACAATCTAGATTTCTTACTTTTTTGTTTTACCGAAAATGTGCATTTCAGCTGTTTTGATTAGGTGCTTGGAACTTGTATAACGTAAACGTAGGCGTACATTTCCTCGTTTGTTTAAAGTTGGAGGTTGATACTGAAAATAGTGTGTCGTTTACAAGCCTTTTAGGCTGAGTTGGCGAAGTTAGTCAAAGGAAAGACTGTTGTAAATCAGAACTAATATGTTACCAGAAGGTCAGTAAACACTGTAAGTAATAGGTTGTATTCTAGTGCGCGTGGGTCAAGTAGATACTATGTCGCGTACTGTACTATATTCTGTTCTCAAGTTTCTAAGTCACTTGGCTGACTCGGGCCTGACTTTGAAACCATTTCCTGATGTATCTATGTATGGGGATGAAGTATTGACGCCTTGAAGCCCCCCCAATATTTTTTGTCTGTGGGGTAAAATAAAACCACATTAAATGAAACAAAGCTTTTCCCCCACAAAACATGGCTTACTTTTTACCCATGCAGGTTTCCCCGTGGAATGAGCGTTCCATGCAGCATCCTAGGTATGAATGACGTTGCCTGGCAGGAGACACGAGGAGGGATGCTGCACACGAATGGTGCCCCTGAGACCGGTGGGGTGAGGGTACACAGTGGTGCCTCCTTGGCCGCTGCCGTCGGGGGTGGGGGCCAGGGCCCCGGCGGCACACACCCTCTGCAGGGCATGGACAGAGGGGCCAACCCCACCCCTGGCACACCGCAGCCGCCCCTCAGCGGCCGCTCCCAGGACGATGCCACTGTCGGCTACTTCTTCCAGAGGCAGCCCGGGGAACAACTTGGGGGCTGTGCCACAAGCAAACACCGCTGGCCCACCGGCGATGGCAACCATGTCGATCAGGTATGGCTCCGCTGAAACATCAAGTTTGCTTGAATTTATGGACAAGTTCGAAGTTCAGAGCGGCAGTGTACATGGGCAAAACCAGCAGTTTGTAACTTGAGCATTCATGTTATGGACACCAAAGGGCCACACACCCTAACTGGCTTGTGTGTAGTGAAAGAATTTTCCTTGAACTGACACTGGAGTAAGACACAGAATATAGCTACGGAGGGTTGTGTATCAGAAAGGTCATTCTGGTTACTTTTTTGAATCTTGTCAGTCAGGCAGCCTCATAGAATAACTTAGAATAACTGGACCTGACTGGGATTTTTTAACCATGCCTTCTGTGGTCGCCATTTGAAGTGACGGGCGTTTTCCCCTTGAAGTCCTCCCACTGTGTCATAATGAAAATATTGCTCTCCACTCCTCTTGGTTTCCCAAGATTTCTCATGTCTTTTAAGTCAATTAGATGACTTGGGGGAATGATTCAGAGGCCTGAAAAAATATGCTTAAAGTAGGAGTTGAAAGCATTGACAGATTGAGTGAAAACTAAGACTGTGAGCAAGCACTGAGCAAAGTTCTAAAATTATCTGACTGAAGATGAGATGGTAGCAGCATGAAAGAGGCTCTTTTTAAGCCTCTGACCTTGACTGTGTTTAGGGTTTCCCTCACTCTTTACTACATATAAACTAATCTCCTCGTCAACTACTGTAGTCATGCCAAGAAAGTATTCATGTTGTGTATGGAAGTAATGTAGTTGGCATATCAGCATAATGTTGTTAAATGGCAAGACCTACATTCACTACATAGTTGCTTCATGGGAGCCACTGAAAAAGAGCTTGTATGGATACAACAAGACTATGCAAACATGTTGGCGTATGTCCAGCAGGGAAATTTGTGTCTCTTTTTAAACCATCTTTGTCACAGGCAGACCAACAACACCACCACCCCCCACCCACCCTCAATCAAACAAAGCTAACAGGGAGGACAGCTATCTTATGTCACTTCTGACAAAGGAAGGGAACACCCCACTGTGAAAGCATAAGCATACAACATTTCATTTTTGGCCCACTGCATTGGCGAAGGTGAACCAATAGATGGTAAAGGATTCATAGGTTTCCACATTTTTTTTTTTTTTAAAGCTTCACAACAAAAAAAACCATTTTCAGGCCTTGTTTCCTGAAGGGAGTGGAGAAAAAACATAAATTGTTGAAACTATATAATACAGAGTAGTCTAATTGTGACAGTTTTAACACAATAACACAGTCAATTTAACAGTGCATTCTTGATTTGTGGCCAAATGCAAGCGGTAGTCATAGTGCACACCAATCTGTGTGTCTAGAGTTTCCATCCAACTTTTTAATGCAAATTTTGACCATTAGGAAATTTTTGATTTTATACGGATTCCAAGCATTTCCTCCAAATGGATCAAGTCACCAAGCAGCTAGAGGGAGAGGAGTGTCAATTAACTGCAGATGAAATGTAATTTCTGTTGATGGAAACAGGCCCATATGCATAAATTGAAGTTTATTTGACAGCCTTATGTTGTTCCCCTCATCAGCTGTTAACAACCGATGTATTGATTAGAACAGTGAGGTTTTTAATGTATGATGACACAGCAATGACATTTTTGATAACATTTTTGTGTAGCCGTGTTTTTTCATTAAGGCGCTTAAAGTATGCAAATGAGTTGGATGACAACGCAGCCGGTGATGTATTTCAGCTCACAGTGTAGCCCACTTGCAGAGGAAGATGGCTGACTGGGCCATGTGTGTGTCACAAGAGCAGACAGCAGACTCATAGGCTGGTCCTCACCCTGGTACCAGAAAGGGGAATGCCAGTGATTTTCGAAGCCTGTGATGTAGTGTATGATCTTAAAGTGGTGCTCTGCAGCATATACTTGTAGGGTGGGGGGACATAACTCGCCACAAGATTTGGATGTTTCCTAAACACTGTGATGTCAGATTTTTTTTTTTATTCATTGGCATGTATGGCTAAGCTGGCACTCTAACCTACCAAACAAGTGAGGCATGTTGGCATGCCAACCATCTGCCCCAGTCACAGGTTGCTCTCTAGCTGAGAGTAACTGATGCTCTGTGTAACGTTCACTCTTTTACTAAATACTGTTCACCCAGTGGTGCAACAGTGATATTGGTGGATATACTACATTCTGTACTCAGCCCTATATAGTTAAGGAGTAAAGGAGTATAGTTAAGATGTATCCTTAGGGGGCTTTGAAGAGTAGTTCTAACTTCTCCGTTGACTTCTGTGGCTCATCGTGGAAGTTCCTCAGCATGTCATGTCTTTAATCTTCTCCGATGTGACCAAAGATGCTTCAAAGAGTTTGTGGTGTAATGACTGCTGTGGGGAAAAAAAAAAAGCTTTGCCGTTGAGGAACTTCTTGCTTTCACTTTGACGTGGAGCTAGTTTGGTGCTGCTTTGATGCATCTGTTCCACAGGAAAACGAATGTTCTTCCAGAGATCTTGGTCCAGATTGAAGCCATTCTCTCTTGTGAAGGTTAAACTGGGGGTTCCTCCTACAGGCATTGAATCTCTCCCCCTTTTGCATCTTTTGCTGACATGGGAAATGAGGAAGAATGGGTTCTTCTGCTCAGAGAAGTGGGTTCAGAAATAGGTTCTGCTCAGAGAAGTGATCCTCTATAGTTATTGTCACTGATCCAAAATAATATAATAATTATTAATAATTAATAATAATTGTAACCCCCCAAAAAATATAATTGGCATCTTTGCAACTGTCACCGTTGACGCTTTTGTATGGCACCCTGATGCAAGAAGTCACAGTCCCTTCTCTGAAGCACTGTTGAAAACCCTCAATGATGGAAAATGTGTAATGACTAACCAAATTCAGAAAATGCAGAACAGTGCACAAAACGGTAAAACTAAAGCACCTTGTGGTATCAGTTTATTGAACTGTGTGTGTGTGTGTGTGTGTGAGTGAGAAGAGGACCCGATAAAGGGCCAGGTAAAGCCCAGAGCCTTGTGACAGCCCTCCAGCTGTAGGGAAAAGTGCTTGAGAGTGGAATGGTGAAGACTGAGTCTGTTCTTTTCCCTCCCCAGGTGCGTGCTGTGGACGAGATGAATTACGATTTCCAGGCCCTGGCTCTCGAGTCTCGTGGGATGGGCGAGGTAGGTTAAACACTCAGCCTGAGGAAAGTGTGTGTGTGTGTGTGTGTGTGTTTGTGTGTGCGCGCGCGCGCTTGGGTGTTGAGGGAGTGAGTTGGAACCAAATGCTGTGTCAGGAGCATTTGGAAGTCAGCAATACTGTGTGTACCCAGCCATCCCTTGGTGGCGAGTCTGATATATTAATCCCCCCCCCCCACACAAAGGGTAATATTTCCTGCCCGAAACTGATTTAATAGCTAGTCCGTAGCACTGGACGCTGGGTAGAGAACCTAATTGGCTCTGAAAGTTCACCTGGTGTGTTGTCAAGGCACACACACACACACACACACACACACACACACACACACGCTCTCGCGCATTGGTTTTGCACTTGTGTCTGGAGGTAGGACTGACTGATTAAGAATTATCATTGATGTTTATTCTGGATCCTCAGCCTTGCTCCTGGTGGCCTTGAGGGGCCCCCGGTGAATCTTTGGCAATCGTTATCTGCATGAGAACTAATTTGTCATATTGAAATTTCTATTTGGCATGAAGGGAAGTAGATTGTAATTGGAATAGTGCTTTTGTGGTGTGTTCGCACTGGGAAAAAATATAATGGTGTTCCTGTGTGTGTGTGTTTTAAGCTGCTGCCAGCTAAAAAGCTGTGGGAATCGGACGAGCTGCCTAAAGATGGAAGAAAAGGGATGCTTCTGGGAGAAGAGTGGAGAGAGAACGCTTGGGGATCCTCTCGTAAGATCATTTTACTCATGTACTGCTTTTCCTAATAACTGGATACCTGGTCTTGATTACAGATGGGCAGTAAGCAAGTATTTCTAGATCTTTCATATTTACATTTTACTATGGACAGAAGTTGTATGTCTGTGCAGGTTTGTAATAAGCATTTTGACCACTCTAATAAAAAACTGATTAAAATATGGACAGAAAAACTATTACTGTAAGTAAAAGTTTCCTTCACTCAAGGATATGAGGATTAATTGTCCATTTTAAGTTTTCATAATGCAGTGATCAACAGATATTGCCATTCTGTCCTCTTCTCACTTGTGGTTTGGTCTTTTAAACTATTAAATGAGGAGAAACAGCTGAGCTACTTAATTCCAAAATAACCCACTGACCCACATCCTCTTCTTTTATTAAACACCAGTGATAAACAATCTGTCTCAGGGTCTCTAGAGGATGGCTAATGACTAATGTCTGTCTTTTTTTTTTGCCCCCTGTTTTTCCCTTCTTTCTGTCTCCCTGCCCCTCCATCCCTCTATCTCTCTATCTCTCTCTCTCTCTCTCTCTCTCTCCTTCCATTATATCCTACCCTCATCCTCCATCAGACCACTCCGTATCACAGCCCATCATGGTGCAGCGGCGACCCGGCCAGGGTTTCCATGGGAACGGTGATGCCAGCTCCGTGCTGTCCCCGCGCTCAGAGGGTGGCGGCCTGGGCGTCAGCATGGTGGAGTACGTGCTCAGCTCCTCCCCCGGTGACAAGATGGACGGACGCTATCGCAATGGAGGCTTCGTAAGTCACTGACGATCCTTTTCCCCCCACCTTCCAGGACATTCTATCAACTGTACCGCAAAGTGTCAGTCGCTGCACCTCCAATGCCAATCTGTGTCCCACCCCAGAACAAGCACATGACATTGCCTACTGCAGTGTCTTAAAGTCTTTGTTTCCCAGCATCCACTGGGCTAGATGTTTGGGATGCCTCTCCTCAGACCCACCTGATTCAATTCATCGGCCTTGTTAGTGCGCCTTCCATTGTCTCAGTCAGTCAGCGATTGTTGGGTCAGCAGTGCAGTCAGAGTGGAGAGCAATCAGAAATGACAAGCGCCGCAGATCCACAGAAAACTGACTAGAGGGAAAAACAGTCAAGGTCATCCCTTACAGAGAAGCCCATGATCCTGCACAGAGAAATTCTGACCTCTGCTGAAGATTGAAGACTGACCAGTTTAGCTAGCACTGCCGTAGCACCTCGGCTCAATATTCAGTCAGGCAACTCTCCTAAGGCTCCATCTTGCCTCAACCAAATGTTTTGGTTTTGTTTCCAGTCCGCTGTGATTGAAGGCAGGCCCAATGGTTTTAATATTCACACAACCCACATGAAAGTGCCCATTCATCAGGAAGTGAACATATGGCCATGGAGAGTAGCCAGAATCTTTGCATTAAGTGAAAAGTCCAGTCCACAAGACTAGCCAGCACCTTCTATTGAAAGCTTTACCAGGCGTCTCTGAAAGGAAATTTCAGAATTTGGACAAGTGGTGTTTAACAAAATTGTTGCAAAAGAGTCTCTTCTGTCTGAAGGGGTGTGACCAGTTTTGGGGGGGTTCTGCACCCTTTCAGTTTTTTTGATGCAAGTGACATCATTGCTTTCTGATTGGATAGCACCTAAAAGTTCTGGATTCTGTAGTGTTCCCGTGGTCACAGCATGACTGTGTGTGTACTTTCATTTCACCCTTCAACAGTAAAAAAAAAAAAAAATCTATGCCGAGTTATTAAAATCATCATACAATTAGTCAGAGAACATCATTTGTAGTTTCTATGCGATGATTTCTTGCTGAGGCAGAGCTATGGAAGTCAGCATTGCTGAGACATCTGTGTATGGTGCAGTCTGTTGGTCAATAGACTTGTTTTTTTTTTAATATTTGTTTTTGTCTTTTTATGTTTATTTTGATTTCACAATCATTTAGTTAAGGCTGTGCGAGACGCCTTAAAATGGAGCAATTTGAAAATGTGCTCTACAACCAAATGAAATGAAGTCTCGTTTATTTATTTTTTTAAAATTCAGGGTGGACCCGACGGTGACCCTGACAGCCGTGACAAAGGTGACCCCAAAGACAAGACCTCCCCGTTTGAGGAAGACAAGAGTGCTGAGATGAAGGTGGGCGAGGAGGTGGACTCCAAGTCCAACGGCAGAGGCCTGCTCAACGGCATGGACCGTGACTGCAAAGACTTCAAGTAAGTCACCCAAACCTGTCTTGGCATGACTCTTTAATTTCCCCCTTAGATCCCTTCTAAGGTTTCCTGGAAGACCTAATGAAATGTTTTTTTTCTTCACCCTCCCCAACACATCTATGTGTAGTCATAGGTAATGCCTCAGCTTTGTCAATCCACCAGTGAAAGTGCAGTCAGTCAAGAATTTTGGTTTATTTTCTTGGGTTTAGGTGCAGTGCGGCTGCATACTGGTTTGACAGTTTCTTATGTATGCACGTATGTCACGTATGAAATATCGTTTTCACTAGAACTAAATACACAGGAAATTTTTACATGAGAGAACCTGCATTGGAGAAACAGTCCCCTGACCCTCATGATGATACACACTGGATTTCAACATTGAAGGGCAACCAGAGGTATCTTGCTCTCCCGACTGCCTTCTTGTGCTTAGACGTTCCCTCTGTGTTGTCTGTCAGCGTTGAGAAGGCAGTCAAACAGACTACAAAGGCTGTTGTAAAAATAGACCACGAAGACCGTCTGGAAAGAAGGACAGACAGATAATTGCACATTCATAATCCTCCAAAAACCGATTATAGGAACGCGCTTACAAAAGGTGGATTCTTATTTTGTAATTACTTTTTTTTTGTGGCCTGACTTGGCCCGAGTGAGTAAGTCATGACCCCAAAGACCAATACCATTTGCTTTAGGTGACACTAGTGCAAAGGCCAATGGAGAGCTATAATGTCCTCATTCACCTTAACTGACCACTGATTTCACAATGGCTCACATGGTCACAGAGGCCAGGAGTTAAGCAAGATAGGAGAATAGAGATTGTGTGTGTGTCTGTGTTTTGAACCTTTTTGTGTGTGTGTCTCTGTAGAGCTTTGAGGATGGAGACACAGAGGGTCTAAAGCTCAGTTCGAACAGATTGTTTTAGCGCCCACCCACAGTTACCCCCCCCCCCCCAGCGTTTGCTTATGAAAATGAGGCTGGATCACGTTTTTATTTCTGAGATGAAACCGACAAGATTTACAAATGTGCAGCAATCCCCCCCACTCCACCCCCCTCCAAACTAGCTAGCAGGGGAAAAGGTGCCGCATCTAAAAACCTGCCGGGCCGGTTCACATTCTGCTGCGTTAGAGGTGTGTGTGTGTGTGTGTGTGTGTGTGTGTGTGTGTGTGTGTGTGTGTGTGTGTGTGTGTGTGTGTGTGTGTGTGTGTGTGTGTGTGTGTGTGTGTGTGTGTGTGTGTGTGTGTGTGTGTGTGTGTGTGTGTGTGTGTGTGTGTGTGTGTGTGTGTGTGTGTGTGAGACAGTGTCTAATCTCATCCAGCTGCTCTTTATCTATACCCTATCAGCGCCTTTCAAATACAACACGCTCACTTACCTGCCTCAGGGTACAAGGCGCAGTACAAGCTTTAGTTACGGAAGGATGTCATCTTAATTTTAACTTTCCCTCTCCCTGCCCACATGTCGCCTGTCTGTGTTTTCCTCTTGTGTCTCGGTCTTCCCTTTTGTGTCTTATCCCCTGTCATTATCTTGGTTGCTTCTTTTCTCTGTATTTTCACCTCCCCCTATTCCTCCATGCCCTTTTCTCTCTTTATTTTTCTTGACTGACTGTCTGGACTCCACCCCCTCCCCCAACCCTCATTTCCCGTGTTCCATTATTATTCCTTCTGTGTCACAACACACCCCCTACCACAAACAACCCCCATCCTCTCCATGCTCCCCACTCTCTCCCTGTGGCCTTTGTAACGTGTAAAAATGGGTGCTGGTGAGGACCAACACTAAACCGGAAAGGACTGTGGTGGGGGGGGGGTGCTAGTAGGACTATATGACAATTGCCACAGGTTGTCTGGCCAGAACCATAATTAAATGTCCCTTGTGAACACGCACACATACCACTCCTCTAAAAGCAAACTGTCCTGAAAAGACCATGGAAGCCGTGTAGCTTTGGTAAACTGTTGTTTTACTGACATGTAAAAGATACAAAGAAGACATACACAATCATACAAATAATAAAATGACAAGACTTAATCCAAACAACAAACACAGAACACATTCATATATCCATTATGTACAAAAGGGTTGATGAACAACTGCCTACAGCAGTTACGTTATCTGAATAAATGAGGGAAGGAAGTACTGTTCCTTTAAGCCCTGTGCCACAGCGTGTCCACAGTCTGTGTCTATGTACACAAAGAAGAAATGTGGCACAGGCTATTCTTCTGATTTGTAACCGCTACATCACCTAAGTAGCAAGTTCATAAACATAGGTGCTGCCCCGATAAACAATTACATGGAGATTAAGTTGTTACTTATACAGGCAGTGAACAATACAAACATATAACCGGTCGGACGAAACGATAGACATGCTGTAGGCATTGACGCTAAGAAGTTACAGTAACAACAACAATGATTAAACACGACACATGACACAGTTACAACATTATAATAGCAACACTCACTGTCTCATGAACGCACAGAATGTTTGTGATAATGGTGGAACGAGAGATGAATGTTGGGATCTAGACACATCCATGAAAAGAGTCTGTGATAAAGAAAGTGGATTCGCTGATGTTTCACCTGGAACATGGATTCCACTCTGATGAGCTGCTCTGTTATACATAATTCGGTCGCCGACCTCATCTGGTGATTACAAGAGGGGGTTGGCCGCATGATGGGTATGCTTATTGGTCCAGGACGATAGCCAGCAACCAGGCGCACCTCTGGCACCCACCTGCAGAGGTTGTTGGGTGCAGATGTTTGGTTGCTGAGGCCCTGATCACGCCCAGCAACCAGTCTCAGGGGAGAATGATGACCTGATGAGCTGGAGATCGCCGGTGGAGAGCGATAGCCCTCTGATGAGGGTTGATGGCCAACTCCGCTTTATTGTCAAAAACCATATGTACAGGTTGCACACATTGCAATGGTCCCTAGGCCCACAGTGAACATTAAACATCTTATAAACAAGACAGCAAGACATGGTGACAAACATAATAATATAGACATAACAAAAAGTACAATAGGCTTGTATAAAAGACAAATAATGGGGGGTCAGTATTCTGAATCTAACATCTTACCCTTTTCTCCCCCCCTCCCTTCCAGCCCCACCCCTGGCAGCCGGCAGGCCTCCCCTACCGAGGCCGTGGAGCGTCTGGGCCCCAGCCAGACCAGCCTGGAGATGATGGGCCAGCACCACGCCCTGCAGGCCGCCGCCAATGCCGCAGCAGCAGCCGCCGCCGCCGCAGCTGCTGCAGCCGCCGCAGCCGCCGCCAACAAGCCCCCCCAGGCGCCAGAGGACTTCCAGGGCCCCGAGCAGCAGGGCCTGGGCGGCATGGAGCAGCAAGGGGGCGTGGAGGCGCTGCAGTTCGATTACGCCGGCAACCAGATCCAGGTGGACTCCTCCGGAACCCCCGTGGGCCTGTTTGACTACAACTCCGGCCAGCAGGTGAGTTACCTTTACCTGGGCTATACCAAGCCTGCTGTCATGCTCCATTTAGAGGAAGTAGTGAGTGGGGGGGGGGTGCCCTAGCAGTTGGTTAAAGGGCCTGTACCATGTATGCAGGGACCCAGGTCCGTATCTGACCTGAGGTCATTTCCCAATCCCACCCCATCTCTCTCTACCACTCTCTACCTGTCTCTCTCCACTTTATTGTCTACAAATAACAAAGGTGAAAAGACTGAAAAAATATCTTTTAAAAAAGAAAAAGAAAGGCAGAGTATGTAGTAAGTAAGTAGCACGACTGCTCTTGGAACATCCACATAAAAAATATATGAGTAGTATTGAGATTGAGATGATTGTTCTGTGGTGGTTATTCAATCCTTTCAACTGCTGTTACATAAATTAAAAGCATATTATGCGTTTGCACACTTGCTAGTATCCATAGTCTTAACAGTGCTTTAAGTTCTTAAGCAGGATTATCTGTATTTCAGAAAGACATTGTTTTGGATTTCCAAAGTAGTTTATGGACTTGTGTGACCCTTACCTGTGCTTTGCTTGTGCAGCTGTTCCAGAGATCCAACCACCTGACTGTCCAGCAGCTGACTGCAGCCCAGCAACAGCAGTACGCCCTGGCCGCTGCCCAGCAACCACACCTTGGTAAGCCACATGGAAAACACCAGCAATGAGAGCTTGTTTATAAAGGCATGTCTAGAATTGGTTTGAGGCAATGTGTATGTGTGTATATATAAAATGCCTGTGCAGTTCTTTTTTTAAATTTATTTTTTTAAATGTATGGAACATTTCTCAAACTCCTACCACCTCCATATGCCTAGTCATTTACATATTGGTTAATGAAGGGTCAGGTTGCATGTATGTATATGACTTGGTATTTTTGTCTTTTGCTTGCATCTTGCTTGTGCCTTTAAACACTGTGTGGGTGTCTGATGCCCTTGCTGTGTTTGTGTGTGTGTGTTGTGTGTAGGCCTTGCTCCAGCATTTGTGCCAAACCCTTACATCATCAACGCCCCCCCTGGTGCAGATCCCTACACCGCAGCTGGCCTGGCTGCAGCTGCCACTCTTGCAGGTGAGAGACAAAACACACACACACGCACACGCACTCAGTCAGTCAGTCACATGCACATGAATACACTCACTCACTCGCGCATAGACCCAAAGCATTTACCATCAACTTCACCAGACTCTAAAGCGAAAAGTTCCGGACATGTTCATTTAATTGAACTTTGGGTAAAATGTTTTCTCAGTAGAGATCCTAGCATGACAGAAAGGCATCACTGCCTGTTTGAAACCAATACAGGTGTTTCCTGTCTGAAAAAATGCACGCACGTTGACATATTCGCATAAACGTATAAGAGAGAAGATGTGTGGGTATGGAGACCTTGTAAGGGGAGCGATGTGGCTTGGTGTGGTCTTGGTGTGAAACTAGGCTCTTTCAGACTTTTTGCCAGAATTTGCACCGTCTAGACTGTGTGTGAGTTATAGCTGTGTCGCTTGCTGATGTTAACAGGATGGAGCCTTCATCTTGCCGGCTTGAGATTTGCACTCCTCTCTGATGCGGCTCGAGTTGGCCATTAAAATCAATGAGAATCAAGAGGGTCTGCAGCAGTTATGCACAGCTATCAGGAAGGGCAGTGTGAACCAGTCCTTAGGCTGCATTTGCACTAACAAAACGGACATCTTTGCCTGCAGGCCGACCACTGAATGTGGAAAGATGTTACTTAAAGTCTTAGCTTTAAACATACAGGTGCATAAAACGGCACAAAACAGATTATTTTTTATATATAAATAAATATGGTAGCATAATATTTTGCCTACTGCATGACAACTGGATAATTTGTCCATTCTTTATATTTGCAAATGGACACACTAACCTACATGCAGTTACTTTGGTTTTCTGTGCATTAGAGACATGATCTACGGGGCACCTGTTTGGGCAGTCTTGCCAAGCAACAGCACAATGGGCTCCTAATATTATCATTAAACATCACACCAAGTAGCATGCTGATTATCCAATTTGCACTGACTAAAAAAGAAAGGGTTGCTTAATATCAGTAAAAAAGGGGCCAAAAAGCATCTGTTGGTAACATTGCCCAATAAAATTGTTCAAAAAGCTGCCTTGTGTATTATCACCTTATAAGGTTTTGCTTTCATACATATCTACATGTGAAATGTCTCCTTCCTCTACCCCAGGGCCTGCCGTCGTGCCGCCACAGTACTATGGAGTTCCATGGGGCGTGTACCCAGCCAACCTTTTCCAACAACAGGCTGCCGCAGCTGCCAATCACTCGGCTAACCAGCAGGCATCCAATCAAGGACCAGGGCCTGGACAGCCACAGGTGTGTGCTTAAGGACAGGATTTCATTTCAAACCTCATGCAAATGTAGGGTGTTAGTAGGGTGCTAAATATATTTAAAAAAGAATACATGGCTAGTTTCATAGCTTCTCTAGACTGATGCTGGTATGAAAACACTGAAGAACGAAAGTGACTTTGCTTTCAGGAGACATTTGGTGCAGTTTTTGAGCTCTGCAGTTGGTTTTGGTAGTGGTTTCACAGTGTGACCCACAGCTCTCACCAAAGACTAAGAAACCACATGCTTAACTCTGAGATTAATGAACAACTCTCATGGCTTTTGCCAACTGTTGTTTCTAAACAAGAAAAAAAGTGTGTATAATCGTACGGTGATAATGTAAATGTCCATGAGTGCTTCAACAATTGACACCTGTATAACCTCTTGACCTTTTAGGTGATGCGTGCGGGGAACAACCAGCGTCCTCTGACCCCGGGCCAAGGTGGGCAGAGCCAGCAGGAGTCTCTGGCTGCCGCAGCGGCCAACCCTGCCCTGGCCTTCACCAGCATGCCAGGTGAGAGCGAGAGCCAGAACGCCCCCTCTTCTTGCTGATCTCATCTGACCTGAGGTCAGCCTGGAGACAAGAATGAACGGTGTAGTAGTCACTGTTCATTGGCCCACCAGGTCACCTGACCTAAGCTCAGTCCTGGAGACGGGAATAAATAGTGGTGTGACCCAGTGGGCTTGGTGATATTAAAAATGGGACATCAGTGTGGCTGCAGATGTGTGATCCAATTCAGCAGGATGGTGGATGGAGGTGGGCAAGTTAGTGCGATTTAGTACTGCCCTGAAGTAAGAAGCCAATAGATTATGTTGCATAACATGATACTGTCATGTTACAACACTTCAGTTCCTGAACAGTGCTGTCCTATGACCTGAGGCATACACACACACACACACACACACACACACACACACACACACTTATACCTGGGAGTGACCATTAAATCAACCTTTATTTGCGTTAATGATATTAAAGCTCTTTGACATTTAGTGAAAGTTCAATTTAATGACTCAGAGGCAGCATATCAGATGGGCTTTGGCTCTTGTGTTTGCTTACTCACCGTTTAAGCATTTTTGGTACAAAAACAAGAAGTGCGGGTGTGGCGAGAGGATATAGCCAGGCCCATGTCTTCCCTTTTTAAACTTTTTTTTTTCATTTTTTTTTTCAGTTGTTCTAGAAATGGGCCAAGCTAAGCCTTTGTGAGAACTTGTGCATGGAGGAGAGGGAAATCTCCTCATTTTTGAACGTGCCCTACAACACAGTGTTTGTTTAATGAGTTATAGTAAGCAGGGTTTTGTTTAAGACCTGCCTGTTCTCAGAGTTTTGTTATTTAGGTCAGGTGAATGCTCCCCTCAGTGAGAGTCTCCCTGCAGATGTGAACGATATTACCACACATCCCCTGTAGGATTGTACGATGTAGTGCAACTTGTAGCCACAGGCATTCAACAGCATAAAGCAGCAACATTTATCTGTTTTCAGCTGTATGTATGTCTGACTCAAATGTGTTTGTGTTTCTGACTACCTGTGTCTGTGTCTGTCTCTCTGTGTCTGTCTCTCTGTGTCTGTGTGTGTGTGTGTGTGTGTGTGTGTGTGTGTGTGTGTTTCGTCTGCCTGCATATGCGTGTGGTGTCACAGGCTACCAGGTCCTGGCTCCAGCTGCCTACTACGATCAGACCGGGGCGTTGGTGATGGGCCCTGGGGCACGCACGGGCCTGAGCGGACCGGTCCGGCTGGTGCAGACGCCCCTCCTGATCAACCCCGCCGCCGCTCAAGCCGGTAAGGACCCCTGAGGCTGTCCAGAGAGCTGCCTGCCTGTTTTTTACTCTGACTCATAATATTCCCTCTGTGCTGTTGGGATCCACACCCTTGGCTGTCGACGCCAGATCAGATTGAGCAAAAAGGTTTTTTGTTTTTTTGTTTTTTTTTGTTAATGTGGGAATGAAAGTAGACATCACAGGCCTGTTGCGGTGAAGTCATGGAGGAATTTTCAGGGCGGCTTTGAACACACAGCACACACTTGTTGGAGGTGCACCTTGACTCGATGTAATTGGCAGTTAGTATAGTTCCAAATAGCCCACCAAATGGACTCTTTGGCTTCCAATAACACCAAGTACAACTGTGGCACTGTAATGACCGAACCCTTACTGTTTCTGTCTGAAGGCTTTTTCTTACAGAATGAAGTCAAGGTGTGCCTCGTTCTTCATGTTCGTTGCTATGTGTGAGGGTTGCAAAGGTGTCCATGTTCTTAGCTGTGCCATCGGATGGAGTATTGGATGCCAGCTGATTGCCACTGCTGTGTGTCCTCGTTTTTACCCCTCCTCTTAACGATCAATCTTTTCTCTCCACTTTCCCTCCATTCCCATCTCTCTCTTTTTCTCTCTGTCTGTCTGTCTGTCTCTCTCTCTGTCTGTCTCTGTCTGTCTGTCTCTCTCTGTCTGTCTCTCTCTGTCTCTGTCTGTCTCTCTCTCTCTCTGTCTCTCTCTCTCTCTGTCTCTCTCTCTGTCTCTCTCTGTCTGTCTCTCTGTCTGTCTTTCTCTCTCTGTCTCTCTGTCTGTCTGTCTCTGTCTCTCTCTCTGTCTGTCTCTGTCTCTTTCTCTGTTTCTCTCCATCTCCCTCTCTCTCTCTCTCTGCAGCCGCTGCGGCGTCCGCCTCCGGCTCTGGCAACAGCATGTCCGGCCCGGCCAACGGCCTGTACCGCTCCATGGGGTGCCAGCAGCCCCAGCCGCAGCAGCCCCAGCCCCAGCAGGCCCCTCCGCCACCGCCGCCCCAGTCCAGCGGCCTGCCCTCCAGCTCCTTCTACGGCTCCGGCTCGGTGGCGCCCACCTCCCAGAGCAGCTCGCTCTTCTCCCACACCTCGGCCGCCCCGCCGCCTCCCCCGCCACCCAGCTCCTCGCTGGGCTTCAGCGGCACCGGAGGCTCCCTGGGCGTGGGCCTCGGCTCGGCACTGGGCGGCTTCGGATCCTCAGGTGAGTTGTGGAGTGTGTGGGGGGGTGGGAGTGGGGTGCGTACGGTTGGTTTTTAATCTATGTATAAGCTGTGTAAGTGTGATACGAATCGAATTTGATACGATTCCAATGCGTGTACAGTTGGATTAAACTCATTTATGTGCACGCAGTGTGTGAAGCCCAAGACGAATTTCCCCTTTGGGAACAATAAAGTATACTTTACTTATGTTATGTAACTGGATTAATTTGGGGGAGGAATTGACAAGGAAAACACAACAGCTTTAAAGTATTATAATTATATAGATAAATGTACATTATAATTAAAGTTTCACCTCATGAATTTAAAGGGGATTTTATTGAATGACTGAATGAAAATTATTATTATTTTTTTTTAAGGAGTGACTTAAATTTTACCAGTAAGAGGCTATACTAACTTCTTTGGCTCTTCGCTCTTTCCTTCTCCATCCTCCCTTCTTTCTTCTTTCCTCCTTTCCTGCTCCTCCTCCTCTCGGCAGTGGGCAGCTCCAGCAGCAGCAGCGCGTCTCGCCGCGAGTCCCTGCTGCCCAGCTCCGACCTGTACAAGCGTGGCGGCGGCAGCAGCCTGACCCCCATCGGCCAGCCCTTCTACAACAGCCTGGGCTACTCCTCCTCCCCCAGCCCCATCGGCCTGACCCCGGGCCACTCCCCGCTCA
>CM059282.1:19749525-19862025 GCA_030347295.1 Setipinna tenuifilis
TTTAGTCCCATGGTGTTAAAAGATATTAGAAGATATCTGAAAATCCTGGCTGCAGATAAAATTAGTGATCTGCTGAAAGCAGCTGTTTGCCAGCTACCTGTTCTTTTTATTTGCATGAATAAGTGTTTGTTTATTGCCCCCCGTTGTTTACGTTTGTGTCCTCCTCCTCCTGTCTGGCAGGTATTTGTGCTGTCCACCCACCCGTATGGGTGCCGGGTGATCCAGCGCATTCTCGAGCACTGCACCCAGGAGCAGACCCTGCCCATCCTGGAGGAGCTGCACCAGCACTCTGAGCAGCTGGGCCAGGTAAGCAGCACTACTCCAGCCCCAGGCTTCACCTCCACCCAGCAGGCCTCACTGAGTTGTGGGATCGGGGCAGGGCGGTGAGGGGTGGGGAAGGGCAGTCCTGAACCCTCTAAGCATTTAAATCAAAAACACGGGTCTTGCACAGCACCCATTCAGACGTGAGTGTGCCAGTGTGTGTGCGCTACGCCCTAGATTGCATGTCTGCATGATCTTCTCTTTTTTTTGCTTATTACAGTCTTTTTTTTTTTTTTTTGGTCATGTGTTGCTGTTGGCTATCCATTTGTACATTTAACTGTCTAGGTTGTTGCCTTGTGTTGAATCCACCATTGTGCTTAGATGAAGTGTGTGTGTGTGTGTGTGTGTGTGTGTGTGTGTGTGTGTGTGTGTGTGTGTGTGTGTGTGTATGTGTGTGTTCATGCTGCCCTAGTGGCGTGTGCCATGTGCACTCTGATAACCTGGATGATGACCCCCCTACCCCCCCACCACCCCCACCCCTCCCCACCCCTTCCACCCCACTTATATTTCATCTAGAAGTATCAAGGCGTTTCATTGGAGATGACACACAAAACATATCATACAGGGTCCAGCGATGCGCTCTTCAAGGTCAGAGCAATGCACCTCCCCTCTTCCCTTCCACACTTCCTCCTCCTCCTCCTCTTCCTCCTCACAAAGTCGCCATGATGCAGTTTCCCTGTCTTTGTGACCTTCTCACAGCTGTTTTCTCTGTCTTAACACATAGAGGTCGTCGCACTCTCCTCCTCCTCTGCTGGCTTTCTGTCCTCAGCCTCCTCACACTTTCCAGACACTACACACACACACACACACACACACACACACACACACGCACGCACACATGGGCACACGCACGCACACATGGGCACACGCACGCACACATGGGCACACGCACGCACACATGGGCACACACAAACATGGGCACACACAAACATGGGCACACACACACAAACCCATGCACGCACGCGCGCGCACACACACACACACACACACACACACACACACACACACACACACACACACAAACCCATGCATACACACACAAACCCATGCATACACACACAAACCCATGCATACACACACACACACACACACACACACACATATATATGCACACACATACTGTACTGTTGTACATTACACTCACATATTGCAGCAGTTTTTTGTCTGCTGTCGTTGGTTATGCAACTTCCTCTTTCCTCCCCTAGAGGACAGAGTGACCAGCTCCCCGCCCACCCCACCCCCACACACCCCTCTATCCCACCAGCCCTTCTTATCCCAGACACACACTCACTCTCATCCTTTTCTTCCCTCTTTTTTTTAACACTCTTTAAGGCTTATTTATTTGCAGATCGCTGGCATGCTTAATCTATTATTCATTTTTTTAAATTATTTTAATTATTTTTTTTTAACTCTACCTTCCCTGTGTCCCTTCCTCTTCTCTGTCGTTTGCCCCTCTGCGCACTCTGTCCGTCTGGAATGCTTCATAGGAATAATCCCCAGAGCATTTGTGTCCCAAGTGTTGGACCAGCAACATTGACTTCAGTGTGCTTGTTTGCAGTGTGCTAGCCCGGCTAATCGTAGGTCGTAAATGGTACGATGGGGGGGGCGGGGGGCTCTGAGTCCTACAAACGGTTGAGCTTTATTTATTTTTCTTTATCTTTATTCATTTTATTTATTTATTTATTAAATAAAGGGAGTGCTCCAAACCCAAGTGTTTTTGTATTGTTAGTTGTCTTTAATGGGCAAGGGTACCCTTTTGATTAAAATTAGAACGTTTTTTTTTTTCCGCTAGAAACAAAGTTTTGCAAATTGGCACGCTATTAAAGCCACATGGCAGTCGAATGTTGGTGCGTCTGGACCTGAATGCGCTTGGAATGATTGCTGGGGTGAACGAGGGCACACTCTCTCTCTCTCTCTCTCCTAGTTCTGAATCTGCTCCAAAGGTCAAATGGGTGTTATAAAGGGAGCGGTCATGAGAATTGTATAGTAGGTCAGGCTTTTGGAATTTTATGGCTGTATGTTAAGTTTATATGTGTAAAAGTATATGTGGTTGATGAATATATTTTGTTTTGTACTGTTTGTGTTGTGCATGTTGCCCATTGTGTGGATTTAATCTGACTAGCATAGCATTGCATTCTGTATGGCTTGTAAAGGCCAGTTATCACACATCCAATGAGATGAGAAAATGTGTTTTAAGAGGGGGTAGCAAACATACAGAACATTAAATTTAGAATGTAGCACGTTTACATTAGAAATATTTGCCACCTAACTTCTCATCTGATTATCCTGGATGGGTGTGCACTGGCCTTCATACTTAAGCAGAGTTGAAATCACTTTGTAATCACATTTTAAGATGTAAAAATCAGCCACTTTCTCACATTGCCTTGGAATATGTTGATGCGTAGAAACAAAACACTCTGGCATCTCACATATTCACCAGCGTCCTGTAGTTGTATCAAATTCAGTCTGCTTGAGCTGTGTTTTGATCCTGCCCATCTCTCTCTTTCTCTTTCTGTTGCTCTTTCTCCATCTCTCTATCGCCCTCTGTCTCTCTCTGTCTCTCCCTCTATTGCTCTCTCTGTTGCTTTCTCTCTCTCTCTGTCTGTCTCTCTTCCTCCCCCCCCTGCCTCCTCACAGGATCAATACGGTAACTACGTCATCCAGCACGTCCTGGAGCATGGGCGGCCTGAGGACAAGAGCAAGATTGTGGCGGAGGTGCGCGGCAAGGTTCTGGCCCTCAGCCAGCACAAGTTCGCCAGGTGAGAGTCTGTCTGTCTACCTGTCTGTCTGCCCGTCTGTCTGTCCTGTTCATCCTGTCTGGCTTGACTGTATGGCAGCTGTTCCCTGCCAAGTAGTGCAGCAGGTGTTTGTTACAAGGACTGTTTATACTAATGACTGTTCTCTGCCAAATCGGAGGTCTTGGTGGTGTGTTCATGAAACGGCTTTCAACTACTATGGCAACTACTGTTAGTTTGAATTGCAATTTTAGATTAAAAAATGAGGAATGGTGCAGCCTACCAGATGCAACCATCTTACACACACAGTGCTGGCAGAGTAAAAACCAAGCTTGTCCATATGAGCTGCTGAAATTGATAGAAATGGGCTTTTGCAAGCCTGCACAGTCATGGCTTGATGGTGTGTTGCTAAGGCTGGCTTTGACGGTGCTTAATCTTGCCATCAGAGGAATAAGTCACCAGGCAGGTTGTAGTGCTGCGTTGCTTGCTACTCGTGACTTGCATCACTGGGTGGAGAAGGGCAGTAGGGTCTAGGGTGGCGTCTTGTAGTTGGTTTAGAATCACGATGCAAGGAGCCTGACTTTGCTGTGCCGTACTGTTTTTGCAGGTGTTGTAGTCAGAAAATAAAAAAATGCAGAAGAGAAGGTTATCTCAATAAATTATGATGCAGAGCTTTACTTGTACTTAATAACATCTGAATCAAAGTACACCTGCACAGCACAGCTGTGCAACTTCAAAAACAAAAAAAGAAGAAAGGCACACAAGAATGTTTTCCACTTTACTCAGCACTGTTATAAGTACTGAAGCATGCGGTGTCAAAACTTCAACTTTGTACTGAGAAGAACATGTTCAAGAGAGTGCAGGTCTAAAAATAAGCGATTGCCATGAAAGGTGGTTTGTTGTTTGATGCACTGGCCATTATGGTTTGGAATTGTCAGTAGACATCTACTGAGTGTGTCTTTAATGTAAAATAATTTTCACCACAGTTTTTAAATCAGGCTGCAGACCTAACTGAGCAAAACAGAATATGGAACAGCGAAGGAGTACAATAATGGCAAGCAGTAGTCTGCTAATATGCTAACTCCATTGGTAGACATTGCCTATAAGTCCGTCATCAATATAACCCATCCTCTGTCATAATAGATTAATGGTCAACCAGCTGAACAATAGGCCTATTATGCAGTGTGCATTTACCAGAAAAGAGTCTCTGACGCATCTTGCAGGCATGAAGCTGTGATGGATCTCCACCAAAACAGCAATTTTATGTCAAAGAGCTTGGCAGAGGATATTTTATTTTAGGTAACTAGTTATAGTTACACTTTATTTTACGCTTCCTTTTTTTTAGTGTACCTACATATAAGATGTAACATTTTATGTACTTACACGGAACATACCTAACATTCACCCTTACCCTGTGGAACAGTGTAAGTATATAATATTGCACATTTATTTCACAGTCCTGCTACATCAATTAGGTACAGTGTAACAAAGTGTGTAACAAGGTGTAACCATATTGTCTTTCAAAGTAATAGCCAATAGCCACTTTCTCCACTTCTTTATATGTCCCTTGTTAATGTAAGTGCAAGTGCCAGTAACAAATGGAGGCTCATTTTAACACTGTCGGAATTGTGTGTGTAAGATGGCTGGATCATGTAGGCTGCACAATTCTTTTATTTATTTATTTTACCTAAAATTGCCATTGAAACTAATGCAATCGGCTGATTTCAGACTGGGCAATCTTGCAGCCCACAACTGACTGTTCCTGTCTTCCTCTGTTTGTGCAACAGTGAAGCTCACTTTATCAGGAGCGCTACACTACTTTTGCAGTTGACATGCTCACCAATCACAAGCGGCTACTTAACTTTAAAATATTCAAGTGAAAAATGAATATTGTATGAAAGAGTATGAAAAATGGCAATTAAATATTCCCCCAAGTCATGCAGTCCTATATAATAATCTTGACCCCAGTGTAAATTGGTACAAGCACTTGTACTCCCTCTGGAAGATGAACTTCTCCAGTATGCTTCGACATGTTCGTAGAAGTCAAACAAACAGTCATTCCGCAGCCATCTTGCACCAAGACGCAGACAGAGTGAAAACAAGGCACATACAGTAGGCTGTGACTATGTGGCTTGTTTAAGTGTGTTTGTGTCTTGTTCTTGAGTCGGAAGCAAGACTACATATCAAATGATAGACAGTGATGATTTAATCGAAAACACAAGGTAATTCTGCACATAAGGAGAGAATTGAGCTTTCCTGACAACAAACCAAATTCTAACATACTATTGTTTGAGAGAGCACTTAGAAATGATGGTATGGAAAACCTAAAGTGCTAAGTCTAGGCAATCATCCTATGTTATTTCCTATATTTGTATAGCACATACAAGAGCATACAAGATGTAGCTCAAAGTGCTTTGAGCACTTGGCAGTTTGGCAGGAAAAAAAACACAAGGCAGCATTTGTTGCGGATTGATGGCGCAGAGAAAGTTTGTTTGGGCGCTATTGACCGTTCCTGCTTGTGTCCATAGGGGTGACAGGGGTGAGGGGAAAAACTCCCTGATATATTGTCCTATATTATTTTAACTGAGTTGAGTCTCTCGCAATGCCCCCCCTCTCTTTTCTTAGCAACGTGGTGGAGAAGTGCGTGATCCACTCCTCCCGTGCGGAGCGGGCACTGCTGATCGACGAGGTGTGCTGCCAGAAGGACGGTCCCCACAGCGCCCTCTACACCATGATGAAGGACCAGTATGCCAACTACGTGGTGCAGCGCATGATCGACATGGCCGAGCCCGCCCAGCGCAAGATCATCATGCATAAGGTACAAACTGACCGACACCTTTTACATTACATTACATTACATTGCATTGCATTGCATTTGGCAGACGCTTTTATCCAAAGGAGGACATAAGCTGACAGAGGTGTAGAGGGACACTGGGTAAGCAGACAACCAGGGAGGTGCATGTGTCTGAATAAGTTTCCCGGAGCAGGGACACTACAGACATATGTACTCCCATATAGGGACAGAGAAAGAGAGTTGGTTTAGTGGTTGTTAGTTTTGTTAGGAAGGGAAGCACTCTTGGAAGAGAAGGGTTTTTAAAGGTGGGGAGGGATGTTGCTGTTCTTGTCGCAACTGGTAGGTCGTTCCACCATTTGGGGACAACCACCTAACGCAACACAATGTATAGCTCACACTCAGGGCATTGTTGCCACGCTGTGTCTAATTTAGAGCAAGAAAGTAAGAAGTCCTGCAAGGTATTTTGTTCCAGCCATTTAGTACAATACGTCAGTCTCGGTAGGGTGGTAGGGTAGCTAGTAAGGTGGATTAATGTAATGGGTTCCTAAACGTTTAACTGCCCTTTACCCCTTGACCTAACAAGCACCGCCTTGCACCATGGCCAACTTTCTATGAATATTTTTGCATTATTTATTGCTGCATAAACAAAATGTAAACACATTGTGTGGTACATAACAATGCACTGGCAATTGGGTTGTGTTGGAGATAGCTCAGATGCAAGAGCTTTTTTCCCCAAATAGTCTTATCTGTGTGCTGGTGAGAGCTGAGAATGTGTTCAGATTTATTTTGTATCCCACTCTAGAATTGATGTACCGTAAGTACCCGGTTTTACCATCATTGGGCTGATTTTAGTCAAATCATATGCTTTAAGTGCATAGGCAAAACCAATAAATGGTGGGACTTATTACTTTGCTATGTTGATGACGCATGCATGTAAAATAGAACAGAATGCTTTTATTGATATTGTAGCTGACAAATGGGGCCTAACACAGCTGCCCTCAAAGTTTACAGACGTGTGTTGGTGTACATCAGGAAAAGAGTACTAGTTTGCTGATATTCTTTTTCTAATGCATTACTGAGAAAATAGTATGTGTAACTAAGTGATGTCAGTGTTGGTGAAAACTTGAGTGTGATGGGTTGGTCTCTCTTGCTGTCTCAGATCCGGCCCCATATTGCTACCCTGCGTAAGTACACCTACGGGAAGCACATTCTGGCCAAGCTGGAGAAGTACTACATGAAGAGCGGCTCGGACCTGGGCCCTATCGGGGGTCCCACCAATGGCCTGATGTAGGCTGACGCCCATCCCCACCCCGTGAGTCCCCTCCTCACGCCCACCCCCCCCTGTAACCCCACTGTTGCCCCCCCCCCTCCCTTCTGGCTACTAGCTCCATAAAGGTGCACTCAACTCAGCTGGGTCCCTCTAGACACCCTCACATGCTCCCCCTTTTGGGGGAATTACCAAAAAAAATAAGATGAAGAGGAGGAGGAGGAGAAGGAGGAGGAGGAAGAAGAAGAGATAAATATATATATATAAATAATGAGACAGAGAAAGACGACTTCATAGTGCAGTGAGGTTCGACCGTAGCCTCCGTGCTTGCCCCGGCGCAGTTCTCCGTCAAGTTCACTAGGGGGCGCACAGTCTGCAGGCCATCTCTGGGTAAAGCACAACTAGCCCTTGTTTATGATGTAATTGATGTAACTGACTGGTTTTTCGTATATACGTATATATATATATATCTTGTACATTTTTTTTTTACCTTGTAAATTCTCTGTAGAAAAACATATAAAAATTTGCTGAAATTTACAATTCTTACAATTTACACCAGCAAGTGACTTTATAAAGCCAAACTGAGTGATCCTTTTTAAAAATGATATTAATTATTATAATTATTATTTTTTGTTTTATTTTTTAGTACCCATAACTCTTTTACTAGCAGCAAGTGGTTAACTCATCGGTAGACCTCACCGGCCCCCTACGTTTTAGGCAGTGGTACTAATGCCAAAGCAGTTGTTGATTTTTACAAAACAAAATCAATGATCCTAACCTTCATTTAGCATATAATTTTTTTTGTTTTTGTTTTGTTGTTGAGTTTTGGGATTAGATGGTTAGCAGTGACTCAGCTAGCCCGCAAACGCTCCATCTCTCATGCCATCGAGTTAGTCACCAGGAACATGTTGTGACCGGTTCGCAGAGCTTTGCTTGGTACAGATTCAGAGTTTGCTCAGAGGCACACCTGGGCTTGTAGGCCTCAGCCCTTCCTCTGATTTCCTCTTTTCCTTTCTTATGGAGTAAGACTAAGATAACAAAAAAAAAAAAAAACATCAGACTGCAGCTCCTTGACAACTGATATTTTTGGCTTTTTTTATTCTTGTTCCTTGTTCTTTCTTTTCCTTTTTGGCTTTCTCTATTTATGAATTTTTCTCAAACAAGGAGAGGAAATGGGTGTGAGGTCACATACACACCACCCCCGCCGCACACACACACACACACACACACACACACAATGGGCCACTTTTGTTAAACATACAGCGCTCTCTGTTTTTTTCTTTTTGCTTTCGTTTTCCTGTGTGTGTTCTCTTTTACAGTCACCACTCCCACAGGTGCTCATGGCCACATGAATTAAGTTCCGAGCCACTGGCTTGAAGTGGCAACCAGAATTCACTTTTAAGTTGCTTTACGAGAGCCGAGCCTTAGACCAGAGTCGTGTATCGGTAGGTCATTTCTTTTTTCTTTTTTTTTTTTCTTTTTTGTTCTGTGACCCGACAAGACCAGTGTTTTTCCATCATTACTCGAGGGCGGGGGTGTTTGGGGGCGGGTGGTGGGTGGGTGGTTGGGATCAACAGGGGGCTGTAGGACGGGGGAGGGGAGGGGAGGGGTGGGGACTGGTTTACTGGGGATCGCTGGCATGCCGTGTCTGGATTTAATGCTAATGGAATGATATATAATTTTTTTTTCCTTCATCATGTCTGTGGAACATCTATCTGTCGTAGTTATTTGAGATGAACACTGCCCTAGAAAAACGGTATGTTTATGTACTGAAATCATCTCTTTACATAGTACTAGTTTAGGCAAAAATGTATAGCATCTTTATGTACAAGTAAATATTAAAGATATTGTTGCTTTTTTCGGGGATTGGGTGGGGGAGGGGGGGCCGGGGCTGGGATGGCGCCTTCCACACCCAGAGAGGAGAGAGCGAGAGCAAGAGGGACACAGGGAGGACAGTAGGGGTGACAGGGCAAGCAGGAACTTTTTTTTTTTCGTGGATTGTGATGGGCTCTTTCGTCTCCCTTTTGTGAGGTCGTTTTTTTCTTTTTTCTTTTTTTTTTTTTTTTTTTTCTCCTTTAATATTATTATTTCATGCGAGCATGCTCACTTGAGCCAAACGAATTGATGGCAACTTCGGCGAAGGTTTTTTTCGAAGGTTAATTTTTTTTGAGGCGGGTGCCGGCGAGGAAGCATTATTTCGGCGACGATTCCGTCTGAATATGCAAGTTCTGCAGAGTGGGGGCGAGGGGGTGTCTGGAAGGGCTACTGTCAAATGCTATACAACTCTTCTGTAATGCTAGTATATTAATGGCTTTTCGTTTTTTGCTTCTTATGAGTAAATGTAGAATACATGTAGTATATGTGCAGTTAATAAGTGTAAGTTTATTAGTTTAAATAGGAGAAGAAAAAAATCAAAACTAGTTGTGATGTTGGACAGGCCTTGCTAAACATAGTAGTGATGCTTTTATTTCGTCTGTACAGTTGTACATTTGTAAACGTTTATGCTGTAAATGGGATGTCTTTTACACTTTTGGGGAAGAAAAAAAAGCAAAAATGTGCATTTTTGATGTGTGTATATTCATCACTCCTTTCCCCTTGATTATAATGTATACAGATTTTTTTTTTCTTTTGATCAAGTGTTATTTTAAAGGACAAAAAAGCAAATCTTTTATGGATTCACAATCGGAACATGGTCTTTTGTTTTTAAAAAATCTGTTTATTGGAGATGGTCAGACACTTTGTACAAGAGCTTGTAACATCTGTTGATATTGTCATTTTGACGTGTGACAGTTTAAAAAAATGAGGGGAGATAAATTACAGTGAATGAAATAAACCATCAATGCTCTGTACTCTGAAGATAAAAAAAACATAACTAGAACTGGGCTGTTCATAGTCCTATCTGCTACCATGGAAACTTCACAGGACACGACAATTATTTTTGTACAGAAGAGTGCTGTATTTTGGAACAGCTCCTTACTTGTAAGCGAAAGAAATGTAAGATATTGTCAATGATTATAAATATGAACATATGGGTTTTGTCACACTGTCAAAGTCATGTACATTTTCAGGTGGCCTTATGTACATTTCCAGATGTTAGATGAAGAGGAAAAAAGAACTCATTTTTTTGGAAGCAGAATTGTGACTATGTATGATTAAATTGTTCTTCTAACATTTGAATTTCGTTGCTTCTTCATTATGTGTCCCGTGTTGTGTTCATCTCTGCTACACCAATGAAAGAAGAGCACTGTCCTGTGCGTTGGCTTCATCTAAAAGCTTGTCAAACACTAGTTCACTCCTGTGGTGTGAAACTGAGACGGTGTACACAATACTTGGTGTTGGGTCATTTATAAGGTCACCTCTCAGTTACCAGTTAGTCCATAGGCTCCAAATGTGTGCTTCAAGACATGGCACAAAAACAAGTGTTTTGGAGTATGACTTTATAAAAGAACTGGGGATGATTTGGTTTTCTGTGAAGTAAAAAAAAAAAAAGGCCATCTTAAGTTCAGGGCTTGATAAATTTGGAAATATGTCTAGGCAGACAAATAGTTAAGTTAGTCACCAGGAACGTCAGTTTCTAATTCACTCATACTCTTGCAAAACACATTCATAACCACATCAGGTTTTCCAGCCCGTCTGTTATTTTCCAAGACTAACTTCCTGATTTCTCAAGCGCATGGACCAATCAGAGGGCTGCTACAACCTGGTGAGAGTGTGCCAGTGAAGATTACCTGTAAAAGAGGAAGGCACTGCTCATTCGCCACAGGCGGCTGGTGTGTTGTGACCTAAGCAGCAGAAGAAGTCTGAAGTCCAAATCAGAACGCCACGATGAAAGCTTCGTGGTTGGCCGCATGGTTGCTCTTGGCAGGCCTCAGCTTACACCTCGGGGACACGGTGAGTTACTCCAGGAGCCAAACATGCTACACCTGTGCGACCTGCTTCATTCGTGAAGAGTGTTGTTGGTTAATGTGTGCGATTTGTACATGTTAAATTAATACAAGATAGACTGGGCCGTAAAATGCATCAGCGTATAACTTTTGCACAACTGTTATGATCATTTCTATTGGGATCAGAGTTTAATCCATCTGTGACATGGAAAAGTACAGGTGTGTCATGGTTTTGTGGGTTAAGTATGATTAATGCAGCCCCGTGTAAGCCTTGTGAGTTACAGGTGACAGGTTCATTTGTGTGGTTAATAGTACAAACAGGCATGACCCAACTTGTGGACTAGCTCAAATTACCTTGTATGTGTTTAGACAAACATTTGCATTCTGCGTTAATATTTTTTTGAAAAATTGTCCACTGAAGGGGTCTACTGTATGATTTCTGTGCAGATTTTTTTCCATGAACTTATGCTGCACACAAACCAAGCCTGCACTTTGTCTAATAAGCACTGAAATGTAATCTTCCGAGAAGATGCTTGTATTTAATCTATATATTCTGTATATGGTGTTTCTTTTAAGTACTTGTAAGAGACCCTCTGAAGGAAAATAAACATAACAGTATAGCTATAGTAATAGTAGGCTACATTTTTTTTTTCAAAGTGTGCATATTTGCCATTTGTCATCCTTTTGAAAAGCTGTTGATTGCGCAGATCTGGTCTTTACACACCTGTCGTAGACAGATTCACAGACAGCTTTTTGCGAGAACTGGATAAGATAAGGGCACCTGTCCCAATCAAAGTCCGTCACAAGTAATACTCCAACCATACCAACATAAAAGGTTCTCAGAAACACAAATGTTTATGGTTGTGTGTGTGTGTGTGTGTGTTTGAGTGTGTGCGCACACATTCGCAGGAACCTAGATTTGGTTTGGACTGTTGTTTGTGGACCTAGTGGTCACTACCACATTTGTTATGAGTCCCATTTTTCACACTCATCCAATAATTGCTCTCAGTGACTCATGCAGATGAAGTCATGAAAAATTAACTGTCAAGGTGTTGTACACCTCTGTTGAAATCATACATTGGCATCACCACCCAAATAACCAAATGATTGGTCTGTTTTCAGCTGTTTAAGTGGACAAATCACTTTATGTAAGATATGGTGATGTCTGTTTCCTTTATTTGGGGGCTTAGCCAAAATCTAATAAAACATTCAATCTTTTTTCCTTCCCTGTTTAGAAAAAACAAATCTGTGGGTGTAACATCTTGGCAAATATTTCAATGAGTAGTTCCACCTTTTGACGCGGAACATGTGGTTTTCTGTGGAAAAGGTTATCTGTAATACTAGAAAAACACTTGAGGGAATCTGTGTCCTCTGATGATGACATGTACGACTGACCAAATATGAGTTCTACAACATAAGGTGTGAAGGTATAACTAGCCTTGAGTTGCTTAACGTCAAGTTTTAAAGAGTTAAAATGTTATACAGGATTTAATTACCTGGGTGTAAGCCAGACTGTTTTTTTGCGATGTGGTACACCTGACCTTTTCTTACAACAAAAAATCCAACTTGTTCTAACAAGTATCCAGAAACTTCTGACCTTTGTGTGTGTGTGTGGTTTTCATAACTTTTCATAACATGTTGCTTCTGGTAACACCTGCTACCATCAGCCATCCTTTTATACTAAACCGTGTGAAAGATTGGCAAAAAAATGAACAATGAATCACCAAAAATGAATTACCATCACACATTTGTGTCATGTAGTCATTAAATTCACTTTTTGGGGTTTTTTTGTCAGATGTACCTCAGCATAGAAATCTTCCCCATAGTTTTTTTTTTTAGCAGTACTGCAGTTACTGTTGGTGCCACAGAAGGATGTGCTGCCAGGTAACAGCTGGTGTCCATGTCTACAGTTATTTTCACTGTAACACTTTTTCACGACACCAGCATAACTGGCTGATGATTTATAACAGGGTGTTCTAATCACTTTAGTCTCAACTAGGCCTACCACCTGCTGCCTTGTGTTTCTATTTGTTACTCTAAACGGCTCCTTTATTTTTTATTGACGTGAAAAAAGATGTAGCCTACTCATCCTGGTATTAGTCATGTCTCCTCGGGTTAATGTTTAAGTTCAGACATGTAGCTAGGGTAGGGCCTAATGTTTGACACAATCATTGGAGCCAAGTACACACAGAGCAAAATAAAGTAGACAAAGAGAGGGATGGTGGGGGCAAAGAAATACATTACTGTTATGGTTACTCTGTGTTCTTTGTTGAGCCAGGACAAGGACCTGTACACTTTTTATTTAGCACGTAATCCAATGGCTCAACTAAACAACACATTGGGCAGTGAAGTATGACACTTGTGCTTCGATGACTCACACTCCGTCACTAAGACAGTTAAAGACAGTTACCAGATCACTGGGAGAGGCTGCGGTAAAAAGCAGGAGGTGTCTCCCTCCTGACTCTCCTTTGCTCCTGCATGGATTTACATAGCTGACGAACGAGTCAGTGATTAGTCATCTAATTCATCTATAAAATGGAGAATCGGCCGAGAGGTGAGCCCTTTTAGCGCAATCATTTCCTGGAGTGTTTTTGTGACGAAACAACGCACGCCTGACTAACAGGAGATTATTTGTTTACCTGGCAACACACGATAGGGAAAACACATTGTGGTTACACGGGTGTGGGATGAGGATCGGATTACAGTTCAGATTGTGAAATTTAAGAGGGAGGGAAGGTTTTGCCCTAAAACCTAGTAACTACTTGGGGTATACACAAAACCTTAACCTTAACTTAACCCTAATAACCCATAACCCATAGTTCCCTAAGTGTAGAAAACGTTTTCATAACTCTAAAACAAGTAGCTAGACAGAAAAACCCAAACATAACCTTATAACTAGTAAGATAGTTACAAAAACCTTGCAAATGCCAACAGTGCAGCTGGCACTGCTAAGAGCTTTCTTACTAGCTGACTGGTCTTTCCTGGCAGTGCGTTTCATCAAAAGCTTTTCTTAGATTATTTGTGATTTTAATACATAGCATAGCCTGTGGGAATAATGTGTGTAGGCCTATTTGTCTTTCATACAGTTATGTGTCATCAAAATCATTTTTGGCTGATGTCATAACAAAACTAGTGTCCTATTAAGGCACTCCAAAAAGTAGTACATTTATAGTAGTCGTGCTGTTGTTGAATTCAAAAGTTTCCATTTGAAAGAAAAAAACATTTCACAGGAATGACACACACACACACACACACACACATTCCTGTTCCAATGGCAACTTTGATACGGCAGACTGAGAGAGACAATGGTAGCAAAAATCAAGGAACAAGTTTTAATTACAAGGATCGAACACTTCGAATGAAAGACAAAAAGGTTCACATGAAGATTCACCCACAATTCTACAATGTGCACAAGTCCAAAAAGGCAATGGTCTAGTGAGAGAGATGCCAATGTCAGAGTTTAAGTATGATTTCAGCTTGGTGGGAGAAAGGGCTGATTGCTTGGGCCAACTCCTATGCACCACATTGACTGAATCAGTAGATAATGCTGGCTATCCTAGTCAGCACTATCCTGGTGAAAAAGAACAGTTGTCTGACACAAAGGACACAAAGAGTAAGGAACACTGCAGCTGTGTAGACATACAGTCCTTGAAGATCTCTCCATTATCTCCATAGTCATAGTATACACCTAGACAGAACAGAGTCATGCCATACACAAAGGCAGGAGTGGCTAATTTAATTGTGGAAGTCTATAATTCTGAAGGGAGAACATAAAAAGAAACACATGTATGGCATTGACATATGTAATGTATGAAGTAACAATACATACAAGCATTTTTCACCTGTCTGTATCAGGTGTTCAGTATAGGGTGTTTACAACTTCTCCTAATCCATTCTGCTCTGCCCAGAGCACTATCAAGAGCTGTAACAGATCTGAATAGATCTGAAACAGCGTACATCTGCCAGAGTATCTTACCTGAACTATTTCTACTCCTTGGCAGAGCTCTGTTCCTCTTGAGGATATGGATGGGTCAGGTGATGAAGATAACGATAATGATGACGATGGTTCAGGTTCCGGGTCGTGGTCAGGGGACGGTTCAGGTAAGAAACCTGGTGTGAAAAATCCATGGCAGCATTGTAAATGATAACATTGGGTTCATGAGGACATTGGGGTTTTGGAGTTTGATGAAGAATATTTGTTCTTGCTTTTAGACTATCGTGTCACATCCACATCCACCCCAAGGCTTACACCAGAAGGGGATATAATCATCCTGGGTGTCAACAGGTTTGACACGAAAAGCGAATCTTCTGTAAGTACCAAGATGAGGGAGCCATTTTTATTCTAACTACTGCGTGTATCATTGTGTGTTATAATTTTTTTTTTTTTTTTACAAATGTGTGTGTCTGCCTATGCTTAGGATGACTCGGATATTACATTTGATCTCTTACCTGTGACTGGGAATATGCCTCCTCCACAGGGGCAGGGGACTCGGAGTTTTTTGGAGGACAAGGAAACTCTTGCAGGTAAGCTGCTTTTGGTACCATGCTGCTAATGCTGTATGGTAGCTCTACGGTTATTACAACTGTTATAAGCATTGAGAGAAAAGAGACACCTCTCTCTCTTTCACTCTCTCTCTCTCTCTCTCTCTCTCTCTTGCTCTCTCTCTATGTAGGTGTGTTTGTGTGTGTGTGTTTTCTCACACATTTTCCCCTTTAAATCAATGTTATACAGTATGTTTGCTGTGTTTGTTGTTTGAAGCACTGAGCTGGATGATGCCACTAGTAAGCTGCATGGCTGTAGCAAGGGTGTAGCAATTACACCTCTATTCTAGTTGTTTTGCTAAGGGTGTAGCAATTACACCTCTATTCTAGTTGTTTTGCTAAGTCACCCGGACTTAGCAAAACAACTAGAATAGAGGTGTAATTGCTACACCTATAGAATGTCTGCCTCTGAGAACAGACAAACCAATAACCTGAAAAACTTTTTCTCCCATCAGCTGTTATCAGTGGAGGAGTTGGGGCCTTGGTCCTGGCCCTTGTGCTCATTGGTGCTCTGGTGTACTTCATGAAGAGGAAAGAGAAAGCCAACTACGGTGTGGCCCAGAACACACACGTCAACACGACATATCACAAAGCAGCAACGAAAGACGAATTCATAATAGCGTAGTCCTGCCCACACTAACCATAACCAAGGAGGAGAGGTTCTCTCGCTGTCGAGAAGAAGACAAACAAACAATCCAGGGTGAGAAGGGGATAAAGAATTACAGCAGAGGAGGTGGTGTGGCCAATTGTAAGTGCAACAGAAAGAGATGGAAGTGAAAGTGAGAGAGGAAGAAAAAAGAGGGTGAAAAGGGGGAAAGGAAAGGGAGACTGGCAAACGGAGGTAAATGTATGTATGTATGAGTGTCAATAGGTGGATGTAAAATAGAAAAGGAAAAATGAAGTGACAAATTATGTGTATACAGAGGCCAGTTATAGAAAATGAAAGTATAAGACAAGACAGAAAGAGGGGAAAGATGAATGTATTATTTAATGTTTTATCCAATGCTTTACAAAACTTTTATATAGCTCTTTCTGTTCAGAGGGAGAATACTGTGTTTAGTGCCAAATGATTTTCAGGAATTTCTTTTGTTTTTATGAGTGCTGTGCCCCCCTCAGATGTTGTTTAACTTTGAGTTCCCATTTCTACAGATAAGATACTGTATTTATTACGAACATATGCATTAAAATGTGAGACAGCGTTAGCAACCTGTACAATGTCCTTTCTAAAAATGTAGCACACTGCCAAATGAACTGTTATTTCATGCTTTTCTGGAAAAAATGAAAAGATACAGAAGTTACAGAAATACATTAAAACGTGAAAAATCTGTATTCTGGTGCTTGTCATCATTTGTGTGTTTTCAGGGTTGGACTCTTGAATAATAAATGACATCACTAATGCTGTTGTTTGACAGACCTTGTGGTAGGCTGCTTAAGAGTCTTTGAGTTATTAAAAAATATAAAACTTCTTTTAGGAGCCATACGGGATGTTTCCATTAAATACAGTGCCTAAAATGATTTTGCCATTTGCAAGAGTTTACTGTAGGTCTTTTTTAGAATTATTTTTCATGACCATTTAAAAAAAATAAACTTGATACATTTTGGTATTATAACCATGGCCTAACCAACAGGTGATACAGGGTCTTTCTTGAGATATGCTGATTTTTTGACAATAACAGCAGTGAACATAACACCACGCCACTACAAATTCCATATAAATGATTTTCTGCACCTAACAGCATGATTAAAGGCCACGTTTTCTGAAATAGTGTTACCATCTTAAAACTTGTAGACCACATTAAAGTTAATGAATAATAGGCCCACATGATAAGACATCATTGTAAATGTTGGTCCAATTAATGGTGATGATTATTGGTGTGTGTGAGTGTTTTTGAGCCCAAAGGACAGGCTTGTCTATATATACTGATATAGGCTAAAGTTATGAGAATTCAGAGCTTTATAGCATTACATTTTGTGAAATCCATTGGAACATCATGCACAATAACCTACCTCCTGTATGACAGTATTTGCACTTGAGTCTCTTATGGTGATGATGACATTGCTGCAACAACACGCTATAGACTACATTCCTGTTAGATAGCAGGTATGGGTCACGACGTTTTTCACCCTAAGCTTTCTGCTTTCTGTTGTTAAAATTTGTGGAGTGTTATGTATGACGTCTGCATGCACTTCTGCAAAAAATACTGAGCAATCTATGGCAATAGCCTACATCGTCCATGTAAGGATCAGTCAGTTTGTTATTTATATCTTTAAAAGAATGCTGTTGATGGAATTTCCCAGTAGTAGCCTACTGCTGCAAGGTTTGCGCCAACATAAATGACAAGGATGGTTCTAGTCTAGCAGAGAAAATTCCAAATAGGGACGAGCCATAGACGAGCTCTGACTCCTGCAACGATCCCGCCCCTTTCCCTTTCCTTTCGGTGGCTCATCCCTGTCCACCATTGGTTAACCCGGCTGCGTGTCAAGATCGTGTTTCTGTATATTTTCTTTCATAACGTCAGTCAGGTAAGGAGGCGTTTCCGTAGCTGACTGTTGTTGATGGTGGAAGTCTTGTAGGTCGTGCTGTCTTCATGATGTTTCTCCCCAACATGCAGGGCGATATGCACTTCAAACCGAGTCGAGACAGATTCTACACGACAAGATGTTGTGGTTGCTGCCATGTTCGGACAGGAACCATCATCCTGGGGACGTGGTATATGGTATGTGATTATGGTCGGGTATGCACTTGCTAGCTGCAGAAGCCATTTAGCTTCGCAGGGCTAACGGGGGCCATCGTTAGCAATTAGCTAACTAGAAACGAGCTGTTACTATCGTGGTGTGCTTATGGTTGCTATTACAGTCAAGACCACAGCAGTTTGTCATTTATCATGTACGTGGGTTGTGCAGAAGATATGGGTAGCTAGACTTGTTGCAAAAATAACCAGCTATGTCTAGGTTAGGTGACAAGATCGCAAACTTTACTGAATTCACCACTGTACTGCAAATATATTGATGCGATGTTTGGTTTGTTGACCAGACACTAAACTCCCTTAACTAGCGTTAACTCTACTCGTTTGGATGGATAATGTTAACCCCATGTCACTAATATTTGTGGTAATACAGACAAGTGCCTATTTACATGAACTATTCTGTATTCTTGCTTGAATGGGCGATCATGATATATTTCGTCGCTACAGTGACTAACCTAACCTCACAGGCTGGGTGATACGGGTGCTGTAGTAAAATCAGTTAGCAACAGAACTAGCCAGTTTGCGTGTGTTAGCATTTCAATTGTTCACCTAACTTTATCATTCCTGAAGTCTTACAGTTATCTAGTAGGCAGCATAGAATATATATACGAAATGCACTGTACAATGTGATCCTCAAATTGTTTCATTTAACAAACGATACAAGGAACAACGGTAATGTAATTGCTATGTGATATTTATGCTAACTAACCGACGTTTGCAAGGTTATTGCCTAATGTTCGCTGATTTCCAGTGTTATATTCTTTCGATGATGGAGCTCGCGATGCCCCCAATGCAAATACCCTAGATTACAAGACAAGACAAGACAAAAATCTTCGCTGACATGCATTTCTCAGTAAAAGTTAGCCGTATTGAAGGGAGAACGACAAGCAATGCCCGTTTGGTAATTAAACGACAGTAGTTTCCCTAAAAAAACACACACAGTAGGCCAATGTCATGCTGGTGGTATCGAGGTCAGTTAAGAAAATGAGGGAGGCGAGGACAATTTCATTGACGGCCTTTGAACTGGCCGTTTGCTTAGTCCCCTGTTTGTGATGTGCTGCTGTTGGTCCACAGTGTTATACTTCTATTGCTTCCAGTGTTTCCCACGTTACGCAACAGCTGTTACAAAGGTTTTATGGGAAACTAAGCATTTTAATCCCGCACTGTGTGTGTATATGGAGCCTCTCTTTGCAGTGCACTTTCTGCAAATTGTGCTTCTGTACAGTCATGTCCAGTAATTTCAATTTAGAAAGATTATGTGTCATCATGGAACTCTGCTTCCTTTCATGCGTAACTGTCTGTAAGGCACCTGGGCCCTTGCTTAATTTTGGATGTTACTCAGAGGACATTTTTTGTGTGTGCAAACTGGTGACTTTACCTTCCATGTAGATACACTTGTACCCTTTGGACAATGTTTTATAGATTAAGTTGAGTAAAATTAGGTCAATTCACTGGAATTAATCAATAACCCCTACCCCTCAACACACAGTCTTAAATTTAATACAGTATGCCTAGCCTAGTTCTTGCCCAGATAAAGTTACGATGTGATGTAGTCCTGGAAACCTTCCCTTTCAAAGTGCTGATCATGTGGAACCTTTGTTCTATGATTACTTGCCCCTTTTTTTTTGGTCCAAGTATGTCAAAGTGGAGCCCCACCTCATATTGTTCACTTCCTTTATTGTGGTCCTAAGGATGGCCTAATCTGCTACTGCTGCTTAAAAGCGAAGTGTCTGTACTTCTCCCTCAAACTCGCCGGCAGGGCCTATGTGTCAGAGCTCAGCATGATGGAGAGCATGACTCTGCGTTTCTCACCCCTTACACGTTTGGCTAATCCTTTGGTAAAGCTGTCACATTCCAGTGTGCAGCTGGGTACTTCGGGGAAGAGTCTGGCTGGTGTCAAGAGTTCCGGTGCTGGGGAGTATTCTGAGCCCTAGAGTGGTAGACACCAGGGAGTCAGGTAGCCCCCGGCATCGGTAGCTTAGAAACAACCAATCGATATACAAACGAATTAAACTGGTGATATCTGCTGCAGCAGCTGAACAGCAAAAAAAAAAAAAACTTGACACAATATGTCAGTTCAGGTTTCACGGATAAAGTAAGAAAAGAAACCCCTGAGGAAAAGTAGGCCTTACTGTAAATAGCATTGCAGCCCAATCCTTGCCTGGTGATGTAGCCTGTTGTGCTTTTTGGCACTTGTTGGGAAGTGCTGTATTCTGAACTTCATTGGGTTTTCGGATCAGCCCTACCAACGGAAAGGGTTCGTTTTGAGCTTCTGACCTCACTGGTCTCGGGATGTGTGTCAGTATATGAACATTCGGATCAAGCGTGATCAGTTTTTAAATGTGAGGTATATTATTTTCCCTTCACATTAGTGAGCAATTTTGGTCAGCACTGGTAATTTCACATTGGCAGTTGGCCTATAAGTTGGAAGCATGCAGATTTACTGAACTCCAGTTATGATTAAAGCCTGCTGTGGTATGGGATTGACTTATAATGAAAAGCAGACCATTCATATAGGCCTGTTGGGATTTTATGAGATGACTTTGCTCTAGGAAAGGTCCTGGTTAAAGTATTTGAGATGGATTTAGCAAATCAGTGTTTTCACACATGACTGATATTTAACTGTCACTGTAAGTTTTATTGCCTTTCATTGTGAGGACATTCTGCGGTTTCTTCCTTTTGGGAGTGCAAGTGAATATAATTTATCATTTGTACTCCTCCTCTCCATCTTTTCTGTCTGCATACTTTTTTCCTTCTTTTCTTTAATTCTCTCTCTCTCTCCCTCTCTCTCTCTCTTCGTGTCTTTCTTTCTCTGTCTTTCTTCCTTTCCCTCTCCGTCTCTCTGTGCTCTCAGGTGGTGAATCTGCTGATGGGGATTTTACTGACGGTGGCTGTCACCCACCCTGAGAATGTGCCCGCTGTCAATCTGCAGTATGAGGCCATTGAGCACTACCTGGCCTCCGACAGGATGTCAGGTAAACACCCACACACACACCCCCCAAATCACACACAACTTGGACACCAGCATATCCACATACACTCCTCGGACCCCAACAGATCCACACACCCATTATAGGCCCCAGCATATCCACACACACACACACACACACACACACACACACACACACACACACACACACACATACACACACACATACACACACATACACACACATACACACACATACACACACACACACATACACAGACACACACACACACACACACACACACACACACACATACACAGACACACATACACACACACACACACACACACATACACACACACACATACACATACACACATACACACACATACACACACACACATACACATACACACACACACATACACACACACACATACACAGACACACACACACACACACACACACACACAGACACACACACACACACACACACAGACACACACACACACAGACGCACACACACAGACGCACACACACAGACGCACACACACAGACGCACACACACAGACGCACACACACAGACGCACACACACAGACGCACACACACAGAGGCACACACACAGAGGCACACACAGGCGCGCGCAGACAGACAGACAGACAGACAGACAGACAGACAGACAGACAGACAGACAGACAGACACACACACACACACACACACAGACACACACACAGACACACACAGACACACACAGACACACACAGACACACACAGACACACACAGACACACACAGACACACACAGACACACACAGACACACACAGACACACACACACTGTAGACCCCAGCAGATCCATTGGTTTTGTAGTTTAGACCCTAGCTGGCAGACCTGTGTCTTTGGGTTTGCCTTTCCATAGATGACCTTGCCAGCACTGCAGGGGAACTGTTTTGGAAGGCTGCAGTGGGATCCAAATGAATCTCTTTGTTCCTTTGAGGTTTGTCGTTCAATGCAGGACTGTGACTGTGTGAATGATTAAGGCTCTGTATTGCCTGTTTCCTTTTAAAAACACCCCATCCAAATGTTTTCATGGTGTTTTCCACAAAACAGGTGTTGTATTGATGTGATATTTGGCCCATGTTGGCACAGGTTGTGACTGAATGTGGATCAGAGCTCATAGCCATTGTTAGTGGCAGCCAGTGTGGTTGTTTACACCCACCAGGCTCACTGCTATAGTCATAAACGTGCGTGGGGGCAAAGGTCATCTCTGGATGAATGCACAGCATTGTTACAGCTGCTTTTGCCAGGAAATGCTGATGCAGAGTAGTGGGGGTGGGGGGTGGGGGAGGAGCTTACACTAAATGACTACTGACGTTATGTCTGACCTGTCTCGTCGTTGTTGTTGATGATGATGATGATCTCTTTCTGCCTGGGTCTGTGGCAAAGCTCTGGAACAGCACGTGCTGGTGTACCTTTCATTACAAGAGCCCCACACCCCTGCCAATCCAGTGTTTTAAAGTCTTTGGGTGATGATGCATGGGGTAACTTTTTAAGCAATGTTGCCAGGCAACAACATGATGGGCTCTTAATTTTCTGATGGGATGATGGTAAAACGTTGCCTGCTACTGATTCAAATTCTCCTGATTAAAAAGAAAACCTGTTGCCAAATATCAGCGATAAGGTGCCCTTACAGTATGTGTCAGTAACAATGGCCAGCAAAATGGTTAAAAAAGTTTCACAGTGCATCATCATATTATGCATCATATTATCCCTGGAACCTGGGGGTTACGCAGTGTGGCACACAAGCAGAGCTGCTGAACCTCTCCTCTCTCTTCCTGTTCTTTCTCTTTTCTTTTCCCCCTTTCATTCTCTTCTCCCCTTCCCATCACCTCCCCATTTCTCTCATCTGTTCTCGTCCCTCTCTCTTTTTTTGTTTGCCTTGTTTTGTTGTTCCTTTGGTCCCTCCCTGTTCTGCTGCTGTGTCCAGCAGACTGAGACCGATCTGCTGCTTCCCAAAAAGGGGTGAGTCAGGCAGGCATCCTGATTCTCGGCATCCGACCATCCAAAGGCCCCTACTCAAATTCATCACCAGGAACCGTGCAGTATTTAAGTAAATATAAATATTTAAAGCTAAGGGTTTTATTTTGTGTGAGAAGTTGTGCTGGAAGAGAAGGATGGTTAAAAAAGAAAGATTACGAGTAGATTACGAGTACATAAATGCTGGCCAAAGCAACCCAAAGTATCAAAATTCATGTCCCACATTGTGTCTTTGGAAGTGGTTCAGCATGGGGATGTTGCCTCAAGGCAAGGTTGTGTAATGTTTGGTGGGAAAATCCAGCCTTGTAGATACTATTTTTAGTAAAAGGGCAGAACTGTTTTGGCTCTTGTAAGGCTATGAATAGATTTGTACACCAGGGTCTTGGTGAGGTTGCAGAAATGCAAATAATACTACACTGAGTTAAAATGCGGTATATTGAACATCAGGCAAGTTAAAAGCTCCTTATTTGTGTACTGCCATCTGTCCAGAGGATTGCAGGATGCGTCACGGAGAGTAGCCCTTCATGCCTGACTGGGCGTTGACTGCTGTCTTTGTGTGAGTGTGAGTGTGTGTGTGTGTGTGTGTGTGTGTGTGTGTGTGTGTGTGTGTGTGAATCTGTGTGTTTGTGAGTGTGTGTGTTTGTGAGTGTGTGTGAATCTGTGTGTTTGTGAGTGTGAGAGAATCTGTGTGTGTGTGTGTGTGTGTGTGTGTGTGTGTGTGTGTGTGTGTGTGTGTGTGTGTGTGTGTGTGTGTGTGTGTGTGTGTGTGTGTGTGTGTGTGTGTGTGTGTGTGTGTGTGTGTGTGTGTGTGTGTGTGTGTGTGTGTGTGTGTGTGTGTGTGTGTGTGTGAGAGAGAGTCTGCGCATGTGTGTGTATGACAGTCTGGGTGTGTGAGCGAGTCTGCGTATGTGTGTGTGTGTGTGTAAGAGAGAGAGTCTGTGTGTGTTGTGGATAACAGAACAATGTCCCAGCTACCTATAAACAAGCCAGCGATGTGCCTACAGCTGGTACTTCTTTATCTAATGGCTCTGGCTGACCCAGAATCCCCACAATCCGCCTCACCCAATCTCGGAAGACATGTCTCGTGAAATATTCACCGGTCCATGTCAGGACAGCATTTCAGACTACAGCCCTGTGCTGTCTGAGCTACTTTTTGTGTCCGGTTACTGCGCTTTGTCCTGCTTTCATCTACTGCCCAGAAACAATGGGTGAATGAGCTAGAACTCTTGTGTGTTTTAATTCACTGCCGAGTTGCTGAGTTCCAAGGCCTAAGTTGGCCTCACAAGAGTCAGTGAGTCAGTGTTTTTGCAGAACGCTACTCTGAAGGTTTGTCTGACATCTGTGTAAATAGTCTTAATAGCTTAATAACTTCCCTCAGTAATGGGATCAGTCTCTAAAATGGCTTTAATTATATATTTGTGTTTTACCAATTGCTGGTAATTCTTTTTGGCCGTTTTAAATGCACTTGTTGTTGGAATGTTAGGCCCATCAAGACGCGTGGATAGCTAACAAAACATTGTTGAAGTGAAGCTTGAAGTCGTGAGCGTGCGGCTTCTCTTGTCTGTCTGTCTCTAAAGTAAAGCCACCTCACCTCAGATAAGTCAGATAAACCTTCCTGCCTTACGGCTCTGCCAACGCTGGCACGAAAGACACTTTTTATTTACAGCCGAGGCACGAGTCGCAGCAACGTACAAGCGAGCGAGCGCTCCCAGCACAGACCTCTACAGCTCTCCGGTCTACGGCATGGCGGTGCGGGTGCTGTCGGAGGGTGTGGCCGTGTGGAAGAGACCCGGTTCTGGAGCTCTGTCGCACGGTTCGTGTTTCTTGGGAGCCTGCCGCAACTCTCTCTTCCCCAGGCGGCGTGTGTGCGTGTGTGCGTGTGTGCGTGTGTGCGTGTGTGCGTGTGTGCGTGTGTGCGTGTGTGCGTGTGTGCGTGTGTGCGTGCGTGTGTGCGTGCGTGCGTGCGTGCGTGCGTGCGTGCGTGCGCGTGTGTGCGTGCGTGCGTGCGCGTGTGTGCGCGTGCGTGTGCGTGTGTGCTCCACCGAGACTCAAACAGGACTTCAAAGTGGCTACTGCCCTGGGAGTGATGGGACGTGATATGTTTTTTTTTTTTTCTGGCCTTAACACACACACACACACACAGACACACACAGTGCATGCACAAACACAGTACATAACACATACACGCAACTGCATATAAACACACACCTACACACACACACACACACACACACACACACACACCCAATTGCATAAAGATAAACACACACACACACTTGCATGCACACCCCCGAGGCCAGGCAAACAGGGTGTGGTGGCTGTATCACAATCCAAGTTGCCTAATAAAAATTCAGCAGATGCCCAGCACTCTGTTCTCAAGGCCTTGGAGAGCTTTTTCATTCTTACCTCTTCTCTCTCTCTCTCTCTCTCTTTCTTTCACTCTCTCCCTACCTCTCTGTCCCTCTGTCCCTCTCTCCCCCTTTCTCTCTGTCCCCCCCCCCCCCCTCCTCTCCCATTTTTGGTTTGTCCTGTTTCTAGAAACTTCTCTGTGTCTCTGACCCTCTCCTACTTTTACTGGGAGTGTTTCACAGATTGTCCTTTCTGTCCATCTCTTTTCCCCTCATATTATGTCCAAACACACTTTGATATTGTGAAGACGATGAAGAGTGCACAAACTGGCGTGTGTGTGTGTGTGTGTGTGTATGTATATATGTGTGTGTGTGTGTGTGTGTGTGAGAGAGAGAGAGATTGTGTGTTTGTTTATGCATCTGTTTGTGGTTATGTGTTTTCTGCATGAGTAAGTGTCAAACTATGTGAATAGGAGCATATGGGGGTTTGTGTCGGTGGCTTACTGCGTGTTTGTCTGTGGTGAGATTTAAGCTTAAGATGCGCCTACCTCTCCCCCAGTCCCTCCCCTCCCCTCCCCTCCTCTGCCAGGCCAGCATTCCACAACGCCTCAGACAGCTTTTAATTACGCCTGGCTCGTCTTGACCTAGCCTCTCGTGTAAAGCACTTAGTGTGTGTGTGTGTATTTGTGTGTGTGTGTGTTTGTGTGTGTGTGTTTGTGGGGAGTTGGTTGAGGATTCCCTCAGGCCAAACTGAAGTGATTTGGGAGAGTGAGTAGATAACCCCACCCCTTTCTTCTTGCCAACAGACACACACTACGTAAACACACAAATACACTAATACACAAAGTACACAATCACACTGCCACGGACTCCATTTATGCACAGATCAATGCTAAGCCATTTAAAACTATAAACAGTCCTCAGAGGCCACTGGCCAGCTGCCTACTTTAGCAGGGCACGCGGTCAAGCGGAGATCTCGTGCATAGACCGATGAGGACCCCCCCCACACCCTCTCCCTTTCTCATCTTGGACACGTCCACCCTCCGTTCGTTGACTTTCGCTACATCTGTGGAAGTCCCAGTAGAGCCAGTTTCCATTTTCTTTGGTCTAAACGAGAACGGAAACAAGTTTGACAATCTATTCACAAATGTGGCAGAACTCAACAGAGGTATGTGACGGACTGTTGAAAAACTTGTTTTATACAGTCAATTTATGACTGCTGAGTTACACAGGCAAAGATCCATGCAAACCACTTGGATCAAACCTTGATAGTAGGTCAGTTAAACCCAATCCTAGTGTGCCCTGTTGAAGGTGCAACATGTCAGCCTGTGGGATATTTACTGCATTGTGTTTAATGCCACGTGTGACAAGTATGTTAATAGCATAGTTATACACGCAGAAAAAAATGTGAAGAGTTTGGTGCTCCCAGACTGCAGCATCGTGGAGAAGCTCCGTGTGTCATTTGTTTCTCCCTGTTTGGGAAGTCCAGTTATCTTGGGTTGTGTTGCTTGCAAAAGGAAAAGCTTTTTTTTGTGCTGTACGATTGGCCTTACGTCAGTTACAAGCTGGTAATATAGTTATATACGTATTAATGTGTATCCAATTTTTCTCTTGCAGAAAATGCCTGCGTGGGGTTTGCCATCTCCCTCCTGATGGTCACCATCAGTGCCATGATGGTGTATGGGGCTATCACTGTAAGTACAACTGCAGCAGGTGTGTGTGTGTGTGTGTGTGTGTGTGTGTGTGTGTGTGTGTGTGTACAACCATACAGACTGTCTATGTGTGTGTCTAAGAGATGAAGAAAAAAGAAAGGAAGGGAGAGAAAGAGTGAAGGACTTCATATGTCTGTGTGTGCATGAGCCAGAGAGAGAGTAGGCCAGAAAGACAGAGATGGTGAGAGAAAGTTAGCGTGTGTGTCTGAGTGACCAACGCAGAGAGCTATTGACACCAAGTATGTTGTTTTGTGCATTCCAGTGTATTAGCAACATCCATTTTTCAGCAAAACAACCAAAGAGCCTTGGAGTAAATTGCAAGTGAGTGTGTTAGTCGCACGCTTTTGTCCCACATCTGTGTCTGGGGCTTTGTGAGGGAGAGATAGATGGAGAGTGTGAGGGACAGAATGAAAGAGAGAGAGAGAGAGAGGGAGAGAATGAAAGAGACACAGAGAGAGACAGAACATAAGCATGTCAGTGTTAAGATCATAGCCATTCCTCTTCGCTCACAATCAAAGGCGAGCCTGTCTGTGTGTCTGTGGCCGTCTCTGAGGAGAGGAGAAGAGAGGAGAGGAGAGGCGAGCGGCGAGGCAGCTCAGGCGGGCCAGCTTTGAAGTGCAAATAGGCTCTCCAGAAGACACGGGCGCGAAGGGAGGCTTTCTGCACGCTCTATTATTAGAGCAGAGGATAGAGCTGGAGATGTGCTCGTGTATCGGGGCCCGATAATGTGATGGCATTCCACATCGGTTTGGTACAATGGTACTGTGTGATTGTGTGTGTGTGTGAGTGTGTGTGTGTTTGCGAGAGAGTGAGAGTGTGTGTGTGTTTGCGAGAGAGTGAGAGTGAGAGTGAGAGTGAGGGTGTGTGTCTGTGTGTGTCTGTGTGTGCCTGTGTGTGCCTGTGTGCCTGTGTCGTTTCTTATAATCTGATCATTTCTCTGCAGGAGTGTCGGAACAGCCAAACATTTGTCTCTCATTTTTCGCTTTTGTTTTTATGTCCCTTTGTTTTAATGTAACGCCCTTCTCACAATGATCTGCAATCGATAAAAGGAAATGCTGGAACAGCATCACTGACTTGTCTCAATGAATCTTAATGTTTTGGGTTTTTTATTATTTTATTTTTTTTTGTCCTTTATTTTTTCCACTGTGTAACCTTACAGAGGAACCAGACCTGCACAGGTTTGCCTTACATTGAACCCTAACCCTAAGCCCCCCCGCCCCCCTTACCTTAACCTTAAACCCACTAGCAACCCCCCCCCCACCCTTCCCCCAGCAGTTGATTGAGTGACCTTAGCATAGTAGCACAGTTCCTACATGAGGCTGTAGCTAGTGTTGCATAATTCCCCCTTTCTATAATTCATAGCTGCAGTCCATAGAATAGTTGACTGGATATTGGATCGAGTGCCAAAGACACTCTTAACTTGTGCTATACATTGGCGGGAGTCCCAGTAGATCTGCTGTGGTTGCCCTCTTGCATACCATCCCAGCAAGAGCATTCCAAATACATCTGATTATAGTTGGATGTAATTAATGGCTGTCAAATGTTGCTGCTTGTTTTTAAATAAAAAGATAAGAATCCAGATAAGATTTGCTCTGTCGTCACATGGTAGGATGGTACACCCAATTTCACTGATCGTTTGCATGGTTAAAGGTAGGTTGATCTGGGTAGAAAAGCACTCGGAAAGTCGCAAGTTTGAGTCCTGTACCAGTCATCAAAGTGGGAGGTGACTGAGTGACTAATCATCTCTCCTGCACCCTCAAGCAAGGAATCTAACCCCACATTGCAACTGGGCAACTGTCCCCTTAACTACCGGTAATTCACTGTAAGTCGCAGTAGATAAAAGTGTCAGTTAAATGATGTGCAATATTGGAAAGGCTTGGAGGCTTGGCTACCTGGAGACTAAATTGAGTGTGGAAGCGGTCATTGAGTGGCATTTAGAAGATTTTTTTTTAAAAACTTTTGAACGTACAGTATGCAGTGCTTCTGCATCTGGTATAGCCACTTCCAACTGATAGTCGTGTAACGCCAACTGGTCCTCGTTGTTGAGGCATGGAAGCTGTTGCGGAGCAGACAGTAGGCACAGGGTTAGGCCTGCCCTTTTTTTTTTTTTTTTTGGGACCGGCAGGCAGGCAGCCCCGGATGTGCCAAGCAAACAGCAGCCCCCCTCACTCGTTCCAGCACCCAACATTCCTGACACTCATTTGATGTGTGTGAGGGAGCTGCCGTGGGCTGCCCGCTGCGGTCAGATGCAGAATATTCCGGAGCTGTCTGCGAGGTTGTGGCGTAGCGCCTTTTCAGCTGTGGATTGACACATTCCCAAACCAGAGGCTGGGTGCTCTTGCCACATTACACACACGATGGGGGCGAAAAAAAAAAATCCTGTCAGGAATCGCAGTCATTGGATGTTTACACTTCTGCTTTGACAGATTACAGTAGAAAACCCCGTACAGACCCCCCACCCCCCACCCACCCCCCCCGGCCCTACAAGGAGTTCCCAGTTTTGCCCTTCACGTTTAGTTCCTCAGTCAGGAGCCTCGTAGGGGAAAAATGACTAGAAACTAGAAATAGTGCTGTTGAATAATGGTGTTGAGCACAAAGGAAAATGATGTGGTCAAGTGTGCGTAATGTAATCCTTACTGTGTGTGTGTGTGTGTGTCGGTCTTGTTCACAGCACCGTGATGGCTGGCTCATCCCATTCCTCTGCTACCAGATGTTTGACTTCATCCTCAGCTGCTTGGTTGCCATCAGCTCTCTGACCTACCTGCCTCGCATCAAAGACTACCTGGAGCAACTGGTCAGCATTTCTCTCACAGCTGTGCCTATAGGCCTTTCCTTACTGTAATAATACTTAAGGTCTTCATCGCCAACCCTGCCCAGTACTGTCTACCTTAATACGTTTTATTATTCAGTTAATTAATTAATTTATTATACTGGACCAAATTAAGGCATTTGTAGACAAAGTGCAGAGCACTGTGCTTCCGACATTCTGTAAGTTTAGATTCCACTTTTTCGATACAACCCCTGCACCCTGCCGCCAAGCTCTGCTACCGATGGTGTGCCAATTATGATTCGCCATTTCTCAATGCAGTCTATTTTTTAAGCATAATGCCAGTAGATCCTGTGATGTTGGCTGCACAGCTTGTGTATTGAGGAGAGTGACATTGTTTAGTTAAATTCAGTACTGTGCCGCCGCAACATTGTGGAAGTTGTTGTGCGGAGGGCTTAAACTGTGTACTAGCCTGGAACACTAATTCAGGCAACAACGAACAACAACAATGGACAAGAGTTTGTAGCTGTAGCTGCTGCTGCTGCTGCTGTTGCTGTTGACACACTGCCAAAACCTCTTGTTGTTGTGTGTGTTTCATTCATTCATCTCCCTCCAGCCGGACTTCCCTTACAAGGACAACCTGCTGTCGCTGGACTCCAGCTGCCTGCTGCTCTTCGTCCTGGTCTTCTTCGCCTTCCTCATCATCCTGAAGGTAAGTGGACGACCAATTCATCTGTCTGACGTCAGCGCCAGGTCAGCTCTCACGGCTGAATCACATCCCCTCTGCTTTTTTTTCCCCTTGACGCTACTCCAGAATTGGCCACATGAGTGTGAGTCATTGTTTCTCTGAACGCTTGCTCCGTCAGAGCTGTGTGTTTCTTAAAAATAGACTATATAAGACAACTACAGGAACAAACCCCTCTTGTGACGTCACCCATAGACTTTCTCCCAGACAAGAGGAATCTGAAATTTAAGTTTCTGGGCACTGCCGTCTTGTCCAATTCATTCTGTGCATGTCGGTGTGAATGATGCGGGGATTAAATTAATCGGTTCTACAAAACAACTCAACCCCCAGAGTTGTCATGGACCTGAAAACTACCAAAAGACACCAAAGCCATGTCTTGAATCAGCCTGTAAATATATTTATTCCTGCTGTGAAAATTGACTTTTTAACATGGGAGTCTGTGTCAAGGTGCTCATGAGTGTGTATGTGTGAGGCATTGCAACTTTACAGCGTTCGGTTTTGGCTTCATTGTTTGGCCTGGAACATTGCTGCTAGTGTTTAAAGTCCACATAAGAGTCTTAACACCTTGATGACTTTCCCCAGCATGGGATCAGTCTCCTAAATAGGATAATCATATTTTTCAGCTAATAACTACATTTGTTTGGGTCCAACTATCCACAGTCTTTAAGTACACATGACTGCTGGATGCATTGTGATTTGTGAGATTCATGTTTCATGTTTGACTTCATGCCATGTCATGTGATGCAGGCCTACCTGATCAACTGCGTGTGGAACTGCTACAAGTACATCAACAACAGGAACATGCCTGAGATTGCGGTCTACCCTGCATTTGAAACCCCTCCTCAGGTAAGTCCTGCTGCTGATTGCCTTCAGGTCCTTCAAACTGTATTACACACACCCCTATTGGTGTGTGTGTGTGTGTGTGTGTGTGTGTGTCTTTCTGTGTGTGTGTGTGTGTGTGTGTGTGTGTGTAGGGTTACATTGCTCTCATGGTCCTTTGGTCTTCTTCCGCAGTATGTGCTGCCTACCTATGAGATGGCCATGAAGATGCCAGAGAAGGAGCCGCCCCCTCCCTACATGCCCGCCTGAACCCTCCACCCATGACCCATGACCTATGACCTCCCCGCGCCCCATCTTTTATCTGACCGACCCCACCCACCTATTCCAGCCCTCTACACCTTTATCCTCTCTCCTCACCCCCCTTAAGTGTCTGTACAGTCACCAAGAACTCATTAAACCCATCCCCATCACTTTCCTGTGTGAAGTGCACTCGTTGATCTCTTGTTAGCCCCCAAACCCCAAACCACCACCACCACCACCACCTTCTACCAATTCTCTTGTTCATCCTCAACACCACCACCCCAACCATGTTCTTTAGGTAGTGATCAGGTGACTTCAGCAAAATGAGATGGCAAAGGCAAAGTCACACGGACCTGCCGAGGTGGACTTGAGCTTGTGTACATAACAAAGTTAACAAAAAAAAAAAAAAGATTTTCTGTCACTCTTTTGTTTGCCTCCCCCTCATTCTTTCCTTAATATACTATCTTTGTTTTTTTTGTTTTTGTTTTGTTTTTTTGGTTATGTCTGTTGGCCTTTTTGAGTCCCTTGTCAAAGTCCCTTTGATGTCTTAGTGAAAAGGGGATGTTGTGTAAAGTAACACTGCTTAAGGAGCCTATTCTAAGCATTAGTCACTCCCTTCCCAGCACCGTCCTGTCCTTTAGGGTTGAATATACATGAGGCACTTTTAATACAAAAAAAAGACCTCCTGAGACAATCCGTATGGATTCTTAATCGATCTTTACTGTTGCCTGTTTTTCTTTGTTTTTTTTCCCCCCATTTTAACTATGTGTTGTGTGTTAATGAATTCTAAGGGTTTGATCTTAACTGTGTTTTGAAGTCTCTGGAGAAAGAGGGTTGTAGCACTTTTTAAAAAAGGATATATATTTACTTATTTTAAAATAACCTTTCCCCTTGACATGGCCAGACGGGCTACTCTGTCTGACCAGGCCAAGTTTTTTTCCCCCCCGCTGTGGCTGCAGTCTTTATTATTGTGATTCACCCTTGTGTATAGCCAGTACCTTGAGGTGTGCATTTTTGTTTTGGCCAGTCAGTTATCCAGTGGTGGCGCTCCCGCTCTCTCCACGACGTGAGAGCGCCCCCTGGTGCTGCGGGGAGTTATGGCTACTGTTGTGACCATCCGTGGATGCATGCTACTTTTACTTTATCAGTCTTTATCAGTTTCTCATGCAGTCTGAACCATTGTGGATATTATTAAAGAAAAAGAAAAACACACACACACACACGATTTCACAGAATGGCTTAAATAAAAGTTTAAAATTCATTTGTATCCATCACATGACCCCAAGCTGTCTTTTTTTCTGTGTTTGTGTCTGCATAGTGAGGATCGTGTAGTACTCCTGTGGATAGAATAGAATAAGGAAAACTCCACACATCCACATGCTGGTGACACTGGATTCCAGGCAACCCATTTGCCAATCAGCAAAACGGGTGCCGTTCTTATGAATAGTAAGAATGCCTCCATACATGTATTTTACTAGGCTTTGAGGACATAAGGAAAACCAAGTACTGCACAGCGTAAAAAATATTAGTAGTGGTCTCCACACTTAGTCCTGAGTAATGCGGCTTTAATACTTATCGCACAATAATAAGGGCGATTGACAGATTGAGGACAAAATAACCGCACAGTGTACATCGAGAAAACTCTCCTGAAGAATTTCCATGTGTTTGAAAATCAAAAACTACACTCAGTCTCAAAACAAGGCTACATGAAAATCCAAATATGCAATCATGTAAATCTAGCTTGCGCCATCTGGTGAACTCCTCTCAATAAGGAATATTGTTCTTTTGACAGTTTGAATGCAAGTAAAAAAAAACGTTTGAATGTCCAGAGTCACTTACAGAAACATTCCTATCGTTGTAACCTTAAAGTAGCCGTTTCTTTGCTATGTAGACTGTTTACCATAACCGTCGTTTATCACCTGAAAGATGAGAACAGCCAGCTCGCACCTTTCCCCTAAAAAAGGGCTGGCTCCAGAGAAAAATTCCTCACTGGATTGGATAGGAAATTGAGATGCGCTGTCAGCAGTGTCTTCAGCAGTGTCATCCTTGTAAAACCGGGTAGCTGTAGTGAAATTACTCTAGTAGTCTGGAACTTCGCGAGGACCAGCGGTACAATGAGGTCCCTCTTATGCAGTCTGATCTACGGCCTCTCGGTCTTGTTGGTGGTGGTTTGTGGGACTTACCATGTAGACCCTGCACAAGTATCGGCGCAAAGTCATGCGCAACGAAGGAATGGTGGCCGACCGCCGTTCTCACCACCACAAAGAACTCTAAATCCTACAGGTAAGTTTATAGTCAATGATGCTAACCTAAGCACTTTACTAGTGATCTTACTGGGATGGCTCCCAGGTAGTTTCATCTTATTTTGCTGTCAGTTATGATTATGTGTTCTGACAATAAAAGATCAGGCATGATACATTTTACCGCTCCATCGTTGATGCTCTTTTTCACAGTGCTCAAATAACATCATGTGCAACATGACTGCATTAAATGCAACATGGACTCAGTTGCATTATTTTGCATCGCGTTTTGGACAGCGCCCTCGAAGTAAAATATAAGTGGTCTTTAACATAGATAATTAGCTGTTTCATCAATGTTTATTGATAAGCAGTGCGCAAATCTGCTGTCCCAAAATACAGATATTCCAGAGGATATGTTTGCACAATTTTGAATTATTAATATTATTATTATTAGTGTTTACTGATTCTTTTGTTAAAGTGGGGTAAGTAAAACATCTATTACTAGAGAGCTTTCCTGTGTGCTAAACATTTTTTTAAAATGTAGTGCACCGCCAACTCTCCAATAATAGATTAAAATCCCGCTTAACTGTTTAACATGCAAATTACAAAAAAAATGAGAAGGTGAAAGCAGGTAAACGTCTTGCCATATTCAGCAACAGCTGAAACTGTAGTTTAAGTTTGTTTGACATAAATACTTAGGTGTTGTTTTAATTTGGACACTCTAAATTCACACAAAGAGGCATGACTTTTACTTGCTAATACTGGGTTGTAAACCGCTGCTGCTGATGTACTCTGGGAAGAAGTTTCTCACTCCTGCACTGTACACTTCAGAATACTTCAAATTGCAAGTCTTTCTACAGAAAAAAATCTGAATTCATTTTTTTGTTGATTTAAGAGCATTCAGTCAAACCAAAGAAAAAATGCATTAAATCAATCACACAATTGGTTTGTTTACCAGCTTACCAGAACAAACGCAAGAGTGAGAAATACAAACCCACAGAAGTTTAGGGGTGGGTAAACTTAACTTCAGTGTGCCAATGAAGCTGCCAGCGTCTCTGATTCCACAGATATTTAATGAATTGCAGGTATTGAACAGACGTAAAAATGCTTGCAGCCACATTGGCCCTCTGCTGGTAGAATTCGGTCCACCCCTCCAGTGGGCCTGAGACTAAAGTCTAACTAATCACCCACCAGCGCTCTTCTTCATATGACTAATTTGCTTTACCGCTTCTCCTCTCTGGTGGCCCATAGTACATGGCGTTAACTACAGGTATAATGGCTATCACTACCAACCCCACCAGCTCCATCACCATCTGCACTACCACCATCAGTTGCGGAACTCCCAACATCATCCACCGCCACCACACTACTACCGCCACCAGCCACCCAGGATGCACCCTTCTCCTCCGGTGGTGCACCGCAGGCCGTACCCTCTCCCCCCTCCCGCGTCCCACCCACGGCCCTCCGTCCCCACGCCCCCGACAGTTCACCACTACCACCGCTTTAAAGGCCCCGTGCTGCCGGGGGTTAACCACTTTTACCATAAGCCAGCTGTCCCTTACAAGGGTGTGGTGGTGCCCCCAGTGCCTTGCAACAAGCTGCCCCCTGTAATGCCACTGGTGACTGCCAGACCGACCACCACCACTCCCGTAGCCCCCGTGACCACTCCTCCCCCAACGACCACTGTGCTGCTAGAGACATTTACTCTGCCGGAGACTAGTCCCCCGCCAACCACCACCACCACTACTACTACTACTACTACTACTACTACTTTGGCCCCGACCACTCTGCCAGTGGTGACTCTGCCACCGGTCACCCTCCCGCTCACGACCACAACGGTTCTGCCAGAGCTACCGGTCAGTACCCAAAGTGGAACCATCACCACCGTCAGTCCTGTGGAGACAGGTAGAATATTCCACAGCTGGGTTTCCTTCCAAAAAAACCCAACTGGTCCCAGACAAAACAGCTATAAAAAGCTCATAGGTCATTTCTGTGTCATGTTTAAATACTGTACAATGCCTGAAACAGCTTGGTGGCCAATGGGTGACCATGCTATGACCACGAGTTATAAATCAACCTGAGTGTCCCCACATGTTATTGTTGACTAACTGTTGATTGATTGTACTTTTTCATATCAAGCAACTAATACCATGTCTGGAAACCCTGGACCCATTTTCTCAAAAACACTGTAGCATACTAGCACAATCCAACACCATTATGACTTCCAAATTGTATCTCCTGAATGTCATGTCACAGCCACTGTGTTTTTGGGGAAAGGGTCCCAACTGATACCACTGGTCATTAATTTACATCAACAACCACCATCTTAATGGCATTTGTTAACTAATGGTTCTGCTGTCTCATCTCCTGACCACAAATAAGGTAACTATACCTTGTTATTAGTATCTCAAACTTAATATAAAAACTTCTCTAACATGAAATGGTAAAAGCATATGTTGGTAATGTACCTATCTATACTTAGGCTCTGCTTATAGCACACTGTTAATAAGCCAAGTCAACCAAGTAAATATGTCACTGATGTAATATGCATTCAATATCTTTACAAATTATGCAAAACTGTTTAAGTATTGATACTAGTTTTGAAATAATTTTTGGAAGTGAAATTTGTATCCATAACTGGTATTTCAGTTGTTTTTGTATTATACACTATTCTCCTGTCAGTGTTCAAATCAAAGTCATCTGATATAATATCTGATATAACTTTTGTGTATTTTGTGTACTTACCTCTGTTTGGCCCACCAGCCACAGACAATCAGTGCAGGAGCCGTCCCCTAGACCTGGTGTTCATCATCGACAGCTCTCGCAGCATACGCCCCATGGACTTCGAAAGGGTTAAGATCTTCTTGGCAGACATGGTGGACACTCTGGACGTGGGGGCTGAGGCCACCCGCGTGGCCGTGGTGAACTACGCCAGCACGGTCAAGATCGAGTTCCTCCTGAAAGACCACCTGGACAAGGTGACCATGAAGCAGGCCATCGGCCGCATCGACCCCCTGGCGGCGGGCACCATGACGGGCCTGGCCATCAGGAAGGCCATGGAGGAGGCTTTCACCGAGCAGTCGGGGGCACGACCCCGCTCCAAGGGCATCTCCAAGGTCGCCATCATCGTGACAGACGGTCGCCCGCAGGACCAGGTGGAGGAGGTGTCGGCCGCCGCAAGGGCTTCTGGGATTGAGATCTACGCCGTGGGGGTCGACCGGGCCGACATGCAGTCGCTGCGTCTCATGGCTAGCCAGCCTCTTGATGATCACGTGTTCTACGTTGAGACCTATGGAGTCATCGAAAAGCTAACCTCCAAGTTCCGGGAGACCCTTTGTGGTAGGACCAGGCTTAGAATATAAGTAGCATAGCACTGATTGAGTGCAGGGACTGAGAAATCTGGTTCCATTTATCTGTTGGACAATCTAACCCCACTGTCATACACTTGTCACTCTGTGAAAACTACTACTCTTGATGATAATGTGGCATTAATCAGCTCAGAGAATGGAATCAGTCTGTAGAACAGGTCAGAGGGCAGAGGGCTAGTGAAAACTTCAGTTAGTTTAGTAGCTCTGTAGTCAGAAAAATCTACATAAATAGTTAGAGAAGCACTTGGCTGCACAAGCTATAAAATGAAAGGGATCAGTGACATTGTTATACTAATGTTTCTTCACAATTTTTTATATATATATATTTCGTTTTTATTCTCGCAAAATTACAATGTATTGCTGAATTTATGTTTTATGTTTGCATCAGCTAATAACCTTTGCTGTTTTCACTAATTTCTGTCTGTCTTTTTCCAGGAAATTGTGTTATCTGTGGTTGTGAACAGGAAACATGCTCTCTTTGAGCTGGTCCTGCAAAAGGGCTTAATGGCTGAGGTGTTTGAGATGGTTGTCTGGGGCGCCCATCTCTGTATCAATAGGGTTTGCTAAAATAGACAACCCTATTGCTAAACACTTTGACTTGTGATTGATTCCTAGACAACACAAGCATACTTGCAACAATTTCCCCAACATGGCTGTGGCAAGACACATATATCACTATATCACTCAATTTACTTAATAGTTAATGGTTAATTTACTTTTTTATTACTTCCAGACTTCAAGTTTCGTGAAAGATTAAAGTTGTTTTTGTGAAAGATTTAAGGGCATCACACAGACAAGTGCACAAGAAGGCTCACATGACTGTTGTCAGTGTTAAAGCAGCAATAAACTCCCAAAAGAATGGCATATTAGACCGAGAAAGGAACAGAAATGCTTTTTTCTATGGCCACTTTTTTGCCTTTTTATGGCTTTTATTGAGGTAGGGCAGTGAAGAGATTACAGGAAGTAAGTGGGAGAGAGAGAAATGGGGTAGGACTGGGAAATGTCTACAGGCCTCATTTGACCCTCTGTCCCCATGGGCACTTCCCCATACATGATCAGGTGTGCTAACCACTGCACCAGTGCACCCCCAAATATAGCCTACTCTTGACCACATTTGACAGTATGCTTCTATTGTCTGGTGCAACTTTTTGGTGCTTTAAGAATTTTGTCCTTGCCAAGGTGCCAGTGTCTAGGAAGCTACATAATTTCTTATTAGATGTTGTCATATGCAATGTATAAAACCATAGCTGTGTGTTATGTTGTACTGTAGTAAAACAAATGACTGGTAAGATAATTAAGGAACTGAGAAGCAGCTGTTGTAGTATAGCAATCGTAAAGAAAAAATTATGCTGTCTTAATTATGTTTTACATGGTAATCATTGCTGCGATCAAACTAAATTTTGAAGTCAGGATGAAATATCATGTCTGACTAATACCTATCAGTATTTTCCTACAATTTCCTTTATTAATCGAAGTGTTAATACTTGTACCAGTTGTAAGCAGTTTCTGTTCTTAGAAAGACATACAATTGAGGCTGTTGTATGAATCTTCAATCTATGACAAAGAATTGACTGTGACAACCAGAACTACCGGTATTCCATATGTCTTTGATGTATACTGTGCATGCACCTACAAGCATATATGATTCAAGCACAGCATATATGTGTTAAGGTTGAGGTTCTGCTTAACCACTTCTTAGGCGACAGCCTTACACCCACAAACAAAACACACTCACAAACTCACTTCCATATCTTGGTGATTTGCCAGCCAGTGAAATTGTCCATGTGCTGCTTCTGTGGCTTCTCCGACTCTAACACCATGGCTGTATTGCAGGTCTGGACCCCTGTGCCATGGGCAACGACTGCGAGCATATATGTATCAACAACGTCTCCTCCTATTACTGCCAGTGTCGGGAAGGCTATGTGTTGAACCCGGACAAGAAAACATGTTCCTTGAAAAGTAAGAAACCTGTGAGCTGCTGTAACACTGGCCCCTTGATGTTGTATGTGCTTGCCTGCTGCTTGCAGTGTCCATCCCTGCTCCCAAAGGAAGCTGCACGGTTCACATTCTTCTGGCTCGACGCATTGAAAATACCGATACAAATGTTAAAATGTATTTTCACATCATTCTGATACTTTTAGCATGTGAGTTACGAAAGGCCCCAAAGCATCAGTGGTTGCAGCCAATCATATTTCTGTCTACACCAAGAGCACTTTGGGACCAGTTTTGGACTCTGTAGGCTGTGTGTCTGCTGGATCAGTGTTACCTATGTATTTTTTTAATACTGAAGAAGAACTAACCATAGATGCCAACTCTGACAGTGTCAAGGTTCTTCTTGCACGCTTGGCTCAATCATTTACTTACTCACTATGGCATCTCTTTTCTGATTCTCTCTTGTCCAGACAAATGTATAATTCAGTGTCTTTGCTATTGTGACTTACTGTCTGTCATAGCAGTAGTGGCTAACAGTAATGTGTGTGAAGAGTTTTGTCTGCTATGTGCTGTGCCAAGTTCTAACTCTATAAAAGACCACTTCTCATATTTGTTAATAGGGAGTGGTGCTTTCAGGTAATTGCAATCTCCCTACAAGCCAGAGTATCTAGTGGTTTCAGATTCTGGTGTGAAGATCACAGTGAAATATATTTTGGGCCTAAAGACGAAAAATTCTGTTTTTAAGACCATTTGAGCTCATGCTTGGTATGTGGTAGCGAATCACATTTTCTTTAACCAGAGTGTTAGATCTGGCAGCTTTTTCTGGCTTACTTTTACCAGCATTTGTGCTTTCTGCCTGGAGGAATGCTTTCAAGTGAGGGCTGCAGGCTGGCCTCTTGGATGTGTTTTGTGTGATTTCACATACTGCCTGAATGACCCTGCTGTTTCCCCCCAAACCTTTTTTTAACCCTGACTTGTTTGCAGGTCAGGACCACTGTGGCATGGGCCATGACTGTGAGCAAATATGCATTAGCAACACACACTCCTATCAGTGTGATTGCTACGCTGGTTACATGTTGAACGTGGACCAGAAATCCTGTTCCTTAGGAAGAAGTAAGAACCTGCAAGCCAGCTAACACCCAGCTGGCTTCAGGGCAGAGCAACCCCGAGCAGTGTCCTCTCTTTTGTTAGTGGTTGTTGCCGATTTACACTTAAGCTTACCAGAGTTACTCTAAATATTCTTAAATGGACTGGCATGTTGAATCAGTAATGCACAGTCATTTCTGGCAGTTTTGAAAATAAAAAAAGCTTAAATTAAAGAGAAGTTGAAAGGCTTCTACAGAGTAACTCTTCACAGTCAAGTGTGGATAGACTTGGAGGTAAAACATAATAGGGATGTAGCCTTTTTTTTGTAAATGTTAGCATGACACTACATTGGGCTTTCCAGTATTCATCCTCCCATCAGTATAAAAGGCAAAGATGCTAATCAAATTGGTTAGATATTTATGAGCTAATTTTCTTTAAAGTGTATTCCATGAGTTTATGTTGTACACATCTAAAATGTGTGGAGTCGAAGGTTCAAAGGACCCATCTCTTAACCATGGCTACTTTCAGGTGTGGATGTGGACCGCTGTGCCATGGGAAACGACTGTGAACAAATCTGTGTCAGCAACCACCACTCCTATCTGTGTTACTGTCATACGGGCTTTACCCTGAATCAGGACATGAGAACATGTTCCCTTGAACGTAAGGCCCTCAAAGCCACTGGCACTGGCTTTGAGGTGGAGTTGGCATTTTACATGTTTTACTCGTACTACATGTAAATAGGCCTGTCCACTCCACATAGGTTCATATGTAGCTGTAGTGTACTCTTTGCCAAACAATCATTTTGTGTCTTTTCTTCTTGTGCATTGGTCATGGTGAAGATGTTACATCAGTTCAATTTTACACTGTCCAACTGATTTTTACCTTATACTACATGCAATCTCATCTAAAGGCAACTTTTGGTATGTAAACAAATGTCAAGTAAGTCACCAGTCAGCATAATGGAGTGTTACTGGGAAAAGGACAGTCCCATTTACCATACAACATCCACTGTAATGTTGCTATCGTTCTATAGCAACATTCATAATGGTTAGCAATAGCCATTAGCATCTGTTGTGGAGGTATAATGGAGCTGTCTTCACTCAGCAGTTTCCATCTGGGAGAATAACGTGTGTGTAAGCCAGAAATGGGAGCGCGACCTTAAAATTAGGCCAGAGGTCACTGGTGTTTCTCTACGTCCATATTGTAAGCTAGAAAGAACTTTAGCATGTTAAAAAAAGTTCTCTCCTCACATTTAGTTTATAGTTCGCAGTACTTACTAATCTAACCCATATTGTTTACTATTCAATTTTTGGGAAGTTCTGTCTTTTTGGCCAGGGGCAGCGTGCCACCTTACAGCATATGAACAAGTAGACAATTATTAGCCACAATATGTCAACATATCAGTAGCCCATGTTCATGAGAGATGTATTCCATTAAGTGTATGGCCAGGCTTAAAGTGCAAGTTATAGTCACATCTACATCTGGAAAAGCTTAGGTCAACGAAAGTGCTCCAGCTTTGACCCATAGCCCAACAAATACAGCATTCCAATGGTGCCAAAATACACCATAAATTTCACAGGGTGAAAGAAGATTAAACACAGTTAAATAGCTTAAGCCTTCAAGCTGCAGCTATGTGAGGTTTGCCAATTGCACTGATTAAATTCCTTGCTTTATTTTTACTGAAGAGGTTAAAGTGGAAGTGATTGAGGACCCCTGCAAATGTGAGGCTCGGCTGGCTTTCCAGAAACAGACTCAAAACTCCCTGCAGGACCTCTCTGCTCGACATATCCTTCCTATGTTCATATTCTTGTGAAGTACCACAGAGGTGTGTTTTTGTGTGAGGCTCCATCCCTTTTCCTTAACTACCATGGCACTCGCTGAAGTTACCAGGAGGGTGGAACAGCTGGAAATTGCAGTGGGTCATGTCTAGACAGATGAGGCGAGGTGAGCACTGGAGGTCCATACGATGTGTATGCTGGTGTTAGTGTCTGTGTGTGTGTGTGTGTGTGTGTGTGTGTGTGTGTGTGTGTGTGTGTGTATGTCTGTGTCTGTGGCTGTGTGTCTAAGAGAAAGCAAGAGAAAGAGGCTGTGTGTGTGCATGTGTGCATGTGTGTCTGTTTGTGTACAGGACACTTATCCCTATCCGTGACCTCTGTCTTTTCCAGGGTTTGCTTGGTCTTGTGAACATTCAACAAACCGCCTCAGTTAGGGATCACCGCCACCCAGGCATCCTGTATTTACCTCTTGTCTCTGGAAAAGACCTCCCATGCCCAAGGCACCCCTCTGCTCAGAGAAAGAAAGAGAGGAGAGAGAAACTCCATTCATATACGAATATGCCATTGCTCGAATAATGGGATATTACAAGCCAGCCGTTTTGGTTATGGATCATCTCGGAATGCAAGCATGGGATTTTCAACCTGAAAATGAAAATTACACAAGAGTTTCAAGAACTGTATTTATGCTATAGTTATTTCTGTTTAGCATTCCCCTACATCACTAAAATTCAATGAATTTTATTTAATCCAAACCAGTTTACCACAGTTTTGTTTTATGATAAAAATCTGCTGTAGAAGAATGTATAGCAATACAAAGCACATGTATTGGAATTATTGCTTGAGTGTACAATAGAAAGTTACTGTTTTAGTTCTTATTATGGGCAAATATGTTGCTCTATAGTCTAGTGTCTGTATGTGTGTAGAGTAGAATGAAATTGGACTCTGTAAAATAAGTAGCAAAATATTTTTTCATTAAAGTAGTTGGTTTAATTTTAAATCGCCTGCACTCTTTATATGGATACATTCATAATGTTTTATTATTTATCTACTGGTTACCTAATGGCTAATGACCTACAGTAAAATTGTATCTTGTAAAAAATATCTGGAACATTCTGAGATTGTGAGATGTTTAGTTCTGGGAAAACAATACAATACTCTAGCAGATATACAGTGAGTGGAACATATCTAAAATATATATTATACCTGTTCTATAAAGATGTAAACACGTGAGCCTGGTGAAGTATCCTTTCTATCATCACATGCATGTACATCATACAACAGGCCATTGTGGAAAGGCAGACAGTGTAGGAAGTTTTACCGCTGCGTGTCTGATACAGCGTGGTACTTTTGCGCCTCAATGTCAAGAAGAAACACATTTTCAACTCTGGGAGCGAAATTCGTGTAGGTCCTTTGCCAAGCACCTTCTTCCCTAGACAACAGTGAGGTCTTTCATAAGCCTATAGCAAATATAGAGATGGAAGCAGGAAGTGTCGTTCAGCTCAAACATTGGAGAGCCCCTCTCCCATCCCATCTCACTTCAGAGCGTCTAGACATGGACATGCACTCCATCATATGGCACACACTAACTTTAAAGTACAGGGAAGATGATGAAGTTACAGTAGCTAAACATCAAGAATGTAATATAAATAATGCACTCTATCATCACCAACATTATCATTGTTATTATTTTTTATTATTATTCAATGCATTGATACCTTCGTAGTACTTTGAAAAGCTGAGAAGGTTTGGAAATGTCTGATCATCACAGGAGGTCACGACATCTATACTGACAGAGCGACCAGTAAATCTTTTCTAGGGGAAGTGTCTAAATATCACAGACATGTGTCAGGTACACCTCAAACATCAAACCTGAGAAAGATCTGACATGATTACATATGTAACATATATACACACACTAATATGATAGGGTGCTCTGGTTTTAGTTTTACATTGTATTAATTTAACATTTTTGAGGATAAAGACTATGTAGTAGGTAGGCCAATTATAAAATTAATCTCTTGTCACAACTTTCCTTTACCTCTTATGTTCTTGATAGAGATAGAGAGAGGAAATATTGTCACATACCAGCATAAAAGGCCATAGAAGGGTTGTTTGTAAATAGTAAGGCATACATACCATCATACGAATTCATTTCACTTTGTTTTGTAGCTAACTCATAAACTCATAAACATAAATGGACACAGCAGCTCTCAGGCATTAATCAGCTTCGTTTTATTCATTTTATTACACATTTAAGATAATCTATGCTGTGTGAAAGTTAAACCTGTACAGCTTTGTTCTTAAATAGCAGATATTATTTCCAGTTCATTTACACAAGTAATGGTGATTTTTTAATCAACCCACTTTTCAGAATTTCACACAATCTCTTCGTTTCTCATGGAAAAGAACAGAATACCAGAGTAGCAGAGACCGAATGTACCTTTGGCATCAGTACTGGGAAAACTGATATCAGCATATGGTGAAAACCATCTGTCTCGCCATATAGATGCGACATACGCATGGGGCAGTAAGTCAGAGAGGGAAAAAAGGGCCATGGAAGGCTTCTTGCCACCTGTGGTGCCAGCCACACTGTCTATAGGACTTGTAAGATGTTAGTTCAACAAATGTTCTGCACGCAAGCGCAAACAGATATATCTCACGCCATATTTGCCGAAATCTTTGCATACCATTTACACTTCTGTTCACCCCATGACTTTCATCACTGCTGTTCAATTTTAGGCACTGACCGTTGCACCCTATTTTAATGCAACCTATGGGCACATGCAGCACGAATGGTAACATATGGCACATCATATGCCACCGGCATAAGAGTAATGACACGGATACTCTAACGCTGTTGGTTGCCAGGGAATGGGGTTTCTAACACTGTTTTGGACAGGGAAGTGATTGATCACTCCTACTCCCAAGGGAGGGGTGGACTTTGACTGTCTGTGTTAATTCTCACAGCAAACAACCAGATTCAGGTCTTTTGCGAAAAAGAGAGGAAAAAAGGAAAAGAAATGGCCCAACTCCCTTCTCACCCCCCCCCCCCCTTCCCCTCCTTTTGACCCATGCACTTAGTCAGTTAGGACCGCCATGGCAACTTCATTTTAGATGTTGTCTACTCCTGTACAGAAGTGGTGCTACTTTTTGCTATGTTTAAAATGTTTATTTTATATTAAAGTACTGATGTACATTTGACATCAAAATCTGTTACAGCCTCACAGATTGCTTTAGTTTAAAGTCTGACATTGAACCATGTGAGCAGACAAACTGTGCAGTAGGAAGCAACCACTGAACTGTTTAACTCAATGAAGTAGTTTAATGTATTTTGTTTCACAACTAGACAACATGACTTTGTGACCTTTGTGGGTCCTTACAAGAATTTCTCATCCTGAACACTTTGCCATGGAGACAACATGTGAAAGACTTCTCTGTGCTGTGCGGTCCAATAAATGCCCAGAGCCCTTTAATGCAAGAATAGCTTTTTGAGTTGATATATTAACATGATAACTGATTGCTTTGACAAGTCTCAACAAACATTTCCAGCTTACATGTACATTTTGAAAGTACCACAGATTTTGTACAGGCATAATTTGAGATGTTAGCGTCTTCTGTTGTTACTGGTGACAGAGTGTAGGTCAGTAGGGCATGTAGGTCAGGTTCATGCACTTTCACTATGGCACAAAAATATTTTGGAAAGGTTACATAGTTCTCCCTATGTAAAAAGTATTTTATTTAGGTTATCGATACAGATTTGTAGGCCTAAGGAGTTGATGAACATGAAAAGAATTTCAAAAGTCATATTAACATTCAGCTCATATTTCTCCATTACAAATTAAATAAATAATTAAATGGTCTTCTTGAGCAGTCCAGACTAAAAAACAATGTGGGGGTAGCCTGGCCCAACAGCTCCTGTGGCATGTGATAAAAGCATAGACTGTATAAAGGATAAAAGTCAACGTAGAAGTGCATTTACTCACTAGGTGGCAGCACAAACTCTGTGTTGTGGAAACCTCACACTTGTAAAAACCGTAGAAGTAGTACTACTGTCATCAGTGTCAGAACTTCTACTGTATGTGTCAGAAGAACAAGCTAATCTGTAGAGGAAGTAGGCTACTCTTTATCATGGAACAGGACATTCTCAGTGAAGCTCATACTGAGTTTAACAACAAAAACTTCAAAAAGGCCGAGGAGTTATACAGTCATTACATTAACTCTTGTGAGAAACAGTCAAGGTAATCTGGTCAGATAGCTAACCCGTTGAGAAAACGTGAAGGCACAGTAGCCTACATTTTGTAGACAACGAGAGCTATCCTAATCCATGTTGTTTTGTTGTAGGAAATGTGACGCCAATGAACTCGCGATGGCACTAAATAACCGTGGCCAGATAAAATATTTAAGAGTTGACTTTAAGGAGGCCATGGAGGATTACACGTTGGCAATAAAGGCAAAGAATGAATTCGAGGTCCCATACTACAACAGAGGACTCATACGCTACAGACTGGGTAAACTTTTAGAAACTAGAACCCATTTGCCTTTTTACAAGCTGACTAGATAATTTAATTAATTAATTAATTAGCTTAAAAGCTGCCTTTGTGTGTAAATATTTCATACTTGGAAGCAAGCATCTGACAGGACGTAAACTGTTTGCAACATGTGTCTTTGAAATTTAAAGGATTTTTTGAAGATGCGGAGAGAGACTTCAAGAAGGTTCTGGAATTAAATCCAAGTTTTGAAGACGCCAAACAGAGTTTGCAGCAGACATTAATGGATCGCCAAGAAAAGATGAATAGAGGATACTAAACTTGACTGCATCACTGTAAAGCACTTTACCATATTACAGTTTTTTCCTGAATGCTTGAACACAGTGATTCTTGTAGCACAATTTATAAAATTATTAATATATATAGTAAAACCCCTCACTGAGTTTGCAAAAACTAGTAGCACAAACTCTGCTTTGCACTTACATTGTGATTTTGTAAAACACACACAACTCGCAACACAACCATGCCATAATCAGAGGAGAACATGGTGGTAGCATACCTATGTGTGCAGCTTTAAGTCAAAATGTTGCTGTTCATCATTCACCTTCTCTGCCTTGTGCTGGAAGTTCTATGACCATCATCCCCATCAACGCATGGTCCTTCTACAGGCAGTGGAGAAGGCATACAGGGATATTGTAGCAAAGGGGAGAGAAGTCACCCCACTCGGTCTCTAACCTGGGTCTTCAGGGTAACAAACATGCACTTTGACCACAATGCCACAGAGCCAAGCTTGTTGGTATGGAAGTCAGAGCACACACACAACCCTAGTGATGGCACTCCATCACAGACCTTGACCAGGCATCATATCCAGCCTTGATACTGAACTTTTTTGTCAGTCAGTGCCTTTGACTAGACTTTGCATGTGATGTTGAGACAAGATGTAGACTGTTTTTTTCTCTCAGTGAAATTACATGTTTCCACATTTTCACTTGGAAAAAACATTTTGTGTTTTCACTGATGTGTGTAAATGAACATTCATACTTAAACTTTAAATCCCTGTGTTGAGTTAGATTCCTGTCTATGACCTCAAATTGACACCTTCTGCACAGAGAAACCAAAAGCCAGATGTGTTTTCCATTCATACCATCGGTGTGTAGTTGCCGCATTGTGTGTCAATTACTATGAAACTGTTTGGTACAAGAACACCATTTTTACAAAGGTTTGCAGAGTTAAGCAAGAGGTTAGCTTTTGCAAAGTATTGGCAATGTTTTGCTAATTTGGTGAGGTTTTTTTTGCAGAAATAGCCAATAGGTACACAAAGTGCTTAAGCAATCAGACAAAAAAAAAAAAAACAAATTTTGAATATCTTTGTACAATCATAATTTTTTTTTTGTACATTCGTCATAATTCCAGAGCCATCCTACACAAGGACCATGGTACTTACTGCACCAAAACTGCAATAGGACTGAGGAATTAAATTGGCTCATTCCTTTAGCCTCTACTTTGGAGTGTACTTAATTCTGGTAATAAACTTATAGAAATAGTAAGTGGGGGGTGGGTAGCCTAGTAAACCAGCCCCTTGTAGTCACTTCGTACAGAGTCTGGCTGTGGATTCATTGACATGGTTCTCAGGCATCTCGCCTGACCAATCAGAGTTGTCACAAACAGATGTTAGCAACAAACAGATGTTAGCTAAAGGCAGGTCCTCCAGGAAGAAACTGTTCACTCAGGCAAGATGCAGCCTGAGAACCATCAATGAAACAGCCAGACCCATGCGGTTTTCAAACGTTACTAGTCGGTCAGTTATTTGCTACATTTCAGAAATCAAAATGCTGAGTAGGTTGATTAACTAAAAATGTGTCAAGCCCAGTTTTAAGCATTTTAAAAACTAGGTGATTTTTTGTGGTCATTTGCAGCATGGTTAGTTCGGTCATTGACATTGTAAATGTGGTCTTCCTGTTCAATAAAGTTGCTCAGTTTTAGGTTTCAGAATGTTCACACCAATGAGAAGAGAATAAATAAGCTTCTTGGTTTTATGAACCGCTACCAAATGGTACACGATGGGTCCTTTTAAACACACACTTCAGCATGCCCAGTTAAGAGTTAAGAAAAGTTCTGGTTTGTCTATAAGAAATTCACTGTGGCATTCACTCAAGATCTTTGGCACTCATTTTTGGGAAGGGGAGGGGAGAAGGGAGAGGGCGAGAGAAAAAAAAAAAAAAAAAAAAAAAAAAAAAGCTTGAGTAAATTGAAGGACAACTGAAGTATTAACTTGCTCCAAATACCTCCCATAACCATACATTTGAAATGGCAATATGCCAAATTGTGGACACTAGTCAACAGTGGATGTAGTCTGTTAGTGCAGTTGCCAAACAGTTCAAAACGACAGGACAAGATGTAAAAGACAGTTCCTTTATTCTTCTCAAAGAACGTTTTAAAATCATTGTGACACCAAGATACGACCAGAAGACAGATGTACTCTCGACCTGGGAAACCGGCGGCCTACAAATAGAAGAAAAATAAAATACATAAATGTGTTAATAGCAACCAAAGCAGCATTTAACCAGCACTCAAATACCAGTCACTGCATGAAGACGCTCACTTTTGTTCTTCTTGACCTCAGTATTTCCAGGGTAACTAGAACAGCTTCTGTAGCAGAAGCCATCACTTTGTTTGTTGTTGTCGCAAATGGCAGCATCACAGTGGATGAAGATCTGCCCAGGAGGAGAAAAAAAAAAAAAAGGAATAAAACCACAACCTTCATAATCTTTAGACCTTGGGCAGGTTTTAAGTGTAATGACATACCTGGTCTTTCAGCATGGTATTGTCTTGGACAAAAGTGAACATCTTCATCTCAAAACGTTTGAAGTGAGAAGGATACTGGACTCCATCAACAGGCAGAATGGTCGTTGAGTAATAGTCATCTTTGTTTGCACACCTATTGAGGTAATGTGTTAATGTCAAGTCACTACAGTTGTGCTCTTGTCTGACTTTCTTAAACTTGTGACGTAGGAATATGCTAGACTTATCAGCAAGTATACCCATCAACAATGATCTCCCATCGTGGAGTAGATAGTCTGTCTTTTCCCAGGGTTGCCCAGCAGTTCTCCAAGACGACAACAAGCTGTGGATCTGTGGCATCCATCAACTCAACCTCAAAGTACAGGGGATGCCTCAAGTACTCAACCACAGGATAGTCCTCCTCCTCGTAAAATGTGGTGTAGGTGGCATCTGGAGATGAGCAAACATTTTTAGCAAATGGATAAAGATGAAGGCACCACTGGATTAAAAAAAAACAAAAAACAAAAACCCACCAGTTGCTAGCCTCATCTGCATCTTCATCTCTCCAAAGCCAGGCTGTGGAGTGCCGTCGAACTGCCTTTCCTTTGGAACAAACTTGAGCATCTTGAAGTCGTAGTCCTCATAGTAGCAGGAGACCGCAAGTCTGGAAGGCAAAGTAAATACACAGATGAAGTACCAATACCACAAGTTGAGGCATTGGGAGCAGCAGAAGATTGTATTCAAAACATACCGATATGGAGGATGGCGACTCTTGCTGCTCTTCTTCACACCTCCATTAGCCACAGTAATCTCATTTTGATACACCATCATGCCATTCAAGAACTGCAGAAGAGGGATGCAGGATTAGACACACTGCAAAGACTGTGAAAACCCTTAGAAGACTGAAACGGTCATCTTACTTTTCTGGTTGTTCCACAGCTGTTAACAGCAAACGAGAACGCAGCAAATCGGCCGTTGGTAAAGATGGGTTTGCAGGACTGGTCCCTCAGGGTGAGCTGGCTCAGCACGAGATCTGGCACAGACTCAACCTTCAGAGCCAGAGCGGTCATGGTTCCATTAGTGTGGCACTCTGCAGATGCAGACACAAAATCACATTAGAAACCACTCACGGAGTCCTCAGGACTAAACTGTAAATCATTAAGGTAACAGACCAGTCAGCGGCATGGGGAAGGTGCAAGCCAAAGAGAAGTCATTGAGGCTCCACTGGTTGGTTGAGTCCATAAGCTTCATGTCCAGTCGGCTTCCAGCGGCAAAGGGAATGACAAACTAGACAAAAAGATAAGCACCATTAGAAAAGTACAAGTGAAGGGTAACTGTTGGCCTTAAATACATAAAACTTGGCAAGAGCGGTTACCGTAAAGACTGTATCTGATGAAAGGAAGGGCACCCTCATGGTCATGTGTGTAGCATTCTCACGGACACTGTACTCCTTGGCAAGGTCAGTAGTCAGCCCGCTTTTGCCCACAATGGTTTGAAAGTTACTGCCATGGGAGCCATATTCCACAGCAACATGAAAGGCCTCGTCGTCACAGGTGCCAGTCACAACAGGAAGGACTAGACAAAAAAAATAATCAGTGCTCAAAATGCAAAGTGTTAACCAGTTGCCAAGGTACACTCCAATAAAAAAAGGCTAACATACCAACATCATTAAGCGTTGCACCCAGCTCAATTGAATAAGGAAACTGAGCTTGCTCAGGCAGGATGATCAAGCCAAAGGTAAGGGGGAGGGTGTAGGTTGTGGATTCCCGTTCGAAATGCTACAAAAAAGTGCACAACTTAATACTGGAAGAAAAGGCTTGAACAGGAGTACAAAAGGACAGCTGGAAATGCAGCCAAAGGACAAAGTGCATGAACATACAGTCTTGACAACCACAGGGTCGGAGAAGGGCACTTGCAGACTGAAGGTCTTGGAACCATTGGGGAAGCGATGTTCCTGTACATTAAACCCTCTTGCATTGGCCTCATCAATGGTCAGTACACTAGTGGCAAAGGTCAGGTTTATCAGAGTCACATCATGAAGGAAGGTACCCAAGAGCACATCAAAGAGACGCTCTTCAGCAATGGTATCTGCAAAAGCAGAGAAGTTCAGTTTATTTTTAGCACATTCCATCCAACAGAAGCTGACCAACGTGCATAAACAGGACAAATGCAATTACAAACGGTAAGTGATCCAAGGGTATTTCAAACACCAATTATCCAGTCACAACACAATCAGAAAGGTAAAAGCTTATTATAGGCCAAATGAATAGGCCAAACCATGTGACCAAGAAGCCAAGCCATTCAATGTTTTAAATAGTAGCAATTCAAAATATATTCTAAGAAGTCAGCACAGACCTTCTCTTGCCAAAAGGCTCCCCGAGCAAGCAGCAAAACCTACATGGATACTTACTGTCCAATACATGCGGTGGTCTAGCCATCATGGGGGTGGTGATGGGATACAAGGCCTTATATTTGGTCAGCTGGTCTATCTCATTCCACAGCACCTCAATCATGGGTTCAATGGAGTAAGAAATGTGGTACTGATCATTAGGAGCATGGCTCTAGAGGAGGGAAAGAGAAAAGGACACACTGAAGGCATTTGAATCCACCTCAGCAGCACCAAGGAAAAGGCAGAGTGGGTGGGGGGCTCTTACCTTGTAAAAGCCATCAGGTCCACCCACTGGCAACTGAATAATAAAGTGGGAATCAGTCACAGACATGGTGTAGCCCCTGCTGGTCATCTGGGCCTCACCAAGTCTCTCACCATCAATACCCATGTAGGCCTCCAGGATCTCACAGGTATTCAGGGTGAGAAGCGGGTAGATGTTGCGAGGCACATACCAAGTAATGGTGTCTTCAGTATACTCCACACCACCTTTAGGACAGCAGACAATGTAACTGAAGCTTCTGCAATGGTTAAAGAAAGGTGATACTATGAGGGCAATGGTCGTCCTTACCAGTGGGGCAGGCTGCAGCCGTGTCAAGCATGGTTACAGACCACAGGTCCTTGAAATAAGTGGTGACTTTTACAACCTTCATTGGGACTCCAGCAACCTGAAACAACCACAGGTTAGCAAGTTTATGAAATAGCTTGAAGAAAAAAAAAAAAAAAACCAGTTGCACAACTTACATTCTCAGAGTAGGTCTCAGTGGTATTGTAAGGGCTTCGGACAACCAGTCTGGTTGGGGTTGTAGCAATGCCATAGCCAGCCCTCTGTGCATCTACCAAAGACATGGACTTCTCTTTTGGGGTGAAGAAAACCATCCTCCAGATGTTATTTGCAGAAGTTACAACCTATAAAGAAAGGTTAACGTTCAAGCATTACTTTAGAAAGGAGAGTTCCAATATAGGTTGGCTTAAAAAACAAAAATAATGAACTTACCTCTGGACCTGCACCAAGCGACTGTTCGTCTTGCTCCTTTGCTTCAACAGCTGGGTCAATTGGTGGCGGCAACCTGTTTACAGACACCTGCAAGCACAGACATGAAACAAGGCATTAAGCATCCAAACAGACTCCCACCATTCAAACACTGGGGACATTCAGGCTTATGCCAGTACCTCCATGTAGTTTCTTTGGCACAGGATCTCACGAGCAGCCCATTGGTTGTAGTTGCAGGTTTTTGTTACCTCGTGCACATCCTCGTCAGACTTGTGTTCGCCATACAGCCGAAAACGGATTCCCATATCAAACACCTCATCATCCTGCTCAAGATGAGACGTTTTGCTAAATAAACCACTTAACAGCGTAACCAATGCCAAATTCAGATTAGTTTCAATAGCCATTGATGAGGAAACGGCCCAAAAGAACTACCCGATTATTAGCATAGCAACCCAAAAGGGAGCCAAAGATTTTAGTGTTCCCCCAGGGGTCAGAGTCCATGGTGTAACCACATTTAGACGCCAAGCTGGGTGTCACGGAGATATAATCACTGCCATCTATAAATTAAAGCAGAGTTAGAGGCACAAAGCAAAGACCCATGGAATAGGCAGAAATCCGCAGAAGTAGTAAACCCCACACAACTCACTGATGGCATCCACTTCCAAACGGTTTCCAATTGCAAGGGATTTATCCAAATTTATCCGTATTACATTTCCAAGGCATTGAGATCTCAGGCCGGTTACTACGGTTAGACAAGAGTAGTTGTTTTAAAGCCCATATATCAATTTCACCTGAACTTGACAGCTGAAAAATTAATATGTATATATTTTAACAGAAAACCCCACTTACTTTGCTTGTAACGTTTCTGGCCAGAAGTCATTACAACAACCATCAAAAGCCATGGAACCCTACAAGAAAAAAAACTAGTTAAATCCAAAGCAATTAGCATATAATTTAAGCAAAACTACAACGAGTAAGCCTACTTACAACTGTAGAACTCGGGCCATTTTCGCATTTAAAAAGGCCCTCTATCCGTGGAAACTTGAATCCTTTCCAGACGACGACCAGCAAAGATTCAATTTCCTCCCTAAATCCCAAACAACGGAACCGCTGGTAAGAAGAACTGCACTTTCGCCTTGCTCGCGTAACCTTTATATGGGAATTTAACCACAGTCCAACAGGTGAAGCTAATTTGGTGACATTTTTTTGTGCGAAGTTTCGCAGAAATAGCCAATATAGAGGAAAGTGCTTAAGCAATCAGAAAAAAACTAATTTCCAATATCATCGTACAATCATAGAATGTATTGTTGTTGTGTTTTTGTACATTTGTCATAATTCCAGAGCTGTCCTTCACAAGAACCATGATACTGCACCAAAACTGTAATAGGACTGAGGAATTAAATTGGAACAGAAGCAGATCTTCCTTTAGTCTCTACTTTGCTGAAGTGTACTTAATTCTGGTAATAAAACTTTTGTATTGATTTATCGTTATTACGGAACCATCTAGAAAGAGGGGTCGTTCTGACATGTGGGAACACTTTATTCTGTTTGGTCATGTACCTACTGTCAAGGTGTACTGGCTGTTAAGTATTTATATTGCAAAATTGGACTGTATTGGACTGTAACTAGCTGGCTAATCCTGGTAAAAAAAAAAAAGTAGAATCAGACTCTATCGATTTGACCAGTTATAGACCATATAGGCCTAATTGCAGCCATTTACCTATACATTTGAAGACTAAACTTTACAATTAACCTAATAATGATGCAAATATCTTTGTAGGTGCGGTGTTTTGTCTGTTCTACTGAGCTGCTGTAAATCAGGGGAACACAAGTCATGGTATGTTTTATTATTAGACACACTCTATTGAAATAGCCTACATTATTTCCTTCCCTGACTAGGCCTGTAATTGTACATGATTTTTTATGTCTTTATTTATTTATCTTTTAGTGAACAGGAAGCAAGAGTTGGATGAAGCTCTCGTAAACATGATCATGAAAGACCTGCAATCATTTTCCATCGTGGAGCACAGTGGGTTTAAGAACTTTGTTGCGTTGCTGGATCCCTCCTACACTCTGCCATCCAGGCGGGCTCTGAAGAACATGGTGGTCCACAAATATGAGGAGGAGAAGGCCAAGGCCAAGGCTGCCATGCAGAGTGTGGAAGCTGTTGGTCTAACCTCAGATATGTGGACCTCCATTAATATGGAGGCATATCTGGCAGTCACCTGCTATTATGTGGATGACAGTGCAGAGCTGGCCACGGTTCTGTGGGTGTTGTTCCTTTCCCCATTTCACATACAGCAGATAACATCTCTGCTGCAAAGAAATCACTCATGCAGGAATGGGGAATTGAGGGCAAAGTCACCTCAATTGTAACAGATGCTGGAGCCAACATGGTGGCCTCTGTGCGAAATGTAAATCTTCACCATGTCATCTGCTTTGCTCATGCTCTAAATTTAGTTGTGAAAAGAGCCTGGATGCAACTCCTGGCCTTGATGATATTAGAGCAAGGTCACGGAAGGTGGTGGCATATTTCAAGTCCAGCACCACAGCTAAGGTATGTTTACGTGTAGGCTATGGATGTCATTGTCTTTGTGCCTTGATGTGTATGCTACTGGACATCTTAATTTTCTTTGGTATCTATCTATCTATCTATCTATCTATCTGTCTATCTGTCTATCTGTCTGTCTGTCTGTCTGTCTGTCTGTCTGAGAAGTGCAGGAGCAGATGCAACATCCAGCGCACAAGCTAATTCAAGAAGTGGACAACCACTGGAACAGCACCTACTAGATGCTTCAGCGCCTTTTTGAGGAGAGACAGGCAGTGGGGGCAGCTCTTGCAACCCTCAAGACGGATGTGACACCTCTGTCTTCTGAGGACTATGATGCAATAACTGCTTGTCTGAAATTGCTTGCCCCTTTCTATCAGGCAACAGTAGAACTTTCGGAGGAGAAGAGAGTGTCTGGATCAAAGATTATTCCAATGACCAAAATGCTTATGTTGTACTTGTTTGACTCAATGGATAAAACAAGCCACACCACAGCCAAACAACTAGGGGAGAATATGATAATAATGATGCAGAATACATTTGACAGCATAGAAAATAATCAGACTGCACTGACCCATTCCACTCTGCTTGATCCAAGATTCAAAACAATTGTTTTTTACAATCAATCAAATGTACAAGCAGCAGTTAAACGGCTCACTTTTCAGTGTTCACAATTGTTTATCAGACACAAACCACCCGTCACTCAGGAAGAACCCTCCACCTCCACCTCCCGCAAATGTTGAAATTCCATCAACTACAGGTAATATTGTGAAAAGTAAAAAGGGATACATAAAAATAAATCTAGCACTCATTACTGTCATATTTGTATTTCAGATATTTACCTTTGGGAAACACTGGACAGAGATGCTTCAGAGGCAAGATTGGCCAGAAATGCCACAGTGGATGCCTCAGTTGAGGTTCAGCAGTACGTGAATGATCCACCACAGGAAAGATCAGAGGTGTCTACTGGTGTACTGGAGTCATCATAAAAATGTGTACCCTCATCTTTTTATACTGGCACAACAGTTTTTATGTACACCGGCCTCATCAGTGCCTTCTGAACAAGTGTTCTCCAAATGTGGAGAAGTTGTGAACAAAAAAAAGAAACAGGCTCAGTCCAAAAAGTGTGGAAAAATGTTTTTAAATCAAAATCTTTGAGTGTTCTGACATAACCCCTGGTTACACAAGCACCCAACTTGTGCTATATTTTCCCTTCACACCTTAATACGTTCAAGCACATCCTTTCCCTAAGCACTCTCCCCAATTACACAATACAAAGATGAATTAATCTTTATTTGTAAAAATAATCACTAACTTTGTATACAGGTGTGTGTGTGTGTTTTGGTACATTCACACTAGAATAGAAGTGTTTCCTCTACACTAGTTCTGGGACTTGTCACTATATCAAAGCCTCCTGCCACTATGAAGCTGGGGCAATTTAGTTGCAGCTTTGGCTTTTCACCAGGAGAGGTCACTGTTACTAAAGCTTCAAGTAATTAACCCATTTTTGAAGCAATGTGCCCAAGTGATTCAGTGCTTCACCAAAACTTAATTTGCCCATCACTAGCTCTCAGGCAGCATCTTGCCTGACCAATCAGCAAACAGAAGTAGTCCAACAGATGTTAGCAATTGGGTAAAAGCAGATCCTCCAGGAAGAAACTGTTCACTGATCAGGCAAGATGCTGCCTGAGAACCACGTCAATGAAACAGCCAGACCCATACCGTTTAAAAGGTTACTAGTACTGCAAGTGCCATGTAAAATCTTTAAAGCCATGTATATCAAATGTGGTTCTTGGCCCTGCAGTTCTTGTGCAATCTAGCGGCTTGGAGGTGGGATACAGGTTGAAGGAAATGGGACAAGAGTTGATCAGTTATTTGCTACCTTTAAATTTAGACCCAGAAATCAAGATGTCAAGTAGGTTGATACATATTAGTTAAGCCCAGTTTAAATATTTTTTAATACTAGGTGATTTTTAGTGGTCATTTGCAGCATGGTCAGTTCCATCAGACACTAGTGCAATTGGTGTACATGGCCTTCCTGTTCAATAAAGTGTTGCCTAGTTTTAGACTGTCACACCAAAGCCAAAAAAAACAATTACCATAAATTGACTTGTTTTATAAACTGCTACCAAATGGTACACGATAGGTCCTTTAAAAACACACTTCAGCATGCCCCAGGTAAAGAGTTCAGAACACTTCTAGTTTGTCTACGAGAACTTTATTCACTCAAGATCTTTGACACCCATTTTTTTGGAAGGGGAAAAAAGCCACTGTAGACACTTAATTATTAACTTCGAAATACCTCCCACAACCATGCATTTGGAATGGCAATATGCCAAATTGTGGACACTAGTCAACAGTGGATGTAGTCTGTTAGTGCAGTTGCCAAACAGTTCAAAACGACAGGACAAGATGTAAAAGACAGTTCCTTTATTCTTCTCAACAAAGTACTGTTTTGAATCATTGTGACACCAAGATGAGACCAGAAGACAGCTGTACTCTTGACCTAGGAAACCGGTGGCCTACGAATAGAAAATAAGTTAATAGCAACCAAAACACAAACTAGCAATCAATACCAGTCATTTTACAAACTTACTTTTGCTTTTGTTGTGCTTGACCTCAGTATTTCCAGGGTAACTAGAACAGCTTCTGTAGCAGAAGCCAGCACTTTGTTTGTTGTTGTCGCAAATGGCAGCATCACAGTGGATGGAGATCTACCCAGGAGGAGGGGAAAAAAAATAAATTAATTAAAAAATATCTAAAAAAAATAGAATAAAACCACAACCTTCATAATCTTTAGACCTTGGGCAAGTTTTAAGTGTAATGACATACCTGGTCTTTCAGCATGGTATTCTCTTGCACAAAGGTGAACATCTTCATCTCAAAACATTTGAAGTGAGAAGGATACTGGACTCCATCAACAGGCAGAATGGTCGTTGAGTAATAGTCATCTTTGCTTGCACACCTATTGAGGTAATGTGTTAATGTCAAGTCACTACAGTTGTGCTCTTGTCTGACTTTCTTAAACTTGTGACGTAGGAATATGCTAGACTTATCAGCAAGTATACCCATCAACAATGATGTCCCATCGTGGAGTAGATAGTCTGTCTTTTCCCAGGGTTGCCCAGCAGTTCTCCAAGAAGACAACAAGCTGTGGATCTGTGGCACCCATCAACTCAACCTCAAAGTACAGGGGATGCCTCAAGTACTCAACCACAGGATGGTCCTCCTCCTTGTAAAATGTGGTGTAGGTGGCATCTGGAGATGAGCAAACATTTTTAGCAAATGGATAAAGATGAAGGCACCACTGGATTAAAAAAAATGCCAACCCACCAGTTGCTAGCCTCATCTGCATCTTCATCTCTCCAAAGCCAGGCTGTGGAGTGCCATCGAACTGCCTTTCCTTTGGAACAAACTTGAGCATCTTGAAGTCGTAGTCCTCATAGTAGCAGGACACCGCAAGTCTGGAAGGCAAAGTAAATACACAGATGAAGTACCAATACCACAAGGCATTGGGAGCAGCAGAAGATTGTATTCAAAACATACCGATATGGAGGATGGCGACTCTTGCTGCTCTTCACACCTCCATTAGCCACAGTAATCTCATTTTGATACACCATCATGCCATTCAAGAACTGCAGAAGAGGGATGCAGGATTAGACACACTGCAAAGACTGAAAACCCTTAGAAGACTGAAACGGTCATCTTACTTTTCTGGTTGTTCCACAGCTGTTAACAGCAAACGAGAACGCAGCAAATCGGCCGTTGGTAAAGATGGGTTTGCACGACTGGTCCCTCAGGGTGAGCTGGCTCAGCACGAGATCTGGCACAGACTCAACCTTCAGAGCCAGAGCGGTCATGGTTCCATTAGTGTAGCACTCTGCAGATGCAGACACAATCACATTAGAAACCACACAGAGTCCTCAGGACTAAACTGTAAATCATTAAGGTAACAGACCAGTCAGAGGCATGGGAAAGGTGCAAGCCAAAGAGAAGTCATTGAGGCTCCACTGGTTGGTTGAGTCCATGAGCTTCATGTCCAGTCGGCTTCCAGCGGCAAAGGGAATGACAAACTAGACAAAAAGATAAGCACCATTAGAAATGTAAAAGGGAAATGTTGGCCTTAAATAAATAAAGCTTGGCAAGAGAGGTTACCGTAAACACTGTATCTGATGAAAGGAAGGGCACCCTCATGGTCATGTGTGTAGCATTCTCACGGACACTGTACTCCTTGGCAAGGTCAGTAGTCAGCACGCTTTTGCCCACAATGGTTTGAAAGTCACTGCCATGGGAGCCATATTCCACAGCAACATGAAAAGCCTCGTCGTCGCAGGTGCCAGTCACAACAGGAAGGACTAGACAAAAAAATAAATCAGTCCTCAAAATGCAAAGTGTTAAGCAGTTGCCAAGGTACACTCCAATAAAAAAGGGCTAACATACCAACATCGTTAAGCGTTGCACCCAGCTCAATTGAATAAGGAAACTGAGCTTGCTCAGGCAGGATGATCAAGCCAAAGGTAAGGGGGAGGGTGTAGGTTGTGGATTCCCGTTCGAAATGCTACAAAAAAAGTGCACAACTTAATACTGGAAGAAAAGGCTTGAACAGGAGTACAAAAAGGACAGCTGGAAATGCAGGAAAAGGACAAAGTGCATGAACATACAGTCTTGACAACCACAGGGTCGGAGAAGGGCACTTGCAGACTGAAGGTCTTGGAACCATTGGGGAAGCGATGTTCCTGTACATTAAACCCTCTTGCATTGGCCTCATCAATGGTCAGTACACTAGTGGCAAAGGTCAGGTTTATCAGAGTCACATCATGAAGGAAGGTACCCAAGAGCACATCAAAGAGACGCTCTTCAGCAATGGTATCTGCAAAAGCAGAGAAGTTCAGTTTATTTTTAGCACATTCCATCCAACAGAAGCTGACCAACGTGCATAAACGGGACAAATGCAATTACAAATGGCAAGTGATCCAAGGGTATTTCAAAGAAATTACATTCTGAAATACCAATTATCCAGTCACAGCACAATCAGAAAGATAAAGGACAACCTTCACAATTATAGGCCAAAGGGGCAGGTTGTCCCAAGCATTCTCAGAAATGAATAAGGCATCAAATCTGTGACCAAGAAGCCAACCAATTCAATGTTTCAGTAGCAATTGAAAACCTATTCCAAGTCAGCACAGACCTTCACTTGCCAAAAGACTCCCCAAGCAAGCAGCAAGACCTATAGGGATACTTACTGTCCAATACATGGGGTGGTCTAGCCATCATGGGGGTGGTGATGGGATACAAGGCCTTATATTTGGTCAGCTGGTCTATCTCATTCCACAGCACCTCAATCATGGGATCAATGGAGTAAGAAATGTGGTACTGATCATTAGGAGCATGGCTCTAGCGGAGGGAAAGAGAAAAGGACACACTGAAGGCATTTGAATCCACCTCAGCAGCACCAAGGAAAAGGCAGAGTGGGTGGGGGGGCTCTTACCTTGTAGAAGCCATCAGGTCCACCCACTGGCAACTGAATAACAAAGTGGGAATCGGTCACAGACATGGTGTAGCCCTTGCTGGTCATCTGGGCCTCACCAAGTCTCTCACCATCAATACCCATGTAGGCCTCCAGGATCTCGCAGGTATTCAGGGTGAGAAGCGGGTAGATGTTGCGAGGCACATACCAAGTAATGGTGTCCTCGGTAAACTCCACACCACCTTTAGGACGGCAGCCAATGAAATTGAAGCTTTTGCAACAGTTAAAGAAAGGTGATACTATGAGGGCAATGGTCGTCCTTACCAGTGGGGCAGGCTGCAGCCGTGTCAAGCATGGTTACAGACCACAGGTCCTTGAAATAAGTGGTGACTTTTACAACCTTCATTGGGACTCCAGCAACCTGAAACAACCACAGGTTAGCAAGTTTATTAAATGGCTTGTAAAAGAAAAAAAGGGGGGTTGCACAACTTACATTCTCAGAGTAGGTCTCAGTGGTATTGTAAGGGCTTCGGACAACCAGTCTGGTTGGGGTTGTAGCAACGCCATAGCCAGCCCTCTGTGCATCTACCAAAGACATGGACTTCTCTTTTGGGGTGAAGAAAACCATCCTCCAGATGTTATTTGCAGAAGTTACAACCTAAAGAAAGGTTAACGTTCAAGCATTACTTTAGAAAGGAGAGTTCCAATATAGGTTGGCTTAAAAAACAAAAATAATGAACTTACCTCTGGACCTGCACCAAGCGACTGTTCGTCTTGCTCCTTTGCTTCAACAGCTGGGTCAATTGGTGGCGGCAACCTGTTTACAGACACCTGCAAGCGCAGACATGAAACAAGGCATTAAGCATCCAAACAGACTCCCACCATTCAAACACTGGGGACATTCAGGTTCATGCCAGTACCTCCATGTAGTTTCTCTGGCACAGGATCTCACGATCTGCCCACTGGTTGTAGTTGCAGGTTTTGGTTACCTCGTGCACATCCTCGTCAGACTTGTGTTCGCCATACAGCCGAAAACGGATTCCCATATCAAACACCTCATCATCCTGCTTAAGATGAGACGTTTTGCTAAATAAACCACTTAACAGCGTAACGAATGCCAAATTCAGATTGGTTTCAATAGCCATTGATGAGGAAACGGCCCAAAAGAACTACCCGATTATTAGCATAGCAACCCAAAAGGGAGCCAAAGATTTTAGTGTTCCCCCAGGGGTCAGAGTCCATGGTGTAACCACATTTAGACGCCAAGCTGGGTGTCACGGAGATATAATCACTGCCATCTATAAATTAAAGCAGAGTTAGAGGCACAAAGCAAAGACCCATGGAAAAGGCAGAAATCTGCAGAAGTAGTAAACCCCACACAACTCACTGATGGCATCCACTTCCAAACGGTTTCCAATTGCAAGGGATTTATCCAAAGTTATCCGTATTACATTTCCAAGGCATTGAGATCTCAGGCCGGTTACTACAGTGAGGAAAGGGTAGTTTTAAAAGCCCACAGATCAGGTTCACCTGAACTTAACAAGTGAGAAATATGTATATATATTTCAAGCAGAAAACCCCACTTACTTTGCTTGTAACGTTTCTGGCCAGAAGTCATTACAACAACCATCAAAAGCCATGGAACGCTACAAGAAATAAAAAAAGTAAAAATCCAAACCAATTAGCATATAATTTAAGGAAAACTACAAGGAGTAGGCCTACTTACAATTGTAGAAAACGGGCCATTTTCGCATTAAAAAAAGGCCCTCTATCCAGGGAAACTTGAATCCTTTCCAGATGACCGCCACCAAAGATTCAATTTCCTCTCTAAATCCCAAACAACAGAACTGCTGTAAGAGGAACTGCACTTTTGCCTTGCTCGCCCAACTTTTTAATGGAAATGTAACCACAGTCCAACAGGTGAAGACAACTGTGACTAGGGAGTGCTCGTCAGTTTGGCATCTTTTTCAGGTGGGTTTAGATAATCACACAGTCATTTCTCAAAGCCGGTAATTGGTCAGGACTAGTTCTAGCTCAATTCGCGGTAGCCTACACCTGCTGCTGATTGGTAGCCAGCCATGTGATCTAAATTAGTGACGGGCAACCTGGTGTCACAGGCTGCAACGTTTATGCAATTAAGAGGCATGCGTTGTAACAATGAGGTCTATGGCAGAGCACTAGAATTGCACAGAATATTTAAAAGCTTTATGTTTCATGTTAATTTTGGACAGGATACCATGATCTCCGAGCCCCCCTGCCCATTTAGGATAGATCAATTTCTGTATTGACATCCACCCACTGTATTAAGCGCACTGTGTATGAAGTGCACAGGTGGAACCAGGTAATTTTGGAACGTGTGGTATTAAATTGTAGCTTCTGAAGTGGTTATCCATCACTAATCTACACCAACGTGGACACACCTGATTCAACTTTATCACTTAATCTCTGAAGTGTTTCCTCATAGCCGACAAAACTGTCTCAAAAGAACTCCCCAACAATCCCAACCATAGGATGATCACCTAGACTCATGTAGTTGGGAATAGCTAAAAGTTAAAGACAGTATAGGACAGTATAAGTGTTCTCCCAAACATTGGTATTTTAGATTAAGGTTTGTTGTCAGGAAGGCTAAAACCTCTTCCTGAGTTGTGTTTTCCCTAAACATTTAAGACTTTCTGGGTATGCACATAGATGATTTTATTTCTTTTTTTTCCCAGGAGATGGAGCTATTGAGATTCTCTCCAAGCATAAACCACTTTCCCTTGAATGGGAAGACTTCTGGATTTGCTGGCAGTGCTTTACACATACACTACTCACAAAAAGTTAGGAATATTTGGCTTTCAGGTGAAATTTATGGAAAATGTCAAAAGTTCACACTACAGTGGTATTATATCAAAGTAGGGTATTTAAGTGGAAGCATGCAATGGCCATTTCCTCATCTCAATTCCTCAATTTATTGAAACAAAAGCCAACAACAGTGGGTGGGTGACGAAAAATAACATTATCTCAATACCTTGTCAGTTTTTAGGTACCGTCTTGGTCTCATGTTGTCAAAACGTAAATAGCATGATTAGGTGGACTGTTGTTCTGATTGATCCTTGAATTGACTGATACATTTCCCTGTTCAAACACCTGTTGTGATTTTTGCTGTTAAGCTCCTTGTAACAGCAAGATGTGCAAAAAGTCCTGAAACATTAAAGGTGACATGTCAGGATGAATCGAAAATGCACCATAACCTTTACAGATGAACTTAATATGACCTTATCTAAACTTTTAAATGCACATGTCCAACAGTTTAATGTTTTAAATGTTTTAGGACTTTTTACACATCTTGCCGTCTTGCACATCTTGGTTGTACTAAAAAGTACAAGACCTACCATGCATTGGTCTCACCTGTGCACTTAAACAGGTGGTTTCACTAATTGGAAAAGTTCTTGTCTCAAAAATGTTTCTTTACTTAGTCTGACGATAACTTACCTGTTATTGAGTACCCAGCTGTCTCATAGGGAACCCCAAGGAGAAATAAAAAAAACCCCAAAAGATTCCCCCTGCTTCGCTTCTAAAAGCTGGCATAGATTTACTGTGCCACCTCCAGATCTGCTTGTGTATTTATGGCACTGAGTGTGCCATTTTAGTCTTAAGTGCTGATATAATTTGTGAAGTTTAGTCCTACTCTTATACTTAAAAATAAAAGCTATATATCAACTTTTTCTTTCAAGTCCAACAATCACTCCTGCTCCCCTAGATATTTAAGAGACCTCCAGAGGTGAACTAAGTGGTTAGGAGCTGCCAGTAGAGGGTGGCACTGAGGCATTTTGTTGATTTGTGACTTCTGTCTATGCTTTCTTTAAATCAATCATGGCTGGTAAGGGTTTGGCTGAACTTGCCTTGATGAACTTCCTTTCTTTGACTGACTCCACTAATTGTAGTAGCTTTTATTCTTTGCAGTTTTTTTTTTTGATTCCATGTTGGTGGCCTGCAGTATATAGAGCCACTCAATTAACTGCACACCAGTTGAGGAGCGATAAGGAATATTTATTTTGATTCATTGCCAATATGACTTGTATTATTTGTAGACTATTGTCAAAATAAACACCCCCCTTGTTCATTTAACTATTCACTGAGATATTTCTATATTCTTAGGTACAGGATTCCCTTCAGTGATTGGTCATTTCTATGGACTTGGAAATTACATCACTTGAAATTCAATTTACTGCACATAGTGCCATGGAGATATATTACCTGGTGGAAGTGAGCCAAGTCCCACGCCCATTTATTGTAATGGGAAGTGCTAGGCTAGCAAATTCAGCCAAAATTGTTTTTTAAGTGGCAACATATGGTTTCACAAGGCTCATTTTGGGGAAAACCGGGGTGGATAGTATAAGTATGTACACTTAATTTTAAGAGCAACTTTCAACTAATTTTTTTCCACTCAAGTCAACTCTTAACAGTAGGGGACAGACTAGGGCAACCAATTCACAATGTCCATACATTTGTATTGTATTGTATTACCTGACCTTTATTTGGTGCAAACACAAAACACAGGAAAGCCAAACCCACTGATATAAAACGAGAAGGCAGTGTGAATTTTTAAAAAAACCTTTAATGTTATAACAAGAAAATTAACCCAGAGACGACATGCGCCACTTGCGGTTCAGGAGCTGCTCGACGACCTTTTAAAAAATAAAAATCAAAAATCAGTTGTGGCAAACCAATATAAATTCATAGAAACATTTTACATTGCTCAACCTTACCCCTTTTCACTTTGCTTGTGTCTTTTTGTAGGCTAGCACATTGCCCTTGGCACAATCCCTTTTGCGGACTTCTGGGGTCACAAATGACCACATTACAGTGGAAAACCACCTGAAACAAAGAGCCATTAGGTCATTTACTGTGTCCATTCTGCAGTAATGACTTCAGGTTTCAATTGAATAGCTACTATAGAAAACCATCTCAGCACAAAAACAAACCAAGCATCAAATATACAAGGACTAGGGGGGGGGGGGGAGTGGCCAAATGACCTGGCCTGCAGGGGAGTCCTCGGCTTCGGCAAAGGAGAACATCTTCGCTTCGAATCTTTTGAAGAGGGAAGGGAACAGTACCCTGTGGTCAGGTCTCACCGGATGGAAGACCGTCTGATCAGGATCCTCGGGATTTGGACAGCTAATGATAAAAATAACAAAGACCAATCACATGCATTTAATACTCCACTACAGAGAAACACCCCTTAAAGTGTTCCAAACATTTATTTATTTCCTTTCCTATAAAATCATGCAACATCAGCCACAATGTGCATAAGGATATATCCGTTCCATTGGCATACTGGCCTAGCCTAGTAAACCAACCCCTCATACTTCACTTAGTTTTATACAGAGGGTCTGGAACTGCTGTATTGAAAGGCTTTAATAAAATAAAAAAAAAGTACAAGGGGCTGGTTTACCAGGCTAATACTGGGCATCAAATTGGCTTTAGTGCCCATCCAAAATCTGTGGCAAGTAAATCAAATGGGTCATTATCTACTCTGCATTACACCAAATCCAAATGATGTATTGCACATTTTCCGCCGGCGTGACAGTTTACCCGTCCACCAAGATGTCCCATCGTAGTTTGGATGTTTGGTCTCCTTTGAGGGTTGCCCAGCAGTTGTTGATGACTAGCTCCAGATCTGGGTTCTCAAAATGCATCAGCTCCACCTCAAAGTACAGAGGCTGGGTCAAGTGCCTCACCACGGGGTAGTCGCCATCAGAGTAGAACTGAGTGTAGGTCAAGTCTACGGTTGATTGACCATGGAAGACAGTTTACCACAAAGTAAATATGACTTAAGTAACAGGAGCTTAAATACTACAAACATGAATAAAAAGCACTTTTTTACCTCGAGCAAGTCTCATTTGAACTTTAAGCTCTCCCATGCCGACATCAGCGACCAGTCCCTTAGGCTGCGACATGGTGGAGAAGGCCAGTGTTTTACTGGAGTTCACCGTGTAGGTACAGGAGAACGTGAATCTGTAGGAGCATTGTAATATGGCGTTACCTCACCAGGCAAGAGCAGAGAGGTACATTTGAAGGCGTAGACACAAGCAGGGAAAAGAACTTCAGCGGGAATAGTAAGCATACCGATATTTAGGTTCAGTGTTGTTCGACAGCTGAGTTTTGGCATTTTGATCATTTTTCAAGGTGACCATGTTCTCATACACCATCACACCATCTTTAAACTGAAAAAAAACCCCCAAATAAACCATTGTTAAATATATATACACACACACACAGATATACACATATATATATATACACAAATAAAAGTAAAGCCATTTTAGGATCCAACAGAGCCAACATACCTCTCTTGTGGTTCCACACGTTTCTGCACGGAAGTAGAAAAGGGCTGTGCGATCGTCGCTGTAAACAGGCCCACATGAGGGATCATTCAATGTCAGCTGTGCAGGGTTGAGGCTCGGCACTGCCTCCAGTTTCACAGCTAGCGCCACAATGCTCCCATTTGAATTGCACGCTGTAGAGACATTTCATGAACATTGATGAGACGTACAGCACGCTAACGCAAGTCAAAAACCCAGATAAAAAAACAAGCAACAAGTGCCAAGTCAATATCATGGGATAACTGATTTAAAGTGCGGTTAAATGTTTTAATTTTTTACTGCCCTTTAAACCAATGCTCCCATTTGAATTGCATGCTGTAGAGACATTTAATGATCATTGATGACATACAGCACGCAAACTGAATTCTAATCTCAAACATTGATGCCCAGTTTCCTCTAAAAGGACTATAATAAATGATACCTCAGCAGCACTACCACACTTCCTTTACATTCCTTTTGTTTCTACTGCCCAGGAAGTCATGAATTAGTATTCCAATTAGGTACCAGTTATACAAGTATGGCAATGGAGGGTTTTTTATCTGAAAAGGAAATGCCATAGTACAGGGGCAGGGGGAAATAAATAAATAGAAAAAGACCAATGACGAAGGTGGGGAAGGAACAGGAGAGGGAGAAATGGGTGATGTTCCAGCCCTGCACGGGGCTACGCAGAAGGACGTCAAGCCGAGCCCTCACAAACGAAGACTGGACTGCCTGAAACATTAGAAAAGAAATTCCAACCATGAGGATTATGACTTCGACCGTCTTGGCTGGAATCACAATATAATTGCAAGTCCTGAACTCACACACAAATGTCCAAAATGCCAAAGAATTGGACTAGTTAGGATTTAGCAAATCATTCTGGTTTTGCATAATACCCAAGGTTCACACTGAAAGCAATTCCCCATCAAAGACAACATGCAACTTAGACCAAGGTTTGGTCAAAAGAATCCAGTGTGAATGCAGCATACTAGTCAGTAAATTAAAAAAAATCCTCAGAAACAAACAAGCCATTTAGGCCATGTTCTAAAACATCAGTCTGTGTTTAAAGACAATTCCCTTTATTGCATTAATGTATTGTACCTCATAGGCAATGTCTGGAGAGCTGAAGGGAATCATCAAGTTGAAATGGGTTCCATTCCCAGTAATGCCATAGTGCTGTGCCAATTCCTCAGTCAGCAAATTGTTTCCAACCACCGTCTCGATGTTACGACCTTGAGCTCCATACCGCACAGTAACGTAGAAGTTTTCTCGGTCACATGAGCCACTGACAGTTGCCATGTCTGGAAGGTAAAGACAACAAGGAGAACTGATTGAGGCCACTGAACCTCAGCACTTGCTGAATGGTCACCAAGTGCTTAAGTGTTCAATAGTGATGTCTGCATGTGTACATAAGCGGTGATCTTACAGCAAACCGGTGTAGCTTGATGCCAGAGCAAATCCATCCATTACAATTTCCTACACCACCAAGCATTTAGCCTACACCGTTTGCAGAGAGTACAACCAGTGGGATTTAATTACAAAAAGTCTGTATAACCAAAGAGAATCTCACAACTGACTTCTGAGTCTTAACAGTCATTAACAGGCAATGATGTCGCTTTGCATGTTTCCACACAGCTTACCAGTATCTTCCACTGCAGCTTCCAAAACTAGGGGATGAGAAAACGTGACCTGCTCAGGATGAATAAGGAAGCCCAACACTAGCCGTACAGTGTAAGTCTGCGTCTTCACATTGGGATTCTGTTGAGGACACATTTTTTATAATTCTCATTCCTGCCTCACCCCCCCCCCCCAAATACATTCATTTCTGGTGGTGGATTCAGAGTAGAAACAAAACATACCCCTTTAGTGGCTGTCGGATGAGAGAAGGGCACATCTAGACCGATCGCTCTGGAGCCGTTAGATAAGGCATACTGCTGGATGTTGAAGCCACTAGCAATTGCTTCCTCCATGGTCATCACACCAGAGTCAGTGGTTATATTAACCAGCTCCACATCATGGAGGAAACTGCCCACAACAACCTTAAACACGCCCTCCTCTTGATCAGCATCTACAATGGCAAGGTTGCAAGTTTATTTAAAATAAAAATAAAAAAAGACATTGTAAACCAAGTTAGCAAATCTATTCCATGTCTGATTATAAAAAGAAGTTTTAATTTCTCTTTTCCCACATGCACCAAGTAATTGTGCAACACACCAAATGCACCTCTGTGTTGACAATGGCCCTGACCAATCAAGGAATTTTCAATTTGGATTCAAAATCTACAGTCCAGTACCATGTATTTGTTCACGCCCTACTAAATTAACCAATTTTAGTTAGCACAGCTATTCAGACAGATAGGAGTTAATTAGTAAAAATCACCTGTATGCAAGCACACAGATGGAACTAGGCGATTTGGAATATGTGGCGCTGGATTATAGCTTTGGAATCCGGATTACCCATCACTGTTCTAGAAGCTGCATATAACTCCTGACATACAACACTGCCAGCAAAAAGAACTATGAGGTTTAGGCAAAAACTCACAAACAGTAGCATGAGGTGGCCTAGGCATGGGTGGTGTGACAATGGGGAAGAGGACTTTGTATCTGGTCTCGTCCAAATCTCCTAACTCCCTCCACAGTAGCTCAATCATGGGCTCCACCGTGTAGGTGATGTAGTATTGCTTTCTGCGTACAAGGCTCTGGTACAAATTAAAAGTTCACGTTGAGACACTTATAGGAGTGAATTTGTCAAAAGAACCATATATGCATTAGATTTTAAAAATCTTTCACAACGATGACCACTCTGACAGTTCCCCATGCTGCTTTAGGAATGTGTGTGTGTGTGTGTGTGTGTGTGTGTGTGTTCAGCCTGGATGGCTGAAGCCCGTCTACACTTTTTGAAACAGATGAAGGCATTGGCATGTTCAATACTGTGGAAATTGAAGTCTTTGTGGAAAGAGGTCCCTTTACACCACCTACTGCGACCGAGTTAATTTGCCAAAATTTGACCGTTCAGACAGGAAACATCCATAGTTTGGAATATCCAACCTTAAAATAGCCCTCGGGTGTCTGCATTGGCATCTCCAGCACAAAGTGGTCATCTGTGGTGTAAAAAGAGTAGCCCCTGGCACTCATAGTAGCCTCGTCCATCCGCTGAGCCTCAAGTCCCATGTACGCATGCACAATCTCATTGGAAGAGGACATCATTGGCGGGATGTGTCGTGGCAGACGCCAAATGATCAGATCATCAGTAAAGGTCAGGCCACCTTTGGACAGACAGACAAACAAAACCGGTGTTTCTTTCCCTCACAAGTATGTGATGGAAGCACAATTGTCACTTATTTTGCACAACACAGGGGTGAACGCAACCCATTTTAAGGTTCAGAATCTAAAACAAAGAAGAAAAAAAAAAGGTTTGTGGACAAAGCTACACATGAAGCTCTTGTAACTCAGCTCAAAGTGCTAACCAATGACTGCATGCTGACTTTTTTTTTTTTTTTCCAGGCAGTTGAAGATTTAACCTGCAGCCCCACTGTAACCCATGTTCAATTTGTGTGAGGTGTATGCGACTTAACTCACCAGTAGGACATGCAGCTTCTGCGTTTACCAGAAACAACATCCAACGGTACTTGTAGACCACAGAGCTCCTCATGATTGCCATGGGAACACCAGCTACCTGTTGAAAAAAAAAAACCAAAATAAATAAACACAGAAACACACAATGGAGAGGGAGGACTGAAACCAAAAAAAAAGTTGGATTTATTTGCCTCTTCATAATACGTCGTTGTTGTATTCTTTGGGCCCCTTATCAGCAGGTGAGTTGGAGAGGTGTGGAGTCTACATCCTAGCTTGTCAAGTTCCATGGGAGTGAAAGCCTTTTCTTTAGGCGTGTAGAAGATCACCTCCGTGAGTCGGAAGGGAGTCTTCTTGCCCTAGAGAAGCAGAGAAGCAACATGCAAGTCACAGACTGCACAAACTCTACCAACAAAAAGAAACCACAGAAGCTCAACATGTTTTTTTGTCAAGTGATTAATTGACTGATTGAATACCCCTGGTTTAGGTGAGCTGCCACCTTTCACACCGGTAGTCATCCATTTCAACTGCTCCGCAGTGGGAAGATCGTGCTCCACAGATATCTAATGGGCAGTCAAAAGAAGTCACATTGGAATACTTAAACCCAGCAAAAGTTAGGAGGGGACATTCAACACGGCCTTATTAAAATAAATGAGTGAAATAAATGAAGTGAAAATAAATGAACAAAAAAGTTAAGCCTTTTCTTTGATGCAGTGTTGGACGAAAATAGACCTCCATGTAATTGTGGGTGCAGACAACTTCACGAGAGGCCCACTGTGGCAGGCTGCATGTCTTGGAAAGAGGATGGACTTTCACGGAGTCTTGCTCATAGGTTCTGAGTTGTAGGTTTGATGCAGACGTTCCATCACCCTAAACATCGGCGTACAAACGCAACATTAAACCAAAACGCCACAATGTGACGAGGCATTTTAAGTGCATTTGCTAAAGTGCCAATTTTTTTTTAAAGTAAATTTACTTCAGCAGCCTAAACAAGCTACTCCAGACTCATGTTCATACCATGGGTTGAGCAAAGCAGTGCTGGAGAGATATATACAACAGTATATTGTCCCACGGATCTGGGTTTTGGGTGTACCCGCACTGAGTAGCCAGATGAGGGGTGACGTTAATCACACCCGTGCCATCTGAAAAGTCATTTTGAATACCAGTCATGTTAGAAGGAACTACATTGACCGATTCCTTTTTTTGCAGTAAAATAAACACCTGTTGGCACCTACAACGTACTTAGAACATCCAACGCAGCATGTTTCCCCGCCAAAATGGAGCCATGTATGGTAACACGCAACACGTTTCCCAAACACTGCGAGTCCACGCCATCTGTTTGAAAAGACAAAGAGTGTCAAGGTCAAGAAAATGGGAGAAAAACGAGTCCAGTTCTAAGGTTAACACTTACCGGGATAGGCCCATATTTGCGTAGCCGTGCTTATGGTCAATACTAAAGCCCTGAAAGAAGTTCAAAATGGACAATTAAGTCGGCAAAACATCAACAACCGTGAAAGGAAAAAAGCTGTCCGTAGTTTAGGTATCGGTATAGGCTCATTTCTAAACAGAATATCTTGAATAACTATCGAAAAACTCACTGAAAACAGATGGAAAGACCCATTCTGCAACCTGAAAGACAAATATGCGCCTCCGACGAGGCGATGATAGCCACTATAACAAAGAATGCCAGACTAAAAAGAGAGGCCCTGGCATAATTGACTCAATTAACTTATTGGATATTTAAATATCACCAACAGATTCCAATGATTGCGCATGCGGAACTCCTGTTTTTATTGGCCAGTGAATTTGCCTTGTAGCCTAATTTACATAATCCGGGTAAAAATAATGGCTATTCGCTAAAAAGCTACTTATTATTGGTAATGCATTTAACCATTGAATTCTTATCTCAGGAGAACTTTTTTCTCTTTGCATAAAAAAACCCTTAAAATTTTATCCTCAGCGGCTTGAGATTGTCACGCCCACCACACTCAGCCCGAACACTCAGACAGCTTGCAAGCAAAAGCGCCAGTGAAGTACCAGTTCCGTGAGGGGACAGAACATGAGGAAGGTCTTCGGGCGTGCGGAACTGTGTGCTGTCCTGAAGTGTAGTGTGGTGAAAGGAAATGGCTGCAACAGCTTCTTCGGAGTATATCTGCACTGATCTACGAAACACTGGCAGAAATGAAATGAAAAATCAGCACCATGGTAAATATTTTGTTGGCAGTCTTTAGTTTACAATTCTTTTACCAAGTCGAAACTCTTGCCGGTTTTTATTTTGGTATTATGGGCGTGATCTTCGGATTCCCTCTTTGATAGCTGGAAGTAACCGAAATGCTTTACGATGGGATAGCCTTAAAACTAACCTAACTATTTTACAACTGGTCCACAGTTTTGTTATAACTGTCATAGTTGGCTAAACCGGCATAGTTTGCTTAAACATGGCTATTTCAAGTAAGTTGTAAGATAATTACGGTCCCAAAGGTGTTTGCATTTATGTGTGTGCACGCTTAAAAGACCACATATATTTCTAAAGCCAGTTTTGATTTCACCTTCGTGTCTACTATATCAGCTTTGTCACTGTTTACCTTTAATATGAAGTTCGCTGTGACAAGGCAATAGAAACAGAACGTTATCTGGGCATTATGCGTTTTGATGTCAATGCATTATTCAGTCGCTTGAGGGTTTCATAAAATATTTGTTTTCAAAGACTGCTGTGACAGCACTCCTGCAAAATGATTAATTTGGCAGCGCTGACATATGTTGCAGTTAAAAAGAAAGATGCTCAGGCACTTAAATCATCCCCTCTTTCTCTGTAGATGGATAAGTAAGCCAAGCCAAGCCAAGCAAACTCGCACCACCCACCAAGTAGGCTATCTCAATGCCCCCCGACAACGGCACCATGGTGTACGGCCAGATACTCCACAGCCACGGCCGGGAGGAGGACCAGGTCACCCTCAACGTGGGCGGGATGCTGCACCGAGTGGACAAGAGCACCCTGATGCGTTTCCCTCAGACGCGCCTCGGCCGGCTGCTGTGCTGTCGCACGGAGGAGGCCATCCTGGAGCTGTGCGACGACTACAGCGCCTCCAGCAAGGAGTACTACTTTGACCGGAACCCCGGCGTCTTCCGCAGCGTGCTCAACTTCTACCACACGGGCCACATCCACATGATGGAGGAGGTGTGTGTGTTCTCCTTCGACCAGGAGATCGAGTACTGGGGCATCCAGGAGCTCTACCTGGCCTCCTGCTGCAGCAGCTGGTACCAGGAGCGGAAGGCGTACATTGAGGACAGGGACTGGGATGTGAGGAGCGACGACCAGCAGCCCAGCTTTGACTCGTCCTTCGAGGAGCTGTCGGCCCTGGAGAAAGAGCTGGAGAAGTTCAAGGGCGCCTGGTGCGCAGACGTGCGCAGGTGCGTGTGGCTGACGCTGGAGGACCCCGGCTATTCGTTGTTGTCGAAGGTGATCACGGTGGCGTCCCTGAGCGTGGTGCTCACCTCCATCGTGGCCATGTGTGTGCATAGCATGCCCGAGTTCCAGCGCGTGGACGCCAGTGACCGGCCCATCGAGGACCCCGTCCTCGCCATCCTGGAGGTGATCTGCATCATCTGCTTCTCGGCCGAGTTTTCCGTTCGTCTGGCCGTGGCGCCCTCCCCACGGAAGTTCCTCAGCAACCCCCTCAACATGATCGACTTTGCGTCCATCTTGCCGTTCTACGCGACCCTGGCGTTTGAGACGGTGGACGAGGAAGGCAGCGAGGAGGAGAGCGAGAACCTGGAGAACGTGGGCAAGGTGGTGCAGGTGCTGCGGCTCATGCGCGTGTTTCGCATCCTCAAGCTGGCGCGCCACTCGATCGGGCTCCGCGCCCTCGGTGCCACCATGCGCCACAGCTACCACGAGGTCGGCCTCCTCATCCTCTTCCTCTCCGTGGGCATCTCTATCTTCTCCGTGCTCATCTACTCGGCCGAGAAGGAGGACTCCGACTCCGACCTGGGTACCATCCCCGTCGGCTGGTGGTGGGCCACCATCACCATGACCACGGTGGGCTACGGCGACACGTGTCCCGTGACGACGCCCGGCAAGCTCGTCGCCACACTCTGCATCATCTGCGGACTGCTCGTGGTCGCTCTGCCCATCAGCATCATCTTCAACAAGTTCTCCAAGTACTACCAGAGGAACAAGGCCATGGAGGCCGACCAGTGCCTGGCCGCGGCCGTCCAAAAGCCTCCAGACAGTCCTTACATGCACATCCGGGAGCTGTATGCGCAGAGCCTGTACCCCTTCCTCGGCGGGATCTCCTTTAAAAGCAGCGAAAGCAGCGGGGACGATGACACTGACGCCTCCAGCCTCCAAGAGGTCGAGGCTGTGTGCGATGTGAACATTCTGGAAAAAAAGAAGCTAAAATAAATGACTTTTTTTTGTTTGTTTGTTTCCTCATTGTTTTTTTTTCTTGGCTAGCTAGCTTCTCTGTGGTGAAACACATTTTTACTGCAGAAAGCACTTTGTTGTCCTCAGGGCTAATAAACCATCTCATCTACCAGCCTCTCGACACAATTGCATCATCCTTTCTGAATGGGGAAGATGTCTGCTTACATTTTCGGTTTGTGCTGACTGAGGTCTGAGGGAAATGTGATTTGATTTTTTTTTTTTTTTTTTTGCCGCACCCTAATTGGAGTATGCAGCACAATGGTAATGGCAGAGAGCCAAAGGACCTAATTGAAAACTCGGGAGAGTGTGTCCATTTTCTTTCCCAACTGGCGGTAAACGAGGCGTGCATCAATCTGTACCCTTCCATTATAGACCTAATCTTTCTGTGAGGAAGTGTGTGCCATTAGTCACAAATTGCAGACACCAGACGTGATGCAAACCATGCCGGGTTATACACAACGAATTGCTAAGGCTTGTGTGGAACGACAGCCCAAGTCTTCATTACAAAAAGAAAACATAAGTACCTTTTTATAGGCTTAGAATGAATTGATTTATCTGATTGGGTTCATTAGGAAAAGTGCATGAAATAAAACATCTCAACCCAACCCCACCCCCTTAACAGTCTATGGGGTAATGATGGTGCTAGTCACTATGACCTCACTTCAGAGGATAGTTGCCCTACCTTGTGGTTAAACCTTTTGGAATGTGACTGCAAAGACTTTGACACACACAAACACACACACACACATGCACACTCTTACTCTCAGACCCATACCTGCACATTGTCACACACACACACAAACTCAGACATGGACCTACAGTCACACTGTCCTTGAAATGAATGCTGGCATGGCATGCTCCTGACGAAGGGTTGAAATGAAGACCAGAAATGGTAAACGAATAAACACACAGATTTGCTTGAGGTGACAATTTGCCTGAGGTGTTATTGTTGTATGGGTAATTATTGTTATGGCTAATCACATGCAACATAAAAAAATCTGCATTCTCATTTCAGTGTAAAATATTTTTAACCACTGCTTCATGGATTTGTTCATTTGTGTAATTGACTATGATTCCCTGAAATCTGTGCTCTGCTCTGCTTTGCTCTGCTCTGCTGCGAAGTTGTACAACCTTGCGGCTGCACCGTTCGTGCCGTCTCATGCTACTCTGACTGATAACTGCTGACCAATGAGTCCACTGCAACATCCAGAGCAGCGCCAACTTTTTGCCATTTTGGGTTCCCACACAGACCTGCCAGTCATGGCTCTGTGGAGGTGTCTCCTTGTGTTTGGTGTGTATTTCCTTCTGTCATATTGATTTCCTGACAGAAGGTGTCACGTATGCATGGCTGCATTTCCATTTCCTGGCTGTGCCCGTGCCACTGAATACGAACAGTTTTTGTTGGGGTGGAAGCAGAGACTATAGGTTTAGGTCTAGAGGATAGAGTATGTAAGTTTAAAGTGAGAACATGATGGTGAACTACTGTGCATTGTTTCTGAAAGCACAGAATGAAGGGATGCACCTTTTTATTTTTTAGTATTTGACTGGTTTGAAGAGATTAGGAGTTGATATTCTTTTTCTTACAATAACACTAATTGCCTCTAAGCAATGCTAGCAGTATAACTGCAGCAGTACATTTTCAAAGTCCATTAACATCAAACTACTGTTTGACAGCTTCATCAAAGGCCGTACATTACCATGCCATACAGTTTGGGTGTCAAGACCAGAAATTACTGTCTATCAGTCTATCCAGTTTTTCAGGCGTTGCTTTGACCTCCGTTCAAATTTCATTGCCCATTGCCCTGAATCAGCCTTGATGTATTGGTCCCCTCTCATTAGTCTTAATACCGTCGCTGTGTGGCACTAAATATGTTTTTGTTTTGATGGGAGTATAGCTGGTGAGCACTTTCTATGGAGGTGTTCAATATTCTCTTATGTCTTTACTCCTCAAAGCCACAATAATCCATTTAACTATTGGCTTTGTGTCAGGCAGTGTCTGAGTGTTTTAAAAGTGCTTAAATCTTCATCACGGCGCTGTCCCACCCTGAAAGTGTGGGACTAGAACCATATTTTATTCTTCCTGACAGGCACCTTGGGCACAGGCACTGCTAAACATTTTCGGGCCCCATGACGGCAAACTATATTGGCTGCCCCAGATGATAATCTCTGTTGGGCGAGTTACTGCAGACACTAGTTACTTCTTTTAAAAGTAACTTAAATAATTACTGTTTATAAGGGTGATTTGTTTTTTTTATGGAATATAGATATTAGTTATTTCTTGGCTTTTTAACATTTCAAGCTCCGAGGTCCAAATGTCAGTTGGATTTACGCTAGGTCAGAATTTTAAGGGCTATTCCTCAAGGTTGTATCAGCAGATTCTATTAATTCTTGCCGTGTACGTGTTTTAGGTGTGGTAATTATGTCGATCATTATATTCTGTGAAGGTCCCCCTGGGAGTGAGTGACCCTCTGGAAGTATCCTTATGTGACCCCCAGGCCTGGGTGTTATAAGTGAGAACTTGTAAGTGTCTCTTGTGCTTGATTCACTGTGTGCTAAAATGCTGATCAGGCACTTTTTAAATGAAGTGTCTGATCAGGCGAGACAAGAAGCATTAAATGATTTTCCCATTAGAAAGCTAAACTTATAGATATAAGAATTGATAATGCAATTGAGGAAACACTGTTTGTTGATGGAAGCATTTTCTTTAAGTTCTTGCATATCGTGTGTGTGTGTATGGAAGAGAGAGAGAGAGAGAGAGAGAGAGAGAGAGAGAAATAACGACAGATGAGAAAGAAGAAGAGATGTTGAGACAGCCCCACTGAATGGGCCCATAACTCCTCTGTGGCTTGACGAGGATAATGAAGACTCAATGGGGGGACATGGGTCCACTCAGCACCAAATGAGCTCTCTACCCAACCGACCTTTTCCTCTTCTCCATTACTGTGCGAAATGGACACTGGTAATCATATCAGCCTTTGACTCTGGCAAGGGCCACTAGGCATAGATCCCCTTCACTGCCTGTCCAGAATGAACAGGTCATCATCTAAACAGGACAGAGAAGGTGTTTCAGTGCCCTTTACATCATTTTAATTGTTTGTAGTTGTAACTGGGTTCAGGTCTTTGCAATGAGCCATTCACAAACTGTTTTTGTTAAGCACAGGTGTTAGTGCTTAGATAAATAAGACCTGTTCAAATGTCTGCACAACAACAGTCGTCTTTTTTGTTTTTTACTTATTTAAAATACAATATGCTTTTGTACTGTCAAATTTCATTGGTTTTGACAGATTTCTGATAATGAGTGTCCACATTCTTACACAGGGTACTTCATGCCGATTCACCCTGAAAAAAAAAGTGGTTTCCTGGAAATATACTTTTAAAAAACATCCTGCTAGTTTTTCTGTTATTGCTCACCCTGATATTAATGTCACTTAGTACATTACCAGGCCACTAAGTGTTTAGAGCAAATCTATATTCTTATAGCCTGTGTGTGTGTGTGTGTGTGTGTGTCGGTGGATAGAGAGCCTGTACTGTCTGCTTTGGGGCTTCCATGACTGTGTGTGCTCACTGGAAGCCCACAGGGGCCGGGGTCAGTGTAGACCCTACTGCTCATTGATCTGTTAGTCAAGGCCGCATCGACATTGTGTCATGGCACATCAGCCCAATGCTTACTCGGTCCAGCGAACAAACAAAGACATTGTTTCTCAATGCAAGAAAATACTTTTTTTTTTTTTTCTGTAGCTCTGCTGAGGAAAAAAGCAAACTTCCATTTGCTCTTGACCATGAGCCAAGTGTTTGCTTTGCGTCCCTGAGCTGATGTCACGGCGATGGAGGGGCTGTAGGGAGAGAGAAGGGAGAAGGGAGAGGGCAAACATTTTCCATTATTCCTGCTCACGTTGGCAATGAAACCCATGACCTTTGTGTTACTGAGACCGTGCTTGCTTCACTGGCTCATGCATGGAAGTGTGTATTTAGCAGGATCGAAGTGATCCAAACAGAGAGAACGATAGGCGTATATATATATTTGTGGTACTTGCCTCAGCATCAAACATTTGAATTAAAAGATACACATGCTGTGTATAATATAGTATGGGTTTCATATATATTTCTTATTCAAAAAATGACAACACATTTACTGACAGACATTGTAGGCATTGTATATGCCCTGGAATATTAGCCTGCTATAGTGATGAATTGTTCTACTTCAATGAGGAAGAGGCCTTATGGTACATTAAACTTATAGGATATAAATTTCTTTGCCAAGGGGAAGGGTTTTGCACCTCAGCAATTTCCGCCATAAAAATCACAGCGTGTGAGGGACAAGCGATGTTTCACTGCCGCACCCCTATTTCCGTGCCCTCCACTCTCGAATAACTTTCCAGTGTGCCCATAATGAGAGATGGTCTAATTTTGACCACACTCTGTGGAAGCAGTGGAGAGTTTAATATACATCTGCCCTCACAAGCTGTTTTCAAAATAATCTTTTTTTTTTTTTATTCAACTGGCCGTCTGGTTTCAGCTTTCTTTCTTTTTTTTCATTTCTCCATGCTGTCGAAGCATTTCTGATTGCTGTTTTGGACACTAAATGACAGAATATTAATTAGAAAACTTTATAAATTAATCATTTTTTCTATTTTCAAGGACAAATAAAACAAAACAAGAAAAAGACAGGAATCACAAGCTTGAAATTGGACGGTTAATGTAGCTATCGTACCTACCAATGTCTTGCCAATGTCAAACAGTTAAAGCTGACATACAAAGATTAGTAACTCAAAATAATGGATATCACATTAGCAAATCATGTTTTTTTTAAACCTGCACTCTCTTTCCAAGGCTGACATTTTGTGCATGGGTGCTAGTGTATGTTGACACCTGTCCTGCGATGGTAAGTCTTTTATATGTTAAACTCATGACCACAACAGCAGAACCCATTTGTGCTACACAAAGAAACAAGGGCAAAAAAAGGGCCTGAAGGTTTGTCACAACTTGTCACAGCCTTTCATGAAATAGGAAAGGTCAGCTGTTCCCACAGATTGAAAACCCGCAAAACGGTGATGGTGGTCAGTACTTTGTTTTCCTTGCACCTCTCACTTCCTCCTTCTCTTCCTCCTCCTCCTCCTTCTCTTGCTTCTTCCTCCCTTTGCCTCCCTGTTGAAGTTATTCTGCCTCCATCATAGAGACACAGAAATGAGCCACACCAGACCTCAGAAATTAATGCACAACATTCTGTGACATGCAGTACATGACATTTTATGTACCTAAAGACTAAAAGTATAGGTGAAGTGTCCATTAATGTCAAGTCATTTTAGAGAGGGTTGCTTGCACAGAAAGGGCATATATGTCTGTGACAGGTGACTGGTCTATCAAGCAAAGGTTTTTACAGTTATATGACAAAGCAAAATAAGTGTTTTTATTTATTTGTCAATTTGTTTACATCATGCTATTTGTGAGCAGTCTTTTGGCAGAATGATGCAAAGGTTGTAATTATAAGGAAATGATGTGGGGAACTAAATAGGTTTTAAGTTCTTAATGCGTAATGTGGAACCTAGTTTACTGGTCAAAGCTGTTTTATCTGAGAATGGCACAGACATATTCATTTTGTGCTGTCCAGAGCTTAGCCTTCATAGATCATTTCAAAACCTGTCCTTGCTGTAAAAGGAGGGACTGCAAAACATTGCTTTAACTTTGTGATTCACATTTCTTTTTACATTCCCATCTGTCCCCTGGAACTTATTTCACCTTGTCTCCTCCACATGGAGCAAGTAACTGTGGAAAATGAACAAAATATTCTCTTAAGACCCCTTTAAGTACATGAATACTGGCTGGCACTAATAGCCCAAATCCCAAATTCCATGCGGTTGAGATAAGGACTGAAGCCTTTTCCCCTGGTGTAAGCGAGTGGCTGGGTACACTTAGGGCTTTGATGGAGGGGTGGCTGCTATTCTAACCTCAACTGGATCGCAAAAGTCCTTCCCAGAAGCAGCACTTGTGACCCCTGTCCTAAAGGCATTGTGGTACTTACCGAGGGCTCAGCAGATTCTGTCACCATTTTAAGGTCACTTAATGCCAGACGGAGATTGTGTGTTTTGTGGATGCCACGTAAAGATTTTTTAAAGTGATATGCAGAGGTAGAAATGGCCACTGGTGAAGTAGAGTGTGTTTCTGTATGTGTGCATGCATGTGTGTATGTATGTATGTATGTATGTGTGAGCATTTTTGAGTGTGTGTGTGTGTGTGTGGTAGATGGGGGGGTTGGGTTGCTGGACTGCTAGGAGCACGGGCACCCAATGTCAAGCCAAAGTAAGCCAAACATGGGGGAAAAGTCAACAAAGCTCTACTTTGGCCTAAATGTTTGGAATAGAAGCTGATTCACTGATTCCTTTCTATAAAAATAAGGACTCTTAAGGACATTTTTACACATTTCTCCTGCTCATTTACACATTAAATAGTCATATATTTCTTTACTTGTCTTGAAGGAGGCTCTTTCTCCACCCTCTGACTTTGCCATTTCGATACTTTCAAGTATCGAAAACCAAACTTACGTTGACTCTATTAGGGGTTAAGTGCAACAAGCACCACACACAACCCCTATCACTGCCCGCTAGTACTTTCTAAACGCCTGTGTCATCAATCTCTGCTGTATCCTGGGCCCTGGGCCCTTCACAATGATGGAGGGTTTCCTGCAGTGAGCACTACTGGATTGAATGGGATGATTAAAAGCTGGCAGTGGCTCCCTCCTCCACTTGGCGTGAAGATGGAGGAGGCCTACACTGGCCTCCATTCAGAAGTGGTGAGACAACAGCTTTTATGGACAGCACAAAATGAATATGTTTTGAGTGAGACACATAAACAGATGTTGAGATTGAAAAGATGAAAGGAGCGTAAGAGAGCTAGAGACAAGCACACAGGCTGACAGACAGACAGACACACACACACACACACACACACACACACACACACACGTACAATGAGAAAGGGGGAGCGAGAGAGAGAGAAAGAGAGAGAGAGAGAAAGAAAGAAAGAGAGAGAGGGATAGAGAAACATAAGTGATAGAGAGAATATTGTCAGTTTTTTTAAAAATAAACCCGATTTTCGTTGTGTAGATATAAAAATGTAGCATCACTATGGACCCACGGAGGGAGCTCTAAGAAATGACTGATGGTGTTCACAAACTGCCCACTTACCCTGAATAAAGATGTGGCGCCAAGTGAACTGTGGTCCATTGGTCAAAGCTAATCTCAACTGGCCCATGGTCACATGTGCAAGCTACATTGTTTTACTCTGGAGAGCTACAATTCTGCTGACGTTATCGGTTCCTTTAAATAGTTGGTAGGGGAACATATCCTTAATGTACCTACCCTAGGGCAGTCCTCAGTTCCTTGTTCATATCGTATGGAAAGATTAAAGCACCATACTAAATGACTATACCTCAATTTTTGAGGATTTATGTTTTTTTTAAAGCAAGTCACATATTTTGTGCTGATGCTTTCTGTCTTTAACTTGCATCTATCTGCACTCAATCTTCAATTTCCTCTACCAGATTGTATGTTGCCTACCTCCTGTGTAAATGCAGTTGATATGTTGTATGTGTCTTCAGTGGGAACAGTGTGTGTATGCAGCTATTTAATAATTCATGCAGTGTGTGCATGCAGTCACATACTCATACAAAATGGCCAATAAAACATCTTGTTTGTTTAATGGAGAAACCCTGGAGTCACTAAACTAATTGGCTTTTATTCTGGAAATGCAACGCAGTGGTCAGTTCCCACCAGGTAACATCATACGTCAAAATGGTGCACATTTCATTTCACAAAGCCTCACTTCTGCCGACACATCAAGAATGCAACCCAGTCAAAAATAAATAAATAAATAAATAAACAAAACAAGTCTTTCATTTTGGTTAAGGGAATTGTAGTGGTGTTATGAAGTTCGTCTTCCGGGGGCTTTTCCGGAGGGTCATACATAAAGCCCCCATATGCCACGGGACGGGAGAGGGGAAGATAAATCGAGGGTTGTATACGGCTGATAATTATCCCTGACTCCCACAGGCACTCTGGCGCCTGCGGCCATAAAACATTTAAACGAGGATTTTTTCATAATTGCCTTTTTTTTTTTACTACTACTATGTCAACTAGCCCCGTGAGTTATGGATGCAAAAACTGTGTTTGCAACACTGTGGTCCCTACCTTGTAATTGAACCCACTCAACCTCTCAAAACACCAATAAAGCAAATGCAATGAATAATCAATAAGAGGATGCAGAGACGCTGAACTCGTGTTTTTTTTCCCCCTCGACTTGTGTGTAATTACAGAAGGACTATCTCCCCCTGTGCATTTTTAAGACAAACTGCTCAACGTTTACAGCCAATTAGATTGCCTGTATGACATAAGCTTACTTCATTTGAAAAAAATGCAAAAAAAACATAAAAAAAACTACTCACTAAGCTGTTTTTTTTGTGTGTAGCATATTAATAGCAGGCAATGGAGCCTTACATTGTCTAGACTGATTTGAAGGGAGAAGTAATCTCGAATGCTGATTTAAATGCTGATTCGTTGAATAAACAATGAACAATATGTTCCAGCTGTTCCTCGCGGTGGTACGTGTCTTGCAGTCTTATAAAATACAAAAGTGTGTAAGTGAGATGGCTATTTTGGGGCTATTTTTCAGATATATGATTATGCAATGAATATGCCAAAAAGCCTTGCTTAAATGAATGTAGGTCTCATTTAAGGAAATGAATAGAAGAAAGAAAGATTACAGACCAACCACCTTTCTCTACCAACCTACCACCATCGGTCTCTGTCTATGTCTCTGTCTCTCTATCTGTCGCTCTCTCTCTCTCTCTCTCTCTCTCTCTCGCTCTCTCTCTGTCTTACACACACACACACACACACACACACACACACAGCCATGCAGGTCATGAAAGGACAGAGGGAGAAAGAGAGAACGAGGGACCAAAAGAAAGAAAGAAACAGCCCAAGGAGCAGCAAATCTCATTTGGACTGTGAGAAAGGTTAATGCTTGGCGGTGAAACGCTATCACCGTGACGGAGTAGGGGACATCTCTCTTTCTCTCTGTCTCCCTTTACCTCTCTCTTTCTTTCTCTCCCTTTACATCTCTCTCTCTCTCTCTCTCCCCCTTTACATCTCTCTCTCTCTCTCTCTCTCCCTTTACATCTCTCTCTCTCTTTCTCTCTCCCTTTACATCTCTCTTTCTCTCTCTCCCTCTACATCTCGTTCTCTCAACCTCTGTATATCTCTTTCGATATCTTTCCCTCTACATCTGTCTTTCTCTCTCTCTTTCTACATCTCTCTCTGTCTCTCTCTGTCTACATCTCTCTTTTGCACTCTCTCTCCCTCTACAACCATCTTTGTCTCTCTTTCTCCCTCTAAATCTCTCTTTCTCTCTCTCTCTCTCTCTCTCTGTCTGTCTCTGTCTGTCTTTCCCTCCTGATGTGTTCGTTGGCCCGCTGGGGAATTTCGGTGCTTTGTCACCACGACAAGGACGGCAGACATTAACCAGCAACACAGCCCAAGATGGCTTGCTGCAGCAGAGATAAATCTAACTTAAACCATAAAACATAAAGAGTCTTTCTCAGCAGCCCCCTGTGGCGGGCTCTTTGTAGAAACTCTCACTTTTCTGTTCTTACTTGACTCGGAAAAAAAGATGCTGACTCTGTGGTTCTAGCTTTGATACTTGTCTCTTAAGCTATTTTGTTGGCGGTAAGCTCCTTTAGGAAGTCCTTAGGTAGCAGGAATAGTGTCCAACGGGGAACACTACGCCTAGATGTTTAAGGAAGTCCTTTAGGGGCCTGTGGTGTTTTGGGTGGAACCAGAAAAGAGTGTATTTGACCATGAACTACTGTACACTAATGGAATTTTGATGTGATGTACGTCAGTTATGAGTGAGCATTATGAGTTACAATCGCACATAAAACCCTAAAGTTTCTTAAAAGCAAGAGTTGTGAGGAAACAATGTGTGTGTGTTCCAATTAGTCTGTACTTCTCTTTGCAGAGGACTTCATATAGGGCACTCAGCCATATTATGTAAGTAAGACTCCAAGCAGCAGGGAACACCCTAGCCTGCTATACCTCAAACTTAGCTAGCTGGATGCTGCTGATGCTGCTTGCTGTCCTACAAGCCAAATCTATTGCTTTAATGTCACTGGCCGGTTACTGACCTGACACAGCATGTTTTTTATTTCTGTTATTTATGAGCTGCTATACATTATTGATGATAATCTAATTTAAGTACACTTGTATCTCCAGGTTTAATGTTAACATAACCGAATTCTACGACAAAAATTGACCACATTCTGTCTTGTGAAAATGACTCGCTCTCTTCTTTGCCACCATCTCCCTCCCATCCCCTTGTGTCCTTCCTGAAGTAATTGATCACATAATTGATTTACACGGGCAGCTTAATGGAGTAGCCACTGCATTCTGGCTAATTACGGTGCATGCAGCACTTCATAACATATAATATTCACCATCCATCCAGGCCTCATTAACATAGTGCATCCCACACATTCTGCCCTTTGATACTCTTCCATACAGTTTTTGTCAATTGTTAAAGCACTAAAACCTATTGGCTGAACAACTTTCTCAATTGAACGCCTGAACTCTTTCACAAAACTGTTCACTTTTTTGTCAATACCTTAAACAATTTTCACATAACACAATTAGCAAAACCGACTAACCCCTCTTTGCAAAACTTTGCAAAACACATTCTTAGCACATTCTCATTCTCAAAGCACATTTTGCATTGTTTGACAACGATGTGATGCAAAATGGTAAACATTCTTCTCAACATTTAATCATAAAAAAGCACAAATGCCATAAGTCAAAATTGATTTTACAACAAGTCAAAATTGATTTTACTTCATTTTTACTTCATTTCAAATGAGCTGACACCACCAGTATACGCCAGTTGGGAGAGCAACCACGTTGTTAAAGGTTGCAGCTTGAAAATGGATGCCAATCAGAGACAAAGAGGACAGAGAGTCTGAATGCCTGGGAGATGGCAAGGAAGAGGAAGAGGAGATAGAGGATGAGGAAAAGTGGTAATTTCTAACCAAATTAGAGCCACCATTATAGATCACGTTTTGGTCCATGGGTTGACAACAAGGGAGGCAGGATTGAGAGTTGAACCCAACCTACACTGTAAAACCGGATAAGTCAATACAACTCAAAACTTTTGATGTAACTGATTACGTCAATAGTTTTGAGTACATTAACTATACATTTTAATTAAAGTTAACTTTAAAAGTTTAATTACATGAACTTGTACTTAAACTTTTAAAGTTAACTTTAATTAAAATATATAGTTAATGTACTCAAAACTATTGACGTAATCAGTTACATCAAAAGTTTTGAGTTGTATTGACAATCCGGTTTTACAGTGTACGAAATCTCTTAGAGGCCACGGTATTGGCCTGTTGTGACATAGAAACATTGTCAAGGATGGATATGACATGGCAGGGGGTTCTTTCCCTGTTGCCTGGCAAGGGACATCATTGCTTTTGATGTGGATGAGGTGCTGTGGCCTGACCCAGCCCAGTGATCTCTTGTTTGCGGCACTATATGTAGTACATGCAGTTTCTATTTGTATTGTATTACTATACTGTATTGCATTGCAAGTAATATAATACTTTTTCTACTTGGAGCAGGCTTCACTCTTAAATAATTCACAGTGTGAGGGTCCTGGCCCAAATGTTCAACTCAATTTTCAAAGAAAGAGGCCGCACCTTGCAAACGTTTGTGCAATAAAAGGACACTATATGCAAGGTGCGGCCTCTTTCTTTGAAAATTAAGTAATATAATACTACCGTTTTATGTATTTTAGTCCATACACTGTAAACCCGGATAAGTTAATACAACTCAAAAAAAATAATTCACAGTGTGAGGGTGGGCGCTGGCCCAAATTTTCAACTCAATTTTCAAAGAAAGAGGCCGCACCTTGCATATAGTGTCCTTTTATTGCGCAAACGCGTTTCGGCGTGTGCCTTGAGTCTTTATATTTTAGTCTAAAGTGTACATGTGTTACATATACATCCTGACTTTTGCTTATTTTCAGTTGAAGATGCATTATAAGTGCTGTAAAGAATGTATGCTGTTGTACGCATCTGAACGTTATGCTTTCCATATCGTTAGCTTGATAGCATAATTGCCTAAGTCATTTTTTGGTCAAATTGAGATTTTTGCACAACTTTACTCCCCTACCACTTCTGCATCATCCTGTCTGTCTGCCTATGTCATTGGACAATCAGAACACTCATAAAAGTAAAAAATAACATAGCTGCCTAAGTCATTCATTTGACTTAGGCAGTTTTACCATTGGACCTAGGCAGTTTTTATACAATCAATTTGACTTAGGCAGATTATGCCTATGACTTAGGCAGTTTTACCATTGGACTTAGGCAGTTTTTATACAATCAATTTGACTTAGGCAGATTATGCCTATGACTTAGGCAGTTTTTCTGCTCTTCTCAGCCATTTTGCATACGTCAAAACTGCCTAAGTCACTTTTATTTGATAAAAAAAATGATGTTCGGTTTTGTTCTTTTTCCAAACTTTTTCTCACATCTACATGAATGTTCTGTGAAAATATCAATAAAAAATATGCATGTGATTTTTAGAAAATGTGTTTTTTCTTGTTTTCCAAAAACACAAAAAAATGACTTAGGCAATTATGCTATCAAGCTAACGATATGTTACTTACTAACTGCTTCATTGTGATTTCATTTTGACTGCGTACAGTCTATGACTGTGTTGTCTCCGCTTTGAGGCAATAGTTCGCTTTTGCGAAAAGAAGTTTTGGGAAATGCTTTTGGATAACTGGATATGTGTTTACAGTTTTGAGGAAATGGTCAAAGGTTTTGGTAATTAAGTTTTAGCATTTGAGGAAAATATTTAATGAAAGGCACACTATGGTCCCTGCCAAAATTCACTCAGCACTCTCATCTCAAAGTTAGCTGAAGGGTAATACAAACTTTTTGTCATATCTAATTAACCACGATAAAGGCAGATGGGCAAGAGGGGATTCATTCCAAGCAATTCACCATGACCTTATCTTAAGGATTTAGACTCAGAGTCTTTATGGAAAATTATTTCTGGCGATATGATATGAATATAAAGAATAGAAACTGAGTAAGATTATTCATGGGTCATTCAATAATATTCCCCTCGCTAAATATGTGAAGGCAGATGATGACAAATGTCTTTTCGAAACAATGGAAAGCAAATGACTAAGACAATCAAACCGAGCGCTTTTGTATGCAGTGTGGTTTAAAACACAAGCCAATTTATTTGGGGTGCTGTTCCACATGACAGTGCAAGCGGACTGTAGTAATAGTGCTCAAACTTGTCGTGATTTACCTAGTCGTCCTTGTCAGGCTGATGGCGGTGTGATGGGACTTAATGGATGCTAATGCGAATCGTAAATGTGGCAGTAATGAGGCCGGTGCTGGTTCTTATAAACCCTCTTGAAAGCTTAGTCAAGGCTGCCTGGTCTCAGAGCCTCTGGGGCTCACCGTTGGCTCATTGCCTCGATTGGACTGTCACCCGGCCATACAAAAGGAACAATTAGTCATCATTTGTAAGCTTAAAAAGGGGGCCATTTATCTACTGGAAGTCACCTTTGTGTTAAATATGCGTGTTAGGAGGCTTTTTGTTCCCTCACAAAGAACTGTACAATGAAGACGGGGACAGTGTGTTTATTGAACGGGTCAAGGAGATCTCTTACTGCATATGAACACACACCATGGCATGTTGTGATGTCTGTAGGAGGTGGGAAGTTTGCACTTTGTGGTTATATCTGTGATATCCTGGTGTGAAATGTAGCTTTTATTTTTTGTTATTTGGCATCCTTTCAAACTTAGGAAATCTAATTTTATGAGTCCTTTACCCTCACAATTCAACTCCATAAAATGAACAGGGTGAAGCGAGCAAACTCCCATGCTATTATTTATTTATTTATTTACTTACTTTTTTTTTTACTTTTCTGCTTGCCTAAATCACAAGCACAAACTTCAGGGGAGAGTCTTTACAGCTAGTTTTCCACAGCATCGCCTGCGGTTATCTACACATTCACTGCAGTTCATTTGTCCATGGAGATGGACAGAAATGGATTCCTGTAATCAATTAGCAATTTTATAGACCCTTTTACCCAAAGTGATTCGCAGTGCAGCGGCATAATATGTTTTATCAATAAACTGGCTCCATGGGAATACTCATTGGGACCCTCCACTCAGACAAATATTCATCTGGACATTTAATCCACAAAGCCTGCTTGGCTAACACAATTAGCTCTCTTACACTGACAAAGACACTTTTGGCTGAAGGAGCTGTAATGATTGACCAATCAAAAAAATGAGCTTTGCATAGAAGGACATTTTCATCATTGTCATCATCCATAGCTGGCACAGAGTATTTATAATCATGATGGATGGATAAGTTTAATTGGATAGCCATGTACATCACAGACATTGATTGTTCAATCGTAGAGAAAATAATATAGAACGTTAAAACAGACCTTGTTTTAACGTTAATTTATTTGGATGAACCTAAAGTGTCTTGAAGTGAGGCTATTTTCTCATATATCACTTCAATCAACCAGTGCTTACTGTTTCAGCCCTGCCTGCAGTTGCATAAGTTGGGGAGAGTTACTGAAAGAAGTGGGGGGCATGCTTTTAGTGGTTGCCTGGTATATAGCAGCACTGAAAGCCATCACCCATGATGAGCACACGGTACAGTGGAAGATACACCTTTGATTCATACAGTATATCAACACTAAGGGTGACATATTAATTCTGTTGTGAGGTTAAGTCCATTCTCTTTCAAAAGTCCTGCCTGACTGCGTAAATTGTACACCACCCATATATCTGTGGTGGCTGATGGGTAAAGCTGAGGTTGAAGTGCTGATTTTAAAGGAGCTTGCAGATGTGGTGTGGTATGTGTGTGTGTGTGTGTGTGTGTGTTTGCATTTTCTAAAAGCTTGTTCCTTACTTTGTTTGGAAAGTGACATTATATTTGTGAAGACAATTTGATGAACAGTGTTATAAATGTTAACACTAAGTTTGAAGTCTATGCATAATTGTCATTGAGTCCTGCATTGATAGATTAGTCAACAGACGGTGGACTGTACTTCTAAACCATAAGCCTGCAATTATAGCTTAATGTGATGATAATGGTTAGATGCTCCATTAGGCTTCTCAAGGGTTTTAGGGAATATATCCAGTATTCTAGGTCCCTCGAGTAAGGCCTACGTGCGCACACAGAAATTATAGGATGGTGAAAAAAACAAAGGAGCACAGGTGGTTCTAACAAGCATAAAGTAACTAATTCAAGTCGAATATGAATAACGTCTAACTAACAGAATAGCGTAGGCCCATTAAATATTTTCACCATGTAGCAAAGACATCAGAAAGTAATAAATGTTTATTTTTGCATACGTTCTATGACCATGTTGTTTATGATATATTATGCTAACAAGGTGTACTGGCTGTAAATAAATGGATGTTCATTCACATAACAATGTTTTTTAAACTCTCTGAGGAGGTTCATTATTGTAAAGGCAGCGATACGTCTGTTTTGTTTAATTTTAAATTGTTGACACGTGTGTGCTACATCACGGCTATGAACGTTCTATCAGACTGACGTGATTAAAATTCCACTTTCCACTTAACGCCATAGAAACTAACCAACATTCTATCTAAACATTTCATTTCCACGAAGCGACTTACATTTTTCCTGGCACGATTTTCGACTTTGATACCTTCAAATATTATATTTCCTCACCATCTTCTGATCCAAAGGTGAGTCGCAATTAAACCGTACTCAACTTGATTACAAAATGTTTAAATTTTCTGTGGTTATTTTCAAACGCGATCGAAAAATCGTCGAGTGAAGACAATGGGCGGTAAGCGGGGAAATTAAGCTACTCCCTCCATACCCTAGGCCGTAGCCTAAATGTTACATTGTAAAAAGGAATCGATACAGTGATTATATGTATTCGTGGGCTAGGGCCAATCGAAGGGTTTTTAAGATGAGATTCGCCACGAGATGACTTTAAAAAAAAAGTGTACTTAAGAGCTTAAAACACCCTATTGTGTTTCTGGTTACAGACACCTACCTGGTTGTTCATATGGAGATGGATAAACTCACACCATCGGCTACTGTAGAGCTGGCATGCCAACACCACTCCAGACTCCTGATTAAACGGTCTTTGTCTAAGATCTCAGAGACCCTGGGGCGAAATGGTTCTAAGGTGGACATCCCTGGACATATTATCAATGGCATGCAGGAACTAGAGAAGTATTTTACCGCTCTGGAGCGGCATACATGGAACCTGCAGCAGCTCCTGCTGGACCAAGAGGACAAGCATCACATGGAGGTGTGTGCTCTGGAGAGGGAGCTAGAGCAGGAGAAGCTGGAATGGGAGATGGAGTGGAGGGAGAAGGAGGAGGCCCTGATGACTGCTATGAGGTCAACCATCATCAGCAGACAGAGGCTGCTTAAGGATCTGCAGAGCCAGTCACACATGCTGATGGTGAGACATGTCCTTTAGCTTTTCTAGGATTCTGATAACATTATTTTGTAATGTCCACAAATTGAAAATGGCTACTGGGTGCTTTGAATAACTGAACATTCCTGTCCATGTCTTTATCCTTCAGGGTGCCAAACACCTGTGTGGAACTGAGCAAAATTGCGGCAAATTGTGGTGTTTGAAGAAACACCAGGCCACCTCTGACATTGCTGCTCAGGTACTTGTCTTTACTTACTGTCTTATGGCAAATGCTATATCTGCAGATAAGAGATCGATTGTCTTAAAACCTGAAAAAAAAAATTAGGATTATTTTTTAAGTACTTGATGATTTTTCCCCTCAGCATGCCAATGGCAGCCATGCTACTCAGCATTTCACAGACATCGACCTGGAGAAAGTCAGGAAGCTTGAGAGGAAGGTCAGGGAGGTTGAGAGAAAGAAGCAGAAAGCCCTGGCTAGGGCTCAAAAGAAGGCGAAGAAGGAGGAGAGAAGGGAGGGGAAAAAAGACGAAAAGGAAAATGTGAAGATGGAGGCCGAAGTAAAGGACAGCGGCGTGAAAAGACGTTGGTACCACTATGTCACCATGGGCTGTGCCTCTTCGCATGCTGAAGACTAGCTGAGAAGCTAGGCAAACCAGCTAATTCCCAGATCCAGTGGTGGAGGAGGCGTATATAATAGTTATTAGTTTATTATTTTAAAAATGTATTATTTTATTTTCATTTTATCATTTATTTTCATTTTTTTCATATTTAAACAAATTATTCATTTTTATTTCTTATTAATATTAATAATTACTTTTCAATGTGTCACACAATGCACATTATTAAATATTTAATCTTGTGTGACTCAATTTGTTTCTGGATTGTCACTTTTTCCTTGTTTCCTTGTTTTTATTTCAGAGATATACTAATACATAACTGTATACCTACCTTTAACAATAAGCATAACAACCCTAACTGTGGACAATTCACTGTATTCAAACAGTGATCCACACATAATACACTCTTCCCACACTGTGTTTCTGGTTGCACAACCCACTCCACCTTCTGCAACTATGACTTACTGTATTCTGAACTCTGTATTCTATATTCTATTTGGAAAAAAGTTCTACCAAATGCACACTCTTACACAGCACACAATTAACCTGCCCAGCAGAGGATCTTCCTTTGGGGCCACTCCCTAGATATGGATAAGGGGGAGGGGGTAAGGGGAAATGCATGGATACTGCTGTCTCCTGGCAGTGCTTTAGAAGCAGTGCTTTAGCTCTGAAAGGTGTTTCAGGACCCTGGCCAGAGACCTTGCTAGGTTTTGCTTAATCAGCTTGCAAAACAAATAGTTTTAAAAAGTCCTGAGTGTATAAAAATGCAGACAGTGGCTCTCACAAGGGGCTATGTGACTCTGATTCATAAGGTGCATCCATCAGGGCCAGGGACACATGGGAAAGCTCCATCAGTGCTTGTCAATGGGGGCCGAACTGAGAATGACGACCCACAATCCCCTGGGGCTACTGAGGGCTGCAGGAGACAGTATTGAATCCGTGTTGTAAATCTGCTTCAGCCTTTCATTCAACTCTCTCTCTAACGCTCTCTCTCTCCCTCTCCTTCCCTCTCTCTCTCTCTCTCTCTCTCTCTCTCTCTCTCTCTCTCTCTCTCTCTCTGTCTCTATCTATCTCTCTCTCTCTCTAACACACACACTCTCTCTCTTTCTCTCTTTCTCTCTTTCGCTCTTTCTTTCTCCCTCTCTCTCGCTCTCTCTCTCAGAGTGCGACAGACAGAGATTAGGAGAGCGTGAATGAGAATGTGAGTGTGTTTTGGACAGAGCTTCGACATTTATGGCAGATGTGCAGATGGTAGTGTCAGCTATGGTCATCACTAATGACAAAGAGGGTACCTGCCTACATGACTGACTGACTAACTGACTGGGGAGTTAGCCTGCCATGCTTCCTGAGGTTGTTCAAGGCAAAAAGGAACTGTACTCCTCTGCATTGTAAATTGCTTGTAATCATTGCCTTTGATACATTTTTAAGTAATTTGTTTTCACCCTTGAACATTAAGATGACACTCCATATATACAAGCCACTGATTTATATCATTCCACTTAAGTAAAAAAGTTAACTAATGTAGGTATCTTCTGTAAATGGGTGTTGCAAGCCAGCTGGCAAGGGACAGTGTTTGTCTTCCTTCTTCCCACGTTCACTGATTGGATGTGTTTGGTCAACTACATTTTGATTTTTTTTTTCAATTCTCAAAAGTTACTTACGCCATTAGGAATTAGTGGACAGTGTTGTTTACCTCAGGCTCAATAATTGTCTTTTTTGTGTGCCCCCTCTGCGTTAATTTCTTGTAATTGCATTGCATTGTTTTGTTCAAATATGCAAAGCCTTCTTTGCTTCATAGCTGTCAGCTATAGAGATTGCTACGGATAACCCAGACAGCGATAAAAACTTCAAAATGTTCTATCCACTGTCATAAAGGCATTCTTGGACACGAACAGTCCCCCCCGCCCCCTCGCCCCCCCTCGCCTCCAAACACCTTGAACTTGCTGTTTTGCTGAGCTGTCGTGTATCCAATTATTTTTCCCCAGCAGAAATGATGAGTGTGTTGGCAAAGACTGGCAAAGACTCGGGGCTCCTGCTGTATTCCACAGTATGTCTTTGTAGGAAAGTGACTCATGGCCACAGCCAGTGGCAACTGGACTCTGTGTGGATGGAAGCCCTTTACTTTTCTTAAGTGCATTTGGCTGTACCTGCTGTATTCCCAACGTGCACACACGCACACACACATGCACACACACACACACACACACACACGCACACACATACACACACACACACACACACACACACACACACACACACACACACACACACACACACACACACACACACACACACATATATACACACAGCACACCACACCCTACCAACACCCTCTATCTGTTGGCCCTCTGTCAATAAAATCGCCTTGAAAGACGATGGCCGGCGTTACTGCTTATGCAGCAGACCGGGTCTGGATCGATTTGACTCTAAATTAAAATGGGTCACCTGGACACATGAGGAATGAGCACCCCAAGCCAGAGGTCTGCTTGGAAGCAACAACAACAACAATAACAACAACAACAACAACAACAACAAAACAACAACAAAAAAACACAAAGATGTATACACATGGCTATTAGCGCTATTAGACTTGAGAAGCACAATAATTTATTCACCTCAAACTGCTTATTTAAAAGTCTATCAAACACCCATGCATCTCCTTGTGATACAGGGGGTCATTGTTTGGACCACCCTAATCTCCGCATGCATGTCAGTTGTATAAATGAATAGCAATCCATTCACAACGGGCAGAGTTGTGTGTCACTTTAAAACCACACTTAACATTTTATGGGGTGTTGTCCTCGGGTGCAAGTAACACTTCTTCACTGAAAGTGCTGCCAGGCTCTGCTGAGTGTTTGTGTGTGTGTGGGGTGGGGGTAAGGGGGGGGGGGTCTGAGCTGAATTGAGGGCTGATGAGGGACTCCCCTCCCCTCCCCTTTCCCCTCTTCTCCCCTCTTCTTCCCTCGTCTCATCCTCCTGTCCCCTCTTCTTTTCTCCCCTCTCCTCTTCCAGTTCTCTCTTCTCCTCCCCTCCCTTCCCCTCCCTTGTCTGTGTCTTGGATCTTGACGAATTGACCTCTTTACATCATTTGCATGAGATTGAGTTATAACTGCTGACAGAGACTGTATCCTGACTATTGCAATTCAGCTGTGCAGGGTGTGTGTGTGTGTGTGTGTGTGTGTGTGTGTGTGTGTGTGTGTGTGTGTGTGTGTGTGTGTGTGTGTGTGCGCGCTCACAAACAAATTGCAAAATGAAACCTTGTTTGTGTGTGTGGATGTGTACGATATATGTGTCTCTGTGTGTGTGCCTGTTCTGAAGTTGTTGCCTTTTACAAAGGAATTGCATTACAATTAATGTCTCATAATGTCTAATAGTAAAGAAAATATGAAGTCCCTACATCCCTAAACAAAACATGCAAAGCATAGGCGGAACCAAAGGATGGCATCTGACCAAAATAGCTTTTTGTTATCTTCACTACAATCATATCTACGGGCAGCAGCACCATGGACAGCAGCCAGGTGCATGCCTGCAAACACACACACACACACACACGCACGCACGCACGCACGCACGCACGCACGCACGCACGCACGCACGCACGCACGCACGCACGCACGCACGCACGCACGCACGCACCATATCGATTGCTCACATCATCTAAATATACTGTATATTACATATATTGCTACATTTACGATAGTTTGTGTGCAGCAGGAAGCCTGTAGCTGGAATGGCATAGTAGCTGATCTGGCTTGGCATTTATATGAATGTCCTTACTAAAACAGCTACTGATGGATCACACTGGAGGGCTACTCCAAGGAAGGTGGTTTAATGACTGACCCACTTCAGTTGTATCAGAGTAGGTGGTAAACTTCCAAATAGAAGAGTCTTACGGCTTATTTCATCTAGCAAAACAAAGCCACAGTCTCTTCTGTTGGAAGATTTACCACATGGTCTGAGATAACTAAACCTGCTTTACTGCACTACCTCTTGCTGTGACAAGATGTGACAAATGATGGCAGTAATCTTGTGGTCGTCCATATTGCTCATTGAAATATTGCATTTCAAGTGTTAATACATAAAATACATATACTTACCTATCCAAAGGAAGGCATCTCACATGGTGAAGACACATTTCACATACAGTGACATGGTCCCCACAGGTTAAAACTCAAATGCAGACAAAACTTAGTTTAGCTGGTTCATGTGTTTGATAACAGTCTTTGATGTCAGCTGTGTTGGTCCATTGGTATGGTGCAGTTGCACAGTTTTCAGTACTACATTTACCTAGTTTTTCTGGTTTCCATAAGTTTCCCATTCAGTATATTTGTGAATTTAATTTTGTACTGTGTGTGCACAGTGCTGTGAAGGCTGTTACAAGGTTATGGACATTGACATGGCTCGAAGGTACTGTACTGAAAGCCTACTGCAAGGTCCACTGGCTACGGACATATAATTAATAACCAAGGAATCAATCACTGGAGAAGTGGGCCTCTGAATGACCAATGTTCTGCAGTGAATGTCAGAGTGCCTTGTATTTAACACAGTGTTTGTGGCAAAAGTAAAGACAACAACCAAAAAACATAATACCAAGAAAGAGTTTAGATGAAAACTATACATATTGTAGACCTTGTGCAACAATGTGTAGCATTACCATTGCATTGGCATGGTTGTCTCAGGCAGCATCTTGCCTAACCAATAAGCGAACAGAGGTGAATTGTAGTGCATAGGCAGGCTTATAGCCAGGTTAATTGCATACATCATGACCAGACGTTACCGATTGGGTAAAGGCAGATCCAATCATTTTAAACTTCAGCATAGTCTACACCTCCGGGGAAGACGTTGTTTGCTGATTGGTCAGACAGGATGGTGCCTGAGACAACCATGTCAATGAAACCACAGCCAGACCCTATGCATGAGATGAAGTGAAGTACAAGGGGTTCATTTACCAGGGTAGTAACCAACCACCTTTGGGTTAAATAAACCAGGTTTGCCAACTAACCACCTTTGTAGCATACCCCACTAGGCCCACCTTGTGGAAGTATGACATTTTTGAAAAAAAAAATAAATAAGCCTAATAAATCATCGGAAACCGATGCATCAAATTTGTTAAATTAACAGGTAAAGAACTTGCCCTGTCCAATCACCCTCTTTACAGTGCTGCTAAATGAGTCTGATGGAAACTAATAAGCCCTCTGCATTGGCATTTTAAACAGCTGTGCTGTCAATTTGAAGTTGACATTGAGTCAGGTGCTGCATCAGGGTTCAGGGACATCTGCATTTTTTTTCTGACGTAATTGAACAACCAGAGAGGGCCACAGACTTCCATTAGGCTCTCAACCATGCACTTTCATGAACAGTGGCCCCCCAAGATGTTACTCCTTTAATCATCTGGTGCCCCCCATTCCTCAAGCAGTGGGCTCTACCTCCCTTTAATGGAGGGGCATTAACATCCCGTGGCCCTGCTAGTGATGACACTTGATCCCCACTTAGCCCTTTCTGCTTTCTCTGCCCAAGTCCCAGAAGGGCGCGTGCTGGAAGGACTCCCTGTGGGAGCACTCAGACACTCTCGCTCTCTCCATGCTCCTATCCATCTTGTCATAAAGCCTCCATTATGGGCTCCAGTGATGGCAGCACTGAGTGAAGATGATTCGTTAGTAGCCTGCGGGCATTGGAAAACACTGATACAAGGGGACAGCCAGCCAGCCACTGCACTGAGACAACAAGACTCCATATAGGCCTATAGGCCTGAGTCAGTGTCTGTAGGCCTTTAGCTAACAGCACCAATGCTGTGTGGGCCATCTCAGTGGACAGAGCAATTGTTCTGTGTTCAATTCCGACACTGCCCTTGCACCAGGGACAGATCCCAAGATCTGGTCAAGGGCTCCAGGCCTGGCATTACCCCAGGTCCCTACCATTGCAAAGCACAAGCATGCATGCTATGTATGTAATGTTGTCTATACATATAGCCTATTGTATACATAATATGTTATTTTTTACAGTGTAAGGGGTGTGTATGCATGGGAGCCACTTGGGATTGGGGGGTAGTGATAGGGCAATTTAAAGGGCCCAGCATTGACAGCAGTCTCTTCTAGTACACTATTCATATTATCATTCATGGGAGGCGGGCCCAAAATTAAATTCATTCATGGGTCCCACAATTTCTAGTGGCACCTCTATGTGTATGTGTGTATGTAAGAGAACTGTTCTTCCAAAACATTAATCTTCACACAAACTCCTTTTTAGTGACCCAATAAAAGCTGCAGCACTGCACATATCCTGTTCGACCACGACATCAGGCCCTGAACGCCAGTGTGGTGTACAACTGCACTGAAGAAGCAGTCTAGCTGAGCGGGCTTTTTTTTCCACTGAGTGGTCGCTGGCACAGCTATGATAGCCTTGGCAAGGCCTCGCACCTTCCAGCACCACCACCGCTGCAACTCTGCAGCAAGGAACCGACAGAGCGAAGTTGTCAACGCAGGGAACAGCAGTGATTACCGCAGGATGAAGTGTGGCGCTCGCTTTAATGCCTTAATCTACCCTCTGCATGCACCTCACAATCACCAGAAGTGCTTCCCTGTAAAGGCAGCCAGGGATGCGTGCCACCCACCGCCTCCCACAACTTTTTTTTTTTTTTACTAGGACAAAGATTTATTGGCTCAATGACGCCTTGGGCCTGCATTTTACAACAGTCCCTCAGAGACTTCAAGTTAATGGTTTGCAGAAACATGCTTTGTAAAAACACGTTTATGGGACTAGAAAATATGACCGTTCTGATGACAGCATCAGCTCCCTGTTCAAGCTGGCATTTAGTTGCATTTAAAAAAATACTATGCGACACTGGTAAAAAATTGTTACCCTCCCCCCTCACCCGGTACATGTGCATTTCAACTCAAGTGATCAGAGTAACCCACGAATATAAAAGTAGCCATGTCCATTGAGGTAAGTAAATTTCTTCAGAATTTAAGGTGATCCTGCTTCTCGTAATATTCGAGATATTGCAAGCGTGGCATTCTGTCCACAGATGGGGCGGTGGAGAAAGCATCTATCAGCTTGTTAAGATGACTAATTAACTGGAAAAAGTTGCAGTGCTGCTTAAGGCTGATGCTCCCATCTTTTCCAATGCCTTGCATGTGCATTTCTGCCGTTTTAGTGCCCCCTACTGGACATCTTAAATGTAAATAAGTTTCAGGATGCCCAAGGCTTATCCTTTGTATGGGATTCAGTGTAAACGTTGACCAATACTGACGCTCATGTTGATGACTGGGTAATGATGAGACAAGAACAAGAATGTAGATAATGACTTTTAATCAAAATGCATGACACTATCCAAATAGCAATTCTTTGTTGATTATACAAGCAACGAGTAGCATTTTTCTTTTTTTAAAAAAAGGGGAAAAACAAAAAAACAATCAATTTGAAGTCACGCCCTCAGACAATATAGAGGATGTTAAAATATATCAATTTACACCTTATATACATTTTATAGTCAAAAACATTCATTTCAAGGTCCCTTAATCACATAGAATAAGTATTTCTTTTAGAGTTTAAAAATTGTTAAGTATAAATCTAACAATGTGCACAAAGTGTTGGTGTTCTTTTTTTGAAGTTCAAACAAAGAATACAAAACATAAAGACTCAGTTATTCTTACAATATCCGACATCCTTACTGTATGTTCCTGAGGACACATGCAAGCAAACACACACACACAGACACACACACACACACACACACACACACAAACATACAAACACACACACACACACGCCTATCCAACAACCCTCACGTGGACATGTTCAGTACCAGCACATTCTCTTTTTTACTCTCTCTAATGAGCTTTAAAAACATACAGCCATTTCACCCATCAATGCTACAGACTTAATTTAAATGATAGAACCTCAAGTGCCCTAGCGATCATTACTTTGGCAGTCACTTTTGGACAAAGAAAACATGCTGGGGCCGCTGCCCCATCAAGCAAAAACAAAAAAAAGCAACCAAACAAACAAAACAATTGGAAGACTGAAAGCAAGTCTCTGCTGACCACCAACGGTACTGTGTACTGTATGTCACGTCACGTGTAGAGTAACTAGATGTGTGTAAACGAAAACAGACATGCTAAATATTGTGACTTCTGAAGTGAGCCGTGAAGTGTGGAGAGTCAGGTAAACCCGTTTGTTTGTTTTGAATCCTATGGAGTGCAGACAGACGAAAGACAAGAAATGATATCAAACATAGATTGTCTAGTAAATAAAAAATAACATATAAAATAGACAAGGCACCTGGTTTTGGTGGCGAGTACTGTCGCAGTACAAAGTTCCTTGATTTTTTTTATTTCTTACTCTCAATATGACTTTCTGTTCAGTGATGTTAAGGCTTTAACTATTGTAAGGCGACAAGCATCTGCAATTGGGCTTTGAAGGCCAACAAGAGTGAGCATTGTGTCCTCAAGTCCTACGAGTCCTTTGAAAAAGCCCTTGTTGCGTTGGGATTTTGTGGGTGAGTGACATGTATAAACCCCCTTTTGGAGTCCAGGTCAGTGCTCGTGTGAAGTTTTAAAAGCAAGCAGAGAGAGGTGGAGGAGAGTAGTCAATATAAACAGGAAAGGTCTGGCCGTTTCATTCGTTTCTCCGCATTCCTCTTTCCACATTGCTCTGTTTTTGTTCAGTTTGTCTCTTAGTTGTGTGTCTCTTTCTCTCTCTCTCTTTCTTTGCCACCCGCTGGCACCCTTGCCTTCTCTCTCTCCATCTCTCTCTCTCTCCATTACTCTCCCCCTCTCTCTCACTGCCAGTCTTCATCGTCCTCGTCCTCTGCCGTCTCCGACGACTCCCCGCCACTGCTGTTGTCCATCTGCTCGCTCCTTCCTCTCCGCCTCTCTTTGTTCTCGTCGCCCTCCTCATCCTCGTCCTCGTCTTCCTCTCCTCCCCCGTTCTGTGCTGCTGCCGCGGCCGCTGCTGCCGCGGCCGCCTCACTCGCCCGTTGTCGTGCCAACGCTGCTGCGGCTGCCGCTGCTGCTGCTGCAGCTGCACGCTCCTCTTCCTCACGCTGGCGCAGGGCGGCCGCCTTCTTCTCCTGCTCCGCGTGGCTCTTCATGTGGGCGCTGCGGCTCTTCACCTTGTGGAAGATCCTGCCAGGGTCAAAGGGCAAATGTCAAAGGTCAGTGTGTGAACTCTTGTCTTGTCTCGTTTCACTTGGTGCTCAACCAAACGGTTGCCATCCACTTCTTTTCTACACATGCTACTACACATGCTATACATAGTATCCATGCTTATTTCCTATACACCATTCTATACATGGAGTTGGTGGCACTTGTGTCAAACTTGCACCTGATGCACTCATCTTGACACATGCACTTATACAGGTGACTCACTCATACCAACACATATTTAAAACTATTACACCCCCGCCCACACACACACACACACACACACACACCTGCCACACTTCTTGCAGGGGAACACTCCTTCCGGTTCTTGGGGAGCCTTTGCAGGCGGTTTGCTCTTCTTTCCTGCAGGTTCCGCGCGAGGCTTCCGTGGTGTGCTGGTGGGAGGAGCCTGAGGGGGTGGAGCTGCTGGAGGCCCCTCCTCCCTTCTCCGCTCATCTCTCTCCAACTTGATCACAGACTCCGTAGCCGACTACAGGGAACATGAATAAGCACACATTCAGTTTGGGACATTTGAACGATGTTGCTTTACATGGCTCCAACTCAGGCTTATAAGATGTAGGGTTGGTTTTGGAATGTGCAGTTCATTGTTACGAAAAAATGTATTTCCTATAATAGCAAATGCAAACTTCCTTAATAAAAATAATAATGCAGGCCTTGTGTTCATTTTGTGAGCTTATGTAAATGGAGTATTCAGAGGTAGGAATGCGTTCTAGGTTTTACAGAGTACACAGTAAACAACAAAGGAAAGAACTTGACACAAGCGGCCTAGTGGGCAATCCACATACCTTCCCTGTGTATCATCAGCCCAAGATATTTGGCCAGACCACACACACACACACACACACACACACACACACACACACACACACACACACACACACACACACACACACACACACACACACACACACACACACACACACACACACACACACACACACACACGCCGACCAGTTATGTCATCAGGGCATAATCGCACGCCAGTGTTTGCTCTAGAATTTTTTTGTTAAAGCAGCGGTGCTGCCAGTTGAGAAACATTGCTAAGCCAACTATGTTTGGGGGCAAATTTAAAAATAACCTCATAAATGGTGACTTCTGGCAACCTCTGAGTTAAGAAATGGACAACTGTGGCTTGCCATTGGGTGTAGTGCTTACAGTGTGCAAAAGAAAGTCATTACTTTGGTAATGACCTCACTGATCAGCAGCAACAGCGCTCATTGGTTTAGTAGTGGTGGTGCACCATTGCTGAATGGTTATATAAGAGAGAACATATGTTACTCACACTGGTATAGTTATGAAGATTTGGAACAGCTTTGGGTGGGTTTCGCTCTTCTGGGCGTTCGTGATGTTCATCACGCCATGTCTTGCTGTCCTGAGTCTCATCAGAGGCGTGATACCTAGAGATGCTCTGTGGTGGCAGACCAGGGGACAGAGGACATGGACAGAATCAGTATGAGAACCTGCTGGCTTATTTTTTGCATCATTGTCCATCTATAAAGCAGTATTCTAGAACATTCCCTAAAGAAATAGCCCATGAGATGACTTAATTATCAGTTTAATCCAGTTTCCTTTATGTGTTTATTTCAAAGGTTGACATCCTGGCTTCAGTAAAAGAAAGGCTGCGGTTTTTCTGTTTTTCCTGTCCACAGGTGACTTCACTAATTAACCCGATCTACCTAGCTAATGAGATGTGCTAGTTAGGATCAGTTATTCAGTAACTGGTTGAAACATCTATGTGGCAGGAATTTTACTTTCTAAAGCTGCGATATCCACCTCTGGTCAATGTCTTTTACATTACATTACACTTAGCAATGAAAATGGAGACTGAACTGAATTGTACACAGTGGTGGGTTCTCTTCAGATTAACTGGGGAAATGATTAAAGCATGCAAGAATGTCAAATGCTGTTCTTCCATGGAAAAGGAAGCATCACAGGATGGAGGATATGTGTCTGGATGTAAGAGGATACGGTCTGGATGTAGGACCCATTTAGCCGCTATGTCACAGTCAGTGAAATGGCCTGAATCCCATCCACTACTTTCTTCTAATTTAAAAGGCAAATCTGTCTAAATGTACTTAAAACTACCCAACTAAAACAAATTCCTTTTCACAAAAACATTCCAAAACGTATTAGGGTAATAATTAACACGGCTAATCAATAAGAAAACAAAATTAGCTTTAAAATTAGCTAAGCTTTGTGTGCTTATAATTGCCTTGTGAATGTGTAATCAATCTAACTTTAATTTCAAAACTGACAAAAATGTGTTGGAAGAAAACATGTAAGCTACAACTTGAAAATGGTTATTGATCCTCCAAAGCAAAAACAGAAAAAAAAACATTAAACATTGCAAATCTGTTCACAGCTAGAGAGTAACCAAACAAGCAAAAGAAGAGGCCTGACTACTGCACTGTGGTATGTGCATGAATATTACTGAATTACTGAATATTTCCGTTTGAATGCACCAGCAGTCTCACCTGCCCTCAGCTACTTGTGTATAATCAGCTCTGACCACTACTCTACAGATCTTCGCACTCATGGTCAACTGTGGTCTCTCTTGTGAGTAAGTGGGTGAGTCAGAGTAAGAATAAGTGTGTGTGGTTGAGAGAGAGATGGGGAGAGGGGGGGGGGGGGGGGAGAGAGAGAGAGAGAGAGAGAGAGAGAGAGAGAGAGAGAGAGAGAGAGAGAGAGAGAGAGAGAGAGAGAGAGAGAGCGCGAGAGCATGCGAGAGTGTGAGTCCATTGTGTTTCCCAGTACTACATCCTGGGAGGCCCCTGTGTGGGAAATCAATGCTTGAACTTCCCCCTCGATCTCTTCTGGTTAGTTCAATCCAGTGTCAGCTATGAGGTGTGGTCTCTATGACATCAGACTTTCCTATAACTGACTTCATCCTAACAGACATTTAAATCATTCATTGGCACTAGCAGACACTGCATGTAAATTATTCACAAAGCTAAATGAGACTGAAAAAAACCCCAAAATCAACCAACATACAAACAGCAAGACGCCATTAACCACCCCGTATAGAGGTGAAGGTGAATGCTATTTTGATTTCTGACCTCTGTCACATGCTCCTCGGGGTCTGGGGGACCATAGGTGAGTGTTCCGTTTCGGCCAATCTTTACCTGCTTCTTGTAGGTGTAGTAAAACTCCACACACTGGGCTACAGTTTTCGTTCGCACCTGTTAGGAAATAACACACACACATACACACATAAATTAGAAACACACTCAGATGACCACGATTCATGTGCATAAACTAAAAAAAGGAAAAAGAAAACATACCACCACATCTACCCGCAAAGTGCATATCAGTTAAGTACGGACACAAGCATAAGGTCACCAGCTGTTTGCATACTAACCAGCTTCTGCACCATGAAGAAGTCCTTCCTGTAGGCTGCAATGCCCTTGTTGAAGTAGCGCTTCTCCTCCTGGCTCCAGGTATCTGAGCCTGGGAACAAATTAGGGTGCACATTTAAAGGAGGGCTGTATGGCTCTGTGTGTATGTGTGTGTATGTGTGTGTGTGTGTGTGTGTGTGTGTGTGTGTGTGTGTGCATATGCGTGTGCATATGCGCGTGCGTGCGTGTGTGTGAGAGAGAGAGAAACTACAAGCAAGTACCATACACTAACATCATTTAATGTCTTTCAACACTGTCATGTACCCAATGATGAGCCAAAAGCAGTGAGGGAGGATCATGCAGAGACAGAGCTACCCTCCCACTACATTTTTTTTGTTCCACAATGAATGAGCTGATATTAAAGAACAACATGGACACACGTATCCCAATGGCAACACACATGATTTCATTAAATCTTACATGATTGTGAAACCAAAAAGCGTGCAGGAATGCAGTGACCGCTCATGTAAATCCGTTACCAGGGACTTATTGGCTTCAAAATCATTTGATCCAATAATTTCTTTTTGTTATTTCAGTGCACATATGAGCATACAGCCTACTATACTGTTCTTAAATATTGGTTTATTAATTGCTGAGTGGCACTAAACTCCCCAGTAGCTAGTTGTGACTAGCACTCCTCATTGGACTGGTACGTCAGCCTGACAAACTGCTCTCATGCCAGCTTATTTACACTGCAGTGAGTGCTGTGATGGATGACATTTCAATTTACGGTTCTTTTTTTAGTGTACCTACATGTAACAACATGTACATACACTCTATATACCCAACACTAACCTTAACCCTATGGTACAGTGTGAGTACATAATGTTACATATTGTTCCACACTTTGTTACAGTGTACCTAACTGATGTAACAATAGTAGTAGTAAAATAAAGTGTAACCCAATGATGTTTTACCTCATTACACTAACATTTCTACCCACATCACTAGTCTGCACTGTGCCTCAGTGTTAGAATGACTGCATAAGTATTGTACTGTATGTACTAAGAGTAGCAGATTCTTCAGTTAAACGAATATAATTCACAGAGTGAAGTGTAGTGTGTCCATATATAGATATCTTAGCCATCTTAAGTAAGCTAACTAACCCACAACATAACAAGTGTGTTGGCACCACAGCTCTGTGACCTGTCTGTGTGTGTGCGCATATAGGTGCAGTCACTCACCTGAGTAGTGGTAGTCTGCTAGCGGGTGACTTTCAGGATAGATGGGGTTCTTCAGCAACAGCATGGTGAGGGTTTCCTGGAAGTCAGAAGGTCAAAAGTATGAAGGAAGGTCATGAGGGAAAAATGGTTGGTTCCAACAACAGCACTTGTTTGTTTTTTAGCGTTAAAAGGGTCTATAACTGCTATGATCGGCACTCTGCCATATTAGCAACAGTATGTATGATAAGACAAACATTATAAATAGGAATTATTTGAATAACAAACAAAGATTATAAAACTCAGAATGACAGAATAACATGGTGGACAGTAATAATGTTACTCCTTCGAATGGACTTACTGCCTATATCCTGGTATGCGTCAAACATTATCTGCACCGTCATCAGTTGAGGGTGAAGTACAGACAAATGCACTTATAAACATAAGCAAGTGTACTTGTCCTATTGAACATTGCACACTGCATTACAGAGAAAGTTAAAAATAGCCAACAAGGTCACTGAACAAGGAAGTCTGACTCAAGAAACCTTATACTTGATCTGGTGAGTGACTGACACTGCGTGTGAGGGCATCTGCAGTACAGCTCAGGGACTGAAGTCAGTTGGAAACCAGGCATTCGGTTGCATGGGAAAACACCTACACTAATTAATGCATGACATGAGTCAGAGAGAGAATGTGTGTGTGTGTGTGTGTGTGTGTGTGTGCGCATGTGCGTGCGTGAGAGAGAGAGACATGGAGCCCATGTGTATATGTAGAGAGTGAGGGAGTGAGTAAGTGAGTGTGTGAGAGAGAGACAGACAGACTGCTTGAGCAAGCATGTGTGTATGTGCATGAGTGCGAGGGAAAGAGACAAATTCCGTGAGTGAGTGTGTGAGAGAAAGAGAGGCAAATTCCTGTGTGTGTGCGTGTGTGTGAATGTGTGTGTGTGTGTGTGTGTGTGTGTGTGTGTGTGTGTGTGCACGCATGCATGTGTCAGTGAGAGAGAGAGAAACAGAAATAAAAGAGGGCAGGGGTTAGAGAAAAGGAAACTGGGCGGAGGGCCCGAGAAGAGTGGAGTTGGGGGGGGGGAGTGGGGGGTGGTCTCCTGGGGGACTCATAACGGAGTCAGAGCGACAGTGGGGTCTGCTCACCATGACGTCACCGCGACACTCATGCAGGCAGTGCAGCGCCAGCTCCTGATTGGTCCCTCCCCCTGCCAGCACGCTGGAGCAGGCCAGGCTCATCAGGTCGTCCACTAGAGGGCAGAGGAGAGCAGCTTTCAACAAGCACGTCAGCATGACTAGGAGAGAATGTGTGCGTGTGTGTGTGTGTGTTAGAGAGAGAGAGAGAGAGAGAGAGGAGGGAGGGAGGGAGGGGAGAGAGAGAGAGAGAGAGAGAGAGAGAGAGAGAGAGAGAGACTGTGTGTGTGTGTGTGTGTGTGTGTGTGTGTGTGTGTGTGTGTTGGAGAGAGCGTGAGCGTGAGAGAGAGAGAGAGAGAGAGAGACAGAGACAGAGAAAGAGGTGAGAGAGACTGAGAGGGACTGAGAGAGAGTGAGAGAGTGTGTGAGTGTGCCTGTTAAGAAAACAAATGCTTCTCCAGCAGACTAATATGGACCAGCGACAGCTGCACATGAAACAGTTCCACTGCAGCTCCACTTCCACTGTTATTGTTTCTAGTTTAGGGGGGGGAAGTTGTTGCTTGGGATAAGCCAAATGCTTGTTGGCTGCTGTTGTGAGCTGTATGCTGCTAAGCACCACTCTTGCCTCTCAATGCGCAGCTCAAAGGCTAAACCAAAGGCCAGAGCCGCCTAGCTTAACAAAGCCCGTGGATGGACCCTTCTGTCTTTACAAAGCCTACAGCTGAAACTTTTAGGAAGGACACGCTTTGAAAAATGCCAGGAAGTCTTGTAACATGCATGTTAATCTTTTACAGAGCAACGACATTCGGAAGTAGGCTGTAAATAATAAAAGGCTTTGGCCGTGCACAAAGGCCTTGCATGCTTGAGGAAACGCTCCTGGACTTCGTATGAACTTCACTTGAGACTCATAAATTAGAGTATAGACAATAAGAGAATGATTGCATCAGCTGTAAAGAGTTTCAACAATACAATACTCGACCTCTTTTAAACATGCTTGCACTGCCTTTACCTTCACAGATATGGGGCTAAAATTAACTTTTAAAACTACGAGCTAAAATATTACCCATTGTCTATTAATCTACATTTAAACAAATCCATTTCAAATCACAGGTAAATGCAACCCCCAGGGGAAATTTTTAAATCTGACATTTAACCAAAAATATAACTATAAATTTAACAGCATGTCTCAATCACTTGGTCTTAAAATGAATATGATTCAACACAGATTCTGATCTTAGATGGATGTCTAAATAATTGGAGTTCCCTTTGCCATCTACATTTCACCATATCCAGATTTTATCCCACAATCCCAAAATAAATTATTGTAACGCTAATCCAAAATAGCAACAAAACAAAACTTTATCAAGTTATATACAAATTATTCATAATCTATACTTTCTAACACTGTAGTGCCTACTCCTACACCTAAACCAAGTGTCAACAAGCTCTCGTGACCCTAAAAGATCATGACCTTGACCCGAGCCTCACCTCGTTCCTCCAGGTCCTTGGTGGGCGGGGGTTGCTGGAGGGGGACCCACACCAGGTTGGCCTTGTGCTGGTCCTCCTGCACCAGGGAGCGGTCTCGCATCTCCGGGATCTCGGCCTGGTACTGGAGCCCAATGTTGATGCGACTGATGGGGGGGAGAGAGAGAGAGAGAGAGAAAGAGAGAGAGAGAGAGAGACAGAGAGACAGAGGGACAGAGGGAGAGAGGGACAGAGGGAGAGAGGGAGGGAGAGACAGACAGACAGACAGAATTTAGAATTTTATAACTCCTTTATTAAAATTAAAAGGATATAGAAACACACAACTGTATTATTTAGTGACAAAAAAGTGCATGACAGAGACAGAGAGTACAGTATATGTGTAAGAAAGTGTGTGTGTAAGTGCAAATTAGTGAATTGAGTGTGTGTGAATGAGGACAAGCATGGGTTGATACAGGTTTGCAGATTTATACGTGTGTGTGTGTGTGTGTGTGTGTGTGTGTGTGTGTGTGTGTGTGTGTGTGTGTGTGTGTGTGTGTGTGTGTGTGTGTGTGTGTGTGTGTGTGCGTGCGTGCATGGTCATAACTGTTTTGCAGTCTGAGTAAGGGTTTATTGTGAAACAGTTTAAGTGCTTGTGTGTGGAAGTGTTTAAGACTGTAAGGAAGGAATGAGAGAATGAAAGACAGAATGGAGTTTACAATAAATCAAAGAGCCCTTTCCAATTCTACAAGATAGAGGGATTGTTTGTGCAGTCATGCTAGTGGACCACAAGTCCACCATACTTATTTGGCCTTTAGAAAACACAGGCAAGAGGAAGTTTGTGTTAGTGAAAGAGTTTGTGTGTGTCAGCATGCCCGTGTGTGTGTGTGTGTGTGTGTGTGCGCGTGTGAGAGAGAAAGAGAGTGAGTGTATGTATTCATGTATGTATATGTATGTGGAAAGAGAGAGAGAGAGAGAGAGAGAGAGAGACAGATAGAAAGAGATAGTGTGTGTGTGTGTGTGTGTGTGTGTGTGTGTGTGTGGAATGAAAGGAGCGTGTGTAAAAGCCAAAGAGAGAGCTGTGGAAAGTTGAGGTGAGTCACTATGATTCACAATTCACATGTGTAGCTGTGCTACAATAAAACCTGAAGCTGCCTCCCCCTTTACGGAGAGGGCCAGGGGGGTGGTGTGTGTGTGTGTGTGTGTGTGTGTGGAGGGGGCGGGGGGGCGCAGTAAAAACTGCTGACAGTTGTTGAAGGGCCCTGTGCCTGTACACATTTATGTATGTGTTTTATGTGACAGAGTGGGTTTGTGTGTGTGCTTGTTTGTGTATGTGCATGTGTGTGTGTGTTTGCTGGGGGTGTTGCTGCTGTTACTTACGGCTCTAGGCTGACAGGTGTGGCCTCTCCAATTGGGGGGAGCACAGGGGGGGTGATGTCTGAACTGCCTGAAATACAGCCCGGGGGGGGGGGGGGGGGTAGGAAAGAGTGGGGGGGGGGACCGGGGGGGTGAAGGAGAGAGTGGGTGGGTAAGAAAATAACAGAAACAAATAGAGGGAAGAAAGAAAAGGCAAAAATAAACACAGGAACAAAAAAGAAAGTGAGGGAGAGAGTAAGTGGGAGAGAAAGCCAGACAGGCCGTGTGTGTGTGTGTGTGTGAGAGAGAGAGTGTGAGAGAGAAACAAAGAGCGAGACAGACAAAAAGAGAGAGAGAGAAAGAGTTAGAGACACGGACAGAGTGACAGAGAGAGAGAGAGAGAAAGAGAAAGAGAGCCATGAAGATAAGATTCATGTGGACATGTATCTGTGTGCAGGGAGGCTGACCCGACCTGCCCCCCTCGGGATTAATGTCCCGCAGACACACACACACACACACACACACACAGACAAACCTAGCGCTCAGAGAACCAGAGAGACAGGCAATGCCAGCCAGCAGACAGGAGGAAAAACACAGCGATAAATAAACTGAAGGACAGAGAGGAAGATGGAGGAGTGAAGATAGAGATAGAGATGGGAAAGACAAAAGCTCTGCCAGAAGAAAAGACACGTAAACGAAAGATGAAAGAGATGGCATGGCGATGACAAGTGGCTGCCCAGAGCTACAGGCTTAGGAAAAAGGGAGATAGTCGATAGTCGGGAGATAAACAGAAGGCATGGGAAGCTAATCTTGAGATGCACCACAAGAAGAAAAAACTTTGGACAATTACAAAAACCACACTGGTATGAAGAGACACACTCAAACAGGAAGAGAAACGAGCACTGTGGGGAAAAAAAAGCAAAACAGAAGGATTGCCTATCTAACAGTCACACAGAAATACAAACACCCCCCCTTTTACACACACAAGATACTTATACACACACACACACACACACACACACACACACAACATTACATAAAGCAGTTCCTCATTGGTATCTGCCCACTGACCCTGTGAACCCCTTTTTGATTTCAGAGATAAGATTCAAAATAAGATAAGGTGATGGCAAAGGGAGACTTAAATAAAACAACGGTGCTGACTAACAGTTGGCCTGAGAGAGTCACCATATATTGCACATATGCTCACATTAGCTTCCTGGTTAGCTTAGCCTCTTGTATCACTTTGAAAGAATGTTTTCATCTTAACTCTGATGTTCAATTTTCCAAACTCCCTTTCTATTCAGCATACTTTTATTTTGCTGCCTTGTCTCCTGGCCTTCTTAAACAACCACATATTGGCAACATGGCAGTTTTGTGTGGCATCACTAGAACTGCAACTACCTCGAGGGTTATTAAAGATAAAGGCTGTTTAAAATTATGTCTGTGGTACCAAAAGTGATACCAATTACGAACAGCTGAGTTGAGCCGCTACCAAACAGCTTTACATGACACAGAAAACACACACACACCCACACTAACACACACACACTAACACACACACACTAACACACACACACTCTAAAACTTCACTCACTGGAGCGCAGGAGACTGCGTGCGGCCGTCTTAGGAGTGGGGGGTGGGGGCAGCCCCTGTGAGCCGGCCGCCATGGTGGAGAGGAAGGTGGAGAAGTAGAGTCCGGAGCCCTCGCGCACCGGCGACAGGATGGGCGGCGGTGTGTAGGGGGGCAGCGCCAGCGGGTTGTCGGGCAGGCGCACGGGCGAGCGCAGGTGGCTCTGGTAGGACGTGATGCTGGAGTAGACGGACGGGGCGATGAAGTTGCTGACCTTGGGCGGCGGGATGAAGAGCGGCTCGGGACGCGGGCGCCGCTTCGACTTGGGCCCATCGTCATCCTTCGCCTCGTCCTGTATGGGGCATGGGGGGTGGGGGGGTACAGTGAGTCAGCCAGTTGAATGTTGGGTGTGCAATTGTGACACAAGTCAATTTGAGCAGTCCACAGCCAGGCTTGAACCCGTGACCTCACAGCAACTCCAGACTGGGAGGAAGACGAGTTAACAAGTGAGTGAAAAGTCAGTAGCATATCCACTTGAGGTGCTGAGAGGGAGTTTGGCTAATGTCCTAAGGCCGAGCTGGGCTAGCTGCAATCCGTTGCACAACGCTAAAATAACAACCTGCGAGCACTCCATCAGTGGGATTTCAGGGTAAATGTTACAATTTACAACTGAAAACTTGGAATCCTTTTCAATTTCTTTTTCAGAAAGCAGATATCTTTATTTCTCTAGCTTTGGTACAAAAGTTTAAAATAAGATGGTAGCTCATAGGTGACATTTGGTACAGAATACATTTTTTTAAAA